>JAQPPZ010016750.1:1530278-2234168 GCA_028583015.1 Wollemia nobilis
TAAAGAAGATGTTATTCTAAAGCATAGGTTGCTTAAACTTTAGTGCATAATACAAGTTATTTCTAAGAGTTATTAAAGTGCATTAAGTATTAATAAAGAAAGGGATATTAGTGTGAGAAACAAAGTTGAGATAAAGTGTCAAGAGACACCATTGAGTGCAGGAAAACCTGTAGTAAATCTTGGTGAAGAGAAGCCACCAAAAGGAGAATTATAACTACCAAGGGATAGGAAAGAAGCCACCATACTAAAGGAAGGAATAAAGTTTCAAAAGGAGACTAAAATATCTCAAATATTCTAGTCCAAATCAAGGTATTCTACCTTATCTTCTAATAAAATTAGTTACATTCCATAATAGTACCATACTTCTATAAAACAACAAATAAGCTATAGTCACCAAGCAAAAACATTATAAAGCTTGAAGAACAAGATTCTAAGAAAAGGATAAAAATCCATCTAAGGGATCAAAATTATTTTAGTAAAGGTGTCTAAATACACCTCATTCAGTGCCATAGTCTCATGAAAGAATTTCCCACAGTGCAAAGGAACCTGTAATTATAAAAGAGACTAAGTAAAGGGATCATAACGGTAATAACATAAACAACATAACATAACAAAGGTACAAGTTGCAAGGAGTATAATGTAATGGAATAATATAAACAACAAGGTGAATTACCCAAGTGAATAAGGATAAAATCTTGGATGAATAGCCACTTGGAAGACAACGTTGAAACAACATACATCCACCTTATTTGGAGTAGAGCCATCATGGTTGGAGAGGAGCCACCTTTGTTGGAGAAGAGACACCATATGTTGGAGAAATCATGATGATGTTACGAGTAAAAACAACTTATAAAGTTGGAAAGAGTGTTAAGAAGATAAGGGACATTGAGAGCATAGTTTTATGCAAGGAAAAGAGCTTCCACTTGCCACCCCAAGTAAAGGAATCTTCTGTCACTTGGAACAAAGGATAATAGCACATTTGGACACACAAAAATACCTCTAAAATATAATGCTGACATAGGGAAAAGAGTGCTCAAGTCTAAAGTAACACCCAACCATCATTACTCTAACATTTAAAGGATAATATAATGCCTACATTACCTAAAACAATATCGTATAAATATTGTAACTCTCCTGTGTCACATAGAAAGAAGATTCATGGTCAAGGGTAATGTAAATGCCATGTGTCATACATTCCAAAGGAAGGTAGAATCGTATTAATACCCCTGTCCAAAGAGAGTGGAAAAATATTGTTGATATATGTTAAACAAAAAATAAGAGGAGGTATATATAGTCGTAAGAACAATAGAGAACGAAGAGCATTTATTGCATAGTATCATACCTTGAATACTGAAGAATATACAATGTTTAAATGCCTTTAAAGTGCAAAACCAATCAACATGTATCACATCCCAAAGAGGTATAGTTGAGTTGATTTAATATTTTCTTTCTATAAAGTACAAAGGAGATATAAGGTTCTCTATTACTAAGGTTGATTAATCATTGCAAGGATATATAATGAACAACAACCTTAGATAAATCATTGATGATTTAGAAATCTAATTAAAATAAGGAGTTTATATCTTTGAAAGCTATTTCAGATTGCATTAGTTGATATTCAAATATTAAAGTATTTGCAAATAATTAAACTAGGAGATATAAGGTTTTCTACCTTGAAAAATTGAAATATTATTTTGCAAATATTATCATTTTCTAAATTTCTAAATTTCTAAATGAGGGAGATATAAGGAGTACTACATCAAATTTAAATCATTGAAATTTAGAAACCATATCATTGAGAATTGAAAGAAGTTCTCATAGAATTTCTTAAAAGTTGGAAATTATTATTTATACTTGTCTCTTATAAAAATTAAAGGTACAAAAGGAATCCAACTATAGAGTATTGAAAATATAGAACATCATCAAATTGAAAGTGCATTAAAATAATTGCTAACTTTCTATTTATTCATTAATACAAGAAATAATGTGAAAAGTAGACATTCAACTCAAAATAAATCTAAAGAAATGTAAGCACTTTATCAAAACTATAGTACACTCTAATCACGTGAAGGAAGTCTATAAAACTTAAGAGTTATAAAATTCTTATCAAATACTCAAAAATAGAGAGTCATAAGTTAGACAACTTCAAAGGTTTATAAATACAAAACTTGCATCAAAATTGTTCTCAATACTAAAGAGTTAAAAGAATTATATTGATTACTACAAGATTTAAAGAACTAAAAGTTAGAATTTGATCATATAATCAAATTCAACATAAAATTTAGAAAGGAATATACAATATTTACAAGTGACATTAGTCTATTAAAACTTACGAAGAAAGATGTCTACTTCAAAGAATACAGTGAATAATGATATGGAAAACACCATTAGAAAGGAAAGGACAAGTGTTATAAAAATTGGAATCAAGAATCTACTTACAAAAATTGGAAACTTAGATCTTACCTCAAAAGTGATCTATAGTGAAGCCTTAGAAGAAAACTTTACAACCATGGAATATTATCTTCATGCTAGAATCATTGAAGCAATTGATAATGGAAAGGATGATATTTCAATTCCTCTAGAATTTGGGAGCATATTATATATGGTTTTACTTACATTCCAACATTACAAAGAAGAGAATGTAAAGTAAAAAGAATTAATTGGATCACTTAAAGAGAAAACAAAAATATATGAATCCTTCTTAGAGAAGATATTTCAATCATCATGCAATATTGATACTTCAAGTTCTTCTAATTCAAAATCTTATCATGATGCTTTAAGTAGTTGTACAAAATATTCTATACTAAAGAAGAATTGTGATGAGAAGGACAAAGGCAAAGAAAAATTTGTTTTGTAGGAATTTTACGATAGCATAACTACTCATGAAAGCACAAAGATTGACTCTAGTAATAAAGATAATAAATAATAAGAAGAGGAACTTGACAAAGGAGGCATACAATGTAATGTAAATTTAAGACGTGAAAAAAACCATATTGAATACTAAAGTCTTCAATACCCAAATAATGTAATACAAGGGGTTGTTGGAATATATTACATTATTTTAGTACATGCCAATGTACAACATTGGGTACATTACTATATTAGGATTTTGTCTTAAATTAGGGTTTGAGTAGTTACTCCATGCAATGTAATAAATGCACACATGTTAGAATGTTCAATGATATGTAGTCCATATGTACATGAATCATAGGATAGGTAGTTGAAGAGTCATGGGCCAAGTGACATATCTCCCTATATATATTCCTTTGACATATAGAGAAAAAATAAGGGAGAGAAAGTATAGTGAGTTTAGTAGGTACAATGTAGATCATGAATTATTTATGGAGTGTTCAAGTCCTCCATTATATTACATTGTACTATTTTCATGAAAAAAAAAAATTAATGGCTATTTTTTGATTTATTGCATAAGTTTCTCAAATAATTTTCTTGCATATTATATTATCATTATCATATAGTTAACTTTTCTTGCTTATTTTACATCTTGTGGTTGCATTTCCTTTAATATAGATCCTCAAAATCTAGAAAAATATAAAATTAAAAGTATTACAATAGAAGAAAGGATAGAGAAATTGAAGCTAGAGAAGGTAGCGTATTTAGTAAAGAGAAAGACTAAAATCTTGAAGAACAATATTGAAGACAAAGAAAGAGATAGAAAATAGTTCTAATAGAAAGAAATGAGTTTCAATAAATATCTCATTATATGTGGAAAAATTATCGTCATTCAATGACAAGACCATAGATAATAGAGAAGTAATACTCATAATTATATTGAGCACATGGGGGGAATTATTAAAGTGCAAAGGAGCTATAAGAAATAAAGAGGTCTAGAATCATATACGAGACAAAGAACGAGGCACATTAAAATTAATTAAGTGTATTTTGAAATTTTAAATTATTAATAGTTGTGGTGTTCAAGAGGACAACATAGTGCAAGTTTAATCTTGGAAGTGACCCTACACCAATGATCCAATGCTTGAGTTTCATCTGCAATAGGATAACAAGTGAAACAACAAATAAGACCTAAGTGAAATCATAAGAAAGTAAAATTTTGTATGATAACATAACATCTCCTACAAGTAAGTGAAGAGCAATAATAGCACCATAAGATATTTATAGAAAGGTGCAAAGTTAGAGAAACAGAGATACTAAAATCTCTATAGATTTGATTTTGTTTGAAAGGCTCCTAAAAGAATTGAAAGTATTATTTTATAAGATTATTGTTATTGTTATTTGGAAGCAAGCTCAATTTGAAGCAAGTGACGATGATGGGAGTCACTTGAACCTACATCATATTACAATATATACAAAGTCAAAATTTAGTACAAGAGAAGGAAAAGAAGATGTTGCAACAATGTAAAAAGCATTGAGCGAAAGCTAAAAGAATACAAGGATAAAAGGCTAGAATTTTTAAGAACAAAGAGAGCCAACTTAAGGCCATAATATCATAAGGAATTTTGGAGTTTTATTTAAGTGTTAGTAAGATAAAATATAGTAAAGTAACAAGAGCATTAATCTACAAAACAAGGACAAAATAGTGTCAAATAAGAGGTAAAACATCATCTAAGAAATAGAAATCAAAATATTAGATCAAATAACATCAAAATAAAATAGTGAGAAATACATTGAGTACCATATAACATATAGCCAAAATTTGAGTGCAAGGGATGTCAAAACTAGGCATCATGAGAGACGTTGAGCATCATCCAAGAGTAGGTCAAAATTTGAGTGCGAGAGGAGGTCAAAGGTAGGAAAAGCATAACTTGGAAAGGGAGTCAAAATGCCATAAAAAGAAAGAAAATGAAGTTCCAAATAAGAGCACTATTTGATCAAAGATAAAGAATTATCAAAAGAGAGCTAAAGCACCAAAAGAAGAGTGATATTTGAGCAAATTTGGAATACCTCAAAAGATTCAATCATGAGAATTATAGTGGTGAACTTGAATGCCATATTATGCGAAAGCAATGTCTTCTTGAGCAAAGGAATATTTTCATATGCCACTTGTCCAATTGTAGAAAAAAGGGCCAATCAAATATCGGGTAGCAAAATATCTACATAAGAAACCACTAATGCATGAAGGACACACATTCCAAGGTGTATAATCATCGAGAGTGGAGGTTGAGCATGACATAAAATTCAAGGACTGAGCAATACATGTAGAAGGTCAAGATAAAAAGTTTTGCAGTAAACCCTGGTCTAAGTGCCCAATAACTCAAAAAAATTGAACGTTACAGGCACATGAAGGTGTGTCAACCATTCAAGCATGCATCACCATGTGGCATAAGGAAGATAGATGGGTAGGTTTTGTAACATCTTATGAGAAGCTCAAGTAAGGATACGTGCAAGGAATCTTGATCCACTTTACACATTTTCAAGTTAGGTGAAGAGATTACAATCCACTTCTCACACATTGAAGCAAGGTGAAAAAGCCAACACAAATTAAGCATTGAAGTCTTGCACGATTGTTCATCAAAAATAACATAGCACCAGAAATCGTTCGCCAAACTACAAATCCTAAGGAGGTAAATTAGGGTTTTTAGAATTTATTAATATTTCCTAAGGTTAAAAGGAGAAATAAGGTGCATATAGTTCAAATTATTATTTATTTTCTAAGGTTGAACAAGTCTAGTGGAGAGATAAGTAGTTTAATAGGAAAATTAATGCATTAACTACTTGGTGGAGTAATAAGTAGATTTTATTATTTTTTGAAGGCTTGTTTTTTCAAAAGGATTCAAAAAAAGTTTTATTTCATAAAACCATAGAATATTTTGCAATAATTTAATCATGGAGAGACAAGGAATTCTACTTAAAATTTAGGAATTCATAAGTTTACAAATATTCTAGTCTATATTTAATTAGGGAGATATAAGGTATTCAACTTTAAAGGTTCTTACCAAAATTGAAATCTATCTTTATTTATCTATGAAGATATAAGTATCACCATGAAATCTAACAAGTTTTTCCTCTTAGAGTCCCAAATCCTCAAAGGTCCTAATTATGCTTCATGGAAAAACAAAGTAAAATCAATCTTGATAGTAGAAAATTTATGGGACATTGTTAGAGGAACCAAAACAAAACATGTTGAAGGTGATAGAGAAATTCAAAAATATGAAGAAGAAGAAGCTAAAGCTCTTATGATAATTACATTTTCTATTACATATGAGATACAACCATACATAATCTCAACAGTAACCTCTACTAAAGCATGGAATACTTTAGCCAAAATATTTGAAGGAAAGAATAAAGCTACAATTTTGAATCTTCAAACTCAATTGCACTCTTTAAAGTTTACTAGTGGTGAAAGTATTGAATTGTTTTTAAGAAGAGTGGTAGACTTAAAATCAAAGCTATTAACTTTAGGTATAAAAGTAGAAGATAAATTGCTTGTCCAAGTAATACTAAGGGTTCTTCTAGAAAATTACAAACACCTAGTTACTTCTCTTCAAATCCTTAGCAAGGACATTTTATTTGATGAGTTAGTCAATATTCTCCAAGAATATGAAGTTGAGAATTCTATCAAAGATGAAATGACTAACAATGCATTGGTAACTAAAGAGAATGCTCAAGGTCATGTTGCTTCAACTTCAAGAGATAAATTTAATAGGAGTAACAAATATTGTTAGATTTGTAAAAGAAGAAATCATAATACAATTTTTTGTAGATATAATCCAAGGAATCAGATAAATCAAAATGGTCAAGCAAATAGACCAATACAATATAGACAATTCCAAACTCAATTTTATTCACAATTTCAATAGCAACATGCTTCTCAATATCAATATAATCAACCTTAACTACAATATAGATAAGGGAATCAAAAGAGTCATTTAGCTCAAGAAATTCAAGAAATTCAAGAACTAGAAGTGACTACAGAAGAAAATGAAGTCAAGGCTCTTTTAGAAAAATTAGTAATACATGAAGAAGAGTTTTTGAAAGATACTAATCACTCATTTTATCAGAATATAAGAAGGCAACCGATTGAAGAAAGCAAGACAAATAATACAAGGTTTAGGATGAACATGAAGATCCATATTGAATACAAAAGTCTTAAATAATCAAATAATGTAATACGGGTGAGGGGGGGAGGGTTAGAGAATATTACATTATTTAGTACATGCTTATGTACCACTTTGGTACAATATTAGATTAGGTGTGTGTCTTAGATTAAAGTATGAGTTTATATTTAATATAATGTAATAATGTGCAGGAAATGTACAAGTGTCATGTAATTGAGTGTGCAAGTGTTGTGAGTGTGGATGTTCACAAGTGTCCATTATGTAAGAGTGCACATGTATCCTTAGAATAGGAAAGTGAAGAATTTCAAATAAGAGTGAAGTTCAATAGTACTCCATCTGAAGAGTCACATACTATTATATATTTGTGACAAAGCATTGTAATTGGTATCGAAAATTCATTGCACATAGAATGCATTAGTAGACCTTTATTAAATATCATTTTTTAGTATTTTTGTAAGCATTTCCAAGTGATTATTATGTGAGCATTTATGAAGTTAATTTTTAGTTATACTTGTGATATTTATTATCATTATAGTGTTCTTTATATTAAAAATTTATATTTTATTATGCGGTTATCTACATTAAATATCAAGTAGGAGTTATCAAGTTGACCCCTCTGACCATGTGGATTGATCAGAAAGATTTTATTTTTTTGGAATTTTTTTTTGGATTTTTTTTGTGGGTTGATTTAATAGTTTTAGAACCGTTATCATTCCTATTCACTTGACTGTCTTCGATCTAGAACTTGTTTTTTTATTCAAAATTATCCTATAGTAGTATAGAATTAGTTTGCACTTCCATAATACCAAAGTAGTGTTACCATATAAGTAAGATTTAGCAATTATATGTAGCATCAACATAATACCTATTTTCTTGCCAAGTGGTTTCAATATCATAATGTCACATCACTAGACAAATTTATAAATCTAAATGATGATATATAGAAATAATAGGATTATTTTTCTATAAAAAATTATTATTGAATGCTATTAAAAATAATTGTTTTATTATTTAGTGTATTATCATGTTATTATAAGTTAATATTTTATTGATTATACAATAACTTTGTATAACTATACATTTAATTTACCTTATGTATCATACACATGAATGTAATACATTTTTTTTATTAAGGTAAAAATTGGGTTTTTGAAAGGGCTTAGAACCCTTTACACTTTTCAATTGGAAAGGCTTGTACTATTGCTCAAAACCTCTTCATATAGGACTATAGAAATTTGGGTTATTTTCATTAGTTATCAAACATTATCAATTGATTTCAACCAACCATCCTAACTCTAAAAACATATTCAAGATGAATTTTGGATCTTATCCAAAGGTCAAAAGGGTTGCGACCCTCATCCATAGGCCATTGATCTACCCTCAACCCAAACCACCATCGTGCCACAATAAATAACATCCCTAAGAATTATCGATAAGTTTAGCTATTCATAGGAAATTCCCTTGACCTATTTATCACTACAAACTTTATTTCCTGAAAATCTTTCCCTTATATCCTCAAACTATTAATCATCATACTCAAACTATTTACCTAGGTCTTTGATGCAGTTACTATATGTCTATATGGGATAGTCTACGGGCTTGTTTTCCACTAAGGTACATTTTAACCATAATACCACTACATTTGCTATGTTGTAAATAATAATCAATTATGGGACTTTTTTCTATCAAATATATCACTAGGCATTTGCAGTTGCACAAACCAAAATTAGCTAGATAAAAAAATAAGTTCCTACACATTGCCATGTGACCTCATATTTACCAATGGTAGGGATTACTCCTATGATTTTACTTATACTAACTCTTTTATATTTAGGTTAACATTATCTAGAGGAATCCACCTTTAGTACTTTTCATGAAGAAACCTATAGTTATCCAATGAGTTTGCCAACCTGTTTTCTTCTTTAAAAATACGATTCATATCCATGTGCTCTAGTGAGTTAAGGATCCTTATATTTAACATTATTATAGTTGACACCCACTAGCTTTATATATTCCTCTTGTTAAGGTAATTGTTAATGTTGAGAGAATCTCTCTCCACTATTTTCTTGCTTACTTCCAGCTACCTTGTTAGTTTTGTTGTAGAAAAAATTGCTCTCACTTATGCTTGATGACTTATCATACAACCTAGAAACTCATTGACAACACCAACTAGGATCCTTTTTCTATCTCTTATCACTATTCCCCTTGTCTTCCTATGGTTCCCCTTAAAACCTTTATCAAATTAAACTTTAGATATCTCTCCCTAGGTGAATTCCATTTTACACTTCTTGGATTTTCTTAAGGGACTTTTTCCATCTCAACTAGACTAAAGTCATACTATTTACTAACCTTTGTTTCCTTCATTGATTCCATAATTTCCTTCATACTCAAGATATTAATATTTTCCACTATAGACACTTCGATCATCTACCTAATTCTCAAGGAAGCTCTCTTTTCCTCAAATAGTATTTTTCTATGCTATAGCCAAACATCCTGAGAAAAGTGGAATGGAATCAAATCCCATATTTTATTCAACCTTGCACTCATAAGTGGATTTTATCATTGTTCTTTCCAATCCACTATCTTATTAGGAAGCACCTAAATGACCCCCATATCCTTAATTAAACCTTGAAGAATAAAAATGGAATAGCTACATCATAACATTAAGTGTTTCACTTAGTATTTCTATTCTTCATATAGATGAAATTTATTAGGAAATTGAAACTTATTTTTATGTAAGTTATTTGCTATTAGGATCTTATTATGAATAACCAACCAAAGGGACATTTATATATTTGGTATTACTTTTGTTTTTGGAGAATCCTTTATTGAATCCCATATTCTAACATAGCTAAAAGTAATCTCATAGGTTGATTTTACACTAAAGGATCCATCAAGAGTAGCTCCCTAAATTATAGAGTTTTCACCCATATTTAAACCTACATGGAAAGCTTCAATACTATGGTTACAATCACATATGTTGTTCCACCTTTCCACTCCCCATTTTTGGGTCAAATAGTTTATAATCATACTCTCATACCTTTGTTCTTGATCTATTCATACTTCAACTAACTCCTCATCAAATCTTAGGGGTTGGTTCTCTAGCCATACATCCTCCCAAAAGTGAACTGACCTTCTATTCCTAATTTTCTATATAATTTATTTCCATAGAAGCTTTATTCCCGCCACCATATGGTAACACATGGACAAGCCTTTACAAGGATTTTAAATGGTTAAAAATCTCATATCTTCTTGGTCATATAAGTACTTTAAAATTGTATCCTACAAAGAATGAACTTCCTGCATTAGTCTCACTCCTACTATAGCAGCTAAAATCCTATTTATATCTCTAATCCTCATTTAGATTTTATTTTATATATCTTTCCCATTCCATAAATGGAATTCTACTCTTTTCCACTACAACCAACCACAAAAATTTTTTTTCCATATTTTATTTACTTTTTATATTTTTTGCTAGTATCTTAAATATAGATGGGAGATAGACCAAGATGGATTTATGATTCTCTTTAGTAGTTTAAGCTTTCCTTATTGACTTAATAAATTTCCTTTACAACCTACTAGCTTATATTGAAACTTATATATGAACATATCCCATAATTGGTTCTTACACACACTTGTAAAAAGAGGCACTCCTAGATAAGTGGATGTAAGGTTTGATATATTATAACCTATTACATTGGTTATCCTTATTTTTTGCTTCTCTAGAGTTTTTATGAAGAACACATTATTTTTTTCCATGTTAAAAATTTGTTGGAAAGACTTGCTATATAGATTTAGAATTCATTTGAACTCCTTAGATTTGACCACTAATGTTTTATCAAACATGATTCTATCATCCACAAACTATTGGTAAGTGATACCTCTAATATATACAAAACGTTTCAACCCATTTAATGATATGGTCATTTAGGATACATATATACATATTCCAAGGTCTTCTACAATTAAAATAAAGAGAAATTGGGTACCCTTGCCTTAATACCATGTTGCTTTCAAATAAACTTGTCAAGAAGTTATTTATGATAACCAAGAAGCTTGTTCCATCATAGCAATTTTACACCCATCTTCTCCATCTCCTACTAAATTTTAACTTAGCAATAACTTTTTATAGGAATCTCTAGGATACCCTATCATAATATTTATTCATATCTAGATTCAACAACATTCCTTCCCTCCTACTTTACACTACCAAGTGTAGTGTTTCATGGAGAGAGATAACACCATAAAATATTTGTCTTTATTTCATAAAAATTCCATGTTGGTCTGCTATAATATTTAAGATAATATTTTCAACCTAAATTCTATCACTTTAGCGATGATATTATATAGCGCATTACATAGTCTTATCAACCTATAGTCCTTAAATCCATTCTACACTTGAACTACTTCTATTAGATCCTCCCTTACTATATTCCAAAAGAATCGAAAGAAACTTACCTTGAAACCATTTAAGCCTAGAGCTTTGCCCCTCCCCAAGGAGAAGACGACTTCATTCACCTCCTCTTCACTAAGATATCTCACCAATTCTTCATTCATTTATTTGGACATTCTCATTGGTATATATTGAATAATTTCTTCCATAGCTTTCTAGTTTTCTCTCCTTTCCTTTGATAACAACAAATTGAAGAATTCAATTACCTCTTACCTGATCCTTTCTTCACATTTGACTATTTTCCATCCTCAATTGGGATTTTATAAATTATTCCAACACTTTTATGCTTTATTGTCAAGACATGAAAGAATTTAGTGTTTCTAATATTCTTCCATAATCTATTCATTCCTTGATTTTTACCTCAAATAAGTTTCCTCTCGATCCAAAAGAGTGTGAATATTTACCTAGATATATTTCTCTCTACTATATAATACTTAGTCCGTCCTAATTGTACTCACTTCCTCCTCCAACAAACTCAATTCTTGCCTAAGGAATTCCTTGTTTTTAATTTTTTTTCCAAAGACTTTATTATTCTAAATATTCACTTCTTCTTTCACATGTTTAAGTTTCCTTGCCAAAATAAAAATCTTAGAGCCTTGGATCAGAATACCTCTCCATGATTTCACTTTTGCATAAATATTTGTGTGTTGAAGCCACAAGTATTCAAACTTGAAATGACTTTTACCTTTCTATGTTTTCTCAAACTAGCTAAATAACAATAGATTATGATCTAATCATGTCATACGATTATACTAAAGAGTGCATATAGTTACTCTCAAACCATTCCATAGAGAGTAGTACTATGTGTAGTCTCATTTGGATCAAGTTGCCCCCTATTATCCTATTTGTCCATGTAAAAGAATTACCTCTTAAATCAACATCATATAGACCAAATTATTACAAAATGTTGTTAAAATCCTCCATGCTTGTTGAGAAGTCCTAGAACAAAAATTTATTCTCTCTAGGAATAAAAGGGAAATTGAATTCTCCTATTAATATCAATCTCAGACCTCTTACCTATTGCCCCATATAGTCCAATTCCTTTCATTACATATTTCTTTCTCTATTATGGGCATAAATATTTGTAAAGGAAGACCAAATTTAAGAATTTTGAATTTGTACAAACAATTAAAATATGATCATTTTTTTATATTACTTACCCTTCAAAAGTATTATAATTTCATAAAATTAAGATTCCTCCTAAATCCCCCTTCACCTCCACCTAACTATCGCTGCATCTCTTCCATAAAACTTTATTAATATTCTCCCATATTGTAGCAATTAACTTTGTTTCTTTTAATATAATTATATTTGGTTGATTATTCTTAGTTAAGGATATCACCACCTTGTGTTTATTAGGGGTATTCATTCCCCTAATGTTTCAATACACAATCTTCATATCCTTTTTGTGTTGTGGGATTTTTCTCACTTAAGTCTAAGATCATCTGAATCCCTAAGTTAGTATTTTTAAGCACTTTTTCTTTGAAGAAGGCCTTCCACCTTCTTTACCCCTTTTTTTTTCCACATTTAGGGTCTTCTTGGAACTCCTTTTTACTATTATATTTGAGAATTATCTAGAAAATTATTTGTTATTATCATTAATTATCATAAATTACAAATATCTTAGAATTAGTTATACTGAGAGGGAGTATTTGATTATAGCTTGAAGAAAGTGGATTCATTTTTCCATTCCAAAAAAAATCCTTATTTTGTGTTATTTATAGATATATTTAAGGAATAAACATTCTTAAATTTATGTTTAAAATGAGGAGATATCCATTATTAATATAAAAATAAATAAATACTAAACATTCCTTTTTTCCTTAAACTAGGATATTCATGTTAAGGTTTTTATTTTCAACCTAACATTATATTGATAAATATTATTCTATTATTTGAATTGTTTTCTCACCTTCCATTCATATATGCACTAGTTATTAATTATCTGGAAACTATTAAACCCCTCCTAAAATTCTAGATTTTAATATTAAAATTTCAATATTACCTATGCATGAAATTTTTGTCCCTATTCTCATTTTCTTATTCCTAATATACTTGCTAACTAGAACATATTTTTTAATGCTCCCTATCTATTATGTAGCCTCTATTAATTCCTAAGGCTATCATAGACCCTAAAATTCTAACATATACACACAAAAATAAATCTAAAAGCACAAGTAACTACATATGAATATATATCTAGACTATCTAAGTAAAAAACATTCTCTAAAATGCTTATCGTCCTTATGCATTTTATTCTATGACAAGTATGCACCAACCATTAGCAAGTAAATATAGTTGTTTTAAACATTGAGGAAAACTATGCATTGTTAGTCTCCTCTACAAACAAATGTACAATTCATGTACAAATCCAATCATTTAATATATTTTATGCCATTGTTGGGTAAGGGTGATGGTGATGCTATTGACCATGATCAACCCACTTTACGTCCATGATTGTATTTTATACAATTATTCTCCTTTAATGTTAGCACTACATGGTATTGTAACTAGTATGTTTGTGTAGCATGAAGTAATTTTTTTTGTTCTTGACATGGCATTAGACATTCCTTTCTATTGGTAGTTTGTACACCATGACATCACTCCAACCATTTTAAATCTTGTAAAAATTGCTATCTACCACTACAAAACTCTATCATATTACACCTCAAGATAAACGCATCCATACATATGATATAATAGTGTTATTCTTATATCAAGTGGTATTAGCCCAACCAGTTAGATTCATCAATATTTCAAGGAGACCTAGTTTCAAGTCTTGCCAAATGATACATGGATAATATCCAAGCTTTTTTGTAATGCCACTATGTGGTGATGATGTAATATGGATGGGGTCCATTTCAATATCATATAACCCATTAAACAATATATATGGTGTTATTCACATACAAAAATTTACCAAGTCCTCTATTTTGGTTTTCCATCATGATTTTAGATCAAGCATACCTTTTGGTTGTATGTTCTCTCTATGGACTTTAGATGTTTGTTGCTTTAGGTTAATATTGAACACTTAAAAATGTGAAATCATATCCCTTATTTCTTGTGGCTCAATCTCCATATTACATTATATAGTGTAGTAGACAATATCTCCATGGTAATTAACAATATCTCAAGATCAACATACCTGACTCTAGCTTTATATAAATATGTGTAGAGAGAGAATCAAAGATCACTTATTAATCAATTAATAAGACAGGCATAAATTAAAATCTAAATTTAATAATTTTAACCGCATTCAATTTGTGCATTTAAATTATGCAAAACCCTAGTCTTGTATTATGTAACACTTAGGACTCCTAGAAATTAGGTGCTAACCCTAAAATTGAATAATAAATGTTTATTTGCAAAGAATTTATAAATAAAAAAATGATGACATAACTAGTATGGATATAGTAGCACTTGTATTAATCTAGTTGTTGGTCATGGTGGAGATATTATTTAAATGAGTAGATATTTTCTAGTAAAAATATTAAGTTATAAATTATTTAATACTATAATTGAGGATAGAATAGTATATAATTAATCACATAATTAAAGCTATAGAAGACAAAAGAAAGTGAAAGAGGGTGAGCATTGTAGAGGAGGTAAAACAACAAAGGATGAACATTACAGAGGAGACAGTTTAGGGTTTAAGAGGATCATTGTAGAGGAGGAAGATTAGGATTTTAGAGGAAACAAAATAGGGTTTAAAAGAAGCATTACAGAGGATGTGGATGAGTTTTGTAGAGGATTTGGATCTAATACCCTTTATTTGGAGCAATGAATGATTGAGGGGGACTTTCGATTAGAATCAATGTTATCGATGATGGTTCTTCTGATGATGTAGATAATGCCACCAATAAAGATGAAGTCATGGGTTTTAGAGGGGAACCTCCAATAGTTTCTCCTTGAAATGCCTTTTTTTAATTCTTTGCAAATAAAGTCGGCAACATAATGGCACCTCCTATTTCCAGTGTCCAAGACTATATTTCTCTCACTTTTTCTGGAAGAGAAGTCATCATCCCTCTTGAAGTTATGTCTCCCCTTGTTTTTCAAGAATCTCTATCACTGATTGGAAACTTTATTGGTGCAAGTTTGTACATTAAGTCCATTCACACATGGGCCTTCTTGAAGTGGAGACCTATGGGGAACATGGAGCTAGCTGCCTACCTAAGAGGATTTTTTCTAATCAGGTTAAACAATCCTCAATACACTAGCAAAATTCTCACTAGAGGCCCTTGGTTCTTTGGTAAGAGTCTTTTCTTGAGGAAATGAGGTGAATATTTTACAAAGTATAAACTCAGCACCCATTTGGGTTAGACTCCCAAGCCTCCCATCGTAATTCTAGCATCCTAGAATTTTCAAATGTATTTCTCAAACCATCGATGATATTGTTTCCATTGACTCAGTAATAAAAGAAAGAAGTTGGATTACTTATGTCTACATATGTGTCATTGCAAATCTTGATTCCCAATTGCCAACTTATGTAGATCTTATTTTAGGATCATACCGGAGGCGTTAGGCTATCAAGTATGAGAACAAACTTGCTTTTTGCATTGAGTGCCAAAAATAGGGCCATATTCATGCATAATGCCCCATTCTAAAGAAGGATGCAAATCATGGCAAGAACAGAATGAGGAACATTCAATCGACTCAACTTTTAGAAAAAAATCATATCGAAAAAGGCAAGTAACATGTCTCTCAGACCCATATTCATCCACGATATGAAGATTAGGTAAGCTCTATTTTTCCAAAACCTAATCCTTTCATGAGCTTAAATGGCCAAAACCTAAATCTTGGAGTTGAGGATATCTCTACTGATCCTAAATATGTAGATCTTACTGAAACTATAACTACTCATAACAATATCACTGATCTATCTATTCACCTTTGTGATTCTCCCTAGTTCCCCACTAGGTCTGGGCCTTATGTTCCTCCTCTAATCATGTTTTATCAAATCCTAGCTTAGTTCTTCCAACCCAAGAAGATTCTTCTTTCGATTAAATTCATCCTCCTCCTCTGCCTCACATTCCCATGTTCTGGAGTAACTACTCAATCCCCTTAAAACTAGAAGTCAAGGGAATAAAATTACTGTCGATTTTGGTAGTGACATGAAAAAGAGCATACCTTAAAATCAAGAGAGAAGGAAGAAAAAAATTGACCTAGGCATTGCCAATGGCTTCTAGCCTACCATTATGTCATATCTATCAAATCAAACAAATACTGATTTTCCTTGGATGAGGTAAAATGATCCAAACCACTCTCATATTAGGGCAAAGGGATGGTAAAGAAATATTCCAAACATTATAAATAAATATCCTCTCATGGAATGTGAGAGGTCTCCATGGAGTAACCAAATAGAGGTTTTTTAAATCCATGAGGAAATATTTGAAGCCTAGCATCATCTTACTCCAAGAAATAAAAAAATATATTGAGAATAGTGAAAGTATTGGTAAAATGTTATGGAAAAATAGTGAATTTGTTTTTAGTTCTGCCAACGGCTCTTCAGGAGGACTCCTATGCATGTGGGATCCACTCCTAATTGAGGGTAAAACTATATCCATTTTAGAAAGAATCATTAACATTATGTTCTTCAATAAAGACTCCAATCATCAGTGGATTCTTTCAAATATTTATGCTCCTAATAGCATTACTAGTTGTCGTTCCCTTTGGACCACTCTAAACCAAATGAGAAGCAACTTTCAAAATGAACCATGGATGCTTACTAGTGATTTCAACAACCCTCTCTATCCCTCTAATAGGCATGGGAGATCTCCATTTATTTCCAAATATTTTAAATAATTTTCAGATTTTGTTGGTATGAATGAATTAATGGATGTTCACATAAAATGTTCAAAATATACATGGAGAAATAGGAGATATGGAAGTCAAATCATTCAGCTGATACTTTATAGGTTTTCATTATCCAAAGAATCTATTTATTTTGTAGGCAATGCTACTCTCACCTCTCTCCCTAAAATAGGTTTGGACCACAACCCTCTAATATTTGAAGGTTTGCAATTTGTTCTTCATTTCAAAATGCCCCTTAGATTTGAGTCAATGTGGCTTCAATGCCCTAACCTTTGAACCTGCATTTCTAATTAGTGGAAGGAAAATTTCTCTAGGTCTCCCTTAACCCAATTAGCTATGAAAATTCACTTCAAAAAGTTTAAGCTAAAGTAGTGGAATAAAGATATTTTCAATAATATTTTCTAGAATAATCAGTAGATATCTAAACATCTCATGAATATTGAAACTAGCATCCAAAATGGAAATCCAGACCCAGATCTTAGTCAGGACAAAAAAAAATTCTTGTATAATTTCACAATATGCTATCTAAAGAAGAAATATTTTGGCAGAAAAAATCTAGAGTATTGTGGTTAAAATAAGGGGACTCCAACACCAAGTTTTTCCATGCATCAATGCTCAGACATAGAAGTATTAATAGAATTAGATAACTTTCCAAGAGTGATGGCTCAAGCATTGGTGACATTCATGAAATCAGGTCCGAAGTTGCTTCTCATTTTGAGAATATATTAGGACCCAGTGCTCCATCCTCCATCCAAGCCTATAATGCTCTTCTCCAAAACATTCTTTGTCCTATTTCACAAGAATAAAATGCTAATATTCTTAATAAATTCATAAAATAAGAAATCAAAGATGCATTGTTCTCTATGCATCATGATAAGGTTCTTGAACCTGATGGATTTCCTCCTAGGATTTTCTAACACTTTTAAGATATTATCGAGAATGATGTCACCAATGTTGTTCAAGACTTTTAGCACTCCAAATTGGTTTCTAGATATGTTAATTCAATGTTCTTGGCTCTTTTCCCTAAGTCCCAAGTACGTAAATCCATCTCTGATTTCAGACCTATAAGCCTTTGCAATGTCATTTACAAGCTCATATCCAAATTTTTGGCCAATAGACTCAAATTCATCCTCCCAAACATAATAGATCATTATCAATGGAGCTTTGTCAAAGGTAGATTCATAACAGATGGTATAATTACTATTGATGAACTTATCCATTTTTTTCTAAGAGTAAGAAACATGGACTCTTCTTGAATCTTGATATCAATAAAGCTTTCGATAAGGTGTCTTGGGATTTCTTCTTTGCATTTCTAAAAAAATTGGGTTTCATGAGGAGTGGATCACTTTGATCAAGGAGTGCTTAACCTCTACATGGTTCTCAATCATTGTTAATGGTTGAGTAGTAGGATATTAAAGATGCAAAAGCAAAACACCAAAATATATAAGAAGATAAATTGAAATCAAGACCCAATATTGCACAATAAGAGATGATTTTATTAATATGGAGGAAGCCTCAAATCTCCAATGTTACAATGAAAGAATTGATTTCTTTGATACAATTTTTTACAATACTAGGGTTCTCTGAAACCCTAGTAAACAGTGTTATTGGTGTCTTCAATCTCACTTCTGATCCCAAAAAGGGTGAGTGGGTTTCATGCTATCCAATACTGGGCCACTCTAGCTTAAGAAATTGTGCAATGCTTGTGTATCTCTAAACCTACATAAAGAGAATGACATAATAGGATTAGTAGTCACTATGACGGTTCCACAATGTGAGACCCTCAAAAATTAGTAATAACCCTAAACACCAAAAAATAGATTGCATACAAATTTGGAAATAATGGAATTAGTATAACAATAATTGATTTACTTTGTGAACTTGCCTTTTTTTATTTGTAGTCATTTTTGTAGGAATATGGTGCATGTATGCCCTAGCGACACCCGAGGGTTAGTAGGATTGTAGAAATCTAGTCTGAAATGCCCGTGGATGCTCGATGGTAGCAAAAAATACTAGTGGGTGCTTGGGTATGGCAGAAAGTGCCCAACGGTGCTCAAGAATAGTAGACGAGCATTCGGTGATAGTGGATGGGTGCTCACAAGTAGAAAAGGGGAGTTTGGAGGTTGAAGTAAGGTCTACAAAATTAGATCTACTTTAGGTGAGGGCTACAATGATGGATGCAGTGGTGGATGTAAGGGTAAGGGCGATGATGGATGAAAGGAATAACTCAGGATTCAAGTTTCTTCGAAAACATAAAGCCAAATACTTAGGGGTTGAGCCATCAAAATTAATCCTACTTATAATCTTCCCTAGGGCATGTTAGGGTTTCAAAAATACAATTTGTGTGGTCAAGATTAAAATGTGATGGAGGATAGAGATTAAATATGGTCATGTGGCATGGATCAAGATGGATGAATGGCTAGGATTAAAACAAGATGGATGGTTGGGATTAATTTACACATATATATACATTTATTAAATATATATAAAATATAATATTAAATATTAATATTTTAATATATATTAAACAAATATACCTAGATATATGTAAATAAATGTGTGAAAATAGCGGGAAGACCTAGATGGATGACAAGTGTCTAGATTTTAGTTTCTACAGATATTTTAAAAGCTTCAGAGGACTTAGACAGGGTGACCCTTTGTCATTATTTCTCTTCATCATCATGATTGAATCCCTTGGTAGATCCCTTAAATAGATTTGCTCTTTGGGTCTTCTCTCTGGTATCAATATCTCATCTATTTCTAGGCCCATTACTTATAAACAATTTGTGGATGATACAATCCTAGAAACTCTATACTTGGTCCTTGAAGCCAAAAGAATCAAATAATTCTAAATATTTTTGAAGAAGATGTTGGGAAAAAATTAATTTTGGGAAGAGTAGAATTTATTTCCTTAATACTCCTATCCATAGGCAGCTAAATATTGTTAGGATTTTGGGTTGTACTATTCCTCAGCTTCCTTATACTTACCTTGGGCTTCCTTTATTTCATGGTAATCCTTTAAATTTTTATGGAACAATGTCTTTGAGCGAATCAACAAGAAGTTGGCAATGTAGAAAAAAACAATGCTAAGCCAAGCAACTAAGACTACTTTGGTGCAAGCATGCCTACAAAGTATCCTAGTTTTTTTCATGTCAATCTTCAAAGTTCCTATTTTTGTTTGCCATAATATTGAACAAATCCAAAGGAGGTTTCTTTGGGCTGGAAATAAAAATCAAAATAGGTTTCCTTTAGTTTCCAAGGATAAAATCTGGTGGAAAAAATACCAAGGAGGGTTAGGCTTCAAGGAAATCCATAAAATGAATTTGAAACTCATGGCAAAGCAAGCATGGAGAATCGTCACTGATACTCAAACTACTTGGATTGATATAATCAAAAGGAAATACCTCCAGCAAACCTCTTTCATGGATAACCAACACCTCCCCCAAGGGTCGTGCTTTTGGAATTCTATCATTAAATGTAGGGACATCATCAGGAAAGGAATGAGATGGAAACCTGGTTGCGACAATTATATCAGGTTGTGGGAAGATGTTTGACTTAAGGACCACCCCCTCATTTTTGACAAAAATTTGGTAATTCTCAAGCCCTTCATGGGCCAAATATTTAGAATCAGAGTGATTAATTTCATTTCTTAGTATCCCAACCGACACCTCTGGAAATCCATTTTCACCAATGACATGGACCAACTCTACTGCTAGAACCCTTCAAAATTTGTTGTAATTTTTTGTTATCCCAAAATCCTAGTCAAGAGATAATATCATTTGAAAACTTAGTGATGATGGTAAGTTCACGATTAAATCTACTTACTATATTCAAGAAAACCCCTCACCTAGTTGGACCCTTGCTAAGCTTATATAGGTTAAAAAGTTGATTCCAAAAATCAGTTTCTTCTCCTGGCTTGCTTCTCAAAATTGAATTCTAACTATGGATAATTTAATTGAGAGGCATTTTTATCCCTAACTGCTACCCTCTTTGCAAGTCCAATTGGGAATCAACCTTCCATATTTTCCTGCAATGCACTTTCTCTCTTTTCATTATGAATTCCCTGTTTGATTTGGTCAGCATCACCTGGGTCCAACCGTACTCCATTATCCTTTTGTTTGAGAAATGGCCTAACCCTTTATGTAATTCCCAGTTAAAATTCCTAAGGTCCACATGCTTACACCACTTCCTCTAGCAGATTTGACTAGAAAAAATAATAGGGTTTTCAAAGCAATTGCCAAATATTCTCAATATATCCTCCTTCGCATTACTACCTTTACCTCTAAGAATGTCCTCCTGGTTTCATCGAATGATGCTCCTAAACCTGGTCTCTAATATTACCTATTTTCTAGTTTCAATCTAACAAATTATGTTGTAGGTCCTCCTCGTCCAGTTGTTGATCAATCAGGTATTACCTGGACACCTCCTCCTACAGGGTGGAAAAAGCTCAACTTTTATGGAGCAGCTAAAGGAAATATTGGAAGGGCTAGGAGTGGAGGCATAATCAGGAATGATAGGGGGAAAATCATTGCAACCTATGCGGAGAACATCGGAGTTCAATCCAACAACTTGGCTGAAGTGAGAGCTTGTATCAAGGTCTACTAGTCTTAGAAGGTCTTGGTTTCAATAACTTAATCATTGAAGGAGATTCCTTGCTTATCATCAACTATCTCAAAGCATCTCAATCCCCTTCATGGAGCCTTTCCAACATCATTTGCGAGTGCAGGAGGCTTGCTAGTAAGTACTCTAATGTGATTTTCCAGCATGTGTTAAGAGAAGGAAACAAAGCTGCTAACTCACTTGCTAATAGAGGCATCGAGGAAGAGACCCTTTGGGTTTGGCATGCTGATTTTCCTCAGGATCTCAGGTCTGCCAATCAAGATGATGACATTTGTTTACTTTAAAATTCCTTTCCATTTGGCTCACCGATTTGTCACTCACAACATGTTCCTTGGTGTCAGTTTGTGCAATGTGAGTGTTAGCCTCTCCATGGCTGAGTAGTTGTTGGTATTTATGATGTTTTCGGTTGTGGTTATGCTTAGACTGTGTTAAGCTTGGGTTTCTTTCCTCTCTCTTGTTGGTTAGAGTTGATGTTTTTGCTGCTTATTTTTTGGTTTTCCTTGGGTCAATCTTGCTGATTTACCTTATTTCGCTTTGTTCTCCTTTGTAAAAGGTCTAGGGTCCCTTTCAAAACCCTTTCCCATCAACAAAAAAAAATCAATTAAATAATTAAAAATTAATACAAAAATTTAAATTAATCATGAAAATTATAAATGAAATATGAATATAGGTTATCTAGGTACAAGAGACTTATAAAATGAAATATAAAATAACATATTATATCTATAATATATCTTAATAAAATTCTTATAATCATTATCGTGTTAAAATTGTCCTTATCCCTTTGTTCAAAACTCTTAAAATTGTGTTTTAGATGTTAAAAAATTTGCTCACCACATACCTTCATAAGTGTTATGGATAAACATGCAAAGTATTTTATTATATCTTTAAAAGAAATAAACTCAATCTATTATAATATTGTAATTTTCTAAAAAATTCTCTTTATAAAATACTTATTTAACATTTTTTAATAAAATAAATAAATAATTTCAATATTAACAATTATACAATTCTATAAATGAGTGTCTACTACTATTACTATTGCTACTACTATTCTTACTGTTACCACTACTTGAAAGACACACGATGGAGAGGTAAAGTGAAACTTCTACACTATTTACGATCTTTACAGTAATTGAAACTTTAGCATAGGACAAAATACTAATGTAAATATTCACTGTTATATTAAGCTGCCACAACTTTACAACAATCAAAACTTTTGACTGAAGTCCCCTCTCTTAACCAATCGGAGGTTTTTGTTCAAATAAAAAAACTTCCCATAATCGAAAATATTTACTATAAAACAATCTTTGACAACAATCCGAAGTATTTTTCCTGAACTATTTCGAAATCAAAACTCCTTAACAAGTAGAGGAAGGATTTCTTATCCTTTGCAACTTGTAGAAAAGAGGTTTCCCTTCTTCTTCACATAAGAGGATTTTTTATGTTTTGCAAGACTGTAGCTTGCACTTCTTGGAGCTAACTTCTCCACGCTTCCCCTTATGCTTCTTTGTTTCAACAAATCTTCTGCTGCTTCTTTCTATTCTTCTATCAAAATGAAATGATGTGCAACGCCCATACATATAGAACAAAATCTCAGCTAACCTTCTAACACGCATTAATTAATTAATGGATAGGTGTTTAATTAATATTTGAACAATTATAACTCCTAGAGTTAAATACAATTACTCTAGGTATGGCGATGAATTCTAACATCTACTGACAAAAGATATGTCAGAAAGTGGAAGAAATGTGAATTAACCGCCACCGCCGCTTCTTGACAATATATTTCCCAAATCATTGTATTCACTAGATTCTATAATGCGCATGACGGTGATCGAAGAGGTCCTATTCTTCTTGATTGAAATATTTTGTACGTGGCCGTCATTGCGGACTTGCAGGTTTGTCTCTTGCTTGAGACGCGCTAATTGAACGTGGTCCGCACGATAATGATATTTCCTCTACCTTCCACGCTATTGGAGTTTTCCTCACTTACGACTCCTAACTTCATGCCGCACATTACATGGCTGTTAAAATCCAGGACCACTCGAATCTTTGAAAGCTTCCGAATTTTCTTATTGACTTGGGCCTCAGTATAGTACTAATAAATAAACTCCGACTATTATTAGGGAGATAAATATTTTCCTACCACGTTTATTAGGGACACAAATAGGGACGCCAATAAATATCCATCGATACCACAAAGGGATCGGTGTGCCTCCACATACACAGCATTCTAGCATTCTTTACTTTGGGCAATAAGACTACAGATTCCTTCAATGGCTTCTGCTGTGGCGTCTGCAGTCATCCTTCTCGTCCTCCTGGGCATGCAAGGATTTGTGTTGGGTACGTCTACTCTCTTATTTTATTCAGATAGATAGGATATTGGTTAAAACCTTTGATAGAACCTTTCAATGGATTCGCTGACGCTCCAATGTCCTAATAAGATTTCGTTAGTTTACCTGAGAATGAAAAGGAAAAATATCGGCATAATACTTATATCTATAATACTTTTATGTATGGGTGAACATTATCTACAGGAATCCACTCTAGCCTTATTTATGAAGAGCCTTATAGTTACCCAACCAGTTTGTCAATCCATTACTTTCTTTAAAAACATGATTCATCTCCATTTATTCTAGTGAGTTAAGGAGCTTTAAAGTTTCCATTATTTGAGTTGGAATTCACTAGTTTTTTATAGTCCTCTTGTTAAGATGATTGTTAATGTTGAGAGAATATCCTTTCAATATATGTTTTCTTACTCCCAACTACCTTGTCAGTTTTGCTCTATATGTTGCTTGATGACTTGTCATCCAACCTAGAAACTTATTGACAACATCAATTAGGATACCTTTGCTATCCCTTATCACTATTCCCCTTATCTTCTTAGGGTTCTCCTTAAAACCTCTATAAAATTTGAACTTTAGACATTCCTTCATAGGTGAAAACTATTTTACACTTTTTGAATTTTCTTAAGGGGATTTCTCCATCTCAACTAGGTTAAAGTCCTAGTGTTTACTAATATTTGTCTCCTTTGTTGATTCCCTAATTTTCTTCATACTTAAGACTTTAATATACTTAAGACTTTAATATTTTCCACTATAGCCACTTGGATAGTCTACTAATTCTTAAAGAAGCTTTCTTTTCCTAAAATATTCTTTTGTTATGCTCTAGCCTAACTTCAAGAGAAAAGTGGAAAGGAATTAGAGCCTTCAACCAATATAAGAAAAAGAGAATAGGAACAAGGATCTCCCTTATAGAGGCCTCGAGTGGCTCCAAACGGTTGTGAGGGAAGGCCTTTGATTAACATTCAGTATGTCAGATTAGAAACATAGCTCATGACCCATTCTATCTCCATCATCCTTGATAAGAAGCTCCACTTCATCCTATCATAAGCCTTTGGCATATCCAATTGAATGAGCATTCTTCTAGTGCCATAGTTTTGCATTAAATGTATTGCCTCCTGAGTTAGAACCACACCGTCTAAGATCTACCTACCCTCTACAAAATCCCCTTGCTCCAAGGATATAATTCTATGTAGGAGAAGTTTTAGCCACTCAACCATTACCTTCATGATTGTTTTATATATGACATTGTATAAGGCAAAAGTTCTATAATCTGAAATATGCACCCCTCCCCCCCTCTGGAAATTAAGACAATGAATGTATGATTTAATAATTTAAGCATTATTTTATTACCTTTCGAATCCTCTATAAAATCCATTACATCCTCCTCCAAGTCATCCCTAAATGTTTGAAAAAAAATCAATTGGAAAACCATATAGACCTAGCATTTTTCCTGTACTCATTCCAAATACTACCTTCTTTAGTTCCTCTTTATCAATAGGTTTAAGTAGGGCTTGATTTTATTCTTTAGATATAATAGAAGGTATGAAAATATGAACTTCTTTTTTAATCTCTTAGTCTTGCACCATATATTTTCCTTAAATAATTTATTAAAATAATCCATTAAATGGAAATGCATACCTAGGATTGTATCAAAGGAGTGCTCATTCTCATCCTAAAGATTTTCCATATTGCTCGTCTATCTCCTAGCACAAGCAACATGATGGAAAATTTTGGTGTTTCTATCACCTTCCAATAACTGAGTGGTTCTTGATCTTTGTTTCCAGTAGATCTCCACATAGTTTTTAGTGTCATCAACTACATCCCATACCATCTAGACACCACATCCCTATGTATCTGTAATTATTCCTTCCTTGAATTGTTTTTGCACCTCATCTCATCTCGACACCAATGGAGCTTTTTGGACCTGGAAGTCTTTCTTATTAGTTCACCTCCATTGTTTTAGATTATCCTTAACATAATGAAGTTGCTTCTGAAATATATCCCATATGGCGAGCATCCCTCTTCTCACCACTATAGGATTTTATTTTGAAGTTTCTCTTCTTCTAATCAAAATTTTTCAAATTTGAATGGTTTATGATGTTGCCCTATCTTGATCCGCCCTTCCAAAAAAAATGGGAAAGTGATCCAAAATTGGGCCCTCCAAAATCTAAAATTTTAGACTCCATTTCACAAATGCCTTCTCTAATGTACCATGTGAGTGTGGTCTACCAACAAGGATGCCACTTGCATTATTGGTGATGTGACCCGGTTCAACCCCCATGGTGGATGTGTATAAGAAGTATTACTCAAAAAGCAATGCCTTCTCTAAAACCAAAAAAAGGTCCAACTTCACCTTCCTATTATGTTGTTCCCTCCTCTTATTAGTCTAAGTATAGTTGGTTCTAAGAAATTTAATACCCACCAAGTGTAATCCATGAACATGTGTAATCATAAGCCCATCCCCGAGTCTAAAATTGGGGTTCCATCTTCCTCATATCTAGATGATAATTTAGTATTAAAATCCCCAAAAACAATCCAATCTAACTCCTCCCTTGGGACTCTCATATTATGCACTGGTTTCCATTGACAAATCTGACCATCTAGACTTTGAGTCCCATAAACATTTGTGATTAAAACATACTCAATTGTCACATTGTTCCTAAAATGTGATGTGAGGACACCTTCCCAATCTATATGTTCTATTGTCCTTCATTCAAGAGAGTTCCAAAAGGTAATTATCCCCTTGAGGCCCCTTGGGTAGCCACTTCCATATGACCAACACCCATCCAGAGTCTATTTACTATCTTACACATAAGATCCCATAACATTTTTGTCTCCTAGAAAAGCAAAAAGATCTATTTTTTTTAAGAGTCTTCGAACAAACAACAGATTGATAGATTCTACTGTTTAAACCCCTAATATTCATTGATCGTATAATCATTGGCTACCTTGAGACTGGTAAGAGTATATTGGATCTCCAATCCCCAACGATTAGTTTGTAATCTTTTAATTTTTTAAAGAATAATTATAACTAAAATTCTTGATAGGACACTCCAATAGCAAAAGAGATTGGACTCTTTTAATGGAAACCCAAATTCAATTTGCAGGAAAGGTGGTCTCCAAAATACCTATGTTTTTCAACCTCTTTTAAAAAATATATTTTTAATAAAAAATAATTTTTAACAACCATACAATTCCATAAATAAATGTTAATTATCCTTTTTCTATTATATATATTCACACTCTTTCTAGTGACAAGGCTATTAAATATTACTAAGATTTCTTTTTTATACCCTTGTAATTGTCAAAGATGCACTTACCTAAAAAAAAAAATGGTAAAATATATTATATTATAAGTTTAAATACATAATAATATTATAATTCTCTTATATATTATTTTTTATTTTTTAATTTTAAATTTTTTTTTGGGTGCGTTCAAGATGCACCCATGATGACACTATATATTTGAAATTTAGCCATCACAAATAATTTTATTCACTAGATTCTATAATTCGTATGTCGGTGATTGAAGCAGTTCTATTGAAATATATTGTAGGTGGCCGTTTGTCTCTTGCTTCGCTAATTGAACGTGGTCCGCACGGTAATGCCATTTCCCCTACCTTCCACCTTATTATATTTATCTCGTCCACATTACACGGCTGTTAAAATCCAAGATGATTCCTATTGGCTTTGCCTCCCTATGGTACTAAACTCATAGGGATTTGGCTACAGTGATTGGGAACTTCCAAATTTAGTTCGCTGCTTCCAAGAAGATGGGAAGACGTTTCAACTCGTAAGCTTTCAAGGATCTAAAAAAATCGTCCACTTCTTCCTTCCAACTGCGCAAATCAAAGAGGGGACAGTAACTTCAGACTTCGGCGGGGCCTAAAACCAGTAAAACGAAAATTTGTTTTCGCACCATTGGAAATAGGTTTCTTCCGAATTGGTTAAATATAGCGAACATCATCTATTTTGGAACTAATTTAAATTAATAAAAACCATTATTTTTTAGATAGTTATTGTTTATGTATTTAAGTTATAATTTTTTAAATTTTTAATTAAGGTAATAGAGGTTTTTAGGTTTCTAAAGTCTTACATTTAGTTGACAAAAAGTATTATAATATGACACGATAATCTATCCAAAACCAAATTATTAATATTATGGGGTTGTTCAATTTAAATAAAAATACTTTTAAAAAATAAAATGCTCTTACTGGAGGTATTATTAACACAATATAGAGTTAGAAAACACTAAAGGATAAAACAACCCAACACCAAAACAAGATAGTAAGACCATAATAGTAGCATAATATAGAAGAAACTTAGCTAGCCCGTTCCAGATAATTGAGGGTGTCCAACACCTCCTTTGATCCAATTTGTGCAACTCAATTTTGCCAGCATGGTAAGTATACTTCGATCTGTTGGATGGGAATCAAGATACTGGTTCATTGGGTCTATTTACCTCCTGTTGCTCCAACATGTGTTCATCCCTTGGAGGATCCCTTAGAGCTAATTCCATTGGAGTTAGAGGGAACTCTGCATACCAGTCTTATTTTTTCGAGTCCAACTCCCAAATTTGCCATCCAATCCATTGTTTGATTTCCTTCATGGTAGATATGTTGTATTTTCACTTGCCTAAGCTTCTCCAAGTTTAGTTGACTCTCCAAAATTAGTTTAGCAATGGACCATCTAGCCTCATGTTCCTCCTTTAGAGCCTTGATGATGTTTAATGAGTCTCCTTCAATTATCACATTCATAACTCCTATTTGTAAAATATAGTTGGTTCCCAACAATAAGGCTCTAGCCTCTGCCAAGTTGTTTATTTGATTTCCCAATGACTCAACATAGGCTAGTAGGATGGCACCTTTCTCATTTATTACTCCCCCTACACCTGCAACACCTAGATTACCATTACCTGCCCCATCAAAATTCAACTTAATCTAATATTTCGAAGGAGCTTCCTATCTAACCTCTTCCCTGGAAGTTTGGAGCAATAGATTGAGAACTAAAATTTAAATACCAAGCTTTGAAAACATCCTACTCCTATATAGAAACATTCTCCTGGTAATTCTTTATGGTTTTAAGATTTTTAACTAATGCATTGCCAATATAAGTTCCAATTGAGAAGGTATCCCTTCTCTTTTCCTTAAATATTCGATTATTGCATTCTCTCGAGATCCTCCAAAGGAAGTGTGGAAGACAAAGTTACCACATATCACATAGATGCTTACTCTTGAAAGGCGATATCCACTAAAGGCACACATTAGCTATTTTATCCGAGAAAGCCCAGGAGATATTAAATCTAGTTAGAAGAAGACTAATTACTTCATAAGTAAACTCACACCCAATAAAGATATGATGAGTGGTTTTAGCCTCTTTCTCATAGACCACACATATGTTGACAATGTTGAAGCTCCTTTTACACAAATTATCAATAGTTAGTATTTTGTTTTGAACAACAAGCCAAAAATAATGGTTATTTTAGGAATTAACTTCCTAACCCAAATATATATATATATATATATATATATATATATATATTGAGAATCCAACCCAACCCATCCTTGTTAATCACATAGTATATATTTTCACTATATATAAGACTTTACTATCCTTGCTTCAAATTATCGAGTTACTCCCACCTATAGGGTTAGTGGGGAACACCCTCAATTGGTCCATCGATGATTTTTGATCTTTGGATTGGGTTTCATTTAGACATGTTAGATTTATACCTTTCCAATTCCATCTCCCCTCTTTGAAATTCAATAAGTCCTTAACCTTTCTTCCAAAGGCTTTTATAGTTTTTAGCTTTAGAGTGTTTAGTTCTAGATCACACTCAAGAGGAGTCTCCTTTAGCCAGATATCCTTCCAAAATTCCACTCTTTCTCCATTATCTATGCACCATCTAATCCCTTTCCTCAAAAGGGCCTTGCAATTCATCAGGCTATTCCAAAAAGTGGACCCTCTTGGAAGATCTTCTAAATTGAGGAAATATTGTCTATCTTTCATATATTTAGCTTTAAATATTTTGACTTGATTGACGCAGCAGCAAGAGACTAACTCCAATTAATTATTAAAAAATTATTAAAGCAGCGGTCAAAAAAATAAACTTGATTTTATTCATGCACCCATCAACCTTGACTATTACATATTATCATATATATATATATATATATATATATATATATATATATATATATATATGTATGTAGAGGAAAAAGGTCGGCAAAGGAGAAATAAGGGGAAATAGGGGATAAGGAGGGATAAGGAAGTTGGAGGGATAAGGGGAAAGAAGGAATAACAGAGGGATAAGGAGGAAATGGAGGGATAAGGAGGGAATATAGGAGGAAAAATAGGGGAGGAGAATAGGATAAGAAAAATTGCCGACAAAGGGTGCCGACAAAAAACTTGCCGACAAACATAGGGATGTTTTCACACTTAGGGCTAGAAAAGTGTTTTTTTCTAAGCCACTTTAGGTGAATCCCTGTTCACACTTGCAACATTCTCCCCCTTAAAGTTGAGAGGACTGACTACACAGTCCCTCAGCTTTATGAATTGAGCTTTAGTCATTGCCTTGGTGAAGATGTCAGCAACATTCTCCAAAGTGTGACAGTATTGAAGCTCAACAATTTCATGTTCCACCATATCTCTGATGAAGTGGTACTTCATATCAAAATTCTTTGTTCTACTATGGTGGACAGGATTATATGCCAACTGAATTGCACTGATGTTGTCGCAGTAGATTCTGGTCGGTCCACTTTGCTATTCTCCAATATCTTCCAGTACTTTCCTTAGCCACAAGGCTTGAGTAATTGCATAAGTAACCGCTATATATTCAGCTTCTATTGAAGAGAGCACTACTACTGTCTGATTTTTTGAACTCCAAGTTATTATTCCTGATCCAAGACTAAAATAGTTTCCTGATGTTGACTTCCTGTCATCAATATTGCTACCCCAATCACTATCACTGAAGCCTACAAGCTTGATAGTGTCACATTTATGGTACTGGATTCCAAAATCCAATGTACCCTTCACATATCTCAAAATTCTTTTAGCTACCTGCAAATGCAGCTTAGAGGGGTTAGACATAAATCTAGAAACAAGAGATACAGCATACTGAATATCTGGTCTGGTTTTGGCAAGAAACATCAAACTCCCAACCATGCTTCTGAAAGTAGTCACATCAACTTTTGGTGCTCCATCATCTTTGCTTAATTGGATCCCATGTCCAACTGGAGTTGCAACTGGTTTGCAATGCTCCATAGCAAACTTCTTGATCATATCCTGAGCATACTTATGTTGAAATATGAAGATCCCTTTATCTGACTGATGAACCTCCATTCCAAGATAATAGTGCATTAAGCCAAGATCTTTCATCTCAAACTGCGTCATCATGGAGTGTTTGAACTCCCTATTCATTTTTTCATTACTACCCATAAAAATGAGATCATCCACATACAAGCAAACTATGAGGATGTCATTACCTTGCTTGAGGTAGTAGAGTGTGGGTTCATTTTTGCTTTTGGTGAACCCATAATCTTTGAAGTACCCATCAATGCGTGAGTACCAAGCTCTTGGTGCCTGTTTAAGACCATAGAGTGCCTTCTTCAATCTGTAAACAAGGTGTTCCTTACCTTGCACTTCAAATCCCTGTGGTTGCTCAACATACACTTCTTCTGTCAAGTAACCATTGAGAAATGCACTCTTCACATCCATGTGTTGGAATTTCCATCCTTTGTGTGCAGCTAAGGCAAGAACTGTTATGATTGTCTCATGTCTAGCTACAGGAGCAAAAGTCTCTTCATAATCTATTCCATATTTCTGAGTAAAACCCTTTGCCACTAATCTTGCCTTATGTTTTTCAATGCTTCCATCAGCATTAAACTTGGTCTTGAAGATCCATTTACAGCCAACACATTTCTTTCCTTTCGGAAGCTTCACGAGCTCCCAAGTGTCGTTTTTTATAGAGGTTATCTCCTCTTTCATGGCATCTTGCCAAATCTTCTGAGTACATGCCTTCTCATAACTAGAAGGTTCAAGTTGTGCACTAGTTAACAAAGCATAGTTAACTTGATCTCCCCTAGGTTCCTGGTTGGGATTCATCATCACCATACAAGTGCATACTTTCTAACTGTGTAAAATAGATTCCATTTCACTAGCTTGACTCCTAGTATATCTTCTTGAAAAAAATTTATCCAACATCTGAGATGATGGATGATACTGTAAAGTTCTCTTACCTTTGGATGGAACATCAATGTCCATTGGTGAGGAACTTGCAGGTCTTTGTGGAGAAGGACTAGGTGAGGAAGATGAACTTGGGCTTGAAGGTGGAGATATCTTGCCTTTCTGTGGTATTTGCTGCTGCACCTACTGAGAACTTGTATCATGTGACTCAACATCACTGTATATTTGGGGATTACCCCACTCTCCCCCTTCATCAAAAATCACATCCCTTGAAACTATTATCTTTCGAGTTGTAGGATTGTAGAGTCTATACCCCTTTGTGTTTTCAGAATATCCTACAAAAATGCATGTCTGACTCTTTGGATCTAGCTTCTTTCTCAGCTCATCAGGAATGTGAGCATATGCCAATGAACCAAATACTCGGAAATACTTCACATTTGGTTTCTTACCATACCAGGCTTGGTAAGGTGTCTTCCCTTTCAAACTTGAAGTAGGACTTATGTTCAAGATGTGAACACTAGTCCTTGTTGCATCTCCCCAATATGCATTACTCAAATGCTTTGTCTGAAGCATTGATCTTGCCATCTCCACAATGGTGCAATTTTTCCTTTCTGCTACACCATTCTCGCTATGGAGTGTAGGCAGTTGTGAACTGCCTCTTGATGCCATGATGTTTACAAAAATTAAAAACTGATTAGAGGAGTATTCTCCTCCTCTATATGATCTAAGACATTTTATAGAATATCCACTCTCACTTTCAACTTTTGCTTTAAAATCAACAAAGCATGCAAATGCTTCATCCTTATGCTTCAAAAAATATATCCAACACATTCTTGTGCAATCATCAATGAAAAGTATGAAGTAAGAGTGGTTACCTAGACTCTTGGTCTGCATCAGACCACAAATGTCTGAATGTACCAACTGAAGAGGATAGTTGGCCCTCCATGCTTGTCCATGAGGAAATTTCGATCTGGCATGCTTGCCCAAGACACACCCTTCACAGACTTCCTTACTGTCTTGAACTTTGGGAATTCCAGTCACCATTGCTTGTGAAGTTAGCATTTTCAAACTTGTTGAATTCAAATGTCCATATCTTAAGTGCCATAGGACACTTGGTAATAGCTACATTTGCTAACTTATTTCCTCCTGGCTGGCCAAAATTCAAAGGAAATAATCTATTCTTCGACATTGGCACTTGTGTAATGACTCTATTACTATTGTTTTTGTCAAAAATGGTGCATTTACCCTCATCAAATATCAACTTATAATTCTTTTCAAGCATTTGACCAACACTTAACAGATTGTGTTGAAGATGAGGAGTGTAATAGATATCACTTACTTGCTTGATGCCTTCTTTCGTTGGAACCTCCATGGCTCCAATGCCTTCAACTGCCAATGACTTGTCATCTCCCAACCGGATGCTGGATTTGTATGAGGAGTCTAATTTAGCAAAGAGTTCTTCTTTGCCACTCATGTGATTTGAACACCCAGAGTCCAAAATCCATGTATCATTCATATTTTGCTCTCGTCCGGCCATAAGAAAGAAAGAGATTTGAGGACTCTTCCTCTTCTCCAAAATTCCCAAACTGACTGTTCTGGTTGCTGCTGCTTCCTTGCGAAGTCTTTGACCAACAATCTCGAGAATAATGGCCAGGTTTGCCACAATTGTAGCAAACTTTTTTTGATTTATCTCCTCCTTTTCCTTTACCAGACTGTTTCCCTCTATATTGTTGTTGTCCTCCTCTATTATGATTTCCACCTCTGTTGGATGATCCTCCTCTGTTAGGATTTCCCCCTATTTGATTATTCCTGCCTCTACCTCTTTGTTGACCTTTGCCATGGCCTCTACCTCTTCCTTCATGTGTGGCAAAAGCTTTGTCATCTCCTCCATAGCTGGTGGTAGGAGTTTCCTGTAACCTCTCTTCATGTGAGAGAAGTGAACCAGTTAATGCATCAAAAGACAATGTGGTTAAATCTTTGGATTCTTCAATAATTATTGCAATAGAATTCCATTTAGGAAGAAGTGTTCTCAACACTTTCTTCACCATCATCTCTGGCTTAATATCCTCTCCTAGTGTGACCATTTTGTCGACTACGGCTTTCACTCGCACGCAAGTAATCTCCGACTCTTTCATTCTCTTGCATCTTGAGATTCTCAAAATCTCATTTCAAAGTTTGCAGTTTTACCTGCTTCACTTGGTCACTACCTCTATAGCTTTCTTTTAGGGCATTCCATGCATCTTGTGCATTTACATATGAGGCTATTCTAGGGAAGATACTTCTATCTAAGGCAGCATGTATATGATACAGGGCAAATGAGTTATTTTTTTGGGCTTCCTTTTTAGCCTTTCTATCAGCAGTTGTAAAAGTTGCCCATTCAGTAGCAGTAGGTTCATCATAACCTTCTTCTACAACATCCCAGAGACCTTTTCCTATCAACAAGGTCTTCATTTTTATAGACCAGTAATCATAGTCGCTACCATTAAATTCAGGGATTGGTAGACTAGTACTTGCAGCCATTTCAAAAAACAAACTTTGATTTCACTAAAATAAGTAATTACAAAGCAAAGTAATTCTCTTACTGATTGCTTATTGTGAGACTCCCAATACTGGCTCTGCTCTGGCTCCACTGGCTCTGACTCTGTTGGCTCTGGCTCTCCTAGCTCTGGATTTACTGGCTTTGGCTCCACTTCAATATTGAACCCTTAAACGGGGTTCCAACGGGTGCTCCGGAAGACTTCCAGTCACTTTTCCAGGTTCACAATATGCAAATTTTCAAGCCCCCTTGGGCGAGTTTTAATTGGCCACAAAAAAAAAACCTTCAAGGTTTGCAAATTTTTATAAAGGTTTTTTTAAATAAATTTAATAACTTTTTATTATTTTTAAATCACCTTTTTAAAAAAAAAACTTATTTAAAAAAGATAATTTTAAAAAATAATATAAAAATTATTAAATAAATTTTAAAACCTTTAAAAAAACAATTTAAAAATTTTACCTTTTTATTTTTCGGGCGGGCGATTCGAACCCGCGACCTCCCGTCAACCGGCGGGCAGGCTTTGCCACTGCGCCAAGCGGGTTGGCTGACACCAAAGCGGATGGCCGCTTAATTAAAGCTCCCCCCACCAAATTTTTTTTTAAAAAAATAAAACACAAAATGTTTTTTTTTTTCTCTCGCGCCCGATGGGAATCGATCCCGGGACCTCGTCGTGGCAAACAAATGCCCTGACCACTGCCGCTTGCCGACCGGACAAGTAAACAAGGGAGGTCGGCGCTAGTTTAAGTCACGCAGCGGCAAGATTTAAAAAAAAAAAAAATAACATCGTTTTAGTCCCACATGCAACAGGGAACGGGACAAGGAGGGTTTTTAAACCTGAAGGGGCACATTGAGAAGTGACTGCCTTCGGGCAGTTAGATGTCGCGTTTTGTCGCCAATGCAGCCAAAGATAACATGCCACGTGGAAAATTTTTACACGTAAATCAGGAAAAATTTCTGCCATGTCAGCACGATCGCCGCCACGTCAGCCAATCGTACGTCGCCACGTCAACCTCTCTTCCTCGATCCGCATGCCATCAACTGCTAATCGATCGTCGCCACATGTCACCTCAGAATCCATGTCGAGCCGAGCCTGCTATCTGCTGCCACGTTGCACCTCAGGATCCGTGCCGCTGCCACGTGTCGCCTCGCCTGTGCACGATCCGCCTCGGGATCTATGCCAAAATTGTCTTGAGAATCATGCCCAAGCCTACTCACGATACGCCTCGGGATCCGAGTCGGCTGACTCCTACCTCGAGATGCGTGCTCACCTGGTTGCGCCTCGAGAACCGTGCCCACACGACTGCCAAATTTTGCCTCGAAAATCGTGTCTGGGTTGACTGGCTCTGATACCAGTGATTGACGCAGCAGCAAGAGACTAACTCCAATTAATTATTAAAAAATTATTAAAGCAGCGGTCAAAAAATAAACTTGATTTTATTCATGCACCCATCAACCTTGACTATTACATATTATCATATATATATATATATATATGTAGAGGAAAAAGGTCGGCAAAGGAGAAATAAGGGGAAATAGGGGATAAGGAGGGATAAGGAAGTTGGAGGGATAAGGGGAAAGAAGGAATAACGGAGGGATAAGGAGGAAATGGAGGGATAAGGAGGGAATATAGGAGGAAAAATAGGGGAGGAGAATAGGATAGGAAAAATTGCCGACAAAGGGTGCCGACAAAAAACTTGCCGACAAACATAGGGATGTTTTCACACTTAGGGCTAGAAAAGTGTTTTTTTCTAAGCCACTTTAGGTGAATCCCTGTTCACACTTGCAACATGACTCAACTTAATTGATCGTTCTTTAGTAGTTTTCAACCCATCTTATCAATAAGAGCCTAGTTTATCCCCTTCAATCATTTGAAACCTAGACCTCCATAATATTTCTTGGAGAACACATGCACCTAAACCACTAGAGGTTGTCTTTTCTTATCTCTAGAACCTGACCAAAGGAAGGATTGTTGTATTTCTTCTAGTTTGTTCTTGATCTTGACCAAAATTTTAAATACGGATATAAAGTATACGAGAATACTTTGTAAGGTTGACTGAACTATTTGTGCCTTCCCAAACTATCTTAAGAGGCTACCTCTCCACCCTACCAATTTCTTTGTCAACCTGTCAATCATTGGGTTCTAGAGTTCTAATTTCATTCGACCTTTGAAAAGTGGCATGCATAAATAGACAGCATAGATATCACCTACTTCACACCAAAATACCTGAGAGATTCTTCTTTTCCTTATCGTAGGAGTATTGATGAAGTAAATTTTACTCTTTGCAAAGTTTACATTATGTTCTACCTCCTTTTCATAAATTATCAATATAATTTTGAGTTCACATGCTTGGGGAACTAAAGATTTGAAAACTATTATAGTATCATCAAAAAAAAATTGATGTGACATTGGATCGATTGTTGAAGCTAGATTGGAGCCCCCTAGACTTCCATCATTTACTGGTACAATAATGTTGCGATCGAGGGCCTCTATAATATGATGAACAAAAAAGGAGACAAGGGATAAATGTTTTTTAATATTCTTTTACAACCAAAATAACTTGCTACTGCACCATTCACTAAAACAAAAAACCTAACAATAGAGATGCAACTAAAGACCAAGTCCACCCAATCATTATGAAATCCAAAATTTCTCATAACCTTTACCCAAAAACTCCTAGGAAACCCAATCATAGGCTTTATCCATATCTAATTTTAAAAGCATTCTAGCCTCTTCACTTTTTTCCATAGAATGTATGACATCATGGATAGTTACAATTCCATCCAAAATTTGGTGGCCTCTCATAGACCCATCTAGATTTTTGTCGATGATGAAGGGAAGTATGATCTTGAAATGATTTACCAAAGTCTTTGTAAGAATTTTATAAAGTGTATTGCACAAAATTATAGGTCATAATTGCTTAAATTATCTTGCACCAATGATATTGGGGATTAGGGCTAAAAATTATAATTAACATATGCAAGAATATGGTGAGAAAATTGTATGTCTTTAATGGCTTCCACAACATCAGATTTCATAAATTTCTAAAAGTGTTGAAAGAAGATACCTAGGAATCTATCTGGATCCAAACCTTTGCTCCCTCCCAATTTAAAAACTATCTTATTGTGATGGCTTTTTAAGCCTTAATACTACCACAAAATATCATTGATTATATCTCACAAGATTAAATATAAAATATAGCCACAATATAATAAGGTGAAGATAATAATATGAGTAGAATAATATGAGAAAATTAATTTCTATAACAAGGCTTATAATAAATAAAATAATATTCAATAATATACAAAAGTATGAATGTAAATAGCCTTAATCATTCATGTACTATGCATGAAATATAACTTACAATACGGGTTGCTTAAGATGTATATATTGCTTGTCTTTCTATTACAACTTTGTATAGAATAGTAATGATTGTGATCCTTGTGATACATCTCTTATGGAGTATTACCTCCATAATATAGCCATAGTAGTGTGACTCTTTGGATACTTGACTATATCTCTTCATATGCCAAGTCTCATGACTCTTGGCTTATCTACTTACCACCTGCATACTTGATTAACACTTGACTCTATAACATATGCACACCTATACATGACTCTTATATTTCTATAACATGCACACTCTAATCTAAGATACTTGTGTACATATGTACATTGCATATTTACACCCTTATATATAATACACTTGTGTACATGGACTCAACTTACACTTGCACTCTATCTCACATAACACTTGTGCATTTCCTGCATATTACAATTTTACATGGCACTTGTGCATTTCTTACACACTCACACTTACATAAAAAGGGAAGTATAATTCACACTCTAAACTATGACTCAACCTTATTCTAATATATACAAATGTACCATGGTGGTACATTAGCATGTACCAAATAATGTAATACACTCCAACACCCTCTTGTATTACATTATTTTATTATTGAATACTTTAGTATTCAATTATTGTCTTCATATTTATCTTCAATATTCAAGTAAGCTTGAATTATTCTTGAACCTTTTCTTCTCTTGAATTTGCTTCATCATTATGAATCTTGGATTCACCCAATGTTTATGTTTATAGTAAATCTTTGGATTATATTGTATCCAACTCCCTATATCCTATGTTTTTGAACACTCAAGCAATTTATCATTATTTTCATATTGAGATAAATATTCAATAAGTTCTTGAGATAATCCAATTGAATCTAAATTATTTATTCCATTTTTTATTGATATTGTAACTTTTGTTATATTTTGATTCTTAATGATGTATTTGTTATGCTAATTTACACATTTGAATTTAGTTGATCTTCCATTTTTAACCAATTAAGTAACTAAAATGAGATTGGTTGATAATCTTGGAACATACATAACATCCTCTAGTACAAAATATAAAAAAGGTATACAAGGTATTATTCTATCAATTCCATGAACTATATATCTCTTATTGCCTATAATCTTTAGATAAAAATTGTTCTTGACTTCTAAAGACTCAAACCAATGTAAGTTACCAGTTATATGATGACTAGCTCTTGAGTCTATATACCAAATATCCTTTTCTATTTGAATCTGTTAATTAGACTCACATGATATTATCTTACAAATTTGATAGAATTTTTACAAAATTCTTCTATGATCTTAATTTAAAAGATTGCCTTTGATATAAATTTTATTTTGAACTTTTCCTTTCATAAAGTATGGTTTTCAATTTTGAAAATGTCCTATATGAAAAGCTCATCTTGGCCATTTATCCATTTTTATCTTCAAGTTGAAGAAACTTATATCTTCTATATTCAATTTTATTCCTTTGAAGTTGACAACCTTATAACTCCTAGGTTTAAATAATTCAAATTCATTAATTTAATTCCTATGGAGTAGTAAACCTTGTCTCCCTAATTTAGAAACTTAAAAATAAATTTTGTAAATTTTTATTTTCCCTAAACCTTTGATGTTGAAAACCATTTATCTCCCAAATATATAAATTTGCAAACATTCAATAATTGCAATTTTCAATTCTCTCAAAACTAAAACCAAATTAAATATTCTTAAAAAAATTCAAACTTAAGAAACTTTAAAAATTAAATAAACTAGTTGAATTCCTTATCACTCCGAAATTATTAAAAACATTTAAAAACTAAAAAAAAATATCCTTATTAATCCAATATTAAAAATAAACAACTTATCACACTAAACAAATTCACCTTAATTAATCAAACTTATCACTTCAAACTTAAATACTTCAATTAAACTTAACCTTACAAATATCACCAACCTTATAAAAATATTGTTGCTTATTTTGACAATGCACGTCTCTATTATGGTTGGTCTTCTAGTGTGATATTCAATCAATTAAACCTTATTTATCCTATCTTAACCTTTAAATAAACTTCAAATAAATTTATAAACCTTAAAAATATCACCAACCTTAAAAAAATATTTTTGCTTGTATTTCGACAATGCACGTCTCTATTTTGGTTACTCCGCTTGTGATCTTCAATGCTCATATCATATTTATTGCTTGAATGGTCCTCCTTTCAAACACTCAGGTGATGATTGATTTCTTCCATATGTAATAAAATGTTTCACTACCTTCGTAGACATTACAATATTCCTTTCTAAGTTGAGTTACTCAAGCTTACAATATTCCTCTTTGGTTGGTGCTAACACTATTTGTTGTAGAGCTTACTCCTTTTTTTCCTTTTGTGTTGACACTTAGGCATTATTCCTCTTAGAATTTCACTATGGTTCTTAGGTGTTACTCCTCTTAGGCTTCCACTTTGGTTCATAGGTGGTACTACCCTTAGGCTTCCACTTTGGTTCTTAGACTATTTGCTACTAGTATTACTCCTCTTCAACTTCTAGCATGGTTCTTAGTTTCTAATGTTCAATTTGATTCATTGTATATTTGTTGCTTTTTTTTTTCCATTGCATATTTGGCACTTCAACTTCTACAATTATTGCTTCCTCTTTGTTGGAGGGCTTGACTTTGATGTGTGCTTTTAGAGAACATATCTTTGTTGAATTAGCCACATTACAACTTAGAATACAAACTGATGCTCTAGTCTCTAGCTTGTGTTGAGTCATTGGCCAGTGCTTAGAATATTTTCTAGTATTCAATTCCACTCTTTGATGTATAGTTTTGGTTCTTCTAATTCTTGCTAGTAAGAAAACATCACATTGCAAGTGCACAAATTGTATAATGTTGTTTATCCACTTAAGGGTGTTTAAGCCTCTTAATGATGTTTAGGCATCTGAATGATGTTCAAGACGTTTAATGTGTGTCTTTTCTTATGTTCACATAGCTCTTTATTTGAGCTTATATTTTTTTATAGCTTGCAATTTATGCTCAAAGGCCAAATGTAGAGTTGGTTGAATAAGCATCTCCTTTCTTTTCCTTACATAGTCTAAATAGACCTTTTTATGTCTTTTTTGAAGTTGGTCGATTGTACCTTTGTTTTCTTCTTCCATTGAGTAGGTTGAATAGAGCTTCACCTTTCCTTCTAGAGTTAGCCGAAAGACCACTCTATCTTTCTTTCCTTAAGTAGGCTCTGAATGTACCTTTTTTTTCTTCTATCCTTATGAAATAGACTTTGTATATTTCTCAATATGAGGCTCTTTATTTTATCATGGGCCTCTATCTCTTATTTATAATGACCTCTCTCTTTCCTCTATAAGATCCTCTTTATTTCCTCTATAAGCACCTTTTTTATACTAACTTGCAGTTCTAATTATTTGTAGATTCTAAACCAATGCTTGAAGAAATGTAAAGTATGCTAGATGGTTCTTTATCTTTATTCAAGACTGATATATCTATTTTATTTCTTTTGTTCTACTTTATTTAATATTAGGAAGCTTGGAATGCTTCCCAATATGTTGCTATCTTTTTTTTATATTCTTCTTTATTTCATATGTTATCTTATTTTCTCTACACCTAGAAGCTAAAACTCTTATATATTTTTTATGGGAAGCTTCTAACACTTCTGCAACTTAATATTTTCTACAACTCTTTTTCTAAAATAAATAATTTCTTAGGTCAAACCTAAGAACCCAATATGATTATCCCCCTTATTAATGTCAAGATATCTCTTTCCTCAATGACCAACCTTCTTTTGAGTTGGTTCTCTTTCAATATAGCAAAGTCCTATTCTTCATTGGTTTTCCTCCAACCTAGTGGAATGACCCTAGCCTTTCTACTAAATATGACCTTGAAATAGAGTCTAAGTCTCACTAGATTCAAATTGTACAGACTCTTAATCGACTTTATCAAACTAGATAAAATAAATTTATAATAGTGGCTAAAAATGAACTCTTATCAATCTAGATAGAGTTCGATGGTAGATATAATACCACTTATGGATTTTTAAGCCTTAATACTACCAAAAATATCATAGGTTATATCTCACAAGGTTGAATATAAAATATTTCCACAATATAATAATGTCAAGATAGTGATATGAGTATAATTATATGAGAAAATTTATATGTATAACAAGGCTTATAATAAATAAAATAACATTCAATAATATGTAGAAATATGAATGTAAATATCCTTAATCATTCATGTATTATGCATGAAATATTACTTACAATGTTAATTGCTCAAAATAGAGACAAGCTTTATTGCTTCTCTTTATATTACATCTTTATATAGAATATTAATGATCGTGATCCTTGTGATATTTGTCTTACAGAATATTACATCCATAATATAGCCATAGTAGTGTAAATTTTTGGATACTTGACCATATCTCTCCATATGACAAGTCTCATGACTCTTGGATTTGTACTTGACACTTGCATACTTGATTAACACTTGACTCTATAACATATGCACACCTATACATGACTCTTACACTTCTATAACTTGCACACTCTAATATAAGACACTGGTGCACATATTTACATTACATATTTACACTCTTACATATATGACACCTGTGCACATGGAATCAACTTAAAATTGCACTCTAACTCACATGACACTTGTGCATTTCTTATATTTTACAACTTTACATGACACTTGTGTATTTCTTGCACAATCACACATATAAAGGGGGAAATATAATTCACACTCTAAACTCTAACTCAACCTTATTCTACTATCTACAAATGTACCATAGGGGTACATTACCATGTACCAAATAATGTAATATTGAAGAACACAAGCTTATACTGAGAGGGGGGTGAACTGTATAAGACCACTTTTTACTTTTCTTTCCCAAATAGTATTATCCAATATAATCAATGGAAATATCAATAGCAATAACTAAAGCAATGCACAAATCATCATACACAATAGAGACACCAATTTAACATGGTTCACCCAATGTGGGCTACTCCACATAAAATATTTCACTAAAATTTTCTCAATCAATCTCTTGGGAATCCTTTCCCTATTACAATGTTTATGGACCTTTGTCCAAAGGAGACACAAATCCCCTAATCAATTTCATGGATCTCTATCCACAAGAGAACTTATTTCTCCTAAGCTTTTACTGGTGATCTTCTAGAAGAATTTTTGCCCCCACTACTCTGTCTAATGTATCTCTATCCACTGAAGACACATGTCCTCACTACCCTGGCTAATGGATCTCTATCCACTAGAGACTGTCATACTCTATACTTTGTCACCTTCAAAGCTCTATCTCAAATATGTACTAAACATAGTACTTCGATCTAGCACAAATATGTCCTCGATATCTATCCTCTAATCTGCACTAAACACAGTCCTTAGGTCTAGCACAATTTTTTCCTCAATCTCTATTCTCTAATCTACACTAAACATAGTCCTTCGGTATAGCACAAATTTGTCCTCAATATCTATCCTATGTTCTATACTAAACATAGTCCTTCGGTCTAGCATGAATCTATCCTCAATATTTGTCCTCAAGCCTTAACTCAAAGCTTGACACAATCACAAATCAACTTTGTTGGATCTACCCCAAACCTTAACTCAAGGTTTGAACAAAGCAATCAACCAAATCTTCTCACAAACTTTCTCAAAGACTTGTCTCAAATTTGTCTTGTAATATTCCACAAAAGCTCACACCAAAATGTCCTCAAGTCCTCTCTAGGACTTTTCCAATCTACTTAATAAGTCCCCACAAGAACTTATCCAAATATTCTCTCAATATATATTGTAAGCTTCCATAAAATCTTACCCAAATCTGTCCAAAAGTCTTCTCAAAGACTTACCTCAAATTTGCTCAATAAGTCCACACTAGAACTTATCCAATCTCATATAAATATAAAGATAATTGTTAGAGACTCAATATGCTCTACACTCATTACAATGCTCAATCACTTTCAATCACTCTCTTAGAAACATATAGAGAATTGTTAAAGACTCAATATGCTTCACATTCACCTCAATACTCAATCACTTTCAATCACTCTCTTAGAAACATATAGAGAATTTTTAGAGACTCAATATGCTTCACATTCACCTCAATACTCAATCACTTTCAATCACTCTCTTAGAAAAATATAGAGAATTGTTAGAGACTCAATATGCTTCACATTCATCTCAATACTCAATCAATTTCAATCACTATTTTAGAAACATATAGAGAATTGTTAGAGACTCAATATGATTCACATTCACATCAATACTTAATCACTTTTAATAACTCTCTTAAAAAAAAATAGAGAATTGTTAGAGAATCAATATGTTTCACACTCATCAATACTCAACCTCTTTCTCAAATCAATTCATAATATAGAATAATATGTTTCATAGAAATTGAACAATAACTTCACACATTTACTTGACTAGGCTTAACTAGCTCTACTCAACCAATCACTCAATGAAATTATTCTTGCTCACAAACCCTAGTCCAAGCATATGAATACTCACTCAAATATTTCCAACAATGCTTTATCAACCAATATCACATAACAATGATACTCATGTTCTTTCCAAACCCTAGTTCAAGTTCTTCACTCAACAACTCACTTCAACAACAATTCTTATAAGATAATCTTCACATAACAATGATACTCATGTTCTTTGCAAACCCTAGTTCAATTTCTTCACTCAACTCAAACACTTCAACAACAATGCTTATAAAACAAGGTTTTATCAACAACTCTTAATTCTAGAAAACCTTGAAGCATTAATTCAAAATACTCTCAACAATGCAAACCAAACAATCCTTTTCACTCCAACTTTTCATTCATAATTTTCAACAATCACTCACTAGGAAGAATATGCACATGCCTTTTGTTGTATGTAGAAGTGCCTTTAGAAAACTTGTCTCAATCATAATTTTCTTCTTTCCAATTCCAATGGTTAGACATAATAATATTACTTCAACACTTTCCAAAAATATTCCTTGGACATAAAACAATCACAACTCAATTTATGCCTTATTGCTCCCTTTTAAAACGACACTCATTATACCATACATAAATAAAAATTCCTTGATACACCTTATAAAATCCAAATTAAAATAATATGGACCACCATAAAAATATCAACCAAACACCTTACAATATTTTAAAAACATTTGAGCACACAACATTAAAAATTTAATTTTGCAAAAACCCTTATAACTCCTTTAGCAACCTTAGAACCAATTTAAATATGCAAAAATTAATTTTTAAATGCCCAAACTATATTTCCAAAAATTTCGGCAACCAATTTCCAAGCATACCTTATACTTCCCACAAAATGGGATTCAGCGAGATTCGATCTATCGTCTCCTCTAGCCTAAGCACCTTAGCACTTGGGAGCCCACCGCGTGGGCTACTAATGCCCACGTGAAGGAAGGTATAGCACCTTCCTCTTATGCCTTCACTCACCATCTATTCCTTTTGAAATGTGCACACTTCTCCTTCACTTTGGATGCAATGCAATTCGTATAGCTCTCAATTCTTAGGCTCACATTAATTTTTGAAGGCATGGTAAGTATGGTAGGGTGGGAGTTACCCCATTTTATACACACTTTTAATTTCTCCTCACGTCAGCGGTGCTTTATTCGAAATCAAATTTTGAATTTCAAATTTGATAACCCACCTTAGGGTTATTTAACCTTAGTTTAAATTAATTTATAATTAATAATTAAATTAAATAAATTTATAAGTTAAGTAAATTAACTAATAAATTAATTTATAATTAATTTATAATTAATTTTAAAATTCCTTGGCATAATATTATAAAATAATATTATAATATTATTTATTTGGGCTTTTTCTTGCACTTTGGACCTCATCTGACTTCCGTAAATTAGGTCTTGAAACTAAAACCGAGACGGATGCTTCCAACTAAAAATGCCATTGACTGGTGCTGAAATTTCGACATCAATGACCACTCACTCTTGACATAAATGACAACTTATCACTTAAAATATCCAAAAATTATACTCACACATTGATATCTTCTTTAGAGAAGGGGCTAAGAAGGTAAGTATTGAGGTCCTCATTGATCAGTATTAGGATATGCCTGAGTAGAGAGTATTCCTCCTATGGTTCCTTAATATCAAAAACCTCCAATATCTCTTTAAAGAAACCTGCTACCTCTTCTCTTATTTCATCAAGGTTACCAATGAGGGCTCCATCCCTTTTAATTATTTCTCTAATTTTGTTGTAGCTTTGATGGCAAAGGGTAGACACATGAAAAAAAATGTATTATTGTCCACCTCTTTTAGCCAATGAATTCTCAAATTTTACCTCGAATGAATTTTCTCACAAGCAAGGATATTATGGTACTCTGAATGCAATTCTCATTCCCTAAATCTATAGTATTCAGTTAGGACCCCTCTAGTAATTTTCTTTTCAATATTTTATAACTTTTTTTCATTTTCTTAAAAAAATTGCCAAATGTGTTTATCTTCCATGCTTTCAATTTTTTTAATGTCTTAAATTTCCTATCACTTGACTCGGTTTAGAACCAATAAATATTTTCATCCACCAGTATTCAATTTTCAAAGCTAATTCTTCATGTCGAAGCCAATTGGCTCAATCCTAAATGAGTTGTACTTTCTTCCATACTTTACTAAATCCCAAACTATTGGGTTGTGATCTAAACCAAGTTTTGTAAGGGCAATGAGGATTGAATCCCAAAAGGCTACTAATCCCTCTTAAGAGACCAAGAATATGTCTAGGTGTATTTGAATCAGTTGATATCCTAAATACCTATTGCTCCATGTGAATTGAAATCTTCTTAACTATATATCCATCAATTGATTATAAATTATGAAGTTCTCGAACTCCTACATAACTTATAAAGGTATTGAAGAAAGTATTTAGAGGGGATTTGAAATCCCTTGCTAAATCCATAGGATCCATTTGAATGTAGTCCTCATCTGGATAAGATCATTCCATTATTGCTTTCTACCAGCAACTGTATTTGGGTAATATACATTGGTTAGAATCCAATTTTCCTTAGACTCTAGGTTATGACAAAATATTATGATGAACAATCTCAAATTGACCACTATTCTCCCTTTCATTTTTCTATTATTCCATGGTCATAATTGGCCTACTAAAACTTGCTTTTTTATTTAACATTATCCTAGAGTATATACAATTATTTTGCGGAACCATAACCCTAAATTAATGCTACCACATAATATAAATTTAGAAATTATATGTAGCATCCACATAATACCTATGTTATTGCCAAGTGGTTTCAATATCATAATGTTAGTGTCACATCACTAGATAAATTTCTAACACTAAATGATGGTATATAGAAATAATAAGAATATTTTTCTAAAACTAATTATTAGTAAGTGCTATAAAAAATAATTATTTTATTATTTAAAGTATTATTATATTATTATAAGTTAATATTTTATTTATTATATAATAACATTTTATAACTATATATTTATTTTATCTTATGTATTTTTTTTTTTGGTAAGTAACAGAATATTTACAGCGGGTTTTTGAACAGGATCCCAAAACCTTAGTTACATCATAAGCCTAGGCCGAAAAACGAAAAAAAATGGGGCTGCACCCAAAGGCAGTAATCTGGGGCCCAAGGCCCTGGGCCCTGATGCCTACAAAAACACCTAGAACAAACAACAAAAAAACCTTGGCTAGAAGCCACCAGGACCAGAAAACGCCATCGCCAAATGCGCAGAAGCTGGACGCCAGTAAATCGGTGGACCCAACGGCCGTCTCGGGCCAGGATGGGGCCCCACGTCGGTCAATACTACTCCCTATCAGGGCCGTCTCCCAGTCTGCATCGAAGATCAGCCAGGGCAGTGGTAGCGAAGGAGGTTGCTTGGGCAGCTACATTCAGAGAGTCGATAGCTACGTCAAGGAGGGCTCTGATAGCCAGATTCTGCATTCTGCTACATGTCTTGGATCTAACATCGTCGGGATTCGGGGCTTCTTGATTGGTCCTCTTGGCACTGCTTGCAGCCTTGATGCTTCCAGGGAAGGGGCCTTTGTGGGTGCCCCCAAGATTCGGGGCCCCACCTGTGCTCTGGGCCGGAGTCCTACACTTTCGAGTTGGTCTGTGATGCTTCGGGGTAGGGGAGCCTTCAGGCAAGGGGGACTCCTTAGAAATATAAGTAGTAGGGGAGCCAGTTGGGGTATTATACACCTCGGGGGGGACAGTAGATAGGGGAGGAATGCGATGGAGCTGTGATTGGTTGGCCAGAGCGTGCCTATACAGCACAACCATGAGGCCTTGGTGGGAGGGCCAAGAATGGCTTTTGCGGGCACGGTCAATGGAAATACCCAAGGAATACAACAAAAAATAGGGAGTGTTGACCACCGTGGCCCCTCGAAGGTGGTTGAAGTAGCTCAGGTGGAAGCTAAAAAGCCTCTAGTCTAGGTCATCGCAGGTAATGTATTGCATTACTGGGATGATGGCCTCATCAAATGGGGCTGAGAGGTTGGAGCAGAAAAGGTTCGCCTTGTCCCATTACTTCTCTGGGAAGCAGGACAGCTCCTCCTCCCAATTATGCTTGTCCCGCCTGACTACTCGCCCCTTTTCCTCATGGTGGAGGCCTGTAACCTATGTTAAAAAATCTTTGTTAACTTTAAAATGAAGCCCCTTTACCGTAAACTCATCGTCGATCCGTGAGTCCAAGAAGCATTAGGTGATCTCATCATCAGCTCCAGTGAACTTGCTGAAGAAAGGAGTGAAATGCTTGGCATTGGAAAACAGTTTGGCTGACTCGCTCAGAGTGAGCATGGAAGGCTCAATGAAGACACTTTTGGCAGCCATGGGGTAGGGGAGGGAGGGGAAATCTGACCAGAAGTACGGGGGTAGGGAATGGGGGAAACAGACACAGCGGGAAGACTCAGTGCACGGCAGAATTAAAACCACACATGGGACCAAAGAAGGGGGGAGCCACCACCATCAGGAATGGGTGCTCAAGGTCGGGTGCGACACGAGGGAGGAGGGGCTGAGGGGGAGTGACTGCAGGTTACCATGCGGGGTAGGGGGGAGGGGCCACTTCCAACGCGCCAGGTGGCACAAACTGATCGGGGGAGCCACTTGAGGGTACAACATGAGATAATGTCACAGGCGGACATACGTGGCATGGGGATCCATCCACAAAGTGATCGAGGCAAAAAAATTGGGGAGGTCCGATGAGGAGACAGTCTTGGAACTGCCAAAGGTGCCAAAGGAGCAATGTAGGTCCACATCAAAAATATCCAAGCTTCTGGCATGGCGGAGCACACATGCCACCACGAGGGAGATCTGGGAGACCAATAGCCTAGCAGGAGATGGGCCTGGAATAGGCGACATGGCACCATAGGGGAGGAAGTCTTCTATCCTCTAGAAATTGCACTAGTGGAAAGATGGGGCCCCGACATGGGGTAAGTTAGACACCAGGGTCCTCCACATTGTTGGGCTGATCTTGCATGATAATTTGAACCAGAGCTTTGGGAAATTTCGTGGTCTAGGTAGTGAAGGCGTCAGCAGAGATGGCTTGGTTCGCCATGAAGTCGGTCGCCCTGTTGCATTTTCTATACATGTGTCAGAAGCTATGATTGGGGAATCCCTGAAGGATGGAGAGGGATTCCTAGATGAAGTTGTGGATCCGCCAAAATAAATTTCCCAGATTGTGGGTAGCTTTGATGATGACTTGGGAGTCACCCTCGATGATGACTCGTGAGGGAGACTCCCTGAGGGTGGTCATCTCGCTTAGCAAAGCTACTGCTTCAGAAAATTTTTTAGTCTGGAAGTCGAGCGGAGCAGCAAACGCCATGATCAGGGCCTCGTGGCAATCGCAGATGACCCCACCCACCCTAGAGGGCCCAGGATTGCCTTTAGACGTACCATCAAAGTTGAGCTTGACCCATCCAGGGGGGGCAGTCCACCTGGTCAAAGATCAACAAGAGGGGGGCGGGGGGGGTCCGGGGGGGAGCTGAATGCCGAGAGAGGATAGGAGAGCAGCTTTGCCCAGCCACCGGGGCGTTATCTTATGTATTTTACACATGAAGTAATACATTTTTTTATTAAGTTAAAAATTAGATTTTTGAAACATTTCATTCCCTTTTACACTTTTCAATTGGTAGGACTAGTCTAATTGCTCAAATCCTCTTCATATAAGGCTATAGAAATTTGGGTTATTTTCATTATTTTTCAAACATTTTCAATAGATTTCAACCAACCATCCTAACTCCAAAAATATATTCAATATGACTCCTAGGTCTTACTCAAAGGTCAAAAGGGTTATGACCCCTGTCCATAGGATATTGATATACCCTCAACTCAAAACACCATATAGCCACAAGGACGAGCATCCCTTAATATTGTCCCTAATTTTGACTATTCGTAGGGACTTTCCTCAAGTAGTTAATCACTAAAAATATTTTGCCTCAAAATCTTTCCCTTATTTCCTCAAAATATTAATCATTGTGCTCAAACTATCTACCTAGGCCCTTGATGTAGTTACTATATGTCTAGATGGGATAGTATTTGAGCCTGTTGTCCACTAAGGGATATATTAAGCATACTACCACTATATTTTCCATGTTGTAAATGATATTCAATGATAGGAATTTCTACTAGCAAATCTATCACTAGGCTTTCGTAGTTGCACAGACCACAAATTAGTTGGATTAAAAAAAAGTCCTTATGCATATCCATGTGATCCCATATCCACCAATAGCAAGGATTACTTCTAGGAGTTTACATATTTGGATTATGAAAAATTACATGCCATTGCATTAAACTTTGGTCAAATCATAAACAACCTATTTACACCAGTTCACTTTCTACTAACTCTTTATGTTTGGGTGATATTATCATAGGTAACCCATTTCTAGTACTTTTCGTGAAGAGCCCTATAGTTAGCCAACCATTTTTTCAACCTATTACCTTCTTTGAAAATATGATTCATTTCCATGTGCTCTAGTGATTTAATGATCCTTAGAGTTTCCATTATTATATTTTACACCCACTATATTTCTATAGTCCTTTTGTTAAGGTAATTGTTAATGTTGAGAGAATCTCCCTCCACTATCTTCTTGCTTACTTCCAACTACCTTGTCAATTTTACTCTAGCCAAAGTTGCTCTAGATTATGCTTGATGACTTGTCATAGATCCTAGAAACTCATTGACAACACCAATTAGGATCCCTTTTCTATATCTTATCACTATTCCCCTTTCTTCCTAGGGTTCCCCTTAAAACTTCTATCAAAATTAAAATTTAGACATCCCTCCCTAGGTGAATGTAATTTTACACATAGATTTTCGTAAGGGGATTTCTCCATCTTAGCTAGACTAAATTCCTAGTGTTTACTAACATTTGTCTCCTCTATTGATTCCTTATTTTCCTTAATACTCAAGATTTTAATATTTTCCACTATAGCCACTTGGATCATCTACCTAATTCTTAAGGAAGCTCTATTTTCCTCAAATATTCTTCTATTATGCTCTAGCCAAACCTATTGAGCAAATGGAAAGGAATAAAAAACCATATCTTATTGAAACCTGCACTCATAAAGGAATTTTCTCATTGTTCTATCCAATCCATGATCCTATTTTGCAGTACCTGGATTAACCCCATCTCCTCAATCAAACCTTGAAGAATCAAAAGGGAATAGCTACCTGCTAATATTAAGTGTTTCATTCAATATTCTTATTTTTTACATAGATGAAATTTATTGGGAAACTGAAACCTATTTTTATGTAAGTTATTTGCTATTAGGATCTTATTATGAATATCCTACCAAAGGGACATTGCTATCTTTGGTATTATATTTATTTTTAGAGCCTACTCCATTGAATTCCATATTCCAACTTAGATAATAGAATCTCATAGGTTTATTTTACAACTAAAGGATCCATCAAGAGTAGTTCCCCAAACTATAGATTTTTCACCCATATTTATACCTACATGGAAGGCTCTTAGTTTAATTTTGATCTTTTTTAAAGCTTCATCACTATAGGTTACTACCACATATGTCCTTACACCTTGCCACTCTCTCTTATTGGGCCAATAATCTACAATTATAATATCATACCTTTGTTCTATATCTATTCATATTTCAACTAACTCCTCATCAAATCTTAGGGTTTGGTTCTCCAGCCATTCATCCTCCCAGAAGTGAACTAACCTTCCATTCCTAATTTTCCATTGAATTTATTTCCATAGCAGACTTCTTCCTTCCACCTTATGGTTCCACATGGATGAGCCTTTAAAATGATTTACAATTATTAAAAATTTAATATCTTCTTGGTCATTTAAGTACTTTAATATTTTGTCCCATAAAGAATATGAATTAGAATATGATTCCCCATGTCCATGCATTACATTTGGTGGATATTAAATTTATTGGAACCAATTATACTTGGAATAATAAGAGGAGGGAGCAACATAGCAGGAATGTTAATTTAGACCATTTTTTGTTTTAAAGGAGTCGTTTGTAAAATGAAATATAAAATTTCATATTTTTGAGGGTCCAATTTTAGATAACTTCTCCATTATGTTGGAAGGGGGATCAAGATAGGGCAAAATCATAAACCATTCAGATTTGAAAACTTTTGGTTGCAAAAAGAGGAACTTTAAAATAAAATTCCATAGTGGTGGGAAGAGGAATGCCTAACATATAGGACAATAATGTTTAGATTCCACAAGCAGTTTTATTATGTCAAGGATCAACTAAAACAATGGAGTTAAGCTAACAAGACAAACTTCCAAGTCCAAAGAGCTCCATTGATGGCTAGAATGGATGAGGTGCTAAAAAACTTCAAGGAAGGAACAATTACAAAGCATCTCAAATAAGAGAATGATGCATTGCATAAAGAAATTAAGGATATTGAAAACCAAGAGGACATCTACTTGAAACAGAAAGCAAGAACAATGTGGTTATTAGAAGGTGATGAAAACACAAAATTTTTCCATTGGATTGCTTGTTCTAAGAGATAAATGAACAAAATGGAAACTCTTCAAGATGAGAATGAGCACTCCTTTGATACAATCCTAGGTATGCATATCCATTTAATGGATTATTTTGTTGAATTATTTAAGAAAATTATGGTGCAATATGAAGAAGCTAAAAAATTTCTTGTTTTCATACCCTCTATTATCTCTAAATAAGAAAATTAGGCCCTAATTAAACCCATTGATGAAGAGGACCTGAATAAAGTAGTATTTGGAATGACTATGAGAAAAACAACAGGTTGATGTAAATCCAGCTACAAGAGATCAAAACAAAATACCTCCCATTACATAAAAACTACAATAAATGAAAATAATATGTAAAACCCTCCATTTACATAAAAACTATAATAAATGAAAATAATCAGTAAAACCCTTCATTCACATAAAAACTATAATACATGGAAATAAACCAATAAATATTTTCTTTTTTTATTCATGGATTCACTTCCCCTTTTACAATGCAATACCAAGGGAATATATATCCCCAAAGAAACCCTAAAAAAAAACCCTAAATCTTGAAGCCCTAAAAGAAAACCCTAATGCTTAAAACCCTAAAAATAAAAAATTATTATTTTTGGCAAATTGAAATTTTTATCAAAAAATACCTTTTTAAGTAATTACTATTTTCGAAAAATTATTTTTCATCAAAATTTACCTTTTTTAGTAATTACAATTTTTGGCAAATTATATTTTGCATAAAAGAATTCTATTTGAGTAATAAACAATTACTTTAAAAATTCTATTAAAAAAAACCCTCTAAAGATAGGCTCTTGCATCATTCTCCTCTGGTTGAAAAGAACTCTGCTCCTACGAGTTCCTTTGATCAAACTCATAATTGCTCTCCATATAGGGCCACACATCTGCAAGTACTCCTCAAAGTACCAATCTCTTTTTGAGGTTCTATATCTCAAACCTCCTACAAGCACTACACATAGTGTCAATTTCTTCCTTCAAGGTTTTACATGAAAAAAACCTCCTGCAAGCACTACACAAAATGCCAATTTCTTTCTCTAAGGTTTTACAAACCTTCTGCAAGCACTAACAAAGTTCCAAATCCTCCTTTTGAGGTTTTACATAAAAAAACCTCCCACAAGGACTACATAGAGTGCCAATTTATTTCTCCAAAGTGTTACAAACCTTCTACAAGCACTACACAAAGTGTTAATATCTTTCTATGAGGCTTATAAAAAAACCTCCTGCAAGCACTACACAGAATGCCAATTTCTTTCTCTAAGGTTTTACAAACCTTCTACAAGCACTACATAAAGTGTCAATTCCTCCTTCTGAGGTTTTACATAAAAAACCTCCTGCAAACACTTACACAGAGTGCCAATTTCTCTCTCCAAGGTTTTACAAACCTTCTGTAAGCACTAAACAAAGTGCCAATTCCTCCCTCTGAGGCTTTACATAAAAAAACCTCCTGCAAGCACTTACACAGAGTGCCAATTTTTTTCTCTAAGGTTTTACAAACTTTATGCAAGTACTACACAAAGTGTCAATCTCTTTCTCTAAGGCTTTTAAATTAAAAACCTCCTACAAGCACTTACATAGAGTGCCAATTTATGTCTCCAAGGTTTTACAAACCTTCTACAAGCAATGCACAGAGTACTAATTTTTTTGGAGCCCTTTCGTTCTCCTCTCATTTTCTCCCTAGCAAGATCTAATCTAGCTCTGATACCAAATGATGTAAATCCAGCTATAAGAGATCAAAACAAAATACCTCCCATTACATAAAAACTACGATAAATGAAAATAATATGTAAAATCCTCCATTTACATAAAAACTGTAATAAATGAAAATAATCAGTAAAACCCTTCATTCACATAAAAACTATAATACATGGAAATAAACCAATAAATATTTTCTTTTTTTATTCCTGGATTCACTTCCCCTTTTACAATGCAATACCAAGGGAATATATATCCCCAAAGAAACCCTAAAAGAAAACCCTAAAGTTTGAAGCCCTAAAATAAAACCCTAAAGCTTAAAACCCTAAAAATAAAAAATTACTATTTTCGACAAATTGAAATTTCTACCAAAAATGCATTTTTAAGCAATTACTATTTTCGAAAATTTATTTTTTCATCAAAATTTACCTTTTTTAGTAATTACCATTTTCGTAAAATTATATTTTGCGTCAAAGAATTCCATTTTGAGTAATAAACAATTACTTTAAAACTCCTATTAAAAAAACCCTCTAAAGATAGGCTCTTGCATCACAGGTCTATCTGGATTTCTAATTGATTTTTTTCAAAAAATTTGGGACAACTTGGAGGAGGATGTAATGGTTGTTATAGAGGAGTCTATAAGTAGTAAAAGAATGATTAAATAATTAAATCACACATTCATTGCCTTAATTTTGAAAGGGGGGAAGGGGTGCATAATTCAGATTATAGACCTATTGCCTTATGCAATGTCATATATAAAATAATCATGAAGGTAATGGTTGAGCGGATAAAACCTCTCCTATATAGCATTACCTCCTTGGAGGAAGGAATTTTTTTAGAGTTCATGCAAATATTGGATGGTGTGGTTCTATATTAGAAGGCAATCCACTCAATGCAAAAATTTGGCAATAGGGAAATGTTTATAAAATTTGATATGTCAAAGGCTTATGATAGGGTGGAGTAGATCTTCTTCTCAAGGATGATTACAACCTTTAGTTTCTCTCTATATTAAATAGAATAGGTCATGATCTATGTTTCCTAAGACTTGAGTAGGTAAGGAAAACTATGTAGAGAGAAGTATGGGATTATCTCCTTGAGTGTTGTATTGTTATCTTCATATTGGATTGATGGAAGAAATTTGAATTGGAATAATTATAATGGTTTCTTGATACTTGAGTAGGTAAGAAAACCATTAGAGAGAAGTATAGGATTCTATCCTTGAATTTTGTATCGTTATATTCATATTTATTTGTTGGAAGAACTTTGGCTTGGAATTATTATAATTATTTCCTAAGACTTGAGTAGGTAAGGGAACCATTATAGAGATATGGGATTATCTCCTTGAGTGTTGTATTATTATCTTCATATTTTCTTATTGGAATAACTTGGGGTTGGAATTGGAATAATTATAATGGTTTCTTGTGACTTGAGTAGGTAATAGAACCACTATAGAGAGAAGTATGTGATTCCCTATTTATTTATTTATCAATGTATAATGCTTGGTGTCTTGCATTATACGAGTGCATAATTGAATGCATTGCATTTAGAGTTGTCCTGATCCCCAAGAAATTCTTAAACTAATGGGTAATCCCTTTTATGAATAAGAATGTGGTAGAAGGTGGCATGGATATTTATTAGGTGGAAGGTTTTATTTGTGACTTGGAATTGTTTAAGAGTTGTTTAGATGAAACTTTCAAACTAGTCAAGTTTTGTAAGACAATAAGAGCTTGATCATTGTACAAATCATAGATTGATTTAAATTGCCTAGCACTCTTATTGTTGAAAAAGTTAAATGTTATCTTCTTTTGATGTGATGTTATTATATTTAAATGGAGTAGATGACATTGTAATTTATCATTTTTATTTCTAAAGTAATGCTTCTTACATATCTTTATGATAGCACTTGGATAAAATTAATCATGGCTTAAAAATAGATGAAATATTGCTAGTAGTAACATAGATTGTAGATTATGTTATTTTGAGTTATAATATATCATCCTTTTACTTTACATGCTCAATGTCGTGCCATAGTTTTAAGCATGTTATTATTTAAGTGAAGTATTTGATTATAGAGAGTGGATTTATATTACTTGAATGTTATATTGGTTTTATAATGTTCTTGGCGATGGATCTAAATACGGTTTTAAGGACTAAGTCAAAGGAATAGCCCAATCTTAGGAGGAGTTGTGAAGATGCAATAACCAGGTAGATATGAGTCCTAGAAGGAGTTGTGAGGATGCAATAACTATGAAATCATGAATCTGGAAGGATTTGCATTGATTCAATAGTAATATTCTTGTGAATAAAAATATCTTGAATGATAAGGATTGGGTGTACCACACCCAGGAAGTGTGGTATCGTTCACAATACAATAGTGGTGATACTTTGAATGTGTAGGTTAAATTGATCATGTTCATTACCAATGGAGTGGTAATGACCTTAGTTAGCCCACAAAGGTGTGGTAACTAAGCACCAAGGCTTTACACCTGAATAATCTATCTAGATGGACTTAGGATAAGGTTAGAGAATAGGAATTCCCTCTTAAGTGTGATGGGTCTTAAAGAATAATCCCTATGTTATGGTTGCATTGTTCTATACTGAAGAGGATATGGGAAATATAGGAAGAATTTTTAGTTTTTGATGAGTATATGATATAGGAAATGCAACCACAAGATGTAAGATAAACAAGCTATGATAACTATATGATAATAGCATTATAATATGTAGAAAAATGATAAGATAAACTTTTGCAATAACATAGAAATATACCATTAATGAAAGCTTAAAAAATAGTACAATACAGTATAATGGAGAACATGAACACTCCATAAAATATTTTTGAAGAGCTACATTGTACCGCACTACCAATATATACTATGCACTCTCTATATTCTCTCCTATATTGTTTCACTCACTATAAGGCATATATATAGGAATATAAGTTCCTTTGCCCTCACTCTACCTTTGACTCTATCCTATGACTCATGTACATGGGGACTACATGCACATTTATTCATTTCACATTCTATCAGTTGTGCATTTATTACATTTGAAGTAACTACTTAACCTTAATTTAGTAATGTACCAAAGGTGGTACACTCACATGTACCAAATAATTTAATATACTCTAACACCCCCTATATTACATTATTTAGGTATTGAATACTTTAGTCTTCAATATGGATCTTTATATTGTTTTTTTAATTTGTATTCTTCTTCTCTATTCTCTTTATTCTTCTCTCTATTTTTATGTTCAAGTAAGTAGTTAGTATCTTCATAAAATGCTATCTTAGCTAAGAGAGCTTTAACTTCATATTCTCTGTAGGTTCTTCCAGTTCTTGAATTTCTTGGATTTTGTGAACTAAGTGCCCTTTTTTATTCCCTTCTTGATGTTGCAATTGAGGATAATTGTATTGGTCTTGAGAACACTAAAATTGTTGTTGATGTGGACTATACTGATTATAATTTTATCTTGATTGGAAAGTCCTATTTGGTTGGCTTCCATATTTTGACTAATTTCCTTGATACTGATTTCTAGGATTGAATATATAGTAGTTTGTACTAGGGCCTTTGTTCTTGTAGACTTGACAATATCTGTTATTCCATGGTCTTCGTACTTTTGACGATGATACAAAATTTCCCTATGGATTATCTTTTGAAACTAATGCATTGCTAGTCATTTCATGTTTAATCGTATTTTCCACCTCATATTATTAAAGAATATTGACTAACTCATCAAAAGATGTATCTTTACTTAGGATTTGTAAATATGTAACTAAGTGCTTGTAGCTATCTAGAAGTGCTCTCAAGGTAACTTGAACAAGAAGTTTATCTTCTATATTTTCTCCTAAGGTTAATAATTTTGCTTTTATATCTACTACCTTCCTTAGGAATAGTTCTATACTTTCACCACTATTTACTTTTAGAGAATGTAATTGAGTTTGAAGATTTAAGAGAGTGAATTTATTCTTCCCTTCAAATATTTTGGTTAAGGTTTTCCATCCTTCTGTAGATTTTCCTGTTGAACTAATGTAGGGTTGAATTTCATCTGTAATGAAAAAATTTATTATCATTAATGCTTTTGCTTCACTTTCTTCAAAATTTTGAATCTCACTATCATTTGTAGTAGGTTTAATTTTTGTCCCTTTAACTATATCCCAAAGCTTTTCAACTACTAGAATTGCCATCACTTTGTTTTTCCATGATGCATAATTTGGACCTTTAAGTAGTTGGGATTCTGAAAGGAAGAATTTATTTGTTGTCATGATGGTCCTTGTAGGCTGCCTTATAACTCCCTAGTTTTGAGTATGTGAACTAATTTGATAAAACCTATCCAAGACTTAGGTTTTTTAGGATTCCTTATGTCTCTCAAGTGATTAAAGTAAACTATAAAATTGATAATATGTTTAGATTCTATTATTTCACCTTTTGAGTTGATTTTGTAATGTTTTTGGAATGATAATAACCAACTCTTATTCACCTTATTTCTCCTATTGAAGTATTCATTTTTAAATTTAATGAAGTTCTCTATGGTTGGATTCCTTTTGTCTTTTTAATATGACTATGAGGCAAGTGTAAGCAATAAATTCCAACTATTTTAGAAAGCAATGTTTTTGCTCCTTTATCCTTAAATTTTGATGATTCATTTTTATAAATTCTAATTAATTAAAGTTTGATGTAACACTCCTTATATCTCCCTAATTTGGAATTTTAGAAATTGATGATATTTGAAATATAATAATAATTTATTTTCCAAGTAGAAACCCTTATATCTATCATGATATTGATTGCAAATATTAATATACTTATATTTCAATTAATGTGATTTGAAATACTATTTAAGTATATAAACTCCTATTGATTTGCTTTCAAGTTTACTAAGGTTGATTTTGCAATAATCATTTCAATATTATATATTGTGCCTTATTACTCCTTAATGAAGGTAAATATTATAATGTGCAAATCTTAAGCAATTAATACTTCCTTTTCTTTAATTGACTTCTATCTCTCTAAGGCTGATTTTTAATGCAATAACATATAAATCTCAACCTTATATTAATAACCTTATAACTTCCTAAAACTTAAGAAAATAAAATATTAATGTTAGAGTAATATTTCATCATTTGGGATATTTACCCCATTTCCTACATTAGGTAGATTTTATTTACCGCATGGTAAAAAGTAGTTTGTTACTTTTTACCACTAGTATTTACTTTTCTACTTTCTACCATGTAGATATTTATTGTTCCAAATATCTAATGGTAAGTTCCTAAATATCTTAGGTTAAGAATCCTAAACCTAACACTCTACCTTCTATGACATGTTAGTTATCGTGGATGCAGGAGTAGTTGTTATTATTCTTATTTATAATCTATTTAACATTAGCTTCATAGCTAATATTTCTAATGCATGATTAATTATCAAATCTATTATCTTACCTTTACATTTGGTTACATTGGCATCAGAGCTAGGGGAGGAAGTGCTCGTTCCAAGTGGAGAAGATGAGAGTAGATCTCGTTCCACTGGAGAAGGTGACACGTAGGGTTTGGTTTGAATTTTATGCATTTCATTACTTAATCATTTCCTATAGTTGGTTGTGATTTTTTTTGCCTCACCTTACTCGGGCCCATAGACTTTGAGCTGGCAGGCAATCAGGCAGCTCAACCAAATCAAGCAAGCCTGCGCACTGGAGGCCACCAGAGATAAGAGCCTCTGATGACTAGCCAAATCATTCGATCGTCGAACGAGGGTAGGAGCACCCTCGGATGACCGACCAAGGCCACGAGAGGGCCGACATAGGTGATCGACCAGCTCTCATAGAAGAAGAGCTCCTACCCACCATATGTTCAATGATAGGGACCCTACCTGTGATCGATATCATTGGTGATTAGGATCCGTGAGGGCAGGAGCGCCCTTCGATCTTCGATGATCTACCCGATGGTCACCGACCAGAGACAGGGTAGGAGCGCCCTAATCTTCGATGATCGACGACTAGAGACAGGGATCACCGATGACTGAGATCCGTGAGGGAAGGAACACCCTTCGATATTTGGTGACTGGCCCAGATAACAATGACACAACTTCCTAAGACAAAAACTGATATATTTTCTAATGCAGATTGATGGGACAACCTAACACTAATGTAGACACGTGGACTGACATGATATGACTATTGAGGACAACATGTGGTGACACCTAGAGGGACTAACACGGGCATAAACTCTGAGATAGACTGACTAACACATGGTGAGCATGGAACCAGAGGCACTAACATGGTGGGCACATGTGGCAGGAGGGGTTGGCTGAGGTGGCAATCCAACAAGTGGCAAGCTCCTATTGGTGGTGACGTGTGATTGGTTTTCATCTTGCCTGCATGGCAAGTTCTGGTTGGCTTCCTTGAGCGGAAAAAAGGGTGATCATTGGATTGATTGCCCGAAGGCAATCAAATACCTTCTGGTGACATGGTGTATTTAAACACCATAAGGATTTTTGCCTTATCAATGTGGGACTAAATAGTCCCACATTATTTTTTGAGACAGTCAGGAATAAATGCACGTTGGTGCCTAGTCTATACTGTTTGACTGTCTAGTTGGGATGGTTTGGCAGTTGGAGCTAGCACGCTCCATCCTGCGAGGTCACGGGTTCAATTCCCCGTAGGTACCCCATGACTAGAATTTTGGTCAAATAAATAAAATGCCTTTACTAAAAGCAGGCAGAACCATACGCCCAAGGTAATATTTGAAATATATATTTTTAATTTGTTTTGTTTTTAAATTTAAAGTTTATTTTTTCATTAATTTTTTTTTATAATTCAAATATAACTTATATTTAAAAAAAAAAAAAAAAATTATAAAATGATTTTTTTTATAAAATGTTAGTTTATTTTTATTATTGATTAAATTTAAATGATTAAATATTTTTCTTTAAAAACTTTGTAAATTAAAATTAAAATAAAATGAAGGAATTTATCTTTTGCAAATTCTAAATCAAAGAGTGCTTTTGTTTTCTCCAAAACTGGGGATATAAGACACATAATAGCACATTTTTTTTGCAAAATAGAAAACCCTTAAACTCTTCTCAAAACCTTGTAATTTTGCAAACATGAAAGGGGACAAAATCAAACATATTTGATTCTTTATTGCAAAATTAGAAAACAAGGAGACTCCAAAATTTGCAAAACATCAAACTTGACATTGTGCATTTTTTTCTCCAAGGGGGGATATAAGACATAAAATTGCACATTTTTTTGCAACATTGAGAAGAATTTGAAGCCTTGGTCCATCAAAACCAAGTCGTTTTTCGACTGGTCTGGAAGCCTTTCAAACGTGGGTCGTGTGTCAACTTGTCTTGGAAGGAGTGCTTGATTTGTTAATTTTGCAAAATAAGATGGGGGAAGACAACATTGTACTTCTTTTGCAAAATTGTAAAACAAAGTAGGAGACATAAAAATATCAAATTTTTACACAACACACCTTAATATTTTATTGCAAAAATTAAAAAGGTGCATTTTTTATTTTACTCGACACCTTCATTGGCAAATTAGGTGAATTTTTGGTTGCATCCGACACCTAGGTGATAAGAATTTTGTGGGTATTCTTGTTTGATTATTGCATTATTTATTTTTGCAATTATAATTCATAGAATCAAGAACACACTAAACCCCAAAATTTCACAAATTTGTGTAAATCCTTGCACAGATTTAAAGCCAAAATTCACTTGATATTCTCTCCTAAATCAACAAAACCCCTAATTCACTCTTATTTTTTTGTCTTAATTTCCTCAAGCTTTTCATCCTTCTTGAAGGGTGTTAAGGTAGGTGCCATTAAATATATATTTGATTGAATTATCTTTTGGTACTCTTTTAGGCTATATCAAAAGAAAGAACAAGTTTTTTGAAAATAAGGAACCTTAAAAGTTGCAATCCTTTGCACTAAGGGGGGATAATTCCTTTCTTCCTTCAAACACATATTTTGATAAGAGGGAAATAAAACTTTTAAAGGAAAATTATAAAAGTAGAAGTCATCAAAATCATACCTTTTCTTTTAGAATTCATAATAGCAACCATGCTTGAAGAACTTGCAATAAGGAAGGATGATTTGGTGAACTTTTTTGATAAAATTGCCTCGAAAACAAAGTTTTGCACAAATTGTAAAAATGACAACCATGACACCATTCAGTGTTGGTTTCAAAACAAGCAAAACTAAAATGGCAAAGGCACACCACAAAAGCCATGTTTCTAGTGAAGTGTCTCATTCTAATTCTGAATCTGGTTCAAAGAGAGCACACAGAGTGCTCATGGTTCAGATAGTATTGTATAAGGAAAACACATTGTGTCATCTTGAGCAAACACCATTTCCTCTCTCTTTTTTTAGGCTTCATAAATAGCATAATTTTTTGTTTGAAGTACTTGTCAAAAAGGGGAGTTTGTACCTCTTTTAGGCTTCATAAATAGAAAATTCTCATTGTTTGAAGTCCTTGTAACAAAAGGAGGGAATTTTTCTGGTGTAAAATTTCCTAGGAGGCAAAATTTATAAAATATTTCACAAAGCTTCTTAAGTTGCACATATTTTGCAATTGAGGGGGATATACTTTCTTTTCTTCACAATTTTTTGTAAAAATGGAAGAAGACTTATAAGGGTGCATTTTCGGAAGCACCCGACACCTTAGTCATACTTCTTTCAGAATTACAACATGTTTTACAACAAGAAGGGGGGAACTTATAAGGGTGCATTTTTGGGAGCGATCGACACCTTAGCTACCTTATCTTTTGCAAACTCATATTATTAATGAATGAACCTCATATGAAGTGATCTATTCTACTACACCTAGCGATTGCAATGGCTTGTTACCCATACAAATCATTTGGATGATGAGATTGCTAGAAGGACATTCGTTGCTGTGAATACAAAGTGAGGAATGACCCATTTTTTCTTAGAAGCATCCAGAGCACTATGACAGAGCAAGAACTAGCATATCGATATTTTCTTCCACTGTATTGGGCCAGTTATATACTTTACCCAAATATTGTTGCATATGAGGATAGGTATACATTACCCAAATAATGTAATAAGGGGGGATGTTAGAGTAATATTTCATCATTTGGGATATTTATCCCATTTCCTACATTAGATAGATTTTATTTACAGCATGGTAAAAAGTAGTTTGTTACTTCTTACCACTAGTATTTACTTTTCTACTTTTTACCATGTAGATATTTACTGTTCCAAATATCTAATGGTAAGTTCCTAAATATCTTAGGTTAAGAATCCTAAACCTAACACTCTACCTTCTATGGCATGTTAGTTAGCGTAGCTGTAGGAGTAGTTTTTATTATTCCTATTTTATAATCTATTTAACATTAGCCTCATTGCTAATGTTTTCATTAATGGATGATTGATTATCAAATCTATTATCTTACCTTTACATTTGGTTACAATTAAGTAATATATGTCTATTACCTTCCTTTAAAACTATGATGTGTGAGATGATTTGACGGTGGTGAAACTTTTTAATCTAGGTGTTTTTCTTCACCTTATAACATGAGTATTAATGCTCTTTCATGAATGACACTCGTCTATGAAAGACTTGTACTGTACTTTGACTTTGATATCGATGTTGGATTCCTACGTATGGTAATGAGCAATTAATTCTCAATTTTGAGTGCTCCTCATCTAATCCTTGACTTTGTGCCTTAATTTCACTCTCAATAACACCTTTAATTCTCTCTCGGTCACATATTTAATTCTTTGCGCCTATCTTCAACTTGGATGCTTTAATAGGACCTTTGTCCCTTCTTGATTCTATGAACAAGTGGCACATACATTACTTAGGTAGCCAATGATGGTTTATGAGTGTTATTTATATACCTCTAATACTCAAGTATCCCTCGAATGATATGCAATGATGATTATACGTTATAACTTTTGGAGTATATCTTTAACACTTCAAGATAAATATTTGAGCACTTATTTATCCTATGTAATCATTGGAATGAATGTATGAGTGCCTGGTTTGAATATTCCAAGTGGAACAAGATGCCTTGGATGTATATTACAAGTTTCACTCCAATATTGTGCATGTAGGACTTCCTCAACATCTCTTACTCTACGTCTATTTATTGCTAACAAATGTCCTCTTTTATCTTATCTTCAATATTTTTTTTTGAGTGAATGGTTTTGTGATGGGACTGGCTCCAAATATGGTGGTTCTCAATCATTGCAATGGATGTTATATGGTGCATTCTAATGGTTTTTGGTGGTGTGTTCCTTGGTTGGTGGTTCATCCACATTAGATATTTGGTAATGCACCTTTGTTTTCACCTTATACCTTGCTTCTCCTTGCTTGCAATGTGTTGTCCTTTTAAGTTATGTGCAATGGATAATATCCACCTTATGTAGACCCTTCTTATGCTACAATTTGATGTAGCCATAGGCACTAGATTTGATAATGAACATTGGTATCTTTAGACACCTTGAGTCTTATCTATTGTGAGCCCTTCATTGGCTTTCTACCTTACTCAAAGTTTTCTACTGAGATGGTCATTTTTTAGATGTATCTTCCTAGCTATTGTGGTGTCTTTGTGATACTCTATATTTGTTTTTTTTTTCTACATAGAACAAGGAGATTATGGTGCAAGAATCTAATGCAAAAATATTTGCAATTTTTAGAATAGAATACTTAAATCTACTCCTATATTTGTGATCTTTAAATCTCCTTTTGCAAGTTTTCTTTCTTCTTTGATGAGGCAGATACTTATTCTACTCTTTGATAGTAAACTTGAGATTTTATGTTACCCTCCTTACTAGAAAACTCTTTCAATTGCTTGGTTAACTTAGTAATAACGAATCCAAGCTATTAATCATGCAACTTATACACCTTTTGAAAGGTTTAACTTTGCACTAATTTTCACTTTAACTAAAAAATTTAGTGCTCCTTTAATAACTAGTATAGTACAATAGTAATCTCTCCTTACTACTTGAAAATCCCTATATTTGAATAAGCCTTCTAGGGCAATCTAAAAATATCTTATATTTGGTAGTATGTTCTGTCTTATTCAATATTATTATCAAATTTTAACTTTAATCTAGGCCTTCTTCTCAATAATTTGAAAGTCTTGAGGTCTTCACCAATATTCTCTAAAAATTGAAAAACTTCTTACCAAATCTATCTTCATTTGGACTTGTTACAATATGGTGATAATTGTCCCAAAATATTCCTTTATCAAGAACTTTTCCTTGGTGGTAAATTTATCCAATGAGTTCTCCTAGGAACTCCTTCAATGAGGCTCACCAAGCTTTCTCCTTATTTCTCCTTGAGACCTCTTCTTTGGGGAATTATCTTTTGCAAATTCTCTAGTATTTCTAATGAGACCTTTTATTCAAACTTCTACTTTGGAAGTTTGGCAAAGAGATCTCCCTCTTGGATATCTAAAATCTACTACTTCAAGAATAGGAATTTTGCTACTCATTTTCTATCTCTTCCAACACTACAATTTCTTCAATGGGACCTTCTATGGGTCTCTTCAACTTCTTTAAGGTGAAGTATTCAATCTTCAATAGATATCACCAATCTCCTATATTCACTGGGACTCTCCTCCAGAGTCTTTTCAATCTTCTATTTGTAATCTTCAATGGAGATCACCAACCTCCAATATTCTCCTTGACTCTTCTCTGGAGTCTCTTCAATTTGCTATTTACAGTCTTTAATAGATATCACCAATTTCAAATATTCTCTTGGACTCTTCTCTAGAGTCTCTTCTTCCTCAAATCTACAACAAGGCTCCTATGGCATTTTCTTCTTCTCATCTCTACAAGTTTACAATATCTACTAATGGGACCTTTTCTACAGGCCTCCAAATCTTCGATCTTCCATTTTTTATTCTAGTTTTGGATTGATTCCAAAGAAGATATTCTTACCAACACTATATAGGAAGCTTCCCAACTTTCTTTGAATCTCCTTTTTCTGCAAAAAAATATTATAACTGTAATGGAAGAAACTATAAATCTATATATAATAAATCTTCACTAGATGATTTGTCAATCGAGCGGAAACAATGTTGAGTCCTAGTATTCAGAGTCATACATGTGGACTACATGCAAATTTACATCATTGCACATTCTAACACATGTGCATTTATTACATTACTTGAAGTAACTACTTAACCTTACTCTAGTAATGTACCAAAGGTGGTAAATTGACATGTACCAAATGTTGTAATATAATATAACAAGAATACTTTAGAATCCTTATAAATGATGAGGTTTAGTAAGATGAATCCAAAAAATATAGAATATTGACCATTCTTGTCCACTAATTTTCATCTGTAGCAACATTGAAATCAAATGTGGTGAAGCCTTGGGAATGTTGAAAAGAAAAATATTGGGACTCTTGAGAACCTTGTTTGTATTTAAATATTTTTTATCTTGGGTTTGTAGTTTGGGTTATTATAGTTGGTATCAGAGATCTAGGTCATAGGACTAGAAGCTTCCATGGAGTGCACATAGGATGAGCCTTGAATTTTTATGTTACTTTGGGGATACTTACTCTTTTAGGGACCTTAATTTGATCTAGAATAAAATAGGTATTGCACGTCATTGGGACTAGTCAGACCAAGGAGTAAAAATCCTAGAAGGTATAGTTTCTTATTGGGAAAGGGCACCTTACAGTGAGGTAAGCATGACCTTGGTCATCATATAACGAGATATAATGATCTAAGTTAGTTCATGGGGAGAATTAACCTAACAATAAGTATAATTGAGGGAACTTGTAAATTATCCAACTCCTTTTTTGTGGATATGAGATGACACCTAATTTAAAAGGAGGTGCATCTAAGAAAACTAAGATTGTTTGAACATGAGAAAAATATAGTACAAACCAAAAAAAAAGTTCATACAAACTATGGACTCCAACAAGAAAATTAGGAGAACAATGACTCCTAGTAAGAGGTTTGAAAGGACAATAAAACTCAATAGGGGCACTGAAGGAACAACAATTTTTTATAGAAGATTAGAAAATATCTCTTTTTTAGTGAATTTTTTTCAAGAACATTTGGAACAACACCAACAAAAATTAATAGAAACCTTTATCAATAAGGAAATTTATACCATAAATATAGAAGGTATATAGGAAGAGAGCCCTATTATAAGAAGACTAGAGGGTAAAGCTTGGATAGAGGATGAGTTGGATAAAGACCTTAGGAATGTTAAAGTAGCCAAATTTAATAGGAAATAAGGAGGTGATGTAGCCAAGTCATGGATGAAGGAGTTAGAAACCTTCTTTTCCATGAAATTTTACCCCTTCAAAACACGGACTATGTGGACTACCCTTCATCTTCAAGATGCATCCCTAGAATAGTGGGACAAATTCAGTAAAGGAAATAATTTTATCCATGGATCTTAAGTGGGATGATTTTGCCAAGGATTTTAAGAAAATTATTTTTGATTAGTTTTATGTAGATAAGTTTGAATAATTCTATAAATTTCAACAAATTTCACTAACAATAGAGGTGTATGTTCAAAGGTATGTGAAACTTTTGAAGTATGTTTTAGAGTACAAGAACAATGAGAATTTAAAGGTGTATATGTTAATTTTAGAGGTAGACCCTAATATTAGGATAGTAATTAATCTTCTCAAACCTAAAACTTTGCAAGAGGCCTTTGATTTGGCCAGACAAGAAGATACTAATCTCCAAACTAAAAATTCCTTCAACTATTTAGGATTGATAGAGACAAAGAGGTAGGAGCTTAGGAAATGAAAGAGTGCAAGATTTATGAAATGGGATAAGGAATAAAATAAGAGGATCAAAGGGAACCCAAAAAGTTTAGTAATAGGAACAATAGGAATCATAGATAGAATAAAAATAAATTTCATAAATGGGACAACTCCAATCCTCATCCACCAAAGCAAAATGAATTAACACAGAAAAAATAAATATGTGAGAAAAGATAGGAGAGATCTCATGCACCCAATATAGATTGCTATATATGTGGGGGACCTCATTATGCCAATAAATGTCTTTAACGAGTCGAGTCAAATAATAGAGCAGAGGATAAAGCATACCAAATATATGTCACTGCACCTGAATGGATAAGCAACACTTATGCTACTAAATGGTAGATTGTTTGATGAGGATTTTAAAGTTTTAATATATAATTGAGCTATAGATAGCTTTATTTCTACTAGTATTGTCAAGGATATGCCAAAAAGACGTAAATATTTTTTACAAAGGTAGAAAATTGAGTATGGGTTTGGATAAACCTACTTAATAGATCAATGTTTGTCTATAGGTGAGATAAACTTACCCAATGGATCTACAACTTGACACTTACATATAGCACCACTCCATGCTTTTGATATTATCTTAGGTATAGACTTGTTAAAGGCTCATGGAGCCTTAATCACTTTCTAAGAAAGGTGGACGGATTACACTGATAAGGATAAAAGTTGGGTAAGGTTTCAAATCAATAAGGGGCACTTTCAACCTCACATATTATCATATATGCAATTAAATAAAGCTATTAAAAGAGTTGGTACATTGTATGTAGTCAAGATTCATGGAAAGACCAGAGAAAGGAAAAACATCTAATTTTACATGAATTCGGGGATGTATTTCTAGAAGATCTCACAGGTATACCATCTCAACGAGAATTCACTTCACTATAGATTTAATTAAAAACGATGAACCTATTGCAAGGGCACCTTATGGAATGATCCCAATTGAGTTGCAAGAACTGAAGGTGCAAATTTAAAATTTATTGGAAAAAGGGTCTAATCAAACCTAGTGTGTCACCTTGGGGTGCTCTAATATTATTCATGAAAAATAAGGATCGTTCCTTGAGGTTTTTCATAGACTCTAGGATGTTGAATAAGATAACCATTAAAAATAAGTATCCTTTACCAAGGATTGATGACCTCTTAGATCAACTAAAGGATGCTACTATATTTTTAAAATAGATCTAAGATTGAGGTATCATCAGTTAAGAATTTGAGAAGAGGATAGCCATAATATAACCTTTAAGACTAGATATGGGCACTATGAGTTCACATTACTGCCATTTGGGTTGATAAATGCATCGATAGATTTTATGAATCTGATGAATAATGTATTCAAAAAATATCTAGAATTGTTTATCTTCATATTTTTAGATGATATATTGATATATTATTGCACCAAATAAGAACATGAATTAAAGGTTTTGAGGAAAAACTATATGGAAAGTTGTCCAAGTGTGAGTTTTATAACTCATAGGTACAATATTTGGGACACATCATCTCACTAGAAGGAATTGTAATGGATCCAAATAAAATACAACTAAATTGAGTTGGCCAACACCAACAAATTTATCTAAAGTTAGAAGCTTCATGGGACTCACTTGGTATTATAGGAATTTTGAGAAGGATTATTCAAAGATTTCTTATCCTATAACCAACCTTAAAAAATGAAAGGGACTTAAAATATATGGATAAGTGTGAGGTTACCTTTGAGGATCTAAAAAATAAGCTAACTATGACATCAATTCTTAGGATACCAAATATTCTTGAGAATTTTAAAATATGTATAGATGCTTCCCTAGAAGGATTAGATGGGATATTATTCTATGAAGAGGCTACAATAGCATATGAGTCTAGAAATTTCAAGAAGTATGAGGTAAACTATGCTACACATGACCTAGAACTGGTAGCAATTATACATGCATTAAAGGTCTAATGATACTATCTATTGGGTAAATATTTTGAGCTAACGATATACCATCCAAGTGTAAGGTATTTTTTTGTCCAACCTATGCTAAATGCAAGATAGAGAATATGGATGAAGTTCTTAGTAGAGTATGACTTTGGTATTGAGTATATCAAAGGGAAAGAAAATAAGTTTATTTATGCCTTGAGTAGGAGAAGGCACATAGCAATGCTAACCCTAAGTCATATAGACTTGATGGATAAATTTAGAGAAATGCAACTACAGGACCCATATTACATTAAAATATGGGATAAAACTAAGAGAAATCCTAAAGAGAGTAAAGATTTTAACATAAAATATGGACTTTTATACTTCAAGGATGGGGTGATTATACCCAAAACTAGCAATATAAGGATATGGATTATGTAGGAGGCACATAAATATCCTTATTTTTCTCATCCAAGAGGGTTTAAAATGAGGGAAAACATGAAAAAGATCTTCTACTAGGAAGGAATGAAGTAAGATGTCACTAGTTTCATTATAATATGTTTAAAATACCAAAAATTTAAGGTAGAGCATTGAAACCCAATAGGAAAATTATACCCACATGATATACCTATGCAAAAATGGTAGGTAATATATATGGGTTTTATTATGGATTTACCTAAGACTAGGTACCAACATGATGCAATATTGGTAGTGGTTGATACATTGATCAATATTTCACACTTCATATTGGGGAACATAAAGGATGACGCATCTGGTGATGGAAAATAAGTTTACCAAATAAAATTTTAGGCTACATGGGTTTCCTAAGATGATCATATCAGTCAAAAAAATTTAGGTTCTAGTAGTTCTAGTAGGCTCTACACTGTGTAATGGATATTAAGTTGAATATCATTTATACATATTATCTAGAAATAGATGGTCAAATGGAGAGGGTGAACCAAGTTTTAGAATATATTCTTCACATGTATTGCATGGACCAAAAGTCTAAGTGGGAAGAATTTTTGCATCTTGTTGAATTTACATATAATAATGGGTACCATGCATCTTTGGGTATGGCTCCATTTGAATCCTTGTATGGAAAAACATATAGATATCCTCTATTATGGGAAAATATAGAATATCTGGTGGTGATCATATAGGAAAATATATGAGAGATGGAGGAACAACTTGAATTAATTTGGCTTAGGCTCAAGGAAGTGGCCAATAATTAGAAGAGCTATTCTAATTTAAAAAGATCGCCAAGAGAATTATCTATGGGGGACATAGTTTTATTATGAGTAGGACCCATTAAAAGTACCATCAAGTCAACTAAGTTGGATCCTTGCTATGTTGATCTCTTTGAGATAATTGATAAGATTAGTCTAGTAGCCTATAGGCTCACTTTATCTCCCAACTTGTTAAAGATCCATTTCCACATATCCCTGCTTAGGAAATACGGTATTGATTTTACTCACATTTGGAATATTTCTAAATTGTATATGGCAGATCCTTCAACCATTCAAGTGAAACTTATAAATTTTCTAGGGTTTTTATTCCAATATGTTGAGTAAACTAACCCTAGATCAATGTAACGTCTAGTGGGACTAGCATTCTGAGGATTGTACAAGATGGGAAGGTGCTAAAAAATGAGAAAAAAATTCCCATACTTATTTGAATGAAATATTTGTTTAATAAATTGTAAGAAACATAGAGGACTATGTTTAGTCCAAGTAGGGGAGTATGTAATAACCCTCCTTGGTAGGACTTATTCTTAAAAAAAATATGTATTGATGTGTGGATGTTTAATGCATAGTTTTATTTCATGCTATCAATAAGTAATCACACTATAAGGTTTGGTTCTACACTTGGAATATGGTACTACTAATGTATTTATGGTTGTCGAACTAGGTGCTTTTACTAGTGGATTAATATGGATAACCACCTAAGTTGAGAGAATTTTTTGGGAAATGATGGTGATGATTCATTCATAGATAGCTTAGGGTAATAAATACCCTTAATTTAGGTGCATTGCATGTATTATTGTGTTTGAAATACATTGTTGGATTATGATATTTATTGGGCAAAGGATTCATCCCTAATAATAGGGGGGATAATGTTGTGGTAATCTTAAATAGCCACATACTAAGGGATAAAACAACGAGATGCATTATTACTCAGAAAGTTCTTGTTTTGCTTGAGTTTAGAAAGAAGCATAGACTCAACTTATGGATCTAATTAAGTATTAATATAATTGATGATATTATTACTTACACTATTAATATCAAAGTTAATAACTAATATTAACATTTGGTATTAATCATAAATTAATTAATATAAATTACCTATGGATAAAAGTAATAACTTTTTGGGTGAATTTAGATTAATTACTTATATTCTCCTTTGTCTAGCAAAGTTTCATTATGAAAGGATTAATTAGCTTTATCATTTAAATGATTGATTTGAAAGTGGTATTGTAGTAAGTATCATGATGCTTTGAATATATCATTAGATGATTGCTTAGTTAAATATTATCTTAGGATAATAGTTTAATTAAACTTAGAGCCAAGTGAGGGCTATTTATTGGAATATTGCACATGAAGCAACGCGAGGAAGCTCATAATATAGAAGAATCTATGTTACATGCAAAGATTAGAAATCCCAAAAATTTGAGAAATGCATTGTTTCTTTGAAAGTAGAAGGATTTAGGGGTTGGAATAATTTGATGCAAGACATCTAGATAACGAGTCGAGTGGATCTTGGAGAAGCTAAGGTGGACTAGTAGTGCTATGAAAGAGGTTAGGTTTTGGTGGTTTGCTATTAGTAATTATTTTCCTTTGATAATGGAATATCCCTCTTGAACCATTGCTTGATGCTCATGTTTCTCATAGAATTATTTTATTGTTTATCACCTAATTTGATGGGTGTTTGAAGCTTAATCCTTATGCTTCTTATTTTAAATATTTTTGAGTGGAAGTGTTCTATCAATTTTTTTTTTATTTTGAGTGTGTTGACCCTCTGATGTCTGATATTGACTATGTATGGGGTTATTTTTTTTGGGGTTATGGTACTTCTTTGGCAATTTTTGTCAAGCATGTGTGCATTCTTTCCACTCCCTATGCATGATGAAATAATTTGCACTTATGTCTATGCTTTGACTACCTGTTGATTGTTTTTGTAAATCGAGATAGGTACCCTTCCTTGATCTGCATGTTGTGTGATGCATATTTGTCCTTTTAATATTTTTGGCCTACTCTTGGGTGGTTGTGTTAAGTAGAAAATATTATTCCTTAGCATCAGTAGTAACCATGTTATGAACTCTATTGTACCTTATTCTCATTGTGGGTGTTGTTGTTACCATTGCACAACCTACCCCAATTTGAGACCCACTTGATTTTTTTTAATTTTTATGAAATTGTTATTTTGAACTAATTTTGCTTGTATCCATATTTTACTCTTGCTTTACATTGAACGTTTTATAAAATATTGAATTTCTATTGCATTGGTTTCATGTAAATAATTTTAGTAAGAAAAATTGCATTCTCCATTAGATTGATGTCTGAGATAAAATTTAATGGGTATACTTTAATTGAGCACTAAGGAGAAATGAGGCCCCAATTTGTTTATTTACAAATATTTGTCCAATTTCTACCAAATTCATATGATAATTTTTCCAGAAAATGATTGTGTACATAATCTAAATGTAAGGTTTCCTCACTATACGAGCGACCATGTGAAAAGGAGTTTAAAACACATGAAGGTTTAGATTTTTTGGCAACTCAATGACATGTCACAATTTCTAAAAACCTAACATTCAAATGAAATGAGAATGCAATTCCAAGAATTCAAGAATCCTTTTCGAACTCATGAGAATTATTTTTGGACAATAAGAATAACTTTTGGGCAGCTAAAGATCAATTCTTATATATTTTGAATTACTTTCAAGCGATTGTAATTCATTTTCAAACATCAAGAATTAACTCCAGGTATTCAAGGATTAATTCCAAATTCATACCCATGTACTATAGGTGATTTGGAGATGGTAGGGCAATCCTCTAAGGTAGGTCCCTGGTTCGAATCTCCACCCTACCAAATGCACATAGGGTACTCAAAATCTAGTTGATAATGTTGGTGAGGTAAGGGTCGGGTGTGACTCACGGGTGATTTTCATGGTGTAGAATCCTTTGGTCATGGTTTCTTAGACCAAGGTAGCTCTGCAAGGGGTTTTTCGCTAAATTAAAAAAAAATCCAAATTCATGAATATTATTCCTAGAAAATCAAATATTGATGAGATTTATTTCGTGATGATTGGAGATCACTTTCAGGAATATGGAAATCAATTTTGAAAAGTTGAAATTTTGTCTAGGAAATTAAAGACCTATGAAAATTATTTTTGGACAATAAAAATCAATTTCAAACATTGAAATCCATTTATGGGCACATGTAAATCAATGTCGAACAATAAAAAAATTACTTCCAAAGATCAATTTGGTCCATTGAAAAGTACTTTCAAGAAATTGTAATTCATTTTTGGGCAGTAAGATTTTATTTTGGATAATCAAGAATTTATTTTGAGCATAATAAATCCATTCAAGACAATCAAAATTCATTTTTGGGCATAGAAGAATCATTTTTGGACTTATGAGAATTATTTTGGGTAACCAAAGATCAATTCCAAGTATGTGGAATTCATTTTTAAGTGATTTATGTTGTTTCCAACCTATATAAAGTCTCTTTCAAGCAATGAAAATTGTTCTCAAGCTTTAACAAATCAATATTGGATAGTGAGAAAATCATCTAGAGGTCATTAAAATGTAAAGTGCATGAAGCTAGAGTCTATGAAGCAATTGGACAACACCGAATTAAAATTTGACTAAGTATGGATGTTCTCAGAGATCTTGTATCCTACCGGAGTGTGGAGAGGTACCAGCTATCTGTTAGCTTAAAAAAAACAATGTACTATATCTCCAAAGTTTGCTAAGTGTTGATCTGGCTAGAAATATTGTACCATAGTAAAGTGTGAAGAGGTACAAAAAGTCTATCAGTATATCAAAAAGTAAATTTAAAATTCATTAAGTGTTGAAGCAGTTGGAAATAATTTACCCTAGCAGACTATAGAGTGGTACCGAATGTTTGTCAGCTTGTTGGATCCAAAAAAATTCTAAGTGTTGATCTTGTTGGAGACAATGCACCATCTCGCCAAATTTTTATAAGTGTTGGTCTTGCCAAAGAACAAGTTGCAAGTTTTCTAAGTATGGACATTATCAAAAATATTGTACCCTAGCAGAGTGTGGAAGGGTACCAAATATTCATCAGTTTGCCGAAAACCATATACGATCCCATAAATATTTTTTTCTAAGTGTTTGTCTTGCCGAAAATATTGTGCCATATCACAATACGAAGAGGTACCAAAGTTCATCAGTCTACCAAATCAAAATTTTCACTAAGTATGGGAAGTGGCTGGAAATTTTGTACCCTAGCAGAATGCAGAGGGGTACCAAAAGTCTATAAAATCATCGGATCGAAAATTTGTCTAAATATGGAGACTACCAAAAAAAAAAATTTCCTAAGTGTAAATATTACTAGAATATTTGTACTGCTAATATTAAGAGATAAAATAAAAAATTGAAATCAAACCTGATAATGGGAAATGAACATTTGAATGTTAAATAATTTACCCGACACTCTAACTTTAGAGGACAATGAAACCTGACAATGGAAAAGCAAGCCCGGTAAATTAAAAAGAAACCTGATGATTAAAAATAAAATTTGACAAATTAAAAATTAAACCTAACAATTGAATATAAATTCAGATATTAAAAATATTAAACCCTACACTTAGCAATTGGAATCCAACCATTGAAATTCAAGTCTAGATATTGAAAATTTTATCTAACATTAAAATTCAAGAATTCAGACATTAAAACATAAAATCTAGCACACAAAAAATGGCTAAGACGTAAAATCAGGTATTTGAAAGTTAAGCTTGAAGAATGGAGATAGACTTTGACAATAAAATTAGAACTCGATGATTGAGAGCTACTCAAACTGATGCCAAAAGGATAAATGATGTTATAATGGAGGAAAAACATGATTTAAATTCATAAAATGTGATGTTGCAACATCAAAAAATCCTTTGATATTAAAAATAAAAAGAAATAAATAAAATAATTAAATGTGTGATTTTTTTACTGCCAAAGCTATTTTAAACTAATTTCCCTTTCATTCCATGATTTTATAGGCAATAGAATCATAATATGAAGACCGAGAGAGGTCAAGAAGGATATAGTGAAGCTAGACCATATTACAATACCTCAAATGCATGATAGCTTAGTAGGAAAGATACATCAAACCTAGACCTAATTCTAGCTACTCATATGGATGACAACTAAACTACCTAACTTGAAAAGGACATGTCCAAAGTAGTTAGAAGAATCCATGACACAAAATTAGATATCAAATTTAAGAAGCACAAAGTGACACATCATCTACATATAGCTCATCAATACAATTGTAAACCACTAAAATTACAACTATAAACCACTAAAAATACAACTGTAAACCACTAAAATTTGAAATTGTAAGGCTATAAATAGCCATGGAGATCCCATTCCAAAGGGTCTTAGTCCATTGTAGTGATATACATTTAGAATTTTCTTTCTTTTGTAGTTGGTGGATATTTGAACCCTTGACATTGTACCTTGGAGATTTAGTCTTGCAATCACATGATCTTGGCAATTCTGAGAATGTAATGATTAAAAATATTAGCAATACAATATACTGAAATTCTTGGTGTGATTTGTGAATGTTGATGGTAGTTGCAATTAAGTCAATTCTAGTGTATTGCTTCCTTTCCATTTGAATATGGTACCACTTTGATCTAAGATTATGCAAAGGTCGGTTGATTCAGATATGGTTTAAATTCAGATTTGTTACTTCAACAGATTTAGAATACACCTTCAATAATGAAATGGCTTGTTTTATTTATTTATTTAACCCTTTCCTTTTGAATTTTCTTTGAAATCCGCTTAGAGTAGGAGTAGATTAGTTGAATATTTTTTTTGAAGCTTATTTTTATGTGATATATTTTTATAAGTTTTAGAATATACATTGCTTTATGCTATAATTATCATGATTATGATGCAATAAATGAATGTATGATTGATAATTTTAAGGTAGCAAGCCTAGAATATTACTTTTTCTTTAATTCTTTGATGCAATCTATGATAATAAATGTTTATATCTTGATGCTTATTTGAATAATTGAATCATATTTATGTGTCTTAAAGCTTATACAATGAATCAAAACTCACCCTTGTAATAGTTATATGTAACCCTAAGTTATCCATCCACATTCATTTTTTATTCTTTTGATTTAATATTTAATAATAACATACCTATCACCCGAATCTTAGGGTATCAATGTTCTCTTTCAAGAAAGAACAATTATTTTTCTAACCATTGGTGTATGTTGGAAACTAGGCTGATGTATCACTCAACAGGAAATGGTGATAGAAGGAGGGCCTAAATAGTTTGATTCATTATTACTTTAGACTAAATTATTGATTCATTGTTATTTTAAGCCATTAATTATTGATTTTCTAAATCCTCTAAACGCTCAATGCACAATAGGAAATGGAACTAGCAGGAGAGCATGAATTGTTAGATGTATTGTCACTTTAAGACCTGAAATCCTTGATCCATTTGTTATAGTAGTTCTAAATAGCTTAATAGCCCAACACTTATGGTTTAATTATTATATATTGCTTATGTTTGAGCTTAATATTTTTAGATTTCTTAAATTTGAGTTGTTTAATTCTCACTATTATCATTCATCATATTTCATACATATTTTTCACAACCCATTATAACATTCATAGATATATTCTCCACTCCATTAAATTTTCCAATGTTAGAATTTATACCTTGGTTAGGTGGCAGTAGTCCATTGAACATACCTGGACCAACCCATGACATGCCTAAGAATGTAGAGAAATATTTACCTAAATATAGACATGATGGAGCTAGGATAGCTGAAGAACACATTCAAGCTTATAAGGATGCTTTGATCCATTTACAAGTTGAACATGAAGATGTAGCTTGTAGAATATTTCCTTTTACCTTATATGAACAAGCATATGACTAGTATATTAGTCTACCTACAAATTCTATTACCTCATAGGTTCAGTTGGAAACAACATTCATAAATCAATTTAGGATACCTATATATCATGTTGTTATATATCATTGATTTGCCTCTACCAAGAGAGAACCTAATGAGCCTCTAATATTATTCAATACCAGATTTCATAAGCTTTATAACAGGTTGACTCCACCCTATACTCTTAACACTAATTCAACTATACATACGTACTATATATCTCTAGATCCTTTCACTTCTATATTTGTAAGGAGAGCACCACATAACACCACTCTACCTATGGCATAAATTGAAGATTTAATAGTTGAACAATAGTTAATACCTCAAGGTTTTGGAATTGATCAACTACCTTCTTTAGGACAGCCAGGTGCATTCAATCAAATACCTATGATTAACCAAGCTTTTTCACAATAGTTGCCAATGCTTAATTCCTTACCATACCATAATTATAATCAATAATTTAATACCATTAATACTCCTACCCATCCTATTATTCCTACATACTTAAGTAATCAATTCCCTACTCGAATACACCAACCTTTACAAATGCTAATCGATTTTAAAATACCCTAACACTTTTGAATAATACTTCAAATCAAACCACACCAATACTTTTAAATCCTATTTCACCTGCCAATAACTCAAACCAAAATGCATTCCAAACTAATAATGATAATTCTCAGATAGATAATCTATAGGGATTAGTTCAACAACTTAGTAGAGATATAGTTCAATTATAGAAGTGAGTATCTTAGGATACACTTCCTAATAATCCTATAAATAACATCTAAAACATGAATCTCAATGAACAATATAGTAATACTTAATGGGATACTCCCTCAGATAATGGAGGAGTCCCAAATCTTAATAGCAATCAATCAAATAATAACTTAAGAAATTCCATAAGTTTAGTTAACCTTCCCACTACATAGAAAAATGAATATAAGTGTCCAAAGTTTGAAACTACTTCATATCTTATCCAAAAAAATATAGAAATTTTGGATTCACTATCCACCAATTATGATTGTAGGAATTTAGTTAATCAAAATGTAGGGATAATCTTGGTTACGAAAACATGTGAATCCTCAAAAGAGGAATATAAAGAGGAATTGAAGAAGAGATGCAAGTTCACTAACTATTTCAAGAATATAATTATCATATTATTTAGAATAAAGAAGAGGAATCACTCATTTCTTTTACACCTCCTAGAGAAAATTCCATCCCACATGAGGTGCAATACGCTGAAATCATTGTCCCACTTAAAGAACCTAAAATACCTATGCAATCTGAAATTAATAAGCACAGGTATGAAATTATTGAAAACCTCATTGAAGATAAGGAAAATAATCCTTTGATTGAAATAGTTTAGTTGACTAATAATAAGGTTCTACTGCTTGAGAAAGAAGAAACTACAAAGACTACTAATGATTTGGTGTCTATAAATAAAGAAAAGGTATAATACTCACCTTTTCTTTTTACTACTAGAATTTTTGGTTAAATTCTACACAACTACCTTGTGTATTGAAGAGCTATTGGTAATAAAATACCATATGTTTTTACTTAGGAATTAGAGTTGAATCCTAATCATACTAGTAATAAGGTTGTTACATTGGACAAGAGAAAGGTAGATGTGATTCAGGTACTAAATCATTTTCATAAACAATTTATTATTGAACCTAGGATACAAAATTATAATGATCCTCATATGATAGATATCCTATATGTTTGTAATATGGTGTGTAAATATGATTGGTCTAAAATAATGAATAGTTATATGGCAATCAAGTTTTTAAAAATAGGGTCAAGATTGAAGGAACTCGTGACTATTCACAAGAATATCAATGAGATGCTGAGCACTAAACTAAAAATAGGATTTAACACTATGGTAGTAGAAACTATAATTGAAGGTAATTATTTAGTAATAGCCACATCACAAAGTAAACATATAGTAATTCAAGAACAGTTATGGACCTTTAAGGCTGATGAATCAAAGTCTAAGTATGGAAAAGGTGATGGAATTAAATTGAGTTGGTGGGGTGGGAAAGTCTAAGTATGGAAAATGCCTTTGGAATTTTAGGTGTGGTATTGCTATGATATAAGGCACATAAAATTCAATATGCTTGTCATTACATGCATCTCCTAAATTATAGTAACCATGTATGGGATCCTAATAAATTAAATCATAATAAGACAACCCTATATTATAGTTTTTTTGTTTTGTTTTAGTTTTATTTTTATATATTCATTTAGGTAAGGTTCTAATTTTGTTTATAGTTTTATTTTAGATTGTTTAGCATTTCAATTCTGTAATCATACTTTCTGTTTAATTTTTTTCTATTTGATTTTGGTTTATCTATTTTCTTGTTTTGTTTTATTAGATAGATTTTGTTATGAATTTTATTTTATTTTATTTTATTAGTTCCCATATATTTTTTTCCAATTTACACCTTTTCTTCTAATGGTGGCATGTTCATATAATTGCAATTGACTCTTGGTTCCTCTAAATAGAAATGTGCTTAATCAATTGAGGATGAATTACTTATTTTGAAATTAGGTGAAGCTAAGGATTAGTGAATCAGATTATTTGGTTTTATTATTTGATTACAAGGTAGTGTAACATGATGTTGAAGCTTCACATTTATTAACACATTAAAATGATTCTTAGGTCATGAAGATGAAATCATCTTGGTTTGATGATTAGGTGAAAATACATACACTCTACTTATAGCCTTATAGATCCCTAACCCAAAAGCACACTCAATGTTTGCAATTTATCAAAATACTTCTTGATCAAGAAGAAAAATATTAATAATGCAATGAACTAAAGTGCTTGGGTGATTCAAATAACCTCTATTAGGGCTATAGATGTATGGATGGTAGTAGAGAAATGTCTATAAGAGATCAAGTTCATCTCCATCAGAGCTATGAATGCTTGATTGGTAGTGGAGCAATGCAAAAGTAAATTATTTTTTTAGTGAAATTATTTAATATCCTATCTTTGAACCAAGTGATGAGAAACTGAGAGATCAAACTTGCATAGGCAAAAAAACTGCTCTATTAGGGTTTGATGAGGAAAAACTACTCTTCTAGAGTTTGATGAGGAAAAAATGCCCTGTTAGGGTTTGATGAGAAAAAATTGCTTTGTGGGGATGTCTGAACAATTGGTAGGAATATTATGATGGCATCGAGCCCATCATATAGAATGTATACTAGTGATATTTTTTCATCTAAAAATAATTGGAAGATACAAGATTTCTCAGTGCATGTCGAGAACCGCTTGTTAAAGAACAATGGATGTTTGGAACGATGTGAAGCTAGACCGGTTCTAGTGTTTCAACCAGACTCGATGGTGGAATATGTGGATTATTTAACCAAATATGTGTTTATTGGCAAATTTTTAGGCATCCAAATTTCTCTTCCCTTTGTGGAGGCTTGGGTCAGGAAGACTTGGAACCCTGAAGGTGATGTGGAGGTGATGTTGAGTGCGAATAGCTATTTTGTGGTGGCTTTTTCTTATCTTACATACTATAACAAAGCATTTGAAGGGGGTCCTTATTTTTGTAACCAAGCGAGACTCTTTCGTAAACCTTGGCATATGGATTTCAACCTATCAGAGGAGCGACCATTGTGGGTTCTAGTGTGGGTTTGGCTTCTGTGGATCCCATTGGAATTCTGGAGAACTAAAATATTGTATAAGATTACCCTTCTTCTTGGGAAGTCGGTTGGACCATCACAACAGACGATGGATAAAAAGGTAATCTTTGTTGCTCGTATCTGTGTTGAAATTGATTTAAACAATCTTATTCCAGATTATGTTGAAATACAGTTTGTATCAACTACATGGGTTCAAAACCTTGACTATGAATCTCTTTTATTTTGCTACCTGATTTACCATGAATATGGCCACCTACAAATAAAATGCTCTAAGTTTATCCCACCCGTGGCTTCAAATCAGGGGCCCTCTCGATCTGTAAAAAATTTGGATAAATAAAAAGCCTCAATAAAGGAAGGGGAATGAGATAAGGAAGGCTTTGTTCTGGTAAAACCTCGAAATAGATGAAGAAGGGAAAACATAGACCTTAAGGATAGCCAGCCAAATTTTTTTCTCAACCATTTTGAAATATTAGATGATCTTGATCACTGCATGGAGATACCTAAAATATCACTACCTGATGTAAATATAACAGGGATAAATCATATGTCTCTTCTTGAGGTGGAACTTAAGGAATCATATCTAGGGGTTTTAAATGAAGAACAAAGGGCTTTGGATTGAGTATAGGTGATTTGGAAGGGAAACTATTTTAGAAATTGGCACAGATTTAGGTATGCCCTCTCCTACTCAAGAACTGATGCAGTCATCCTTAGACTACAAAACTCCTACGGTGTTGGGATTACAACAGATAATAATTAAAAAAGGTGATTCAGATAATAATATGAATATGGGTAGAAATAAGGACCAAGATAAAATTAAGTTAATGGGGAAGGCTCTGGTGGATTCAGGCTTGGTGAGAACATTGGACTCCCATTTTTCTAACCCTAAAAAATAATTATCCTTTCATGGAATGTAAGGGGGTTGAACATCATCCCCAAAATAAAATTTGTTTGTGATTTGGTTCGTGTACATTCTTCGAATGTGGTGTTTATTTAGGAAACTAAATTGGCTATTGATAATATGTTCAATATTTCTCCCAATTTGTGGATAAGGGGGCAATGCCAGTGTATTAGTGTATGTGTATATGTTGGTGGTGTTGCTTGTTTATGGGATCCAGTTAAGATATCCCCTCTTACTTGGATTTCTAGTAGATGGTCTATTTCGATGATCGGGAAAGATAATGAATCTGGTGAAACCATTATACTTAGAAATTTGTATGCTCCTATTGATTACAATGGTAAAGTGAATTTTTGGGAGCATATTTGCTTTGTGAGAAGTCTGGCTTTCCTGTACCCATGGATTTTGGCTGGAGACTTCAACTCTATCACTTGTCTAGAGGAGAAATACGGTGGGGTTGATCGCCTTGAGCCTTTTTCTTATGTATTTAGTGCTCATATTTGGGCCTTGAACCTGGTTGACATCAAGACAGATAATAGGATCTTTACCTGGCATAATAGAATATGTGGGAAAGACTCAATCTTAGAGAGACTGGACAATTTTATGATATCTAGTTTTTGGAAGGGTAATAACAGAAGTTCTAGTTTTGTAATTTTTGAGGGTAGGGAATCTGATCATTGGCCTATCAAACTCTTTGCTCTGGAGTTAGGTATAAATAAGAATCCTTTCCTTAATTTTTAAATTATGTGGCTTCATGATCCTAAGCTTCATAATTTCATGCGAGGTTGGTGGACCATTGGCAAACCTCCTCATGGCACTGCTATGTATTCCTTTATGAAGTGGCTACAATTTTTTAAGCATAAATTGAAGAGATGGAATAGACTAAATTTTTGGAACCTTTCCTTGGCTAAGTTTTTGGCTCTTAGAAATATAGAAGAATCTTCAAGGAAAATTAAAGATCAGGGACTCGTGGAGGAGCTTCTCATTGAGGAATCTGAGGCTGTGAAAGACCTTGCTAAATGGGAACTGAGTGAAGAGCTTTTTGGAAACAAAAAGCTTGAGTAGATTGGCTTGAGGAAGGGGATAGGAACACAACCTTATTTTATAACTCAGTTAAGTCTCATCGTAATGGTATACTGATTACCTCTCTTGTGAATTCTTTGGGTGTATTGCTCTCTTCTTTAAAGGATATTTCAGAAGAGACTAAGAGGTATTTTTTCTCTCTTCAAGGAGGACTCCATCTCATATTATGAGGATGAAAAGCTTATTATATACTGTATTCCCTAAATTTTTTCTAGAGATATGAATGAGCACTTGATGGGTCCAATTTCCCTATGGTTATCATGTTCTTGATAAGCAAAAGTTCAAGAGTCTTCCTATAACATGGTGGAAAAGGGTGTGGAAAAAACTTGCTTGGCCGAAATGTAACTTCTTTATCTGGATGGTAGCTCGTAATAAATACCTCACTTGGGATAATATGAGGAAGATGGGATTTTAGGGTCCCTCTTTGTGTGTCCTTTACAGTAAGAATTAGGATGACTCTTCTCATTTATTTTTCCAATGCTCACTTATTAGATACATTTGGCACCGTTGGTGGAGTGCCTGGAACCATCCTTGTTTTCATGTGCTCTCCTTGGTGGATTTTTGGAGTAGCCTGGATAGACCTCCGACAAAGACCCCCTTCCTTTGGATGGTTTGGAATTTGGAACCTTCTTGCATCATCTGGCATATTTGACTTGAATGGAACCATCACATATTTTAGGGCAGTCATTTTGTTGTTTAACAAATCTGGCAAAGTATCATGTGTATGTTTCAGGAAACCATCCATGGCAAATGTGATGTGGACCCTCTTTTGAATTCTATGGAGGAGAAGGTATGGCAATCCCTTAGTCTCTTTGTGGATGGTACAAAATCTTATAGCCCTAGCAGGGTTCCTCAGCTCAGTAAGAAGGTTAGGATAGATGGTAAGTAAGAAGGTTAGGAGAGATGGTAGGTGGAGGCCACCCCCTAGAGGAGTTTTAAAAATTAATATTGATGGGACATCCAGGGGAAATACTGGACATGCTAGAATTGGTCATGTTGGGAGATATTCTACTGGTGGTGTCAGTTTTTTCTTTTCCATTTATAAAGGTGTTCACTTCAACAATTTTATGGAAGCTATTGCAATTCTTGAGGCCTTGTAGAGGGGGTTTTCTCTTGGCTGGTGTAGGATTATCTACAAGTATGGCTCTCAAATTGTGGTTAATCTTCTAAATAGTAAAAGGGTGGAGGAAGTTAATTGGCAGTTGGTCTCTGTAGCCATTCATTCTTAGAATGAGTGAAGAGTTTGAATTTATATCCTTTGTGCACATTCCAATGGAATGGAATGGGGTTGTTGATTACCTGTCCAAAAGTGCTTTTGAGCTATTGGATCCTTGGATTATCAATAATTAGGAAAGTCTCCTATCTAGGGACTCTCAACAACTCTAGGAGTTGATCCACAAGGATGTTCAAAATTAATGTGGTTTTTTTTGGTTGTATTCTTTGGGTGTCAATCTAGTCTAGTGGTTTTAGCCTATTTTGTTGTTTATTTGAGTCCTAGTTGGACGCTCAGATATACTCTATAATCCAGAATTTTTATCAATAGAAGAAATTTTGATTTATTTAGGAATAGAAATGAATGCACTAGCACATACTTTAAGCTTACGCAACATGGGACATCTATTTTTAACAAATTTTGTTTAATCCTATCTTATAATGTTGCCAAATGATTTACATTTTACTAGTTGAGGTTTCATTTATTTCAAGTTGGGTTCTTTATCAAAAATGCTCAAGATCATATTCCAATAGAGTCACCATTTGTTGTTGTCATTGCACAAACCACCTCAATTGGGGACCCAATTGAATTTTTTTAATTTTGATGAAATTGTGATTTTGAACTAAGTTTGCTTGTATCCATATTTTACTCTTGCTTTACATTGAATGTTTTATAAAATATTGAGCTTCAATTGCATTGGTTTCATTTTAATGATTTCAATAAGAAAACTTGCATTCTCCATTAGATTGATGTCTAAGATAAACTTTAATGGGTATAATTTAATTGATAATTAAGAAGAATTAAGGTCCCAATTTGCTTTTTTACAACTAATTTTCCAATTGCTACCTGTAAACACATTTTGACTTCCCAAAATTGGTCACAAACCCTCTAAAAATTCCTAAAATTTGTTATAATCTTCATAAAATTATGAAATTGTCATTCCCCATCAATTTGGGCACCAAAAGTTACCTTGTCCAAATTTTTAACTCTAACCGAAATTGCTAGTGGTGAATTTGGCAAGTTGAGTGGCGAATTTGGAAAAATTGCAAAATCAAGCTTTTTGGCCAAAAAACTAGTTTTTACCAAATTCACCACCCCTATGGCAAATTTGGCTAGTGGTAAATTTGGCAGACCTTTAAAATTTGAAACTATCCTAAATCCCATCTGATTTATTACCAAATTATCCACTTAGAATCAAATTCACCACACTCGTGGTGAATTCGGTAAATAGTGGTAAATTTGGCAAAATGGCCGAGAATCTTCCACATGAACAAGTCAGCCACAGATCAAACATCCTTTCACTTACACCATTGATTTCAAATGTTGCACTAAGGTCTGATATTAATTAGTTTGAACTTGTTCTTATCCATTCCTCCCTCCAAATCCTATTTAAGGACCCCCTTAGGTAGGCATTTGGCAAGGCAATTCACTGTAGCAAAGCTCTATCCACATTCTTCTAGAATTAGAATTTCATATTTTCAAGTTCTTCTCAAGCACTGCATAGGTTTTTATCAAGCATTTGAGTATCCTTTGTGAGCATTGACAGCAAGTCAAGCAAGGCTAGGAGGACTTAGGAGCAAGGAGGTCACCATTAGAGGCAAGAAGGGGAGATCCCCTAGCTTCTTTTTTCTCTCCTCTCACCTTGATTTCATAACATTTTATACTCTAGGTTGTAGCCTTTCTAACTTGACACCCTCTTTCCTTTTTTTATGCCTTTTATTTCATATTCTTCAATTTCTATTGTATAATTTCTATTTTTTTTCTTTGGCAACCTCTAACCTTGTTTTTGTAGCATTGTAATAGTGTTTGTAAGTCTTCTTGCTCAATATTAATATCCTTGAATCATCTCCAACACTTATTTTTCTGGCTATTTTAGTTTACATTTACTTTTAACAACACTTTACCTCTAATCCTCTATTTTTCAGGATTTTATTATACTTTTTTTTGCATAGATCTGGATAACATCTTGCTAACTCTCTTGTCTACATTTTTCTAAATGTTAGCTACAACATACTAATATCTTTTGTCTTCTTCCATGCCATTTTCTTTACATATCGAGCACCTTTGCACTAGACTCTCCATTTGTTCAAGCATTCTAATAATATTTCCTTCATCTTATGTACTTTCATTTCATGTAAATTTATTTTTATTTGAGTACTAATTTTATTTTCAGTAAAATATATTATCTCTCTGTTGCAATTTGCATTATATTTCAAACTCTTTTACACCTCTGTTACATATAAGTTGTATTTCCATTTATTTGCTTACATACTATCCATTTCATTTAGGATTTAAGTATTTTCTTAGCATAATCCACTAAATTCTAAAATCTATACTTATAATATATTGGTCTAATCTTTTTGGTAGGTAATTTAACCCTAATTCAACATCCCTTAGCCTTGTTTTTGCATCCCACAACCTTTTATAGCTTCAATTTGCAAAACTTGCAGACCCTTAGGGGTATTTCATAATTTTCTTTAACAATTAAAATTTTAGTCCTCTAATTCTATATATCAAAAGCTTAATACTTGGATTTTCTTATGCATAGACCTTCCAAAATATACTAGGATACTTCCCTATCAATTTAATCCAAAACACTTTTCAGGTCAGTCCCCAATCAACCCTAAAATTTTAAAAATCTTACGCAATACCATATTTGCCACCCCTGTGGTGAATTTGGAAAAAAATAAGTTTAAAAGGTTTAATCCTCTGATACTACCACTCATAGACCTGATAGATCATATTAGGTTATACTCACCAACTTTCAACTCAAAAACACAGACAAAACCCATCAAAATCGGCCTTAAGACTTAAATTTTCTTGCCCAAGACAAAATTCACCATCCTTGTGGTGAATTTGGTAACCAGAATCATAGAACTAGATTTTCCACTCAGACCAAATTTTCTAGTGGTGAATTTGGCAATATCCAATGGTGAATTTAGAAATAGGCCAAAATCCATTTCAAGAACATACTCATTTTTTGTATAACATGGGGTCTGATCAGTAGAAGAGAGCCTATAAACCTTGCTGCTCTTAGACCCCTCAAAGAAGAAAACCTATTTTTTTTGTTTTAATTTTTGTGTAGGTTTTACCAAATTCGGCACCCCTGTGGTGAATTTTGCATTTATTAGTGGCAAATTTGGTATATAGACTCAAATAAAGGTAATTTGTTCACTTGGCCCTTCCCTAAGTAATTTTATTTTATCTATGTTTTGCTTCTTATTTTCTACTGTTTTGAAACATAAAACACATTTATTTTAGAAAATAAATGAATTCTATCTAGAAAACCCAAATTATTTACGAAACCTTGATATTTCTTTACAAAACATTGTAATTTATTTACAAAATACTAAAAGACTAATCAATCAAGGAACCCTAGGATTGGTTTTAGCATATATTTTTATATTCAAATACTTAGGTAAGAAATCAAGAAGCATATAATTGCATTTAGGTTAGTTTTTCTTGATTGCATCCTTCCTTGTTTACCCTAAAATCGAAATCTCCCTAGTCTAATGCATTCAAAACTTAAAGTGCATATAGGTTAGATTTTGTTTTCTTACATTTGTGTGAATTAAACTAAGCACTGCATTTTAGATGTTTCTAATGGTTTAGGTTCAAATAACTGCTCAAAAAAGAGTCAATATAAATAGAGATCCATAAGTTTTAGGTGTTTGTCTTAATTGAATCCATAAACACCGCAAAACAAGCATTACATAAACCTCATACAACCATAGAAAAAAGCATAAAAAGTAGGGATCTAGTTGTGTTGAGAATTTTCACATCCTCGGGATCTCCTTTGGAAAGAGGTCCTCAAGTAGGAAAGCAAATATTATAACAAATCTCCCTCATGCACATTTGACATAAATTAGATCTAAAATGGAAAGAACACGAGGTTTTCCCACTGCATGCATAAATTTGTGAACTTGACATGAACACTCTTTTTGCCTTAACTAAGATAAAAGTTTGTTGAACTTAAACAGACCATCTAATTGTTTTCGTAGTTTATATCACATTAAATTAAGATAACAAAACATAACCAATTGCTAATCCTACTGGGAGAAGGTTAACGACCCCTTGAGTAAACCGACGTATGAACCTTAGGGATGCAATCTTCTTTGGCAAGTATATTACGGTGGATTAGTGGGAGTCATAAGGAGGGCTACTTATTTGGGTGACATAAAGATATGAAACATCTTCTCTTATTTTCTATAAGTACTCTGAAAACAAAACTTTAATAAATTAACTCCCTCTTCAAAGCTAAGTCTTCTAACTATGTTTCAACATCCTTCTAAGACATGAAACATGGGTGTCCCTATTATTTCATAGGAGATATTGTTCTCTCAAGGGTAAATTGAACAAAAATTAAACCCTTGATCACAAGTGACAAGGGAACAATTAATTGTTGAAAAAATTCCATATCAAACTATGGACCATGTTTGAGATTATATCAAAAGAAATAAACACAGCATCTTGGATGTTCTTAAAGAATAACTTAGAGAACAAGCGAAATCGAAATCTTCCACAATGCACAAAAACTTAGGTTATTATAATGAACAATCAACAACCACTCAAATCAATGAAGTTCAAAACACTATGACACAAACTATTGATTCTACAACACCTCCTACCTTATCTATAGAAATTTCCACTTTGGGAAATCCTTTTTCAAATTTTCCTAGAAAAACAACTAAAACCATAAATCCCTTCTTTACTCTCAATTTGAGACCCACTCAAGTCCCTCAAATCACAACTTCAAATCAAAAAATTTCAACCCTTACAAGTATACCTTTTGCAATGCAAATGTCCACTCAGTCACATACTCAACCTTCATTAAACTATTCAAAATATAAATACCAAAATATCAGGCCTAGAAAGGAGAGATGCCAAATTTGAAAAACTTGAACATCAAATTGCCTCTCTTCAAGGGACATCTAAACTTAAGTACTCTTTTGAATAATTCTATAACGAACCTTTAGATCTCAAAATTCTTAATCACCCTTTTCCAAAGAATTTTGAAACTCCTCAGTTTCAAATGTACAATGGAAAACAAGACCCCATCAACCATTTGAAGCTATTCCAAATATCTTGTAGTGACAACAATCATGATGAAAAACTTCTCCTTAGGTTATTATCTAAAAGCCTTAGTGGGTTAGCCTTAGAATTGTACTTTCAAATCCCTAGTTATTCCATTAAAAAATTCAAAGAACTTATGGAAGCCTTCATCAAACAATTTTCTATCTATATAGAAGATAAGGTTACCATAGATGACCTTTACCAACTTAAACAAGGTAAAAATGAAAAATTCATGGATTTCTTGGCCAAATTAAGAGCCCTTGTAGGGAGAATCCAATACATTCATTCTCCTACGGAACTCTTGCATAATTTCCTATGAAACCTCCATGAACAATTATCATACCCCTTCGATATGACAAACCTAACCTCTTTCGAATAAGCCGTTGACATGGCTAAAATGGTAGAGGTCGTCCTCATAAGATGAGGCTAGCTCAACTATAATAAGAAAGAGGATGAAAATACCTCTAACAAGGGACAATACAGAATCAAACATGTCGTAGGAGACAACGTAACCGATTCTTGAAAAAATAATGTAAACACTGCTCAAAATTCTCCTCAAAATTTGGTTATCCAAAAGGAGGACAAACCTCAAAGGTAATATACACATACAATGCAAAGTCAAATAACTATGTTAAAAATGGTCCTTGAATCCAAAATAATAGAACTTCTACTCATTAGGCCTTGGGACTTATCGAAAGGGATACCCACTTGGTATAGACAAGATGAATACTGCGACTATCACCAAATAGAAGGGCATACTACTAATAAGTGTAGAACCGTAAAGAACATTATTCAATACATCATCAAGGAAGGGAGAGTGACAATTAATAGAAACTAAAACCCTAACAAAGTTATGGGAATATTTCTAAACCCTTTACCAATACATGTTCAAAATATGGTTAATTTTTTAGGTACAATTCACCTATCAAGATCTTCCCATGCTATAACTAGACAAGTGAAGAATCAATATTTGGATCAACCCCAGCGGTTGCCCCAAAAGAAAAAAAATCAACATTCCAAATAAATCCCATTTGGTGGTCACACGTTATTAAAACACTTTGCATACCTTCAACCTTTGTTTACAATTGGAAGTACCTACTAAAATCACTCTTCTAGAAATCCTAAAAACATCACTCGTTCATAGGGAAATATTGATAAAACTCTTAAGCGAACAAGAAGTCCCTCAAGACCTATCTCCAAATGATATCGCCAACATGGTCAGATTGACTGGAATTAATAATGCCATTTTAGCCTTTCATGAGGAAGATGCTCCTCTCAAGACCATATCGGGGGATTCTCCCCTTTACATTATAATGAAAATAGGCAATAAATGCATCAAGAGAGTCTTGGTAGAAAATAGATCAACTTTGAATGTTTTTAACATCAACTTTTTATGAAACTTTAAATTAACTGTAAATGACTTACAAAAATTGGATCTCATTATCAGGGCCTTTGATAATGAGGAATGAGAAGTAATAGGCGCTGTCACTTTACCTATCAAAGTAGGACTTCATGTTTTGAACACCCTATTATACGTCATATCATGTGATATAATTTATAATATGCTCCTTGGAAGACCATGGATACATGCCATGAGGTTTGTATCTTCTACATTGCATAAATGCCTTTGGTACAAATATCAAGGAAGGGTCATCCACGTTCCTAGAGATCCAGAACCTTTTGTCATGTGCAACTCTATGGATTTACAAGAACTGAACCTTGTTCTTCTATATATTCAACTAAGTCGAGTGATAAATCAAAATCTGATAAAGAAAATGAAATATTAGAGGAACCTTTTATAGACTTAGAGGAAATCCCTCAATCATCCCTCAATGCTAATCAAATTAACCACATTTGTCGAAAACAAAATCCTTTCGTAGAACTAGTAAGCATGTTCTTTTCCCCTCGAGACATAGGTATTCCTAGTACAAAGGGACTCAAAATTCAAATAGGATCTTACACTTTCATCCACGGAGGGACTACCTTTGTGAAATAATCCAAGGGTGTAACCTTATACCTACCAAATGAACCTACGCTATATGTTATATGTCACCTAATTTTCCCATAGTTAAAAAAATGCTTGTTAATATGGGTTATCAAGGTAAGGGCTTAGGTTGTTATGAACAATGTATTAAAGAGCCTATAGAAGCTATACCTTGGCCAACACAATGTGGGATTGGATTTATCTCCAACACAAATGAATCCTCTCCTCTATCTGGAGAAGAGAACAAATATGACTACTTTGGATCAATACATGGATCTCAATGGGGTGAAGAACATGAAGAAGAACTATGGTCACTTCTCAAGCAAATCCCTCATAAAACTATACGATTCTGGAGCATTAACATGTTAGAACTAGTTAATCCAGAAGCTATTTCGATCAACAAAAATCTTGAAGAATATTTTGACAACTGTCATATGGAAGAGTCTCTAAGTCAAATATTCAATTTAAATGTATCCCAACCTTTCAAATTGGAACAAACATCTATATATCCTTGATAACTTAAAGAACTAGGTATTATATATGCCCCTCTTCATTTCAAATATGAGTTGCAAGCCTTAATAAAAGAAACAATAAAGGTTAACATTGGGATAAATCAAGATCCACACCTTATAAAACTAGGGAAAGTCCTAATCTAAGAAGAACAAACATAATACACAAATATATTAAAATAATTCTCTGACATATTCACTTGGGGATACGATGATATGCCATGGTTGGACCCTTCATTGGTAGTTCATCATCTAGTAGTGCATCCTGACACAAAACACATCAAAAAAAAAACTAAGAAAAATACATCCAAGAGTGGCTCTTCTAATAAAGGATGAACTTTAGGAACTACTGGATATTGGCTTCATAAAATTCATCGATTATTCAGATTGGATTTCCAGCATCGTTCCTATCACTAAGAAAGAAGGATCCATTTGAATTTGTATCAACTTTAAATACATAAATAATGCTTTTCCTAAAGATAATTTCTCCTTACGTAATATAGACATGATAGTTGAATTCACTACGAGATCCAAAATGTTGTCCTTAACCAAATTAAAATAATAGAATAAGATCAATCTAAAATAGCTTTTACTACTCATTGGGTAACCTTCTACTATCAGGTCACACCTTTTGGCCTTAAAAATGTAGGAGCAAATTTTCAAAGAGCCATGACCTACATGTTCCACAATATCAAGTATAAAATAGTGGAATATTATGTATATGACATTATAGATTGATCCCAAGAAAGGAAGTACCATACTCGGGACATTAGGTGCATCTTGCAAAGACTACAAGTCTATAAAGTCAGAATAAAACCCCTCAAATGCATTTTTTGAATGAAATTAGGAAATATACTTGGGTTAATTGTATTGTGATGGGGGATTGAAATTGATCCCTCTAAAATCACTGCCATAACCAACATTCCACCACCTAAAAATCTAACTAAATTACATATCATTTAATGAAATTATAGGCTATACAAAGATTCATATCACAACTTGTAGACTAGTGTCAATATTTCTCCAAACTACTAAAGAAAGAAGCCAAATTCGAATGGGATGAAGGATGCCAAGAAGCCTTCAAATCCCTAAAGACTTATCTCTTAATGCCACAAATCTTGGTGCGACCAAACCTAAACCAATCGTTACTACTATACATAGCCACTATTGAACATACCTTAGGAGATCTATTAGCCTAATACGATGAACAAAATGGAGAAATATCAATCTATTATATTAGTAGAACCTTAGTGAACTATGAAACCCATTATACACCAATAGAAAAGATCTTCCTAACAGTTGTATTTTCATCTCTTAAACCAAGACATTACATGCTTAGTCAAAAGACTTATATCTTAGCAAGAGTAGATACGTTATGCTACATTATGTCAAAGCTCTATCTATCAGGTAGAACTTCCAAATGAGTCATAGCCCTTAGTGAATTTGACATAGAATTCATAAACCAAAAGTTGTTAAAAGGGGAAGTTATAGCAGATCAACTTGTCATAGCTCCTTTAGAATCAGAACATTCTATAAACATCTCATTTCTTAACAAGATGGTCACATCAATGGAATCTCAAGAATCCAAAACATGGGTCTTGTACTTTTATAAAGCAAGATGCACAAAATGCGCAAGGACAATGATTATCCTAGTCACACCATAACAACAACTCATCGTGTTATCATTTAAACTTTGCTTCTCTTGCACCAAAAACACAAAAAAATATGAAGCATTTATTTTAGGTCTTGGGGCCCACAATAAAACTAAATATAAAAAACATAATAGTATATGGTGATTCACATCTAGTAATCAACCAATCAAATGATACTTATCAAACCAAAGATGAAAATCTAAAACCATACAAAGATATTATAAAATTGCTAAAATCTCATTTCGATAAAATAACCATAGAAGCCATACCACATTCTAGCAATATCCATGTTGATGTTATGGCAACAACTACATTTCTCATCCCTCTATAATTGGAGGATGAAGAAGCCACTATTATCATAAGGTCAATCAATGAACCTTCTATGATAGAATCATGCCTAATACCCCTTAACATATGTAACATCGAAACATCTATACATTTTTTTTTTGGTAGATAAGATACTATAGCATTAATACCGGGTTTTACAGGTTGACACAAAACCTTTTACAAAAATCAGCCTAGGGTTGTTGATGAACATGTCCTTACTAAGGATCCTATATATGTAAAATCTACATGCCGTCAAATCCATTACATCCGGTAAGGCACATAGCCTATTATAAAAAATAAAATTCCCATACAACATTTTGGGTATACCCCGAGAAAACACACCTGCATCATAATTACAAAAAAATAAACAGACACAGATCCCTTCCTTGAAACAGTGGAGAAACAAAAAGTTGCAGACACACATAGTAGAGTACTAAAAAAACTCCCACAAGCTCTGTATTCACAGTTACTCTTAATAATTCTTTGGTAATTGCTTTCTTCCATATATGACATGCTTTGGGACCACATCCCATCTTGGCCAATCAGCCTTGGAGAAGTGAACCGACTGGCTAGATTTTTGGCGGTGGCTATCTGGTAGTCCACATGGCTCTGGTTTGAAGTCTTATATTGTTGTTTATTTCTTTCCTTGTGATTATCAACCAACCTCAAATTACTAATATGACTAGGAGCCATGCTATCTGACATGTGACTGTCCCCATTAGTCTTTGTGGTAATTCCAAGAAGCATCCACCAAGACTGACAACTCAGATAATTTTTATTGTGAGTCGATCTAAAAAAAGAGATGGGAATACTCATAGCATTCAAACATACAGTGCCTTTCCTGTTGGTAAATTTGACTATCATTCTTGGCATTCTTGTTGAATAAGCTCCTCTACTTTGCTTGGGACACCGTGTTTCCATTTGAAAAGTTTGTCACCATCGACACCCAAATTGGCCAGCTTATCAGCAACTTTGTTAGCTTCTCGAAAGACATGTTGGGATTTTCTGTCATGTCTTCCCTAGAAAATTATCCTAGCCTCTTCAAAAATTGTTTTAATCCTCCAAGGAGGTGTTTTACAATTATTGAGGAGATTTATAACATGCATAGAGTCTCCATATACAATAAAATTGCATTCTAAGTCTTGATTCATTTGAAGGCCTCTCCACATATATCTAGCTTTAGCTTCGTTGTTCCTCCTTGTTCCCAAATATTCAAAAAATGCAAGTATCATATTCCCATTATGATCTCTCACAATGCCACCAACGCCTGCTCTACCAGGATTGTCCTTAGCTGCTCCATAAAAATTAAGCTTAAACCAACCCGTAGGAGGTGAGGACCACTTAACATTAGCTCTGGGGTTGACTACCCTAGGAAAAGACTCATCTAACAAGGTTAAGCTTAAATATTGAGCAATCATGGTCTCTTGTAGATGAGGTTTATGGCTATCAAAAGGGATAAGGTTCACATTCTCATTGGCAAAGGATAGGATCCTAGCAATGATAGTTTGATGATCATGGATAGACTCATTAAAGACTCTATGGTTCCTTTCTAACCACACCTACAAAATATAGTGATTGAGACAAATTTTCCACATGTATCTGAGTATTTGGCTTGAAAATGGGCAATGCCACTAGATGAACAAATCAAGTATGATGGCTGGTTTAACCCAGGAAATATTGAAGGCTTGAAAAACCCCACTTAGGATAGTAAGGAAAAATGGCACTCAATGAAAATGTGATAAATGGTCTCCCAATTAGCCCTGCACATATAACAACTATTAGTGATACAAATACATTTACGCATTATATTATCAATGGTTAGAATTGTTCCTTGGATAACCAGCCATGAAAAGACTGCAATTTTTGGAATTAAATTTCTTATCCAAACTACGTGCTTTTGGAGGACAAAATCCTTGTCATCAAGAAGAAGCTTGTAAGATGATTTAACAGTGAACTGCCCATTTTATGTAGGATCCCAGGTAACTTGATCTTCCTTGGGTCTCATGGGGATAAATTGTTGCCCAAGAATGTTATAAAGATTATTTTATTTTGCTTGAAATCCCTGAATCCTTATTTGTTTCCACTTCATTCTGCCTCTGTCCTCAACCATATAATCGAAGACTTTTCTGCTAATGAGTTCTTCCATGATATCTCTTATTTGGGCTAAGTTAGGATATTGCATCAGTGGTTCATCCTTAGCCCACCTATCATTCTATCAATTTATCCTCTCACCATTGCGTAAAACCCATCTTAAACCTTTTTTGATGATTTCCTTACAATTGAGAATTGCTTTCCAAAAAGCAGAACCTTTGATTGGAACTGAGTCACTTAGAAATTCCATATTTTGAAGATAATTTCATTTGATGATAGATGTCCATTAATTTTCTTCACCAAAAATGAGGTGCCACACTTGCTTATCTAGTAAAGCTAAATTCATATGATCAATTCTCCTCATACCTAAGCCCCCATTTTCCCTGGGTCTTCACACTTTGGTCCATCCTACAAGGTGTATCCTTTTTTTCTCTATAAAAATTCTTTTTGGAGTTTCTCAATTTTTTGGAAAATCTTCATAGGGGCTTTTAAAATGGAGAGGAAATAGATTCGAATGCTCTGAAGAGAGGCCTTAGTGAGGGTCAGCTTTCCTTCTTGAGATAGAAGATGACCTTTCCATTCAGCAAGTTTTTTTTGAACTCTTTCAATAACCCTGTCCACATTGACTCTCTCGGAGAACCAATGAAAAGAGAGAGACCAAGATACGAAGTGGGGAGGTTTGCTATATCACACCCTAAAATTTTTGCAATCCTTCCTTACCTCTGAATGGGGGTGTTCAAGAAATATAACTTTCTTTTATTGAAATTAACTTTCTGACCAACAACATCCTCGTAGAGTTGCAGGATGTATTTAATGATTTTGGCCCCAACCACCGATGCCTTAGTCAATAGAAGGGTATCATCGACAAATTGTTGGTGAGAAACAACCCTAGTGAGAGATTTTGAATTTATTCCTGATATTAGCCTTGAAATGTAAGCATTTTTATGGTTCTACCTAAATCTTCTACCATAATGATGAATAACATGGGGCTGATAGGGTCACCCTACCGAATTCCTCTACGACTTTGAAAGTAACCAACAGTTGTTCCATTAACCATAATCGAGAACCATGCTTTAGAAATGCATTTTTTGATCAAATTAACCCATTGGTGGTGAAAACCAAACTTAAGGAGGACAACAATCAGAAAGTCCCAATTTATCCTATCAAATGCTTTTTCCATATCAAGCTTGAGGGAAAAAATAGACTTGTTAGTCTTATGAGCAGAGTGCAGAGCTTCATGAACTATGATAACTCCATCCAAGATTGACTTGCCCTAGACAGAGCTTCCCTGGAATGGATCTATGATGTGGGGCAAAACATCTCTCATTCTATTTGCAATGGATTTAGTTAGGATATTGTAAGAAACATTGCATAGACTGATTGGCCTGAAGTCAACCATAGATTCAAGGGTTTGCTTCTTAGGAATTAGAGAAATAAAAGTAGAGTTGAGACATTTTGGGATATGATTGCTTGCTTGGAATTCTATGATAGTAGAAATTACATCCTCACTTACAATTTCCCAAAAACCTTGATAGGAACGAGGGGGAAAGCCATTGGGTCTTGGGGCTTTGTTTGGATCCATGCTAAACAAGGCTTCCTTAATTTCCTCATAAGAAAAGGGAGCTAGAAGCTTAAGGTTTATATCCTCATTTATTATGCTAGGAATGGATTGCAAGAGAATATATTTGGCCTCTTCATTGCATTGCGATTCCTGACAAAGGATATAATTGAAATAAGTTACTACCCCCTTTCTGATTTTTGTTAAGTCCTGAGTAATAGAACAACCTGCTTTTTTTTTTTAAATTATCTTGTTATTGCTTCTGTTTCTAAGCATGGTGACGTGAAAAAAATTGGAATTTGAATCTCCGTATTTCAACCAAAGATCCCTTGATTTTTTCCTCCAATATATTTCCTCACAGGCCAAAATTTTATGAAACTCTGCTAGTTTTGTTCGTTCCCCTTGCCTAGTAGTTTCATCAACATCACCATGTTGAATCCTCTGATCAATTATCTTCAAACTTTCAAAAACCTATTTTTTATTTTCAAAGAGGTTTCCAAAGACCTCTTTGTTCCAATTTTGAAGCTTTTCCTTAAAAAAAATTAATTTTCCAACAAGTTTAAAAGCTGCACTACCCCTGACAGGTTGTTGCCACCACTGAATTATCTCTGAAACTGGAATGTTTGGTCCACATAGACTAAAATCTGAAAGTTTTCTTGAAGGACAGAGAGTTAAGGATCTCAAAAAAATGGGATTATGATCAGAGGAAATTTTAGGAAGGGCTTGCAGGGTAGAATCACCGAACAAATTTGTAGCCTCTTTTGATAGAAAAACTTGTCAATCCTTTCTTGAATGAGATGAAACCCTATACCCTGATTGCTCTAGGTATAATTCACTCCTCTAAGTTTTACATCCATCAACATGTTGGAGTTCACAAAGTCATTTAACTCATCCATGCTCCTGATATGTGGTCCATTTCCACCCATTTTTTCTAAAGGATAAAGAGGAGTGTTAAAATCCCCAACCAAAATCCATGGGAAATTATGGAAGATTTCACTTCGATTGCCTAAGTACTCCCACAGTAGAGCTCTCCGTTGAATTGAAGTTAGGGCATAAATATTTGAAAGGATCCATGACCTGTTGTTGTTTATTTCCTTAAATAAAACACTAAGAACCTTGTCATATTTTTGAATAATGGTGCCTTCTACTATATGGGGATCCCACAAAGTCATAAGGCCTCCAGATGCTCCTTTGGCTAATTTGCAAACCATCTCCCCTTGATTCCAAATTTTTTTTGCTACTTTTTTTATTGAATCTCATCAGTTTTTGTTTCTTGCAACATGATAATAGTTGGATTCACTTTATTTCTTATTGCACTGACTTCCCTGTGTTTGGGCAGGCCATTGAGGCTTCTCACGTTCCATGAGAGGAACTTCATTTAGATTGTTTGGGATTTCTTCCTCTTACCCTCCCTTGAGGGGGTTTTCCTAATTTATTGTATTCAAAACCCGAAATAACCTATTGAAACAAGGTTCTTTGTTTTCCATTGGCAATGTCATTATCAGTTTTAATTTTATGATGCTCAACATTTGATCTGTTCCCTCTTATTTTTTCAATGCCAAAATCTATAGGAGACTTCATAGTGCTCCTGGTTTTTTTAGGACTAAACTGGGGGGAGGCAATTTGTTGCAGAACCGAACTGCCATATTCCTCAGTCTGAAGAGTTTCACATATCTCCACCCCTACATCCAAATCTTCTCCTTTTTTCATGTATTCCCCTGGTCTGCAGGATGACCCCTCATTAGGATTCACCTGGCTCCTAGTGGTGATGTTAGGGAGATGAGATTTTTTATTTTCCAATGCCTCAACTTTATTCCTAAGTTATTTAGCATTAGGGTTTGGCTTTGGTATTCCCATTGGGCTTGAAGTATTTTCAGAATTGGGGTTTAAGGATCCCGACTTGGATAGGGATTCTAGAGATCGAGCACTAGGGTTTGGCTTTGTCATGCCCATGGGGCTTATACTAATTTTAGCATTAGAGTTTGAGGATCCTAACTTGGATGGGTATTATAGAGAGTCAAAAAGGTTAGCTTGAAGGTTCTGGGCTTCCATGTCTTTCGATAATCCTCCTACTCCCATATTGGATAGAATTGAAAATTTATTTGAAACTAGAGGATTGGAAATTACTTGAGTATTTTGGTTGCCAACAACCTATTGTTTTCCTTTGTCTTGTTGGTACCCTGCACCATCACTTTTCTTTTTTTGGTAGACATAGTTTTCCTAATTGAAATTGCCTCTGCCAGAGAAACTCCTCAAATTTCCTTTGTCTAGCATTCCCTGCTTTTGTTTTTCTCTATTCATTGTCATGTTAGGGTACTGATTGCATAGATGTCCTTGATTTTTGCATTCTACATAGAGTGTCTATATGTTCACGTATTCAAATGACTATTTTTGATAGTATTATCCATACTCTAGCTCCACAAACCTTGGCAATTGATTATCCAAATTAGCATTTACGCATATTCATGCATGAGTCATCCTTGTCCTGACCAAGGTCGCATGGTCAATGGAGATTAGGTCCCCTATAGTTCTGGCTATGTCCTGCAACAAATATTCATTGAATAACTGGGCAGGTAGACTCGGGAGATGAACCCAAATAGGGGCAATGTTAATATTTTGCTTTTCATGATTGAAATATTCACCCCATCATCTGAGAAAAAGGCTCCTTTTTCCCAAAAACTAAGGACATCATGTTAAAATGTAGTTAGCATCCTCCATATTGTTAAAATGGATAATGAAGAACCCTCAAGTTAGAGCTACCAACTCCAAGCTACCTAACGGTCATCATTTACCCATTGCCCAAGCCCTGATAGTCTCCATGTTTGACCTACCTCCCAAAAACTTGCCTACCAAGGAGAATTCTTCCATTGAAATAAAATGGCTCATGGAACTTGTCGGGGCCAAAATTTTATTATTTATTGGAACTAGGGGCAGAAGAGAGAGAACCTCCTTTATTTTTCCTCTAAGAGTCTCAGTAAAATACAACCACTTCTTGGGCCCCACATTGTCCTTTGTATCTTTTTTTTTAGGGTCTTTCTAAGGAGGGTGGGGGCCCCGCATGATGCCCACCTCCAAATCTATCATAGCCTGATCGTATTCCTCTAGATCCTTGCTTGATCTATGCTTGATTTTCCCACCCTTCCATTTCTTACCTACTCTGCCTCTATCACCTTGGTTGAGATTCCTACACAGAAAATTCAAACCCTCACTCACGCCGCACCCACTAAACCTTAGCTCACTCATTCCTGATGATGCAATTCCTTAAAATATTATGATATTCACTAAGATTCAACTTGACAAACTAATGAATCATCAATATAATGATTTCAATGAACCAATGTAATCAAGGGGGTAATTTGTTGAGTAATGTTTCATGAATGTGTATTTCAAGTTACAAAAATGAAGAAAATAATCTAGACACTGAAATCTCTTTCTAATTATTGATGACGATAAAGGGTATTGAAATAAGTTTTAGTACGATGAAACATCTATACCTTAAGAACCTTATTACCAAGATATTTTCAATTTCATCAAGGTAGCAACATTCCCTAAAGGATTCAAATCTAAAAAATATAGATAATTTAGGTTGAGAGCTAGTAAGAACATTATCATTGGATTTATTCTATATTGACGCTCCTTTGAAGGTATACTCCTCAGATGCGTAAAATTATATGAGGAACAAACTCTTGTAAAAAAATCCCATGATGGATCATATGGTGGTCACTTTAGTGGGCTATTCATAGTCAAAAATATCCTTAGAATGGGCTACTACTAGCCCTCCATGAAAAAATATACTCATATATATGTCAAGAAATGTTACAAATGTCAACAACGCAACAATATTTTTCACGCTCCATTTCAATAACTTCAGCCTATAACATCCCCTTGGAATTTCTCCTCCTGGGGATTGAATATCATAGGTAAGATAAACCTTCAATCATTTGATAGACATAAATTCATTATTACATCTACAAAATATTTCACTAAATGGGTTGAGGCAATACCTCTATCCTCTAACACAAGCATTTAGGTATAAAAATTCATCCTAAATAAAATTATTAGACAATATGTTATCCCTTAAACCATAATCATAGACAATGGTATCCTTTTAAAGAGGTCACCAAAATGTGTACCAAATAAAAAATTCAATAGAAATGGTCTACATCTTACTACCCACAAGTAAATGGATAAGCTAAGTCCTCCAACAAAATGCTAATCAAAATCGTCAAGAAGATAGTCAATAAAAATAGTCAATATTGGCACTTGCAAATCTATCTTGCCTTATGGGCATATCATACAAGTGTGCATACTCCCACTAGGACAACACTATATGCATTGGTGTACGGTACAAAAGTGGTATTTCCATTTGAACTTGAAATCTCCTCTTTAAGAGTCTTATTGCAAGAATATTTATTAGGAGATGAATATTGTTCAAAATTCTTGAAAAAAATATAAATTCTAGAAGAAAAATGCATCAATACCTTAGAACACCTCAAAACATACCATAATAGGCTCCGACAAGCTTACAACAATAAAGTGCATCATAGATCTTTTGAAGTTGGGGACTTAGTTCTCAAATAAAATCAAAATAACACCAATGTTGATGTTGATCTTAAAGTAAAATTTGAGCCCAATTGGTTAGGACCCTTTTTTATCACAACCAAATTTGTATCAGGAGCCTAACACCTAGAAAATTAATATTATTCATCTTAAACGATACTATGCATGAAGCACATCAAGTCGACTGCTTGCCCATTTGATTGATACATGGTAAGAACCACCATATAATCATACACACTTCACCCCTTGCATGTTTTCCTCATTTTCTTGAACATACCATCAATTCAGGAGGGTTTAGTATGATGCAAAGACCAATTCTTATTATAAATGCATTTGCATTGCATCCGTCTAGGCTAACTAATATGTTAAGTAAACTCTCTCAGTCCAAAAATCTTATCCTCCACTATATTCCTCTATATCCCATTTCGTTACTTTCATATTTCTTCTCTTATTCTCCCTCTCATGGGTTAAGTTATGTATGATGCGATCATTCATGGCCATTATGACCCACCGTTTCCCTTTCTTTTGTCCCAATTTTTGGGTTAATCAACAAACAAATAACAATCAAATGTCTATCTATATTCCTTCTTCTATCTCTTAAACCAAGCGATACATGTGACTTACTTTCTTCTATCTTACACATAATTCATATCATTAATTTCAATAAAATTCTATGATATTATCAATGATACATATCTACAACACTTCTCAATCGAATAATTTTTGTATTCTATCAACATTCATGATTATTCTATAGACTCCTCAAAGACATCTCTTTCTCTTCTATAATGCAAAATAACATATTGCATGAGAGAATTAAGAGTAGTCTATAGAATGTGTCATGACATATACTCATCACATTCTTCACATATAGCTTATCTGATAGTCCATTCAGGGATGATAAATCACATTTAATCAATTTCTCATAAATTCATAATCATTTGTGAATTCCATTAGTTACTGGTTGAATGGGGTTCTCTTCTCTAATTGGTATTTCATTTGAGTTTGCAAATTCATCATTAAAATGGCTTCATCTTAGCCATTCCATCATTAACATGGCTCAACAATAGCCATTCCATCATTAACATGGCTCCACAATAGCCATTCCATAATTAACATGGCTTCAACTTAGCCATTCCACCATTAACATGGCTCCACAATAACCATTCCATCATTAACATGGCTACACAAAAACCATTCGATATTAACATGGCTACACAACCATTCAATATTAACATGGCTACACAACATCCATTCCACATTAATATGGCTACACAATAGCCATTTCCATATTAACATGGTTTCACAACAACCATTCCACATTAACATGGCTGCACAACAACCATTCCATATTAACATGGCTTCATATTAGCCATTTCATCATTAACATGGCTTCATCTTAGTCATTCCATCATTAACATGGCTTCAACAACCATTCCACCATTAACATGGCTTCATCTTAGCCATTTCATCATTAACATGGCTTCATCTTAGCCATTCCACCATTAACATGGCTTCAACAACCATTCCACCATTAACATGGCTTCATCTTAGACATTTCATAATTAAAATGGCTTCATCTTAGCCATTCCATCATTAACATGGATCCACAATAGCTATTCCATCATTAACATGGCTCCAAAACAACCATTCCATCATTAACATAGCTCCACAATAGCCATTCCATCATTAAAATGGCTTCATCTTAGACATTCCATCATTAATATGGCTTCATCTTAGTCATTCCACCATTAAAATAGCTTCAAAAACCATTCTGCCATTAGCATAGCTTCATCTTAGCCATTTCATAATTAACATGGCTTCATCTTAGATATTACATCATTAAAATGGCTACACAACAACCATTCCATCATTAACATAGATTCATATTAGCCATTCCACCATTAAAATGGCCTCATATTTGCCATTCCACCATTAACATGGTTCCACATCAGCCATTTTCACATCAACATGGTTCCACAACAACCATTACATCATTAATATGGATTCATCCTAGACATTCCATCATTAACATGACTCCAAAACAACCATTCCATAATTAGCATGGCTCCACATCTTCCATTTCCACATTCACATGGCTCCACAACAACCATTCCATCATTAACATGGTTCCATACCATTCCCTCTTTCTGTTGAGGCAAAAACAAAACTCATCATTTGCATTTTCACAATTACTCCATCATTCATTACCATGACATCTTCACATCCACCATTACATTTCCACAATCAGTTCATCACAATCACATTCACTTTCATCCATAATAATTTCATTCTCCAAATAAAAGACCCCTTCTCTATTAGGGTAAAAATAGAACCAATATTTGGATTACTCTAAAAAACCTTGCATTACATTCTCATTATTTTATCATCTTGCATTTTCACATGTTGGTTGTTTGCCTTACAAGCTTGCTAGGCTAGGGGAATAAAAGAATTCAAAATATTTGAACACGACCCCCCTCAAGAGTAGTCTATGCTTAATAATATTTACATATATTTATATATACATGGCTAATACACAAAAACAACCTTGTATTGCACACATGTCATTTCACGACATTGCATTTCACACGTCATTTTCACAAATTTGCATTAAACATGTTCCATTTCATAAATTGCATTTCATACATTGCATTCACATCCACATTTCACATTTCATATTAAGGATCATTTATTTAGTTTAGATATTAATTGGTCCAATAAAGTCATGTTTCCTTAATCAGGGCACCTTCAAACCATCATCCATTTCATTGCACCATTCCACAAAGCCAAATTATCCTTAGCAAAGCCTCCATATATTCATAATTCCTAGGTGTTTTTGGTCACTTAGCCACTCCTAGTGTTTTAATCAACCTCCAAAATACATGTCGAGTTCCTTTTAGGACCGTCACACATATACACTAAGAAAATCTTATGTTTTAAAAATTGACTCCAAAACATTCTTGAACCAAACACAATTTCACATCTTAAAAACATCTTGTGTCAAAGAGAGATAACACCATGCTTGGTTTGAACCTTGAAGTGAAAAGAGTCATCCTTGCTAGTCCCATCATACAACATAGTCCGCAAAAATAGTGGTTTTCACCACTATCACAATTCAAAATAAAAGAAATATTTGGGAAAAATCCATAACAAAAACTCTAAATATTTTACATCACCCACCACTAATCATTAGGTTGTAAGGATCATACTACATTTCTAGTTAGACGGTTAGGTAGTCATCCTCAAGATTTGAGAGATCAAAAATACAAATCATGGACTATGGAGTTGGCCTCCACTAGAGCTATAGATGCTTGACTGGTAGTGGACTACACTCATCCGTGATGACACATCTCTTTTAAATATACCTTTGACCACACATAAGGACAAACTAGTTTTTTGGTCTCATCCATAATAGGTCACACCTAATTTACTCAAGATAAGTTAATAAACTCACTTGCACACACATTGGTTCTTAATTGCCTTGAGTCATTACCATGTTATTGATTCAGTAAATGAATTCACTGCACACACATTTGGTCCTAGAGAGATTAGGTAAATTTAGTGAGTTTTTTTAACACCATTAGTATGTCTAAGTCTCTCTAAAATAGTTATTTTTCCATATCAACATCCATATCTTCTTCCATGTCAACATCCATATCACTTCATGAGCCATTTATCCCATATGACACCAAGTTTGGTTCCCCTGATTAAACAATAATGCTAAACATGGTCAAGAGAAATCTAAACTATAAATGATCATTAGAGAATTAGTTCATTTGCATCCATAACACATTATCACATGCATTAATCATCCATATACACATGCATCCACACAAAAACATTCCACAAAAGCATAAAATAAAAGTAAAAGCCATGTATATATATATATATATATATATATATAATTCGTATATGCAAAGATCACTAGAAAGTTGAAACAACATCACAACTTGGGGGTGTTCAAGGTATCACACCTTTACCCAATCAAACAAGCAAGCACACAACTTGGGGGTGCTCAAGGTATCACACCTTCCCCACAAATTCAAAAAACAATTCAATCACATCACATCATCAATACATCAATTGCTAGGTTCAAAAGGTTGTATCCTTTTGTTAAAGTTTACGCCCTTTACCTTAAATTCATACATTGTCAAAAACCTTCATCTGTTGGGGTAAAAAATAGACACAAGTACAAGTGAACCTTGTATTTAGTGGTTTATCCTATTTAACCTGACGTTTGTAGTGACTGGTTATCCATGCAATATGGTAGGATGGGTAGATCACCATAAGGATACTTACATCATCAAAACCCCTTCATCTGTTGGGTCAAATAACAAACACAATCATTACATATTTTATAGTTATTGCATTTTTCATTATCAAAAACCCTTCATCTGTTGGGGTAAAGAACAAACACAATCATTTTCTTTTTCATTATAAAAAGTCCTTCATCTGTTGGGAAAAAGAACAAACGCAATCATTTCATTTTTAATTATCAAAAACCCTTCATCTGTTGGGGAAAAGAACATATGCAATCATTTCATTTTTCATTATAAAAAACCCTTCATCTGTTGGGGCAAAGAACAGATGCAATCATTTCATTTTTTATTATCAAAAAAATCCTTCATCTGTTGGGGTAGAGAATAGACACAACCATTTTATTTTTTATTTTCAAAAATTTCTTTATCTGTTGGGGCAAATAATAGACACAATCATTTCATTATATTTTTCTCATTTCAAAAACCCTTCATCTGTTAGGGAAAAGAACATACACAAGGACAATTGAACCTTGTATTTAGTGGTTGCAATAATTGGTTATCCATACAATCTGGTAGGATGGATAGATCACCATAAGGACACTTGCATTTTCATAAAACCTTCATCTGCTAGGGAAAATAATAGACATATTCATCACATTTATCCTCATTTCAAAAATTCTTAACACAAGTACAAGTGAACCTTGTATTTAGTGGTTTATCCTATTTAACCTGGTGGTTGTAGTGATTGGTTATCCATGCAATCTGGTAGGATGGTTAAATCACCATAAGGAGACATCATCAAAAACTCTTCATCTATTGGGGTAAAGAACATACACAATCATTACATTACAATTTCCCATGTCAAAAAATCCCTTTCATCTATTGGGGCATAAACAGACTCAGTTACTTGAATCTATATATCCAAAAATGTAGCTTACCTCCACAAAATCACTCCACATTACATCCATCACTATATTTCTCATCATCACATCTTCATGTCAACATCAAATCCATCAACATCATTTACATTCAACATCTACCAAGTTCACCTACAATTTTAAGTGAACCTTGTATCTAGTGGTCTATTCTATCTCCTTGGTGATTGCAGTGATTTGCATCCATGAAATTTGGTAGTATGAATAAATCAGCATAAGGACACTTGGCCATATTCATCACCCACTATCTCCTTATTCTAAAACAAAATCACTTTTTGGTAATTCATCTTTAGAATGAGACTATGCCAAGACTAATTTTCTCAAAAGCTATCATTGATGGCCTTGTTCGTAGGGTTTGAAACACAGACCAAATTATAAATTTTATCATTTCCTTTGCAATTACACTAGTCTTTGATGATATAGGCTTGGCAAAATGATTGAGCAACCATTTAGGAATTTCATGTAGGAATTGTTGAAATCATGAGTGGCTCCAAGGGTAAGATTATTTTTCTTTTCTTTTTGCATTTTCATACTTGCATATCAATGAATTCGAAAGGCATATTCTTCAACAACATCAAATCACCCCAAATTTGGGGTAACCAAATTTGGTTGACTTTCCCACAATGGTATACATATTACATGATCATGGAATCTACACTTGGAAAAAGTCCCTTCATTTATTGGGGCAAAAATAGACACATTCTCCATCATGCATTTTCACAAAATCCTTTATCTGTTGGAGAAAAAATAGATGCATCATGTCACATTTTCCACCAATCCCCTTCCCACATTTGGGGCAAAAATAATATCATATTTGCATCATTCATTTGCATAGATTTTTTAATTGACTTATGAGATTCATCCACAAACTCATTCGCCAATTAAGGGGGTAAGCTATGCAAAACTCAAAGTTATTTTATTCTTTTGTCTCCAAGCTCATGTTCCACATCCTAAGAGAAGCTACTTTTGCACTTGGCCAAAAAAGGTGTCTCATATTTTGTACTACATTGTGTTTCACACAATATAGTACAAAAAGGGGCATATGTAGAAACCAAAACCTAGCCACTTGTCATCCATCCTAACTTTCCCGCCATTTCCACAATTTATTTACATATATTTATATATATTTATTTTATATATATTTAATAAATATATTTATAAAAGTGAATTAATTGTAGCTATCTTATTTCATTTAATCATATCCATCCATCTATATTAATCCATGCCATACCCTAGATTTAATATCCACCCTCCAATATGCTTTTATATCAGCCACATGATTAGTTTTGTTGAAACCCTAAGTATGCCCTAGGTTGGATTATTAATAGGATCTATTTTGATGGCTTAACCCCTAAGCAATCCTTGAATTCTAAGTCATGAATTCCCCAAGTAGTCCCTGAGTTTTCTAGAGTATCCAAGCACTCTCGCCTTCTGTCCACATCTTCCACAGCCCTCGCACCCATTGTTGCCTCCCTCGCTCAACCAAATCTACTTCTGTAGACTCCATTCTTAGCCATTGAATGCGTTCAAGCACTTCCTATCACTCTCGAGCACCTCTAGGCACTTTATTCCCCTTTGCAAAGTGCCTTTGAGTAACTTCCACAATCACCAAGTGCCAATGTGCATTTCCTACAGTCGCCATGCACCCACAGGTGTTTTACATCAGAGATCCTAAAGTTCCCCTAGCCTCCAGGCTATGCTAGGGCATCACCGCATTAGTTCACTACAATAAGCTATATCAAATCAGAAGACAAAAAATACGTAAGGTAAATCCATTTGTTTGTTATTTTATTATATGCACTTTTATTTCTATCCATTTTATTTACAACAGATAGTTAGGGTTTTATCATTGCTTATAGAGGGCCTCACATTGTGGAGCCCTCACAGGTGCTACTAACTTATTTATTGTTTTAGTGTATGCATATTTGGAAGTGTGACATTAGCATTGGAAAACTTCTTAAGCTAGAGTGGCCCGACATTGAATAACTAAAATCCCACTCACTTCTGTTGGGAGAAAAGATGCACCTAAATACACCACCAACATTTTTTGCTAGGGTTTCAGAGAACCTTAGCCATTGTAAATCTGTATCAAAATGATTCAAAGATCCACATTGTAACAATGGAGTTTATAGGCTCCCCTATTAATATAAGATCATCTATTGTGCAATTCTATATTCTTTGTATTCAAATTATTTAGCATTGCTTGGTGTTGCATTTTTGTCTCTTCAATTCACTTACACATTCGGTTGGTCATGAGGGCTAGGAGTCCTCTAATCATCCATTCCTATGTGGATTAACAATTAATTCTCAAATTTATATATGAATGGATGATTAAGGGTACTCCTCCCCGCTCCACATACCGTTTTAGTATGCAATAAAACATAAATCAAATTCCCTCCCGTTATCTTTCCAATAAGTCATAGGAATCATAAGGTTCCCTTAATCTGATGATGCACAAGTTTGCAACTTATTCATAAATATCATTAGGAAATGGATCAATGTTACCTTTACTTCCTCTATGATTTAATGTGTCAGCATTCTATCAAACATCTCACAAATCTCAATGACTTCCTTTGATAGTCCATGAGGGTGTCGAAGACTTCATTGATCCAATATCTTGTAGGTCCACAATCATTTTTTACCTCACTAGGCAATGGATCAATGTTGTCCTCATATTCTCTTGGTTCATATCATTGACACTTCATAATATGAAATGAATTCTCTCACAAACTATTATTTAAAAGGGTCTATCTAACTATGAAGCCTTATAGATCCAATGCCTTATGAGCATGCAATTATTTGTAGACTTCACCAAATACTGGATGTATATTGTCTTCATAGCTTCCTGAGCCTCTACAATAGTAGAAAATTTGTACATCATGCTCTCACCATTAGCTATTTGCCTAATAATGCTACTGGATCAATAGAGTTCTATTTCTAGTTGACTACATTATGTAAATATGCAATTAAGCATCACAAGCCCAAAAATAATCACCTATAAAATGGATATTCTCTATCTATTCACACGAAATAGATAAAGAACTTACCCCTTCTTGATAGGCAACAACAACCTCCTTTCTTAAAACTACAACATCTTGGCTAACTTATATGCTCTTATGGAGATATCGAGGTTTGGTAATCAACACTTTACGTACCTATAATCATTTATGAATATGTCAAGCAGTTGATTATCAAATCCCTATGCATCCTAACAAACTATAATATAGAATGGATGCCATCTATTCATTCAAACAAATTCTTTTGAACTCAAGATAATGTTGTCATATGTACATCCTAGATTAGGAGAAGTCCTTTTTCCATGTCCTGTGCATATGTATTTTTGTGTACACATGTCGAGCATGGGAGAAGTACCTCTTTTTCTCTTGGCTTATGCATATAGGAACTTTACCCTCAGTCTAAAATATATTATCTATAAATATGAGATTGAAAGTTTTTCCAATGCATCAGAAAGGGTAACAAGTATCAAGCCCAATCCCTCAGGAACAAGTAAATATGTACAAACAAAAGCACAAGATCATTCTGCAAGCCTTTTGCAAATTTTGCTACAAATAATTCCAAGATCAAGAATTCACTACAATAGCAAAAATATAGCATCAACGTCACACTTCTCGAATAACAATCAAAACTTTATTTTGGAAAAAAATTGCAAAATTTCTTCATTCCTATACAAAATATATTTACAGATTTAAAGCATCTACTCTACAAAAATATTTGTAAAAACATTCTAATGCTTTGCAAAAATATTTTGTAAAGTTCATTCTACTATTTTGTGAGGCCTCTCGCAAAGATCATTCTCTTTACAAAGACATTTTGTAAAAAATGCAAAATCAAATCGTAGAAGCATTTTAATAATCGTCATGTTACTTTACAAAATCCTTTGTAAAGACCCCTCTCCTTCGTCATCACTACTTAGTAAAACACTTACAAATATCTCTCTAAAAATTTGTAGGACATTGTAAAAATCATACAAGTGAAACATCTCACCATTGCTATCAAAAGAATTTATATAAAAAATCTGCAAAAGTCTTTCTAAACAAAACTCTTATCTGCATAGTCAATTTTTTCATAAAGAATAACATTTGAACATAGATAAGAATATATCTACTATCTTTCATCTATGCAGCTAAGTGTTCCATAGTGAATGACACCTAGACTTTGATGAAAATCACACTATCCTTTATCTACATAGTCAAATGTTACATAAATAATGATATTTGAACACTAATGAAGAGCAAGAATCTTATCTACACAATAAAATGTTTGCAGAGAGTAGCATTTGAACATTGATGAGAATAAAAATCTATCTTATCTATGTAATAAAATTTTTGTAGAGAGATACATTTGAACATTGATAAGAATCAAAATCTACTTTATCTACGCAGTCAAATTTTTGCATAGAACAACATTTGAACACTGACGAGGATCAAAATCTATCATATCGACATAGTCAAATGTTTGTAGAGAGCAACATTTAAACATTGATAAGAATCAAAATTTATCTTATCTATGCAGTCAAATGTTTGTAGAGAGCAACATTTGAACATTGATAAGAATCAAAATCTATCTTATCTACACAGTCAAATGTTTGTAGAGAGCATCATTTAAAATTTGATAAGAATCAAAATCTATGTTATCTAAGTAGTCAAATATTTTAGAGAGCAACATTTGAACATTGATAAGAATCAAAATCTATCTTATCTACACAGTCAAATGTTTGTAGAGAGAAACATTTAAAAATTGATAAGAATCAAAATCTATGTTATCTAAGTAGTCAAATATTTTTAGAGAGCAACATTTGAACATTGATAAGAATTAAAATCTATATTATCTACGCAGTCATGTTTGTAGAGAGCAACATTTGAAAATTGATAAGAATCAAAATCTACCTTGTCTACATAGTCAAATGTTCATAAAGAGTAGTATTTGAACATTGATAAGGATCATGATATAGGTACATCATCTACGTCGTCAAGTGTTCATATAGAATGACGCTTGAACATTGATGAGAAGAAATATTTTTAAAATATATACTATTACAAGTACCTCATCTACGCAGTCAAGTGTTCATAGAGAATGATGCTTGAACATTGATGAGAGGAAATATTTTCAAATATACTTCATTGTACATATTACAGGTACCTCATCTATGCAGTCAAGTATTCATAGATAATGATTCTTGAACATTGATGAGAGGAAAAAATTTCAAATATACCTCATTGTACATATTACAGGTACCTCATCTACGTAGTCAAGTGTTCATAAAGAATTGTGCTTGAACATTGATGAGAAGAAATATTTTTCAAAATATATATACTCTATTATTACAAGTATCTCATTATGTTTTAAATGATATAATTAATATGACATCATAGACCACCATTTAAACATAATGAGATCATGTTCCTACCTATGGGAACTCAATAATAGGCATAACATTCACCTCCTAAACAAAATGAGTGCTCTCCTATATCAGGTCTACAGACCACCACTCACATATAGACACCTAAACACTTCTCACAATTTGGGGCATCTCCCCTCATCCATATCATTCCTAAAATATAAACATCATTATATCAAAGAAAATCAAAAGCATAAACACATCACACATAATTATGAAAAACATATCATCACAACCCCAAAATAATAAAAGTATCATAATATATATATATATATATATATATATATATATGCCTCACAATATACAAGCCGATAGAGAGGGTGCATCACAAAAGAGAAAAATGGTGCACTCAACTCGTCATAGGAGGATGCACTACAATCCCAAAATTAGTGCACTCACTCCTAAAACATCCTTAAGATCACCTAGCAAGAAGATCCAACCTCTCTAGAATCCCTCATTGGAGGAGAAGAACGTGGTGGCTGAGGACTAGCAGTCCTCCAGGTATCACTTACCATCATAGCTCTCAATTTTGAGCTTGAAGGAGATGGAACCTACTGCTCCACAAGAACTACTGAGTGATATAAATCACAATAATGTGTGGCTCTACCATACATCCTTTCAGCTCGATCTAATAAGCAACACACCTGCTCCATGAGATCTAACCTCATGCTCTCCATCATGGTCCTAGAGACTGCTAGCTCTCACTCAAGTGGTCTTGTAATGATAGACGCCATGGTCCCATACAATACCCACCTGACCATAGCTTGAGCCTCATCCCTGTCTCTCATAAACCATTCCAAATCAGACCTAAGGCCAGTAATAATTGCATGATTAGTAGCTTACTATTTTGTGACTCAGTCCAAAGATGATTGAAGCCTAGAAAGGGCCTCTCCGCTATCCATTTGCACTTGGGATACCTCATAACTAATATTGGTCACCTCCTTAAATTATAAAGCCTCTAAGGCTGCAAAATGGCTCCTCACATAATCCAAAGTATGATGGAGCACCCTCAACTTCATTTTTGTAACATCTACATTTGTCATACTAAGACCCACATCTAAGCTAAGATCTGACCCCACTCCACCAAAATCCTATCCACCTAAACTCAACACTCCTCCACCAACTAGGGCACACAAAATTAGAATAGCATCCAGTGGATCCAAGTATAGAGGATCCAACCTCCTCATCCTCTTCCTACCCATCCTCCTTTTCCATCACTCTCTCACACCGCGATGCCTAACTGCTTGTAAGTTACTCAACATGTCTTGGAATGTCTGCCTCTGATCCCTCGATGGTGGATCCATGGTCAATCAATGAGGTCTAAACTGCATGTACTAGGTACCATAGTCTACTATCACCCCTACATAATCCATCATAGGAGTTAGGGCAACAATATCATCCTCCTTAGCATCTAAGAAAGTAATAGGATCCATAGGATCCCACCAAGTCTCACGATGCACTCATCATATCCAAACCTCCCCATTAGCAGGTACTCCCTATACCTATCCAAACTGGTGGATCACTTGATCATATCAGTACAACTCATAGGTCTTGTCCCCTTTATCTAGCCACTAGACTCACTTTACCCTAGCTATCTCCTTGTGCTATTTCAACCATGCATACACATCCCTCCATGGCTGCCATGTGATATGCACCACCTGTATGTCATTATATAGGTGCCTCACCCAAGTCAAGTTACAATATGAAGTATGAATACATCTATCCCACTTGTAAACTATAGGACTCTCATAATAAATCTACCTCATCACCACTATGGATTATCAAACAACTATGTATTCCCACACCCAAACTTGAAGTAAGGTACAAGTCAAACTCCAATCCTATCGATAGACCACTCTATACAAAGTATGATATAGCCTAGCTAAGATGGTCAAAGCCTAGGCATAAACTATCTAGCTATCCCTTAGCCCTTCTATGATTTATCCCCATCCCCATGGTATGAATATCTTTCTAGTGTCACTCATCATCATTCTGGATACTACCATAGCTAAAAGTGTGGTGCTCTAATCAATGTTCCCTCCAATGTAAGCATCATTGATCCTAAGTCCCTTTAGCATCCCTTATAAGTTTCCATCCTCTGAAAAGGCTAACTTCCTAGTATCTACATTCATCCCACATGAATAGAGACTCCTCAAACTGGAACCTTGAGGATGCACCATACATCCTCCAAAGTAATGGTCATATCACCCATCAAGAATCTAAAGGTATTTGTGGATGAATACCACCTCTTCGTAAGGGTTGTCAGCAACAAGTGATAAAACTCTAACTTGGGCATATAGGTGACATAATATAATATTATCATCGATAAAAGTACTACATCCTCAACATTTGTGAACCCCCTAAGATGCTCCCCAAGCACTTAGGCTGACACTCCCAGCTTGTCAAAACCTTCATCGCTTACCACAAGCCACCCAAAATAACAAGTTAGAAATATCATCAAATCATTCCAAAAATTCACATAAACACCACCATTGGATAGCCCTCGAAGAGATATTTTTGGCAAGTATAAATATTCCTATATTTGCACAAATATCAAGGTCAAAAAATGCAAAACAAAAGTGGCCATCACTAACCAAATTCACCACTTGCAACAAATTTACTAGTACCAAATTCACCACTGGGACCAAATTCACCAGTGGCACCTCTACCAAATTCGTCACTAGCATCAAATTCTTCACAAGTTCCAAAAAATTGCAAAAAAGTACCTTGAATGCAAAAATTTTATATCAAAATGAATGCCTACCTCTCGGTCTCGCTCTGATACCTCAACCATCCCTCAAACTTCATCAGCATGATGCACCTATCCCTAGATATGAGCCATATTATCCAAAAACTCTATCTCACCCTCTTTGACTTTCTATAGTAGGTAAGAGTGCAAATGAGATCATTTTCACATCTTCTCTTGCCTTTTAAACCCTCAGTCTATCAAACGTAACCAATCTAGAACACCCCGTATCTCAAAAATTTACTCTGAAATCTATAATCAGATACATGGGTTTTAGAAATTATGTTTTTGAGATAAGAAATTTTTGTAAGGACAAACAAATTTCTTTGAATATCAAAGCACACAAAACGAGGTATATATATATATATACAATCATCAAAAACAACCAAAAATCTCAATCAATCTTAAAAATCATCAAAATATCACAAAAACAATATAGCATAGCATAAAAACTGAGTATCATGACTTAAATTGTGACGTAACATCTCGAATATCATGTCAAAATTGGGGTAAAATGTAGACACCCAATTTTGACATGCTAATAATGACTTCCCAAAACTGGTCGTAAACCCTCCAAAATTTTTCAAAATTTGTTCTAATCTTCATAAACCTATGAAATTGTCATTTCCCATAAATTTCGGCACCAAAAGTTATCTTTACTAAATTCCCCACTCTAACCAAATTTGCTAGTGGTGAATTTGTCAAGTTGAGTGGCGAATTTGGAAAAACTACAAAAATCAAGCTTTTTGGCCAAAAAAAATTTTTTACCAAATTTTCCATCCTTGTGGTGAATTTGGCTAGTGGAAAATTTGTAAAACCTTTCAAAATTCAAACTATCCTAAATCCAATCTAATTTGTTACCAAATTCACCACTCAAAACCAAATTTGCCACACCTATGGAAAATTTGGTAAATAGTGGAAAATTTGGCAAAATGACAAAGAATATTCCACATGAACCAGGTAGCCACAGATCAAAAATCCTTTCACTTGCACCATTGATTTTCACATGCTCCAATAAGAACCCCCTTGGGTACGCATTTTTCAAGGTAATTCATTGTAGCAAAGCTCTATCCACATTCTTCTAGCATTAGTATTTCTCTTTTTCAAGTTCTTCTCAAGCATTGCATAGGTTTTTATCAAGCATTTGAGTATCCTTTGTGAGCATTGAGAGCAAGTCAAGCAAGGCAAGGAGGACTTGGGAGCAAGGAGGTCACCATTGGAGGTAATAAGGGCAGCTCCCCTAACTTCCTTCTTTTCTCCTCTCACCTTGATTCCAAAACATTTTGTCCTCTAGGTTGTAGCCTTGCTAACTTGACACCCTCTTTCCTTTTTCTATGCATTTCATTTCATATGCTTCAATTTCTATGGTAGAATTTCTATATTTTTATTTTGCATCCTCCAAACCTATTTTTGTGGTATTCTAATAGTGTTTGGCAGCCTTATTTTTCAATATTGATATCCTTGCATCATCTCTAACACTTATTTTGTAGGCTATTTTAGTTTACATTTACTTTTAACAACACTTTTCCTCTAATACTCTATTTTGTAGGATTTTATTATGCTTTCCTTTGCATATATTTGGATAACATCTTGCTAACTATATTGTTTATAATTTCCTACATGTTAGCTATAGCATACTAATCTTGTGTCTTCTTGCATACCATTTTCTTTACATATCAAGCACCTTTGCACTCTAATCTCCATTTGATCAAGCATTCTAATAATATTTCCTTCATCTTATGTGCTTTCATTTCATTTAAATTTATTGCTATTTGAGTACTAATTTACTTTCATTAAATCATATTAGCTCTCTTTTGCAATTATAATTATATTTCAGACTCTTTTACACCTATGTTACATCTAAACTGCATTTCCATTTCTTTTTTCTTACATGTGGTCCATTTCATTTAATATTTAAGTATTTTCTTAGCATAATCCACTAAATTCTAAAATATATTCTTATAATCTATTGTTCTAATCTTGTTAGGAGCTATTTTAACCCTAATTCAACATCCCTTAGCATTTTGTTTGCATCCCACATCCTTTTATAGATTCAATTTGTAAAAGTTGCAGACCCTTAGGGGGATTTCATACTTTTCTTTTACAATTAAAATTTTGGTCCTCTAATTATCTATATCAGAAGATTAATCCTTGGATTTTATTGTGCATAGACCTTCCAAAATATACTAGTATCCTTCCCTATCAATTTCAGCCAAAATCCTATTTAGGTTAGTCCCCAATTAGCTCTAAAATTTTAAAAATCTCACCTAGTACCCTATGGTGAATTTGGAAAAACCAAGTTTTAGAGATTTAATCCTCTGATCCTGCTACTCACAAACATTATAGATCATATTAGGGTCATCGTCACAAAATTTTAGCTAAAAAAACATAGATAAAACCCATCAAAATTGGTCTCAAGACTTAAATTTTCTTGTCTAGGACCAAATTCGCCACCCCTATGGTGAATTTGGCAACCAGAATCATAAAACCAAACTTTACACTTAGGCCAAATTTGCTAGTGGTAAATTTGGAAAGACCCAATGGAAAATTTGGCAACATGCCAAAATCCATTCTAGGAAGGTAAACATACTCATTTGTTTTGTAAAATAGGGGGTCTGATAGGTAGAAGAGATAGCCTATCAACCTCACTGCCCTCATAAAGACCCTCCAAAGTAGAAAACTTTTTTTTTTTTTTTTGTGTAGGTTTTACCAAACTCACCACTCCCATGGTTAATTTAGCATTAGTGGCAAATTTGACACTAATCAATGGTGAATTTGTTAGATAGACTCTTATAAAGGTAATCCGACCACTTATGCTTCTGATTTTCTCCTGTTTTGAAACATCAAATACAGTTACTTTGGGAAATTAATGATTTCTATCTAGAAAACCCAAATCATTTACAAAATCTTGATATTTCTTTAAAAACTCTATAATTTATTTACAAAACATTAAAAGACAAATCAATCAAGGAATCCTAAGCTTGCTTTTAGCATATATTTTTACATTTGAATACTTAGGAAAAAAATCAAGGAGCATATAGTTGCATTTACGCTATTTTTGCTTGATTGCATACTTCCTTGTTTGTCCTGAAATTGATATCTCCCTAGTCTAGTGCATTCAAAACTTGAAGTGCATATAGGTTAGATATTGATTGCTTGCATTTGTGTGAATTCTTCTAAATATTTTATTTTAGATGGTTCTGATTATTTAGGTTCAAATAACCATTAAGGCTCATGTTTGTCTTAATTGAACCCATAAACACTACAAATCAAGAATTACATCAACCTCATATAACCATATTAAAAAACATAAAAAGTAGGGGTCTAGTTGTGTTGAGGATTTTCACATCTTCAATATCTCCTTTAGAAAGAGGTCCTCAAGTGGGGAAGCAGATATTTTTATGAATCTCCCCCGTGCACACTTGATATTAATTAGATCTAAAAAGGAAAAGAACATGAGGTTTTCCCGTTGCCTACACTACCAAAGTCACCAGAGAATTTTTCTAAAAAATGATTGTGTCCATAATCTAAATGTAATATTTCCTCATTATAGAGTGGCCATGTGAAAAGGAGTTTAAAAAATATGAAGGTTTAGATTTGTTGGCAACTCAATGACATATCGTAATTTCTAAAATCCTAGAATTCAAATGAAATGAGAATGCAATTACGAGCATTCAAGAATCCACTTATGAATATTATTTTTAGACAATGAAAATAATTTATGGGTAGCTAAATATCAATTCCGATCTATTTAGAATTACTTTCAAGCGATTGTAATTCATTTCTAGGCAAAGAATTAACTCTAGGTATTCAAGAATTAATTAAGAATTAATTCTGAATTTATGAAAATTATTCCCTAATAATCAAATATTGATGATATTTATTTTTTATGATTGAAGATCACTTCTGGGCATATGGAAATCAATTCTGAAAAAGTTAAAATTTGTTTCTCTGTTATTAAAGACTTATGAAAATGATTTTCGGATAACAAAAATTAATTCTAGACATTGAAATCCATTTATGGGCACATGTAAATCAAAGTGATACAATAAAAAATATTACTTTCAAAGATCAATTATAGTCCATTGAAAATTACTTTCAAGTAATCGTAATTTATTTTTGGGTAGTGGGATTTTATTTCAGACAATCAAGAATTTATTTCGGGCATAAGAAATTCATTCTAGATAATCAAATTCATTTTCGGGTATAGAAGAATCATTTATGGACTTATGAGAATTATTCTGAGTAACCAAAGATCAATTTCGGGTATGTGGAATTTATTTTTGAGTGATCGATGTTGTTTCCAACCTATTAAAAGTCTTTTTCCAACAATGGAAATTGTTCTTAAGCTTTAAAAAATAAATGTTAGATAGTGATAAAATCATTCACAAGTCATTAATATGTAAAGTGCATGAAGTTAGTCTATGAAGTAATTGCGCGGTGTTGAATCAAAATTTGACTTAGTATGGAAATTCTCAAATATTTTATACCCTACCAGAGTGCGGAGAGGTTTCATCAGCTTACCAGAAACAATGTACAATCTCTCAAAAATTTGCTAAGTGTTGATCTAGCCAAAAATATAGAACCCTAGTGGAGCACGGAGAGGTACAAAAAGTCCATCAACATACCAGAAAGCAAATTGAAAATCCACTAAGTGTAGAAGCGGCCAGAAATAATTTACCCTAGTGGAGTGTGAAGTGGTACTAAATTTTCATTAGTTTGTTGGATCCAAAACTTTTAAAATGTTAATCTTGCCAAAAACAATGCACCATCTCGCCAAATTTTTCTATGTGCTGGTCTTGTTGTAAATAATATACTGTGTCATAGAGGTACACAAATTTCATCAGGAGAGCAAGTTGAAAGTTTGCTAAGTATGGATATTATCAAAAATATTGTACCCTAGTGGAGTGTGAAAGGGTACCGAATGTTCGTTGGCTTACTGGAAACCATATACAATCCCTCCAAAAAAAAATTGCTCGATGATAAAAAATAAAATTTAACAAATTAAAAATTAAACTTTACAATCAAAGATAAAGTTAGACATTAAAAAATATTAAACCCTGCACATAGAAATTGGCATCCAACCATTGAAATTCAAGTCTAGATATTGAAAATTTTATTCGGCATTAAAATTCAAGCATTCAGACATTAAAACCTAAAATTTGACACACAAAAAACATCTAAGATGTAAAATCCAATAATTGAAAGTTAAGCTCGAAGAATGAAGATAGGATTTGGCAATGAAATTAGCACCCAAAAAATGAGAGCTACTCAAACTGATACCGAAAGGATGAATGATGTTATAACGGAGGAAAAACATGATTTAAATATAAAAATGCATTGCTACAACGCCAAAAAAATCCTTTGATATTAAAAATAAACATAAATAAATAAAATAATTAAATGTGTGATATTTTTATTTTTTTGGTAGGTAAAATTAATTTTATTTACTTTATGGGTTGGAGGGTCCCGCCCCTTTGTACATATGGATTATCCCTATCAGGGAAGACATAGCCCAATACCCAGGGGGTATGGATACACCAACAAACAAAACCGTACCAAAAACTAACACAAAAAAACAACACAGGAGTCTTTCCGACCTCATACAATATCAACCACATAAAAAAAATCCAAAAAACTAGGACCACCAAGCCCGCGCAGATCATGAGCCAAACACCTTAGTTCCCAGTCTTCTGGGATTTACCACTCTCTTCATTTTTGGTACTATCCCCACTAGGCAGGAGAGTTTTCAGAATAGCAGGGAGTCTTTTGAGCTCCTCAATGGCACTGGTCATAAGATTATTCCCTTCATGCTGAACATTGGCTACCATCTGGAAGTGGCCAATTACCTTGTTGATGCGGGTTAGGGCCACAGTACGCAGCATATCCTAGGTGGGGAATTTGTTGACTCGGTCCTTCTGGATGGCATATCGAGACTCTGAATGCTACTCCCCTTGAGCTTCCTGATGGATATCCTCTTGGGACTTATTATCGTCATTGGTGAGGTCCTGGAACGAGCGATTACTACTCTGAGTTAACACCGATAGTCACCTAGATGCCATTATTTTCTGAGGGGGTATGGCTGCCTTCTATTTAGGCAAAAGTCTCTTGCCCATCTTGAGCTTCTCGTCAGCAATGGGAACTTGATGACTTGAGCAGGGCAGATATTCCATAGGGGGAGCACCCTTGTCCTGGGGAATGACATCATTAGCCTGAGAGGGGGGAAGCAAGCGGTGGAGACTAGCGATCTTCCTAAGATTGGGTGATGGGAAAGCTAGAACTACTGGGAGAATTAGGTGAAAATAAGTCTTGTTGCCTCCTTGGGAAAGGGTTTCTGGAACTAATTCTACTAGAGGGATGGGAGTTTTGGGTATGGTTGTAGAGAACAAGAAACAGGCCTTAGTTGCGAGGGGCTTCGGGATCTGGATCCTTCTGTAGTTGTTGATAGAAATGGTGATGGACCGGAAGAGAAACTCTGGGACATTGATGGGGCGGACATCACACAAATGGTTAACAAAAGCTAGATTGTAAGCACTCAGAGGCTTATCAAGATTGTCTACAAAAATGTACTGAAGGATGGGGACAATCACCGTATCCCATGGCCGAGGGAGGGACGACCTAACTATACCATTTTTCTCCTAAACTAACTCGCTCTCCCTATCGAGAAAACTGATTGATCTCCTTGAAATTGTGCCCATCCCTGCGGATAATTCTACCAGAAAACCTAAGACCAGAGACTTGGGCAATGGACTGAGGACTTACCACAAACTAGAGACCGTGGATTTGCACCTCGCCATCATTCTAGGTCTCTAAGAAATCCTTTGTTACCTCGTCATCCACTCCTTCAAACATTCTAAATAACTTCACAAAGTGCTTGGAATCAAGAAGGGCAATGGTGCCAGGGTCGATCTGCAAGGAAGCTGGTTCGACAATGGCCATGGAGCTGAAGGGGTTCTTGGTGCCGATAATGGGACTAATAGGAAAATAGACAAAGTGAAAAAGAGTTACCGATGAAAAGCACACAAAAAAAAAGAGAGCGAAGCAAAACTCCCAAAAAATATGGGTCATGAATGAGGGAATTCGAAACAACAGCTTGAGGCCAAAAAACTAGGCATGAACATGACTCACGCCAGAGGTAATGGTCTTGGCAAAAAAAGAGGTTGTGGAGTGGAAAAAATTTGGTTTTTAATAGAAACACATAAGACCATACCATTTACTAAGAATACACAGGTGAAAGTGGGAGGTAACAGAGTCTGCACTAGCCTCAAAGTCTGCACCAGTGTTGAAAAACACTCTCATGAGTGGGAAATCATTAACGTGGTGGTAAGGACCACCGTTATTGGCACTAAGGCCCTTTGGTGTTAAAGAGACACCGTTAGGGTGGCTACAACCATCGTTGTTTGAGGAGCTAAGATGTTGTTGAGGGCTGGGTTTGTCCCTCCTTGGTATTGAGGAAATACCGTTGCTCGCATAGCCAGGGCTATGTTCTAACACAATTCCCTACATCATATTTGGATTTTTTGGTGATCTCGCATGGGAAACTATTTTCCCAAACCATTAAGGAAGTTTGAAGGATGGCCTTATTGGCTAGAGCATCGACCACCTGGTTAGCCTCTCTATAGACATGATTGATACAGTTCTACTTCTTGTCGATGAAGTCTTTTTGACACTCCTAGATAATGTTCTAGATGTTTTTCCCATCCTTGGAATTATTTTGAACCAGTCCCACAATAACTTCTGAATCACCTTCAAAGATGATGGGGTTATTCATGGATTTGCATGTGGTGATGCATTGCTAGAGAGATCTAGCTTCGGCATAATTGTTGGTTTGGGTACCCAAATTTTTGGTAAATTCTCATATGATGATTTCGTTGTGATCCCTAACCATCCCTCCTGCTCCTGCCTTATCCGAATTTCCTTTGGAGGTGCCATCAAAGTTAGCCTTCAACCATCCTTGGGAGGGAGGGATCCATTTGGATGCATTTTTGTCCCTATGAGGCTCTTTGACTTTGCAGTAGTCTTGGGGAATCTTGAGGACCCTGAACAGGTGGCCTTCTATTCTATCCTATGGAATTTTTGGGCAAGGAATGGGGCTACTATTTCCTATTGCAAAAATCAGGGCTCTTGATGCAACTGCTTCATGATCCCTATAGTCTTCACTAAAAATCCTCTTGTTGCATTCTAGCTAGATTTTCCAGGTAGTGTGATGGACCATAGACTTCCACAGAAATTTTAGTCTTGGGTTCTTGAAGATATCAGGCCATTGGACAAACATGTCCTTAACCGTTCGTGGCCTTATCCAACAAACCTACAATTTGTTGAACAACAGGGAAAACACATTGCTTGTGAAAGGATAATCCATGAGAATGTGTTGGGTAGACTCCCAAGATTTCTCACATAGGTAACACCTATTAGGGACAATTATTCTCCTATGCATCATATTATCCGTAGTAAGAAGCTTATTATGAGTATCCAGCCAATCAAAGTGAGATACCTTAGGGATTCGAGCTTTAAGCCATAAAGTTTTTGCTAAAATCTGACCGTTGTTAAGGTTGACTTCCCTAGTACTACTCTCAATGAACTAGGCTATGGATTTGACAGAAAAATTACCCTCAACCATGCCTTTCTAGCAGCGCTAATATTTTATATGGTATTAGGGGATAAAATTTTCCCTCATGATCGCTTGTATCTCTGTCACTACGTTGATGATAGATTCGTTCCTGAGTCTGAACTGCACATTCTTCCATATTTTGACACCCTGGTTAGAGGTGATGAAGTCTACTACGTGAGTCCCATACTTGTTATCTGTCAGCTATTTTATTACAACCAACCTTTGATCTTTTATGAGGGGGTATTTTCTGGCCCAACATCTTCCTAGAAGTTGATATCTTTGCCATCTACCAGTTGCCACCAGGAACCCTGATGCAAGATATTTTGGGTGAGGGTTATGGACATCCAAAAGTGAGAAAAATTATGAGGGATGTCCATCTAGAGGAAATATTGGTGTTGGAGATATTTTCTCTTGACTATATCCATGCATTTGAGATTAGCATTAGTGATGACCTTCCAAGCTTGCTTAGCCTAAAGGACTAAATTTGAGACATTGATGTGCCTCATTCCTAGGCCTCCCTGGTCCTTGGGGGAGCAGACCTTGTCCTAGGCCACCAAATGGAACTTCTTTTTATTGTCACTCCCTGACCACAAAAACTGCTTCTAAATTTTTTCAATGGTTTCACCCACTATCATTGGGATTTTGAAGACAGGCAGGAAAAATGTGGGAATGTTTTGTAGCATGACCTTGACCAGGGTTACCTTCATGGCACTGGAAAGGAGAGCACCTTTCCATCCCAAAAGTCTTTTATGAATCCTATCAGTGACATTCCTCCACATGTCTTTGAGGGATCTTCCTTTAAACATGGGTAAACCCAAATAGGTGGTCGGGAAGTCTGCGATGGAATAGCCCAAAATACGAGCGATATTATGTTGTATCTTGGGGGGTATTTATGAAAAACAACTTTCTTTTTACATAGTTGACTTTCTACCCAGCTGCCTCTTCATAGAGGTTGAGAATGGTTTTGATACCTTTGGCATCGAAAACTGTTGCTTTGGTGGCTAGAAGGGTATCATCCATATATATTTGGTGGGTAGACGGCATGAGACTAGTGGTAACCTTGATGCCTAAAATTAATTTTTTGGAGCACTCTTTCTTGATAGCTCTACCTAAGCTCTCTATCATAATGATGAAAAGAATGGGGGATATCAGATCACCCTGTTTGAGACCCCTAAGGCTAGGGAAGTACCCAACAGCAAACCCATTAACTATAATAAAAGACCAACAGGATGAAATACACTTATAAATAATATTTACCCAAGATTCATGGAAGCCAAACCTAAGAAGGATTTGGGTAAGAAATTCCCTGTTAACTCTATCAAAAGCTTTGTTCATGTCTATCTTGAGGAAGAGGGCAGCAGATTAGGAAAAGTGGGTGAAATGAATCAGCTCGTTACTCCATCAAGGATATTACGACATTTGATAGTGTTGCCTTAGAAGGGGTCGATGATAGATGGGAAAATGCTAGTCAGTCGGTTATCCAAGGCCTTAGAGAGGATTTTATAGGTGACATTACATAGGCTAATAGGATGGTAGTCTGAGAGGGATTAGGGATTATCACCTTTAGGGATCAAAGACAAGAAAGTGGAATTGACATCTCTGGGGATGGTTTTGGTAGACTGCATTTCCCTAACAGAAATGCACAGATCAGAGCCAACTATGTCCCAGTAGGTTTGGAAAAATCTAGGTGGGAAACCGTCAGGCTCAGGGGATTTGTCTGGGTTCATGGAGAAGAGATCTTGGTGGATTTATTTATGGGACAGAGTGCTGAGGAGGAAAATTTTGGATTCTTGAGAAATTATGGGAGGAATGTTGTCCAGAAGAGTCGCCATGGCATTCTAGGACTGGGTCGGGGAGGATGCAAGGAGGTTTCTGAAGTGATGCATTCTTCCTTGATCTAAAGGATGTCTGAGGTGACAGACCTATCTTGCCTAGATAAATTTTTTATCCTGCTTGAACCCCTATGCCTTAAAGTTGTTATATGGAAGAACTTCATATTGGAGTCCCCCTCCTTGAGCCACATCTAGCAAGATTTTTGTCGCCAAAAATTTTCCTCCTTGCTAAGAATGTTGTGATAGTTAGCCAACAATTATTGTTTTTCAAGGTGGAGTTGGTCATTTCCTGTACCCTTCTAGAAATTGTCCTCAATATGGTTGATTATAGACTTGACCTTATTATTTTCTTCAAAAATATTCCCAAAAGTTGTCTTATTCTAGATCCTCAAATTACTCTTGATGAATCTGAGTTTCTGCATGAATTGGTTGGTGGTTGACCCTAGGAATTTCCTCTTCTACCAAAGTGCAATCTTATCATGGAGGTTAGGATGTTGGGTCCACATGGACTCAAATCTGAAAGGGATTTTGAACTAGGATTTGGTGCTCATTTCCATCAACAGAGGTCTGTGGTCAGACCCAATATTTGGGAGACCTATCAAGCTAGCATCCCTAAAAATGGGGAGGGCTTCTTGGGATAAAAACACATGGTCAAGGCACTCTTGAATAAGACTTCTTCCTTTCATCCTGTTTCTCCATGTGAAAATAGAGCCTTGAAGTTGAACGTCCATTAGGGCATTAGAAATGTTTGAGATCATTTGTGTCCCTATGGAAAAGTATGGTTCCTCCTCTTTTATCAGAACCGTATAGAGGAGAATTGAAATCCCTTGCTAAAACCCAAGTAATTCCATGAAAGGCTTGCCTCATCCGCATGATCAGGTTCCATAGAGCTATTCTACCCTAAGAGGAATTTGGGGCGTAGATATTAGTCATTACCTAGGAAACCTGGGAGCTGAGATCCTGAAAAATAATATTACTCAGTCTTTCTTGCCTTGAAATGAAGTTGCCTTTCACTATAGTAGGGTTCCACATGCATAAAATGCCTCCAAATGTATCGAATTCTAGGGAATGAATGCACTCATAGTTTTTATAGATATTTTTTGCCACCCTGGGTGACCATTGATCATCGATTTTAGTTTATTAAATGAAAAAAATAGTTGGGTTATGTTCTCTTCTCATGGCTGCAGCCACTCTCTGCTTGGCTGCCCCATTTAGTCCTCTTGCATTCTAAGAGAGGACTCTCATTTTGAACTTTTGGGGATTTTTTTTCCCTCCTTTACTTACTGCGTAGGGGGTTTGGTTCTCTGGGCTTCTTCCTTAATGCTCGTTCTGGTCTCTTGGAAAATGGTTTTCTAAGTTTCATTCACTATGTCTTCTACAGTGTCCCTGATTATTCTATCTGCTTCTAATGGTCTACATTTTTTCCTTTCCCCACCTACATCCATCTAAGATTTCCTAAAGTTGTGAGTTTGTTTGGGACTCCATTTCTTGAGGGAAGTTTTATCCAAGTCTTCGCTATCAGAGTCCATTATATCATAAAAAGTGGGTGAGGCTGGAGATATGGACTTCGAGGGAGGAGAACCCTAAGGGGTGGTTGCCTGGGTAGGGAATCTTAGGGGTGAGCTACAATGGGAATAGGGGAGGGGGGAGCTGGATGGTTGGTTTGACTGAGAGGCAGCCTTATGGGTTTGGGAAGACCTGGGTCTAGGGTATTGGGAATGATCAGGATTAGGATCTAGGTTTGAATAAATAGGGATTTCATCCTCCTCAACATCTTTAGAAATACCAAAATCTTTAAGTGCATTAAATTTATTAACAACATTAATAGAATCACTTACCTTTGGAGGAGGAAAGTTCTCCTGCACTATGGCTTGATTTTCGGCGCTCGAAGCACATTTTTATGGGACTCGTTTGTAAGTCTACTTCTAGCGGTCCTCGGCCTGGTTGTCCATACTCTTGGTATGGGTCTTGGTACACTAGGATTTCCAATGACCTTGGGTATGGCATTTAGGGCATAATGTCAGTTTGTTTTCGTAGATCAACGATTGCCTCCATTTGAAGTCTCCTTAGATGATATTTATGTGCTCTAGGAGATGACTTTCCAAGTTTACATTGACATAAAGGCGTGCCTGGGTTAACCATATTCTCGCTCAGGTGGCTGGGTCGATGGCCATGAGATCCCCGATGGCTTTACCTAACCCTCGTAAAGCATCTTCATAGAAGAAATTGGCTGGGAGATTCGGAAGCCTCACCCAGAGTGGAGCGAAATTGATATTTTGGGAATTTGGGTCAAATCTTGGCTGCCATTTTTTTAAAAATAGACTTCTTCTATCAAAAAACCATGGTCCCTCGAATAAAATGTGTTGTGCATCCTCTGCTAAATTGATTTGGATCATGAAAAATACTTGAGTCATGGCCGACAGTTCCATATTTCCCCTTATTTTCCATTTGGTTGCTGCCAATCTACAGATCAAATCCATATCTGTTCAACCTCCTATGAAATTCCCTCCTAGGGAGTAAGAATCGTGTGATTCAAAATCTTCCATGAGGCTTTTGGGGAATATGACATAACAATCCTGTGTGATTAATTCAAAGACAGGGTTAGGTTTCAATTTTTGCTTGTTCTAGAGAAGCTCTACAAATGATATTTTTTCCCCATGGCCTCCGCTTGAGGTTGAAACCCTTACAGACTTAGGCCCGTCTGCCTCTACATCATGTATAGACTTAGGCCCGTCTGCCTCCTCACCCCATGTCATCATGGTTGTGCCCCTCAACACTCATCTGAATCACATGGGAGAAACGCCTCTACTGGCCCTTGGATTTTCGTTGTCACCGTAGCAGACCTTGCCTGGACAAAAAAAAATGGAATACGCAGAGAATTTTTATGTCGCTCCCGAAAGCCTCCAATTTTTAGAATTGATGTCTTTTCGGGGAGTAAGTTTATATTTTATTTTAGAAAACATGTGTGATATTTTTATTGCCAAAGCTATTTTGTTTATATTTTATTTTAGAAAACATGTGTGATATTTTTATTGCCAAAGCTATTTTAAACTAATTTCCCTTTTATTCCATGATTTTACAGGAAATAGAATGAGAAGATGAATATCCAAAGAGTTCAGGAAGGATATAATGAATCTAGACTAGATTATAGAGCCTCGAATGTGTGTTAGCTTAGCAAGAATGATACATCAAACCTGGACCTTATTCTAGATACTCAGATGGATGACAACTCAGCTACCTAAATTGAAAAGGACATGTCCAAAGTAGTTTGAAGAATCCATGACACAAAAATAAAAATCAAATTCAATAAGAAGCACAAAGTGATACATCATCATATACAACTCATCCATACAAATGTAAAACACTACAAGTAAAACTGTAAACCATTTAAAGTACTATTATAAACCACTAAAATTTGAAATTGTAAGTCTATAAATAGCCAATGAGACCCCATTCCAAAGGGTTGGAGTCCACTATAGTGATAAAAATTTAGATTTTTCTTTCTTATTTGGTATTTCGTAGATATTTGAACCCTTGACATTGTACTTTGGAGATTTAGTCTTGCAATCACATGATGTTGGTAATTCTAAGAATGTAATGATTGAATATATTAGCAATACAATATATTGGAATTCTTCTTGTGATATGCGAATGCTGATGGTGGTTGTGTTTAAGTCAATTCTAGTGTGTTGTTTCATTTTCCTTTGAATATAGCACCACTTTGATCTCAGATTGTGAAAAGGCTGGTCAATTTAGAGCTGGTTTAAATTCAGATTTACTACTTCAATAGATTCAGAATACACCTTCAATAATGCAATGGCTTGTTTTATTTCTTTCTTTAACCCTTTTATTTTGAATTTTATTTGAAATCCACTTAGAGTAGGAGTAGATTAGTTGAATCTTATTTTTAAAGCTCATTTTTATGTGATATACTTTTATAAGTTTTAGAATATACATTGCTTTGTGCTATAATAATCATGATTATGATGCAATAAATGAATGTATGATTGATAATTTTAAGGTGGCAAGTGAAGAATCTTAATTTTTCTTTAATTATTTGATGCAATTTGTGATAAGAAATTTTTATATATTAATGCTTATTTGAACAACTGAATCAGATTTATGTATCTTAAAACTTAGACAGTGAATTAACACTCATATTTGTAATAGTTATATGTAACCTTGAGTTATCCATTCATATTCCATTTCTATTCTTTTGATTTAATATTTGATAATAACATATCCTATCACCTGAACCTATGGGGATCAATGTTCTCTTTCAAGAGAGAACAATTGTTATTCTAACCGTTAGTGTATGTTGACAACTGGGCTGATGTATCACTCAATAGGTGTATATGTCATCCTTGTAATGGTTTGCTTAGACATATTAATCTCTAATGTTAAGCTCCTTTTCTTGGTTTCATAGAGTTATAAACTTTCATGTTGCATATCTTCATTATGCTCATTTATCATAGGAGAAATAAAATCTAGTAGTTCACTTTATTAACTGTAAAGGAAAAAATCCTGGTTATTGTCTATTTATTGGAAGAATATAATAGTGCATAGAAGAGACCTTTTCAAGTAAGGAAATATTGATATATTGCTTATTTTTATTTTAGATATAGAAACTTTAGCTTATAAGGTTTAAATAAGTAAAGAATCATTTTCTAGAATGCCTTTTGTTATTAAAGGACAATAATCTTTGTATAGGTATTTTCAAATAAAATGATAGGTGGTGTTTTCCCTTTCCTTAATGGTTAAATATTAATTCAATAGAATAATCCTTTCTTTAAGAGTTTAATATTTTGGTGTGTAAAAATTATAATTAAAGAAAGGTAGATGTTTTGAAAATATTATGGCTTGAGATGAGTTTTACTTTTATAAGAAAAGAGATAGGTTTTATTTGAATAATTATAATGGTTTCCCGAGACTTGAGTAGGTAAGGAAACCATTATAAAGAGAGTATGAGATTCTCTCCTTGAATGTTGTATTGTTCTCTTAATATTTTCTTTTTGGAAGAACTTTGTCTTGGAGTAATTATAATGGTTTCTTGAGACTTGAGTAAGGAAACCATTATAGAGATAAGTATGGGATTCTCTCCTTGAGTGTTGTAATGTTATATTCATATTTTCTTGTTGGAAAAACTTGGGATTGGAATAATTATAACATTTTTTTGAGACTTGAGTAAGTAAGGGAACCATTATAGAGAGACATATGGGTTATCTATTTATTTTTTATCAATACATTATGCATAATTACTTGCATTATACTAGCGCATGATTGAATGCATTGCATTTGGAGTTGTCTTTATACCTAAGTAATTATCAAACTCATGGGTAATTGATTTTATGAATAAAAATATGGTATAATATGGTGTGGAGATCTCTCAGGTGGAAGGATTTATTTGTGGCTTGGATTTGTTTACATGAAACTTTAAAACTAGTCAAGTTTTGTAAGACAATAACAACTTGATCATTGTACATATCATAGATTGATTTAAATTGCTAAGCACTCTTATTTATGAAAAAATTAAATGTTATCTTATTCTGATGTAATGATATTATATTTAAATGGAGTATATGGAATTGTAATTTATCATTTTTATTTCTAAAGTAATGCTTCTTACATATATTTATGATAGCACTTGGATTAAATTAATTATGGCTTAAAAATGGATGAAATGTTGCTAGTGGTAACATGGTTTCTAGCTTATGTTATTTTGAGTTATGATATATCATCCTTTTACTTTCCATGCTCAATGTTGTGCTATAGCTTTAAGCATGTTATTTTTCAAGTGAAGCATTTGATTATAGAGAGAGTGGATTTATATTACTTGAATGCTATATTGAGTTTTATAAAGTTCTAGGATATGGATCTAGAACTACTTTTGGGGCCTGAGTAAAAGGAATAACCCAATCCTAGGAGTTACAAATATGTAATAACAAACTAGATATGAGTCCTACAAGGAGTTGTGGGGGTGCATAGTTGGAACTCATGAATTTAAAAGAAGTTGCGTTGATGCAATAGCCAAATTCTTGTGAATCAAAGCACCTAGAATGTTGAGGATTAGGTGTACCACATACAAGAAGTGTGGGATCATTCACAAGATAGTAGTGGTGATCCTTTGAATGTGTAGGTTCAAGTGATCATGTTCATTACTAGTTGAGTGGTAATGACATTAGTTAGCCCGTAGAGGTGTGGTAACTAAGCAATGAGGATTTCTATCTAAATAATATACCTAGATGTACTTAGAATATGGTTAGGTAATAGGCATTCTATTTAAGTGTTATGGGTATTAAAGGATAATACCTATATTCTGGTCACATTGTCCTATGTTGAGGAGGGTATGGGAAAGTTGGGGAGAACACTTTAGCATCCTTCTAAATTATGAGGTTTACTAAGTTTAACCCAAAAAAATATGGGATGTTGGCCACTCCTATCCACTGAGTGTCATCTGCAGTGATTTTAAACACAAATGTGGTGAAGCTTTGAGAATGTTGAAAAGAAAAATATTAGGACTCTTGATAACCTCATTTGTATTAAAAAAAAATCTCTCTCTTGGGTTGGTATGTTTGGGTTGTTACATTGAAGATGAACTCAAAGGAGAAGTTAAGCAAGAAGATGAACCTAATGGATCTCAAACAAGAGTTCATATACAATGCAAGGTAACTTGAAGATTGAAGACAAAGATGAAGACCAGGATTGAAGACTAAAGTCTTCAATAACCAAATAATTTAATTTAGGGGGGTTTTGGAGAATATTAAATTATTTAGTACATGCTAATATACCCCCATGGTACCTTCATGGTACATTAATAAATAATAAATTAGGGGTGATTCATACTTTAGAGTGTGATTTATATGTCCCCTTTTATATAAGTGTGAATGTGCAAGAAATACACGTGTCATGTAAAGTTGTAATGTGCAAGAAATGCACAAGTGTCATGTAGAGTTAGAGTGCAAGTGTAGGTTGAGTAAATGTGCACAAGTGTCCTAGATTAGAGATTGCAAATAGAAATGTAAGAGTCATGTATAGGTGTGCATATGTTATAGTGTAAAGTGTTCATCAAGTATGTAAGTGGCAAGTAGATAAGCTAAGAGTCATGATACTTGGCATATGGAGAGAAATGGTCTAGCACCTAAAGGTTCATATCACTATGGCTATATTACGGAGATAATGCTCCATAAAAAGTACAACAAGCATCAAGATCATATACAATTGTAAGAGAAAGAGGAGTAGTAAATATTTTATACATTTTGAGAAATTAAAATTGTAAGTTATTCTAGATTCTTAGTACATCTATGATTCGGGTTATTTACATTCATATTTCAACATTTTTTTATTAGGTAAAATAAGAGGTTTTAAATGATCCCAAAACCTTTTACAAGAGGGGTTTTTAAAGGCTCCCCCAAACCTTGGATTTAGCCATAAAATAATTAAAATAACAAGCTTATATTTAGTGAGCATTGAGGGCCAACCTAAAACAAAGCTACCCTGATTTAAAATACCCAATGAGCATCAAATGCCACTTAAAATAAAGCATGATGAAATAAAATCAAATTTGAAACTGGGCACTCTCTCGCCTGAAACACAAATTTTGAAATTGAGCACCAAAATTTTGAAATTTGAAGTTCCTTCCCAAATGAATTTTTTCCCGCCTAGCAGGAAGAGTACACAACAACCAAGTTGGAAGAAAAAATGTTCCAAAGAGGGCCACAATGTTTTTGAAGGGGCCCAAAATCTTAGAGATAGGGTTTTATAGGGAAACCAAAAACTAAACTAAAACAATCTCACCTAGCAAGAAAAACAAACCCCAAAATCAAGAGTTTTCACCTAAATAAGAGAATGGAGCACCCAACCAATAGATTTGTTCAAGATCATTGTAAATATTGGAATAACCCAAATTTACACCATCCCTCATGAAATAAGAGAACATTGGTTGTAAGATCCTATCCAATAGGGGAATCTATCCAAGAAATAAAATTGCTCTAAAACAAATAGGAGAATAAACCACCAACCATGAAAAGACTAGAAAGAAAAATCTCCCATCGAGAAGTAGGAAAGTAGGGTACTAGCCATAAGATCTGCCAGTCAAGCTAGAGAGTCCACCAGAAATCATTGAAATATCAACATGCATGTTGTTAGTAGGAAATGAAACATCTCATAATTAAAATAAACCAAACCCTCAAAAAACTAGGATATCGAATACCCAAACCCACCAAAGGTAGGGCCAATAGTACAATGTTAGACATGATGGTCGATAGGACACTTATTCATCTATGGTAATCAGGTACATGGTCTCCCCCAAGAGTTTGTATTGGTTGGGGTAAGTGTAGACCCAAAAATTTTGTACCCCTTTTCTTTAGGCTAATTGATATGTTCCTGAAAGGAGGAGGGAAAGTGATGTGCCTACACCTTAGACGAGAAGCACTTGAGTTGTGCTCTCCTTGGTGTTTTTCAATAAATTATATGGGGTTCACCAGGAAACAGTTTATGGCAATTTCCAAGCCTAGGTAGGGTGAGATTTTGATGGATTATTTTATTTACGCATACCTAGGGTTTAGCCAAATGTAGCTATACCTAACTATATGCACTTCAAATTTCCATGAAAGCCATGATGTACAATTTAACAAGAAAGCTTATAAATTTAACTCTGATGCAATGATTTCTTGTAGATACTAAAAGCAAAAATATAGATTCTATGCCATCATTTATATGTATATATTTTTTCTTTTATGTTTTTCAACTAATATGATTGATGCAAAATTAATGCAACTAACTTTATTTTTTGATCTTTTATTTCTTTTTCATTTTATGAAAATGCTTCTAAAATAGGCTATTACAAAATTAAAAAATAGAAAACTAAAAGTAATCTAGAATCAGATACTTACCTCATTAAGATGGTTGCTATCAGATGAATTTAGATATTTCAGAGCAAATTTAGATCTATTAGAGTGAATTCAAAAGCATAGGGTATATTTGGATCTCAAAAAATTCAAAAACATAGAGCACTTATCCAAATTTGTTTAGACCCTGTAATTTTACAACATAACACTTAAATTTGTGATTAGTGGTGAGGGATTTGCTTAAGCCACTCCATTATTTATGTGGCCGCAAAATCCCCTTGGTTCTTTCAGTAAACTATAAAAAAAAAAAATTGATTTCTAGTTCTATTACAAAACATCTGTATTTCATGATAAAATAGTGAAGTAGTATAAAATGCAGCAAGGGATAAGTGTTACAAGGACTAAAATGCAAAACATAAACCATTGCAATAAACCTGAGGTGGATTTTACTACCAACATGTGTCTATGCAATTTCGGATGCTCCTAGAAAATTTGGAAGGTTTTGAATATGTTCAAACCTGCAATAGTTAGAATTAGAAAATTTTAGGGCAATTTTAAAAGTCCTTCAGTGAATTTGGATGCTACCAAATTTATTTAAAACCTACAAATTAATGAATACATGCTAAGAATCAAAACACATGGATCAATAATACTCATTTTCATTTCAGCTAGTCTTTGGAATGATGATGGGATGGTGATATCTCTTTAGAAAACCTGCAACAAATACATGAAAAGCTCTTCTCCACCTAAATATCTTGTAAAATCACCATTTTCCTTCTTTGAAACTCACTTGTAGCTTTCAAGAACCACAACCAATCGAGAAAAAATAAAGGAGGATAAATATAGGTTAGGTTTGTTAGGGGAAATTTAGAAATTTCCCAATCTAGGCAAATTCGGGTGGTTTTAAATTCATGAAAATTTTGGTTTTACCCAAATTGGATGCAAAATCCAAACAATCCACCAATTTTAGGTGCACATTTTATTTGCATAAATTTGAACCATTCTAAATTTATTAGAATCATTCGAATTTGTGATAAAGGGGAGAATAATAAGGGTAGACTTTAATGAGTATGGAAATTGAGATAGAAAACTAAAGTGGGGAAGCTACATTGCTCAGGGAAAATATTTTGTTTAGGGAGTCTAGGAATTTTAAAATGTGTCAAAATTCCATGGTTTCATTTTACCCCCTCTTTGGTGCACTTATGAACAATAAATGTGTTAAATAAATATGTAGCAGAAAGGGGAGTTATGCTACAAAGAAAAATATTTTTTTCTACATATTTATTTTTATTTTTTATTATCTAGAGTACCCCATTCGGGTTTTCTAAAAATTGCAAAATGTTTTACAAAACTCAAAATTTGACGGAAAAGGGATAAAAAGTGGTAAAAATAAAAAATTAGGGTAAAACCTAATTCATTTTTACCCTCTCATTGTGCAAATTGGAGAAAATGGCTTCTCCTCTTCATCGAGCGGACAAAGTGCGAGCAGGAAGCAACAGAGCAGGTGTACAGATACAAGTAAAGCCTTATTGCCACCTCAAATTTTATATTTTTGGACTTATTTGTTAAATTTTTAGTATTTTTGACATGGCCTACAATTGCACGGCTAGAGAAGCAATTTCATATGGTTTTGGAAAATTTGGAGAATTCATTCTGAACCAACTTCTGAATTCATAAATTTGAGTGGTTCAGGTGAATTCGGATGTCCAGATTCAACTGAGAAGTGTCTGAATTCGTAAATACAAATGTTCTTGAGGAATATTTGGGCATCCGAATTTGTGTTCATACTTTATCTAAATTTGTGAATTGCGTTCAAATTTGCAAAAAAAAAATACATGTACATTTTGCTAGTATGAATTTTGTAAATTTTGATTTTTATTAATATTTTTTATTATGAGAATTTACTAACTAATGTTTTTAATTTTGTTTACATTGAGTTAATATCAAGAATCGAGAGTGGAAATACAAGTGTTTTTAGGACTATGTTAGAGGGCTAAGTGGTGATGATAGATCAATCCTTGAGTCAGTAGGGCTCCTTCATGTGGTTGAGATGTCATGGCTAGAAGTAGATTATCCGCTTTTGACTATCTTGGCAGAGAGATGGTATCCCAGATCTTCTACATTTTGGTTTCCTACAGGGGAGATGATCTTGACTTTAGAGGATGTGTAGAGGATCCTTTGGATTCCCATTAGGGGTCAGTTTGTGTACCAATTGATGACCTAGGCCTATGCGATGTAGCAGTTGATAGGAGATCCTTATTTTCTAATTGATCAAAGTGGAGTTAGCATCAAGGGCTTGATAGCTGTAGAGAGAGTGTTTATGTTGACAAGGGTACTATCTGGTATAGTGGTGGGGATATTATCATGTGATAAAAGTGGATGACATCTACCATAGTCTCCAGTTGATGTGGTGGCCGATATGTGATATTTGAGTAGGCAGTTTACATGGGGACCTTATGTGCTTTATCACTTATACATGACATTATTTAATGTCATGTATAAGCATGATCGTAGCTTGGTCCTCATGATCTTACTATAGGTATGATGCTAGGAGTACATTGCTATGAGAAGACTAGAGAGACTACCTCATTGGGAGATAGAGGAGGGTCGACCAGTTGCATTTTGATGGGGTCATACAGGAGGCCATGGGAGGAGGATAAGTGGCTTTGAGGAGGCTTGATATATTATTGACGAGTTGACTACTCCTCAGATTTTTTGGAGATCTTAGTGAGTGTATCTTGGCTAGGATGAGGATGGTGAAGAGTTATCTCATGCATGACAAGTATGGTGGATATTAATGGAGAAGGGAGAGATAGATTTGCATCAAGTTGATTGAGTGTAGTACCAATTTGGGCTAGTGTAGGAGATACCCTTGGTATGATATTTTTCATATCGATGATTGACTCATGACTCATGACTTGATGATAGCTAGTGAAACACATGATCTTAGCTAGTTCATGAAGCCATATGAGGATGACCATGTAGTGGTACTACCTAAGGTAGATGATGTAGGAGTAGAGGATAGGTACCTTGAGTTTTATGCCACTATCCTTCCTGCTAGGATCACATGGAATATAGGCGCAATGGAGCAGATACACTAAGCCTATCAGGAGGCTCTGAGATAGAGGTTTACCAAGTGATCACAAGGGGATATATGCTTGACATAGGGGTGTAGAAATCCTCAAACATGGAGGTTGAGAGAGATAGACGTCCTATCAATAGGATATAGTTTTGCAAATAGAGGAAGGGACTAGCGACCATCAATTTTTATCACCACAGTCGTAGGTGTCCCCAACATAGTAGGTTGCACTATCTCCACAGTAGGACATGCCAATATTACCTTGATAGGACTCACCTGAGAAGAGTGTTGTGATGGAGGTTGGGGATTTGAGCAGCATTGGAGAGGTTGCTACTTTGTAGGCAATAAATGTCAAGTTGAGGAGTTATATGGGAATACAGGTGAGTCATATTCAATCATTGGAGGTGTAGCTCTCACAATTACAAGCTCTAATAGAAGTGAAGAACACAAGCTTATACTAAGAGGGGGGTGAATATTATAAGACCACTTTTTACTTTTTCTTTTCAAATAAATATTATGTAGTGTATAAATAGCAGTATCAATAGCAATAATCAAAACAATGCACAAAACACCATACACAATAGAGACACAGATTTTAATGTGGTTCACCCAATGTGGGCTACCTCCATAAAGAAAATATTTCTTCTAAATATTTCTCAAATAATATCTTGGGAATCCTTCCCAATTACAATGTTTATGGACATCCAAAGGAGATGTTGATCCCATAAATCTAGATGTGGATCTATATCCACAGGAGAACTCCTTCTCGTCTACATTGGTTGGTGATCCTCTAGAAGACTCTACCTCCAATGCATTGACTGTGGATCTCTCTCCACTTGAAGACTCTTGTCCTCACTTAGAAGACATATCCTCAATGTCCTGGCTAATGGATCTCTATCCACTAGAGACTCTATCCTCTCTACTCTGTCACCTCCAAAGCTCTATATCAATACTTTACTAAACATAGTCTAGTAGGTCTAGGACAACTCTGCTCAATATCTTACACTAAACACAATACATTTGGTCTAGCACAAATATGCTTAATAGGTTCACTCATAACCTACATAACTCTGCTCAACAAGTCCACTCAAGATCTACTCAAATATGCTCAACAGGTCCACACAAAACCTTTCCAAATATGGTCAATAAGTCTACATAGAACCTGATCAAATCTGCTCAATAGGTCCACATAGAACCTATCCAAATCTTCTTAACAAGCTCACACAGAACTTGAAAAAATCTACTCAACGAGCTCACACGGAACTTGATCAATCTCATAGAATCATAAAGAGAATTTTTAGAGACTCAATATGTTCTATTCTTAAAACTCAATCTCAACTCAAATCAGAATATAGAATAGGTTGTTTTATGAAACTTGAATAACCACTTCATGCATCCACTTGACTAGGCTCAATCAACTCTACTCAACCAATCACTTCAAGGAACAACCCTTTCTCACAAACCCTAGTATGAGCATGTATCTCCCAACTCAAAATATTTCTAAAAATGTTCAACACAAATCTCACATAACAATGATACTCATGTTCTTTTCTAACTCACATTAAATTTCTTGGTATAACTAATTAGATTCAACAACAATGCTAATAAGACAAGGTTTTAATCACAACTCTCAATTCAGAAAACCTTTAAGCATTAACTCAATGTACTTCACTCAACCAATGGTCTAAACAAAAATGCTTATCAAATAAGGTTTAATCACAACTCTCAATCCAGAAAACCTTTAAGCATTAACTCAATGTACTTCACTCAACCAATGGTCTAAACAACAATGCTTATCAAACAAGGTTTAATCACAACTCTCAATCTAGAAAACCTTGAAGCATTAATTCAACTAGTTTTGAAAAGGAAAACCTAATAAAATCCTTTTCACTCCAAACTTAATTTTCAATCAAGCCAATCATGTAACTCAACAAAGAAGAATTTTGCCCATACCTTTTCTTGAAGAGTAGTTGTCTTTACAAATCTGCCACACTCACAATTACTTCTTTCACAAACTCAATAAGGGTTAGAGGATAATTTTTATTTTCTCAATAAATCACAACACAACAATAATATCAACCAAAATACACCTTATCACTCCATCTATAAAATAATACCCAACATATTTCAAAAATAATCTCCTTGGCAAATATATCTTTCAAAATAAAATCAACTCTATTAAAGTCTTACTTCTCAAATATCCAAACTTTATTAACTAAGACTTTAATTAAAATAATACCTAAACTCCTTATGCCTCCTAACTTTATTTCCAATCAATAATTCTCAGCTTGCAATTTTCCAAATAATAAAAACCTTTTAACTCCCAACTTTGCTAATTAAAAATAATTAATCATCAATCTCCTAACTCCAACTTTAGGCAATATTATTCAAATGCTCAACAAAAATATTACCTCTGCCTTGGAGGGGATTCGAACCCCTAACTCTACCCATGATCTACGCCTTAGCCACGGATCTACTGCCACGCGAGCTAAGCGCTCGCTTGGAGCATTGAGAGCACCACATGCTCTAAGTTCCTTATGTTGCCAGCGAAGACAAAATTGTGCACAACAGTTTGGTGTTCCCAACACCAACCAAATTATATTTTGTTAGGATTCGAACGTAGCTCAACGCTGCCACAAAAAACTTAACCAATGCCTCCTTGCCACTATGCCATGCTTCCCATATGGCTTGAGGGTTTCAATGCGCTTTAGTTTATTTCGAGTGTTGTCCTTCAAATTTGTTCGTTGTTTCTCACGAGCTCAACCACCAAGTTCGTATGCTATTTCTTATTTTGAGCAAGGACATTTAATTGATGCCTTTTAGGGCATTATATATAGTGCCCTTTGTCTTCCATGCAATCATGTCGGTGCATCGATTTAATTCGATGTCGGCTTGGTTGATTAGTTTATAAGGTATTTAAAATTAAATTTAAATATTATAAATTAAATCAATCCAACCTTAGGTTTTAGCTTAATTAAACCTTGGAGCCTTGTCTTATTGCACAACCTTGGTGTAATGAATATTTATTTATAAAATTTAAATTCTTTGTGAATTTAAATAATTTATAAAATAAATATTGGACCTCTTTTTAACCTTTGCAATAATCCTTCTTGGGTTGTTATGAACCAATCGCTTAACCTGTGCTCCCAATAATATTAAAATATTATGAAGCCTTTTTGCCTTTAATTTTTGCACTGTTGAATCTTTTTCCTGGATGATAGTGACAACCTTTGACGACTTTATTTCTTGTCAAATTCCTTGATATGAGTGATAACTCTATCAGGTGACATCAATGACAACTTTGAATTAGAGTACTCAAAATATCAAACAAGAACAAACCCAAACTTAGTTATCATAGGTGTAGCCACAACTTGTGTAGGTACAGACATAATCACATTAGATGAGGAGTGGAGCTTCAGGATAGTCCTTAGGGAGTAGTGCTTTGATGAAAAATATGTTCTTAGAATCACAGCGGGTGATATTCTACTAGGAACTATATTTTTAGGTAGTTCCTGAGGGTTAGAGGACACCATTACCCCCAAAGTTGGTGTATTTGAGTCACTCTATATTAGTTTCTAGGTCGATGTCTAGGACCCCTAGTTTTTGGTGCCCAAGAAACATCCTAACGATGATATCCAAATATCTAGAGGCTCTAGGGGATGAGATACCAAGGTTTATTTTTTGTGGTATACACCCTAGTGACTGAGTATACCAGTTTTGGTTTTGGTATACCAATCGATCTTATGTACTATATGTATTTTTGAGAGAGTAATATTATACTGTGTTTTGATTTTTTTTTTGACTTTTTTATTTTATGTGTTTATGCAAAAATGCAAAATATATATATATATATATATATATATATATATAATATATATATATATATATATATATATATATATATATATATATATTTATTTATTTATCATCATCATAATCATTCTTATGGTCATGTTTGTTTTCTAATGTTCTTTTATTATGCTTAAATCAAGATATCATTGTAGAAAAGTGAAGTGTGATTTGATATTTTGATATTTTGTAGAGTAATGTGATGTAATTATTTTGTAGAAGAAAATTTTGTTTGGGAAATATACCCTTATGATTTTGATCAGTCAACAATAGACCTCAAGGATGTGTGCTTGTATATGACCATTTATGGAGACTATCACTCACGTTGGTCGTGAAGCAGATTTTGTGTGAGGTTTTGTTGTTATGCTGACATCGAAGGGTTATGATCCAAAAGTAGTTTGAGATTTGTTGATTAAAAGTGATATAAGTGATGATAAGTAATGTGTGCTCTTAAGATTAATTTTTATTTTAATACTTAAGAGAAGTATGGTGCAATATAGGTGATTAATTATGAAAAATGGGATAAAGAACTTGCGCTAGGAATAATATTTCTAGTGTAAAGTAAATGGAGTGGTTTTATGATGATTATCTCATGCCATCTATTGGACATTTTGAGTCCCTAAGCCAAAATTGTCATTGATGTCAAGAAATGCAGTTAACATTAATATCAAGGTTTTTTTCAAGGAACGAAGTTGTCAAAGTTGCTATTTGATATCCAGGAAGAAGGCCAAAGGTCAAGAGTTTCAATGCAAAGTAAAAGAAGGGTTTAAAAATTAAACCTTACAATTATAATTTATAAAATTTAAATTCTTTTGAATTTAAAATATTTATAAATTATAATGTTGACGTCATCAAATTTAATTTAAGCACTTTGCATATATTATAAAGTGTTTAAAGGCACCGACATCATTAAAACAAGGAAGCACCGACGTTTGAAGAAAACACATGGTTGTGTATAAAAGGTGGCCTCAAAGACATTGCAAAGTTTATCCCTCGATCGAATAATATTTGCACCAAGGTAAAAGAGCTTCATTTGCATTTTCGAAAGGATTCGTTGAGGAAGAAGACGAAAAATATTTTCGTCTTTAGTGCCAAGGATAAAGTGGAAAGGTTGGAGTCTTCGAAGCACATTGGACACGGTGGTCCAAGTGGCAAAGTGCAGAATTTTGGAGGAAGCAAGTGTTGTGTTCAAAACTTGTGGTGGTGAGCGCCAAAGGGAAACATTTTTCATATGTTTTCATTGAGCGCAAAAGCTAAGGAGGAGAAAGAGCCTTTTGGCTCTTAAACGTGCTCATAGAGCACGTGGTCATGGAGCCCATGGTAGGTTGCTTGCGGAGGTAGAGGTAATGGGGTCGAAACCCGTCGGTGGCCAAGGTAAAAGCTTTTTAATTAATTTTATTGCCTAAGGTTTCAATACAAGGTGTTTGGAGGTATAAGGTTTGCTTGTGAAATTGTTTAAAGAGTGTTTGGTGAATAACGTTGGTAGTTGAAGGTATTACTTGGAGTAATAAGGAAGCTTTGGTATTTAATATTTTTAATAAAGTCTTAAATTATTATATTGCAAATATTGAAGGGTTAAGACTTTTTGAGTGTTGTTTGATATTTAAAGGGTTTGTGTTAAAAGAAGATTATTGTGAGGGTATTTGAATATTATTTGAGTTGGAGTGATAAGGTGTTATTTTGGTATTATTTTGCATTGTATTTTGTTGAAGAAATTATTACCCTCTAACCCTTTTTGAGATTGGCAAAGAAGAAATTGTGAGTGTGGCAGATCTGTGAGATCAACTCCTTGTCAAGCAAAAAGGTATGGGCAAATTATTTCTTGGTTGTGTTGGTTGATTGGCTTTCTTGAAAATTAAGTTTGGAGTGAAAAGGATTTGATTAGGGTTTCCTTTTCGAAAGTGTTTGAGTTAATGCTTCAAGGTTTTCTGGAATTAAGAGTTGTGATTAAAACCTTGTTTTATTAGCATTGTTGTTGAAGCCATTGGATTGTGCAAAGAACTTGAACTAGGGTTAGAAAATATCATGAGTATCATTGTTATGTGAGATTTGTTGTTGAGCATTGTTGGAAATATTTTGAGTTGGATGATACATGCTTGTACTAGGGTTTATGAGAAAGAGTTGTTTCTTGAGTGATTGGTTGAGTAGAGTTGATTGGGCCTAGTCAAGTGGATGAATGAAGTGATTGTTCAAGTTCCATAAAATAAACTATTCTATATTCTGATTTGAGTTGTGAAAGAGATTGAGTTGTGAGAATAGAACATATTGAGTCTCTAACAATTCTCTTTATGCTTCTATGAGATTGAGTTGAGAAAGTGATTGAGTTTTGAGTATAGAACATATTGAGTCTCTAAAAATTCTCTTTATGCTTCTATAGATTATTAAAGTTATAGTATAAAATAGAGCTCTAAATTCTCTTTATGCTTCTATGAGATTGATTTGAGTTGAGAAAGTGATTGAGCATTGAGTATAGAACATATTGAGTCTCTAACAATTCTCTCTATGTTTCTATGAGATTGGACAAGTTCTGTGTGGACTTGTTAAGCAGATTTGAGGTAAGTCTTTGAGAAGACTTGTGGACTGATTTTTGTGTGAGATTTTGTGGAAGCTTACAATACATATTTGGTTAAGTCCTAGAGAGGACTTATTGAGCAGATTTGGACAAGTTATGTGTGAGCTTGTTGAGCATATTTGAGCAGGTTCTGAGTGGACCTATTGAGAATATTTGAGCAGGTTATGAGTGGACCTATTGAGAAAATTTGAGCAAGTTTTAAGTGGACCTATTGAGCATATTTGAGCAGATATAAGTGGACATATTGAGCATATTTGTACTAGATTGACTGGACTATGTTTAGTGCAGATGACTGGACTTGTGCTAGACCAATTACTATGTTTAGTACAAGAGTTGAGTAGAGTTGTGCTAGACCGACTAGACTGTGTTTAGTATAGAATTGAGATAGAGCTTTGGAGGTGATAGAGCAGAGAGGATAGTAGTCTCCAATGGATAGAGATCCATCATCCAGGGTAGTGAGGATAGGTCTTCTAAGTGGGGACAAGAGTCTTCAGTGGAGAGAGATCCACAAGCCAATGTAGTGGAGGTAGTAGTCTTCTAGAGGATCACTAGCCAGAGCAGAGGAGAAGGAGTTCTCCTATGGATAGAGATCCACAAACCAGATTAAGGGGATCAACATCTCCTTTGGACAGAGGTCCATAAACATTGTAATTGGGAAGGATTCCCAAAATATTATTTGAGAAATATTTAGAAGAAATACTTTCTTCGTGGAAGTAGCCATATTTGGGTGAACCACGTAAAAATGATGTCTCTCATGTGTGTGATGCTTTGTGTGATGTTTACTATTTTATTAATGTTGATGCTACTATTTGGATTGAAAGGCAAAAAATTTTATTGTATACTGTTCGCCCCTCCTCCCCTCTCAGTATAAGCACATGTTCTTCAATTGGTATCAGAGTGGGTCTCTCCATGAAAAGACTAACAACTTGGAAGAGGATCCTTCGGTAGCACACATGACTTCATAAAGTGAAGAAGAGACTATGTTTGATATAAAAGAAGAATTATTTGCTGCTCTTAGAAAATTGGAAAGACTTAGAGAGAAAAATTCAAGCTTGAAAGAACAAGTTCAAGAAGATGAAGAAGCAAGAATGGAACTTATACAGAGTCTCACAGAACTCAAGATTAGGGTGGAATAAGGAAAGAAGATTGAGCAAGATATGATAGATCTATTAAGAGCCAGGGAAACAGAATGTGAAAAATTGGAAGCATAAATAGTTCTCCTAAGGAATAAAGTGGAAAGGACCAAGGTACTACAAAATATAGAATATGAGAAGCAGAAAGAGGAATCAAGTCTCCAAAAGGTAGAAACTTCAAACAAAGAAAAGAAATCAAAGGATATCAGAAAGGAAGAAAGCAAAGAAGAACCCTGGATAAGAGTTAATCACAAGAAGAAGATGACTTCTTCACAAATTCCAAGACACCCAAACAGGTTACATAATTTCTTCCATGGTCATTGTTTTTCTTGCAATAAATATGGTCATAGAGCTGCACATTGTACTCACTATGCAAGATACAATAGAAATTTCAATTCCTTTGCACCTCTCATGGATGATGATGTTATATGTTACAAATGCAATAATTTTGGGCACAAGGCTAGATGGTGTAAAATGATACCTCCTGAGTCTAGAAAAACAATTCCAAAAACTAGGAAGGATGAAAGGAAAAATGTTAGGGCTAGATCAATGTTAGTACAAATAGCCCTTCATGCTCAAGATAAAGAAGAACAATGGTATCTTGATAGTGGTTGCTCTAGTCACATGATAGGAGACAAAGATAAATTCATTGTACTGAAAGAAACAAATAGAGGATCAATAAGTTTTGGTGATAATGGATCAGCAAGGATTGTTGGGAGAGGAACTCTAAGTCTAGACAATGGAAAAACAAAAACAGAGAATGTTTTGTACGTCAAAGGTTTAAAACACAATCTACTGAGTATAAGTCAACTTTGTGATCAAGGATACATGGTCACCTTCCATCCATATAGATGTGAAATAAGGAAAATAGAAACTGGAAGAATCATTGCAAATGCAAGAAGAACTCCAAACAACTTATATATGCTCAATGAGATCAAAGGGGAAAAGTGCTTTCTATCACAAGAAGATGAGAGTTGGTTGTGGCATAGAATATTGGGTCATTTGAATTTTGACAACATAGTCAGTATAAGCAATAAACAGGCAGTTAGAGATTTACCCAAAATAAGAAGACCTCAAAACACAATTTGTGCATCGTGTCAACATGGAAAGCAAACTAGGACAACATTTAAACCAAAAGGCTATATGTCATCTGAGCCATTGAGCCTAATACATACTGATTTGTGTGGTCCTACCAGAACACAAAGTATTCAGGGTGAGAGTTACTTCATGTTGTTTGTAGATGATTATTCCAGAATGGTTTGGGTAACCTTCCTAAAAGAGAAATCAGAGGCCTTTGAAAAATTTAAAGCATTCAAGGAATTGGTTGAAAATGAAATAGGCAAAAGGATTAAGTGTCTATGATCCGATAGAGGAGGAGAATTTACTTCAAATGAATTTGTAGAATTTTGTGAACAACATGGAATCAAGAGAGAGTACTCAGCAGCAAGAACTCCTCAACAAAATGGAGTAGTTGAAAGGAAGAACAGGACTGTTGAAAACATGGCTAGAGCTATGTTAAATGAATCTAAGTTATCAGATGGTTTTTGGAAAGAAGCGGTATCCACAGTTGTATACATAATTACTAGGGCTCAATTAAGGGTAAATCATCACAAGACTCCATATGAGCTTTGGAAAGGAAGACCTCCTACTGTAAAACATTTCAGAATCTTTGGAAGCAAATGTTACATAAGATGAGAAGATCAAAACTTGGGCAAGTTTGATCCAAGATGTGATGAGGGAATTTTTCTTGGTTATTCCACAAAGAGTAAAGCCTACAGATGTTTCAACAAAAGAACACGCACTATGGTGGAAAGTATGAATGTAACAATTGATGAGAAGATAGATTCCAGAGAACCAGTTCAGCAAACTGTGTACCAAGAGGATGGATGTTGTCAAGAAGAATTTTGTGAGGAATCAGACAAAGATGAAGAAGAAACACAAAAGCTTCTTCCTAAGACTCCTTCCAGGTATGTACAGAAACATCATCCAAAAGAACAGATCATCGAGAATCCAGATGAAAGATAGACAAGGAGAAGAATAATAAAACCATCTCAACAAGCAAATTTTTCTTTACTATCTAAGATTGAGCCAAAAGACTTCACTCAGGCTAGTGAGGATGAATTTTGGGTTAAAGCAATGAATGAGGAGTTGGATCAGATAGAGAAGAGAAAAACTTGGGAACTTGTTCCACGACCAAAGGACAAAAATGTGATTGGCACAAAATGGGTATTCAGAAATAAGTTGAATGAAGATGGACAAGTGGTCAGAAATAAAGCAAGGTTAGTATGCAAAGGTTATGCACAAGTAGAAGGAATTGAATTTGATGAAACTTTTGCTCCAGTTGCATGACTTGAAGCTATAAGGATATTTTTAGCTTTCTCAAGTTTCAAGAACTTCAAGGTATATCATATGGATGTCAAGTCAGCATTTCTAAATGGGGTTCTAGAAGAAGAGGTCTATATTGAATAGCCAGAGGGATTCATACTAGCAGATACACCAGATCAGGTATGCAAATTGAAAAAGGTATTGTATGGTTTAAAGCAGGATCCCAGAGCATGGTACTCAAGATTGGATAAGTATCTTCAGGAATAGGGATTTAGGAAAGGAATAGAAGATAGTAATTTGTATATCAAAAATGAAGGAAATGATCTTCTAATAGTGGTTGTTTATGTTGATGACATAATTTTTGGAGGAAACAATGATAAGATGTGCAAATATTTTGCTAAGAATATGCAAAATGAATTTGAGATGTCTATGCTTGGTGAATTGTCCTTCTTTCTTGGACTTCAGATTTCACAATCAGAAAGGGGAGTGTTTCTCTCTCAAGCCAAGTATATCAAGGAAATGTTGAAGAAATTCATATTAGAATATTGCAAACCAATAAGTACTCCTATGGTCATAGGATGCAAGTTGAGTAAGGATGATGAATCTCCAGAGGCAGATCAAAGATTATACAGATCTATGATTGGCAACTTATTATATGTTACAGCTACAAGACCAGACATAGTACAGTCAGTGGGATTAGTGGTAAGATTTCAAGCAACACCTAAGGAAACACATGTGGCAGCAGTAAAAAGAATTTTTAGGTATCTAAAAGGGACTATGGATTTTGGGCTTTGGTATCCCAAAAGTGACAGTTTCACACTAACAACATATACAGATGCAGATTGGGTCGGCAACATTGATGATAGAAAAAGCACAAGTGGAGGAGCATTCTTTCTTGGAGAATGTCTAGTCTCTTGGTTAAGTAAGAAGCAGGTTTTAGTATCTCTATCTACAACAGAGGTAGAATATATTGCAGCAGTAGCTAGTTGTACACAGGTGTTATGGATGAAGAGAACTCTAGAAGACTTTAAGATAAAGCATGATCAGCCCATTCCTATACTATGTGATAATACAAGTGCCATAAGTATCTCAAAAAATTTGGTAATGCACTCCAGGACAAAGCACATTCCGATTAAGTATCATTTTCTGAGAGAACAGGTGATAGATAAACAGGTCATATTGGAGTATGTCACTACAAAGGAATAGATAGTAGATATTTTCACTAAGCCACTTTCAAAGGAAAATTTTGAGTATCTTCGAGGAAAATTGGGAGTGAGACTCCCACCCCAGAATTAACCACCTCATGAGGAGGTGGGGGAGGGGCTAAGCTAAGAGGCTCATTCTTAGCCCCGAGCCCCAAAGGTGACCCTTTTCCATTGATGTCAAAGGGGGAGAGATTTGTGTAATGGGGAGAGATTTGATATTTGAGAGAGCATTGAGCCAGGGGGAGCAATGTCCCAGGGGAAGAAGAAGAAAAAGAAAGGTCAGGTTTCAGTAAGAAGAATGTGGGTTGCCATCAATGACAAAGGGGGATATTGTTGGACATTTTGAGTCCCTAAGCCAAAATTGTCATTGATGTCAAGAAATGTAGTTAACATTAATATCAAGGTTTTTGTCAAGGAACAAAGTTGTCAAAGTTGCTATTTGATATCCAGGAAGAAGGCCAAAGGTCAAGAGTTTCAATGCAAAGTAAAATAAGGGTTTAAAAATTAAACCTTACAATTATAATTTATAAAATTTAAATTCTTTTGAATTTAAAATATTTATAAATTATAATGCTGACGTCATCAAATTTAATTTAAGCACTTTGCATATATTATAAAGTGTTTAAAGGCACCGACGTCATTAAAACAAGGAAGCACCGAAATTTGAAGAAAACACATGGTTGTGTATAAAAGGTGGCCTCAAAGACATTGCAAATTTTATCCCTCGATCGAATAATATTTGCGCCAAGGTAAAAGAGCTTCATTTGCATTTTCGAAAGGATTCGTTGAGGAAGAAGATAAAAAATATTTTTATCTTTAGCGCCAAGGATAAAGTGGAAAGGTTGGAGTCTTCGAAGCACATTGGACACGATGGTCCAAGTGGCAAAGCGTAGACGTTTGGAGGAAGCAAGTGTTGTGTTCGAAACTCGTGGTGGTGAGCGCCAAAGGGAAACTTTTTTCATATGTTTTCATTGAGCGCAAAAGCTAAGGAGGAGAAAGAGCCTTTTGGCTCTTAAACATGCTCATAGAGCACGTGGTCATGGAGCCCGCGATAGGTTGCTTGTGGAGGTAGAGGTAACGGGGTCGAAACCCATCGGTGGCCAAGGTAAAAGCTTTTTAATTAATTTTATTGCCTAAGGTTTCAATACAAGGTGTTTGGAGGTATAAGGTTTGCTTGTGAAATTGTTTAAAGAGTGTTTGGTGAATAACGTTGGTAGTTGAAGGTATTACTTGGAGTAATAAGGAAGCTTTGGTATTAAATATTTTTGATAAAGTCTTAAATTATTATATTGCAAATATTGAAGGGTTAAGACTTTTTGAGTGTTGTTTGATCTTAATAAAGGGTTTGTGTTAAAGAAAATTATTGTGAGGGTATTTGAATATTATTTGAGTTGGAGTGATAAGGTGTTATTTTGGTATTATTTTGCATTGTATTTTGTTGAAGAAATTATTACCCTCTAACCCTTGTTGAGATTGGCAAAGAAGAAATTGTGAGTGTGGCAGATTTGTGAGATCAACTCCTTGTCAAGCAAAAAGGTATGGGCAAATTCTTTCTTGGTTGAGTTGATTGATTGCTTTCTTGAAAATTAAGTTTGGAGTGAAAAGGATTTGATTAGGGTTTCCTTTTGAAAGTGTTTGAGTTAATGCTTCAAGGTTTTTCTAGAATTAAGTGTTGTGATTAAAACCTTGTTTTATTAGCATTGTTGTTGAAGCCATTGGATTGTGCAAAGAACTTGAACTTGAGTTAGAAAAGATCATGAGTATCATTGTTATGTGAGATTTGTTGTTGAGCATTGTTGGAAATATTTTGAGTTGGATGATACATGCTTGGACTAGGGTTTGTGAGCAAGAGTTATTTCTTGAGTGATTGGTTGAGTAGAGTTGATTGGGCCTAGTCAAGTGGATGAATGAAGTGATTGTTCAAGTTCCATAAAACAAACTATTCTATATTCTGATTTGAGTTGTGAAAGAGATTGAGTTGTGAGAATAGAACATATTGAGTCTCTAACAATTCTCTTTATGCTTCTATGAGATTGAGTTGAGAAAGTGATTGAGTTTTGAGAATAGAACATATTGAGTCTCTAAAAATTCTCTTTATGCTTCTATGAGATTGAGTTGAGAAAGTGATTGAGTTTTGAGTATAGAACATATTGAGTCTCTAACAATTCTCTTTATGCTTATATGAGATTGATTTGAGTTGAGAAAGTGATTGAGCATTGAGTATAGAACATATTGAGTCTCTAACAATTCTCTCTATGTTTCTATGAGATTGGACAAGTTCTGTGTGGACTTGTTAAGAAGATTTGAGGTAAGTCTTTGAGAAGACTTATGGACTGATTTTGTGTGAGATTTTGTGGAAGCTTACAATACATATTTGGTTAAGTCCTAGAGAGGACTTATTGAGCAGATTTGGACAAGTTCTATGTGAGCTTGTTGAGTAGATTTGAGCAGGTTTTGAGTGGACCTATTGAGCATATTTGAGCAGGTTATGAGTGGACCTATTGAGAAGATTTGAGCAGGTTCTGAGTGGACCTATTGAGAAGATTTGAGTAGGTTCTGAGTGGACCTATTGAGAAGATTTGTGCTAGACCGATTGGACTATGTTTAGTATAGATTTGAGTAGACTTGTGCTAGACCGACTAGATTGTGTTTAGTACAAGAGTTGAGCAGAGTTGTGCTAGACCGACTAGATTATGTTTAGTACAAAATTGAGATAGAGCAGAGAGGATAGTAGTCTCCAGTGGATAGAGATCCATCAACCAGGGTCAGTGAGGATAGGTCTTCTGAGTGGGGACAAGAGTCTTTAGTGGAGAGATATCCACAAGCCAGTGCAATGGAGGCAGTAGTCTTCTAGAGTATCACCAGCTAGAGTAGAGGAGAAGGAGTTCTCCTATGGATAGAGATCCACAAACTAGATTTAGGGGATCAACATCTCCTTTGGACAGAGGTCCATAAACATTGTAATTGGGAAGGATTCCCAAAAGATTATTTGAGAAATATTTAGAAGAAATACTTTCTTCGTGGAAGTAGCCATCTTTGGGTGAACCACGTAAAAATGATGTCTCTCATGTGTGTGATGCTTTGTGTGATGTTTACTATTTTATTAATGTTGATGCTACTATTTGGATTGAAAGGCAAAAAATTTTATTGTATATTGTTCACCCCCTCTCAGTATAAGTACATGTTCTTCACCATCATCGTGAAGTCTATATGCAACTACATGACCAAGCAATTATGTATGATCAATGCAAATTTTTGTATATGGCAAGCAATCATGCAATATGATGAAATGAATGCATTATACTAGGTGGTAGATATGAGATGCAAGATTAATTGGTTTTAGGGCCAATTGCTTATGCTAACAGTCATACAAATCCATGAGGATATAGTGACTTCAACTAATCAAAACTCAAGGAGAATCTTGGTCATTTCAGGATGAAATCAAGTTTATCAAGAACCAGTGTGTGATTTGTGTATTCATTTTCCATCTTGATCTTAATTATGATACAAAATCTCTCAAGGATCAAATGTGTGTGCTTATGAAGTTCATTTACCAATTTTGAGTAAGGTAATGATGCAAACCAACTTTAAGAACCAATGTGTGTGCAAATGATGAATTCATTTACCATGATTTTTGTACGTGGTTAGACTTAACTACTTTGTAATACAAGCCACCAAAAGCTAGCTTATCCATAAGTGGACATTGGTCTGTACAAAAGAAGGTCGCTAATGTGACAGACATGTCACCATGTGTAAGACTACCCCATTTCCAGGTAGGTTTCATTCAACCCATTGTTGTAATGGGGATCACCCCATGATTTTCGAATAACTGAGGAATTCCAAGGATTCAAGCTCATTACCCCCTTATTTTCTTTTGATTTCTTTTAGTAGGGATTCTTGTTCATTTTTTGAACAAGGGGATTTATTTTCTTTGTAGTAAAATCATTTTTTTTCAAGGGATACTTGCTCATATTAGTGGAAGAGCAAGGGATTTTATTCGGGTAGGTAGGGGGAGCTTGTCCTTTTGTCAATTCTCAACATTCTAGACCATGTGCATAATAGGATAGCAAGGGAAACCTTTCACTTAAGGAGCTAGGACTACTATGTAGTATCATATTTCTTTGTGCAAAATCATTTTTAAGATGTGTAAGTGTGTTTTGGTTCAAAAAGTGGTAGAATCGATTTCCAAAACTCAAAATTTTCTTAATGAGAAATAGTGATTTTGGTTCAAGAGAGATTTTTAATCAATATCGAGAATCAAGATTTTATTAAAATGTGAATCCTATGAGTGGTTCAAGATAAACTCTGAATTTCTTCAAAGAAAACCAAGATTGACTATGAATCTTGATAGCATCGGTCTAATATTTAAATGATATAATAACTGGATGTGACTATATGCCATATGCAATTGGACAAAAACTCATTAAGAGATATAGGATAAATGCAACTATATGAAAGATGATTTATATGAGATGGTTGTGATTATGAATTAAACTACATGCAACAAATGTTGTATGTACAAAATATATGACAACTATGTACAATGGTGAAACATGATTTTATGCATAATACCTTTTAAGGTGCATTATATTCATTGGTTCCTTAAGGTCTTTTCCATCTAAGGTAGCCAAACGATATGCACCTGATCCAAATTTAGCAGTTATGATAAATGGACCTAACCAATTTGGTTGAAATTTTCCTTTAAGATCAGTTCGAGCATTGGTATTTTTCTGATTTTCTTTAAGAACTAGGTCTCCAACCTCAAAATATCGAGTATGAACTTTCTTGGAGTATGATATTTTGAGTTTGTCTTGATAAGAGCGAAGATGCTCTAAAGTGTTTATGCACTTTTCATCTAATAATTCTAGTTGGCTTAGTCATCCAACACGATATTCATCTCCTACTTCAACATCTTGAAGTAAAAGTCCTAAAGAAGGGACTTCAAGCTCAAAAGGAAATACAACTTCAGTGCCATATACCAAGACAAAGGGAGAAGCACCTATAGGGGTTTGAACACTAGTCCGATAAGCCCATAAGGTTAGATATAATTGAGTGTGCCAATATCGACCTAACTTATTAACCAATATTTTTAAGATTTTAATTAAAGTTTTATTGGATGCTTCAGCTTGGCCATTTCCTTGTGGATAGTAAGGAGTAGACCATCTATGTTGGATTTTATATTTTGCACAAAGTTTTTGTATGTCTTTATTTTTGAAGCAAGTTCCATTATCAGAGACAAGTGTAGAGGGAATCCCAAATCTATAGATGATTTGATTAAAGATAAATTTAGAGACTTGGGTTCCTGTGCAAGAAGCCAATGGCATGGCTTCTACCCATTTTGTAAAGTATTCAGTTGTTATTATGATGAACTTATGACCATCGGATGAGATTGGATTAATCTTCCCAATGATGTCTAGGCCCCATTTTGAAAAAGGCCAAGGGGAAGAAATGGCTTGAAGTTCTTGAGAAGGAGCATGAACAATATTTGTATGTCATTGACATTTGTCACATCGATGCACATAATCATTAGCATCCTTTTCCATGGAGGGCCAAAAATATCCCATTCATAGGAGTTTTTTGGCTATGGCACTACCACTAAAATGACCTCCGCAAGATCCATCATGCACTTCACTTAGTGCCTTTTTGGATTCATCTAGGTTGAGGCATCTTAGAAGGATACCTTCAAAAGACCTTTTATACAATGTACTTCCAATGATTACAAAATGAACAACTCATTTACACAAAAGTCTACATTGATTCCTATCTAGACCATCTGAGAATGATCCATTTTGGAGAAAGTTAAAGATATCCCCCCACCCATGGTTTTAAGGATGTTTCTTCAATTATGAAGACATCCAAGGGTGCTAGGCAAGACTCTAATGAAGTGGGTTCCTTGAGTTGGTGAATGATGATAGTAGCATGATCATCATCCAACTCTAAAGGAATAAGAGAAGCAATTGTTGCCATAGCATCCATAGAATGATTACTAGTACGAGGGATAGCTTCGATAGTAACTTTCTCAAATAAAGACATAAGTTTTAAAACATATTCTTTATAAGGATGGAGTTTCTCATATCAGGTTTGGTAGATATTATTAATTTGATTTACCATGAGTTGCAAGTCTCCAAAAACTGATAGGATTTTGATATTCAAAGCTAAAGTTGCTCGTAAACCAAGAATCAAGGCTTCATATTCTATTATGTTATTTGTACAGGAAAATTAGAGTTTGAAAGATAATGGAATAAGTTGTTTGTGTGGAGACACCAATATAATGCTTGCACCTACACCACTCATACAATGGGCTCCATCAAAAAATAGAGACCAAGATTCTAAATGATCACCTTCTAAATTAAGGCATTCATCTGGAAATTCTATTATTAAAGGATGAGTAGATTCAAGAGGGGTAGCAAGTTGATCTGCTATAACTTACCCTTTAATGGAATTCTGACCAATAAAGGTTAGGTCAAACTCACTTAGAGCGAGAACCCATTTTGTTGCTCATCCTGATAAGTAAGGTCTACTCATCAAATATCATAATGGATCAAATTTTGCTATGACAAATATTTTCTGACTAAGCATATAGTGGCGCAGTTTTTGTGTAGAAAACACAATAGCTAAACAAAGCTTTTCTAAAGGTGTATAACGAGTTTCATAGCTTACCAAAGTTCTTCTAATGTAATAAATGGCTCGTTCTTTCTTATCCTCATCATGTTGTGCTAGCATTGCTCCTAACGCAAGTTCTGAGGTAGAAATGTATAAAATAAAAGGATATTCTGGTCGAGGAGGAACAAGCACTAGTGGTGTAAGAAAGTAATTTTTGAGAGCTTCAAAGGCTTCTTGACATTCATCATCCCATTTAAAAAGGGTATCTTTCTTAAGTAACTTAAGAAAGGGTTGACATTTATCTACTAATTTATCAATGAAATGATGAATGGATTGGAGCTTACCTTATAGACTTCTAAGCTCTATTAAAGTTTTTGGTGGTGGCATATTGATAATAGCATTGATTTTAATAGGATCTATCTCTATGCCTCGCATAGATACAATAAATCCCAACAATTTACCATATTTTACTCCAAAAACACATTTATCTAGGTTTAAATGGACTTTGTACTCATGAAGTCTATTAAAGACTCATCGTAAGTTAGGAATGTGATCTTCCTCCTTAATAGACTGAGCTATGATGTCATCCACATAATCATGCAAAATTTCATACATCATGTCATGAAATACATATGTCATAGCTCATTGATAAGTTGCCCTTGCATTCTTTAAACCAAAGGGCATTACTTTCCAATAGAAAGTTCCCCATGGTGTAATGAAGGTAATTTTGGGTTGATCTTCTGGTGCTATACGAATTTGATTGTATCCTAAAAATCCATCCATAAGGGATAACATCCCACTTCCTACTATGAAGTCAATAATTTGATCCATATTAGGAAGGGGAAAGTCATCTTTGGGACATGCAACATTGATGTCCCTAAAATCAGTACATACTCTGATTTTAGTAGCCTCTTTTTTAGATACTGGAACAACATTAGATATCCAATCAGAATAGTCGATAGCTTGAATGAAATCGACATCTAAAAGCTTTTGTAATTCCTCTTTAACCAACAAGGCTACTTTAGGATGCATTTTTCTAAGTTTTTGTTTTACTGGTTTAGCATCAGGATGAACTACCAAATGGTGCATGACTACAGAAGGATCCAAGCCAAGCATATCTGCATATGTCCATGCAAATATGTCAGGGTATTCTACAAGAAGTTCTATATATTTAATTTGTTCTTCTTTGCTCAAGGTAGCTCCTATTTTAACCATGTGAGGATTGATTTCTATTCCAATATTAATTTTCAAAATATCTTCTACCACAATGCTCAAATCCCTTTCAAAGTTGGGAGGGGTAGGTGAAACACCCATTTCCTAGAGTTCTTCTAGGGATAGTTTAGCTAGTTCATCTTGTGTAGTTGTTGTTTGAACATGTGCTATGCATGGGATAGACCCATCAAAGAAGAAACTATTTCACATGATTTCTTCATGAGGGATGTCACAAAAGACATCTCCTTCTACACACTCATCTAGAGCGGCAATTATTTTTGGATGGACCACCGAAAGCATATTGCAAGAAAACAAATGAGTTTTCTTTCTCTTCTTAATATCTATTAAATGCTTTTGATTTTCTAAATATTCACCATATGTGATTAGGTGATCATCTTCATCAAAGGGGAAAGGTTAAGATTTTGTAGGGATATAGCCTATACCACATCGGGTAGGCCATTCCTCAACCTCAAAAGGTTCACGTATGCCATTTTAAAAATGACCTAAACCTTTACCCTTATACCCCATATCACACATAATTTTCTTAGATTTTATATATCTATTGGAGAAATAACATTGAGCAAAACTATTTTCATCAAAGGTAAAGCTCATTTTCTTAATGTTAATTTTATCTAGGGAACATCCTACAAAAATAAAGGTACAATTTCCAACATGATATATATTTCCCCTCTTGTGAGGTAAACCTATTGTGCATGAGGATGGTGGTAATTGAGACAAGACAATGGAGTCTTGTACAAAAAAATTAGCATGTTCAATTGGTGCTAATATGGTGGATAAATCTGGTAGAGCCTCATCTATAAGAGGGTATGATGTAGAAGGATCATTATCACTAGAAGGTATAGGTATGTCAAAATATGGTGGTGGATCAAGTATTGGTACAAAGGACTTAAGAGGAATAGGTGCCAATGATGATAAGGCTAGACAAAATGGAACATCAATGGGTTCCACCATTGCACACATTTCAAAAGGTCTAGGATCTCCATGAATAGTGACCAATTGATTTTTAAATTCAAATTTTACACATTGATGTAAAGTAGAGGGGACTACCCTCATTGCATTGATCCAAGGATATCCTAGAAGAATGTTGTATGATGTTGGACAAGATACAACAAAAATGGACGTATCCAAAATTCTAGGACCAACTTGTAATGGAATGGATATCACACCACAAGCTTCTTGGGTCTCATCATTAAAGGCTTTAATAATCATTTTAGTTCTTCTTAAATCTTCATTTCTGAATCCAAACCTCTTGAAAAAGTCATAAGTGCAAATGTTCAAAGATGAGCCATTATCAATCAACACCCTTTTAACACACACATCTCCAATTAATGTTGTTATATATAGAGGATTATCCCTATGCATACTCTGAGGAGGAATATCTTTATCATGAAAATCAATGTAGTCAATTCCATGAGAGGCCACAACATTAACTACGATAGTTGGCTCTATATCCTGAGGCACCATCATTTGACTTAGGGTATTCATTAATTCTTCCCTATGAATAGATGAAGTCCTAAGAAGATCAAGAAGAGAAATTCTAGTTGTTGTATTAGCTAGTTGTTCATTGATATCAAAAGGAGTCTTCTGTTGAGGTCGAACTAAATTATTCCCTTTATGAGGTGGTTTTAGAACAAAAGGTGGTTGATCCATATCATTTGGTTGAGTTGTAGATAGTTGAGGTTGAGAAGTTTGAGCTTGGGCTTGTTGCCTAGTAATGGCTCCAATTGTACCCACAATATTACTTGATTGATGTGATGATTATGGAATAACAAATGAATTGGAAGAGTCAAACTGAATAGAGTGAGATCTAGTAGTTGATGCTTGTTCTATGGAAAGTAGTTGTTGTGAAGAGGGATGAGTTGTTATCATTCTTGGAAATGGTTCCTCTAGAACTAACAAATATGTAATGGGTAGGATTGGTCTTGATTCATATTCTGAGCTATTGGAATGAAGAGAACTAATGTCTACCTCTGATTCTGAGTCACTTTCTATGTGTTCCAAAGATGAAGATTGTAACTCTCTTCCTTGAAATTTCTCAATTGTAACTATGGATTGAGTAGGCACAAATACAGTTTGTGGGAGTTGTGATGGTAGGTGATTACTAATCATTCCCACATAACATGTTGGATGAGGCACATTCTTATAATCTAGTTGATTCACAACTTCCTTACCATGATTGGGTAATGGGTTTTGGAAGATGTCTAGATTTTGATTAACATTTTGTGCATGTTGCTTTTGTGGATTTGTTGGAGGATTAGCATTTGGTGGAGGACTTTCCACTTCCAAATTTCCATTGTCAATTAAATCTTGCACCAAATATTTTAGTCTTCTACAAGTGTTGGTTGGATGTCCATCAACTTGATGGAAATCACAATGTTGATCTGGTCTATACCAAGGTTGGGAGGTGTCTGGTTGTCGTATCTCTAGCAATTTTATCAAACCTCTTTCTACCAATTGTGGTAAGACCATTGTCAAAGGTTGATTCAACTTTGTGAAATTCTATTGTGGAGGTTTTTGAGGTGCTTTTAATACAAAATTCTTTGTGGTTTCTATGGTATTAACATTTGGAGGAGGTCTATTATCTGTGACCCCATATCCTACCACATGCTTGTTCTTATATTGATTTTTAGATGATTTATCCTCATCCTTCCTTTTAAGTTGTCCTCTTCTGATAAGGGCTTCTTCTACCCTTCTTTCTAAATCGATAGCTTGATCAAAAGAGGTTATAGTGGCAGTGGCCAACTCATAGGATAATTGTTCTTGTAGGTTTCCAATGAATATTTCTAGCATTTCTCTTGGAGGTAGAGAAAAATGTAATTTGCCCAAGAGTTTTCTCCATCGAGCTAGAAATTCTATGAAACCTTCCTCTTTCCCTTGTTTTAAGTTGTACAAATCCTTAATTGTGACATGCCTTTCTATGTAGGCACCAAATTGATGCACAAATAACTCCATAGTTTCTTCGAAGTTTCTTAAGGAATGTGTTGGCAGTTGATAATACCATTCCAAAGCCATACCTCCTAAGATTTTTGGAAATATTTTTAACAACAACATATCATCATATGAAATGTCATGACAAGTTATCCTAAACATACGAAGATGTTCAATCGGATCTTCAATCCCCTTATAAATTGGTAGAACCAGCATGGGGAAGCATTTAGGATATGGTCTAGCGGAAACAAAAGGATCCAATGGTTGGTTACACATTTCCTTATAACTATATGTAGGGTGATAAGGATCTATTTGATCTAATCGTGAAGCTAATTGTTTGACTATAGCTTCAAGATGGTGTGGTTGCCCATTGTGCCTATTTTGTGCCGCTATGTTTGCATAGGGAGGGTAATATGTAGCTTGTGCTACCGCATAAGGAGTTGGAATGGTAATACTATTATGCATAGGATTTGAAGTAGGAGGATTGGTGAGCTTATAAGGAACTGTATTTTGTTGAGAGGTTGGTTGAGAAGAAGTAGGGATTTGCACATTTTTATTTTTTTGAGATGTAGAAGCTTGAGCAAATCGATTGTTGAAATATTGAGAAAGAAAATTATTATTGGTGGAGGAAGAAGGTTGTTTTTGGGTGGAAGTAGTTGTAGTGGCAACAAAAATAGGTTTGTGTTGTGGTGCCATAGATGTTTGAATTTGGGTGGTACCTAAGGAATGATCATTATGGGTGGCATGTTGTAATGGAGGGAGATTATCACTCGCATATGTCTCTAGTTGTGGGTGAAGTTGAAAAGCTTCTTCTAAAGCTGCTTCAATTGAAAAATCACCCCTCTTAAGTTGATCTTCTATTTCAAAGGCATTAGCGAGAGTAGACCGATTATGAGCTAGAAATTCATAGAAATGTTGCACATATTCAAAATGGATATCCCCTTGAGGTCCCATTTTAGGCTCAAAAGGGTCAATTGTTTTGTCTTCTTCATTTTGTTCTACTTGTGCTACTTGTTCTTGTTGGAACAAAATCTGCCTATGGTTGTTATTTGCGCCTTGATTTTGTCAACATTGAGTAGACGGACTTGATCTTGGGATCTTCCATCTAATCTCCAGAGGAGGCTGGTTCCTTAATGATTTTTTATGAGAAAAGGGAAAAGAGAATTACTGAAAGAGAGGGAAATATAGTCGTAGCTAGAGTTTTCTTATGGTACATATTAGACAACAACTAAGACAAATGCATATACTCTTATTGTTTAAGCATTTATTATATCTTCACGCAGAAATCATAGTTTTTCAAGTGTGATTTAGATATCTACCTAACACACATATGTATCGAATTCCAACTCCAACAATATGATTTATATTATGTATAAGTCCAGATTTTAGAACAGATACAATATACAACTCAACAATGTGAATAGAAGCAAAGAATGTTAATACATACACTTGCACACTGTGAACCAGAAGCCAATAGAAGCATAATTTTATTGCTTGTATTCAGAGTACATACATCCAGTCTTGTAAATGCCTAAGAGCCGACCTCTTTTTAGGGTGTGTTTACTATCATATATACCCTATGGTGAGTATCTTTACAATTAGTACATTCTGACATAAAATCAATTACAAGCAATCAGGCTACAATCATGCTTCAATATGTTTTACATGGCTTCTAATAATAAACAAAATCTGATAGCAGAAATCTAGGATTTGATACTTCTTCCACCATCTGTCATCAGTCGCTGACACAAGCTTTTGGAGGTATGTTTATTTATTCCTAATTATATCTTCATTGGAGAAAACCCATCATGTCATGAAATCGTGATATTTCTTCATGCTTTGGTTCTTTGGGACTACTCGCCAATGAAAACTCATCATGTCATGAAATCATGACATCTCCTTGCATTCTGGCCTTTTTGAGCTACCTATTGGTGAAAACTCATCATGTCATGAAATCGTGATGTCTTCTTGCATTCTGGCCCTTTTTAGCTACTTGCTGGTGAAAACCCGTCATGTCATGAAATCATGACATTCTGGTGTTGCAGCTTCCTTTTCTTCTTTGACCTAGTGAAAACTTGTCATGTCATGAAATCATGACCTTCCTCATGCCTTAGTCATTTTTTGTGCTTTATGTCTAAAAAATGAAACACTGGTCTCATGTGGCAAAACTCTGCTATCTATCAAGGTAGTCTTTTTAGACTAACATTCTTGGCACCTTCTAGGAATTTTTCTAGAAAAAACATTAGAATCCAAGACCTTCATCCATTGGGAAATAGAGTCAAAAACAATACGGAAGAGGAGATTGTGGAAGAAAATATTCAAGAAAAATGCATTTAAACAAGTAAAGCATTACCTTTTCAAGATACCTCTTACAACTTATGGATGTTTTACTAAAAATACATTAACAACTCAAATAATTTCAAACTTGTGTTATGGTTGGCTACTGGTCCCTCCTTCTATCAGCTACTTTTGGTTAGCATGCTTGGATTTCTTCAACTTTTCTATTGTAGCAACTACTTCATTGTAAGTAAGGTAAACCTGCTTCCAATATTCATCTTCAAGGTCTGAAGAATCCATGAACAATTGATATATATATTGTAATTCTTCCACTTTATCATGGGACACTATCTTATTTCTTAGAATCAACTCCTATAAACAAGACTTAATCTGTGTGAGGTTCTGCACCATAGCGAATACTTGTGTTTCCTCTATAGGTTCTTCCCAATTCTCTATCTCTGATTCATCTTCCATAAAAGTTTTTAGGGATAGTGTTAGTGCATCTTCACTTAAAACTTTTGAATTATCATCCCACAAATATGGAAGTCCACATTTGTTTGCCATATTTAAATGCTTCACTAATCCCTTGGCCTCAACTTCTAACTCTTGAAGGAGTTTTTCACCTTGAGTTACAATTTTAAACCTCCTAAAGAAAATTTTAGCTACAATCTTGGCTTGAGACCATGCTTCACTTCAAATTTTAGCAGCGATGCTCTCTGGCATTTTCTCTGATAAGACTTGAATCTTTGTTGTCGCATCTGATCTTTCTTGAAGAAAGCTTACTGAAGCTTTTAGTTCCTCACTAACTACTTCAATTACCTCCTTCACCTTGGCCAGGTACAACAACATAGGCCTTGCTCTAAGACTTAGTGTCAATATATCTTTGAGCATTTCTTTTCTTATTGCTTTGACTTTTTCTTTCGAGAGACCAGATGGGGCATTCTACTTTTCTATTATCTACTACTGAAGTTGTTGAACCTATAGATTTAGAGATTAAATCTGTGCATCTACCTCCTCCAATTTTTATTTATATTTGGTTGCTTCATTAGCAGCTTCACCAAACTTATCTTCCCATTTCTTTGCTTCCAGCTTCAGGGCCTTTTCTATCAATTTTTGTTCCTATAGGACTGACTCTAATTCTTTCCTGGCCCCTTGTTCTTTGACAAATTTTTCTTTGAAATATTCTCCATGTAAGTAAATGGTTCCAAAATGGGCCTGAGCCCTTCCCCACTCATCTGACATGTGTAGTTGGGTAATGTCTTCAGCTGTATCTTCCGCTTGATAATCCTCAATGGTCATCTCTCCTTTAGATTTCTTTGATACAGGTGTCAATTTTACCTTTTTCCTCTGCATGGTGGTGGGATCAAGAGCAATTATCTCTTGAATACAAGTTGGAGTTTTGGAATCTCTAGTAGAATGAGATGTCCACTAGTCTAAGGTATTTTTGTTTACCTTTCTCAAATATTTTAATTTTGAAAGAGTCGGATGACTCTCAACATCTGAAGTAGATATTGATTTAATAGTTGGGATGCAAATGCTAGGGAGAAATGGATTTGGAACCAATTCAACATTAACTTCAGATTGGAGTTGGGAGTATAATGTTGGTTCTGAGGAAGAAAACCATGAATTCAAAGGGAACATTATATCTTTCTTTGAACTAGAAATGGAAGGAAAATTATTTTGGGAATGAGTAGAGAGAAAAGAGTGAGAGAATAGGGAAGCCATACCTATTTCTATCTGAAGCGCTTGTTGATCTCCATCTTCTCCCTCATGATCTCTATTGCTTTCATTCATGATAGAATCTTGAACCTCATTCTGTGTAGGAACTTCTACATTTTCTCTATCATCAACTCTATTTTCATCGCCTATATCTTCTTCAAGATTTATAATTTCAACATTTTGGGGAATTTCCCCACGTTGTTCTCTTCTATGTTCAACATTCTCCTTTTTTACAATAATTTCTTTGAAAATAGATACATTTTGACCTCTTTGAGCAAGGTCGTTTGGATCATCAATAGTTCCAATTCGAACATTTTCTTGTTCAATAATCTCTGGATTTAGAACATTATCTTCATCATTCTGAACAGTTTGCTCACCATCTGGAGCAGTTCCAATATTATCAACATCATTATCTTGAGCAATTTGCTCATTATTTAGAATTTTTTCAATATTTTGTTTCTCTTTTTCTTGATTTTTTGCTACAGACTTTAGCCTCTTCCTCTTAATACAAAGAGGTTCTTCATCAGATTCTATAGCTGAGTTTGAAGGGGGAACGAACTTCACAGTTTTAGAAGTTGCAGTTTTACCTTTTGATGAATCAGCACCTAGTGCCAGGTGTTTTCCTCTCCTTTCAGCCTGTAAGGGTTCAGTGATCCCTTGCCCTTCTTTTCCTAGGCCTTTGCCTTCATATCCCATCTTCAACATCATCTGAGCAGCTTTCCCATATGCTTTTCCTTGCTCTTTTGTGAAGACATCATCAGTGGCCCTTTTCTTTGAAGTTCTAAGCCTGGTTTGTGCTTGAGCTAACGGTTGCTCAACTACAACTTTCTTCCCTTTACCCTGGTCAATATTCTATTTTTTCGTAGCTTTAGGACTTGCTTCCTTGCTGCCACCAATGCTAGGAGGTATCTTCATAGGAAAAACCCCTGACCAGGAATCTTGATAATGATCATAATGTACTAAAAATTCAAGATCATTTTTTATAGGGTACCTTGAATCAATCATATTTGTTTGCACCCTCATAGTCCACCATTCATGAATCTTTCCCACCATCCAATCTGCTCCTTTCTTCTACATTCTAGAAATGGTGTTTTCATCTAACACATGTTTTGAATTGTTCTCAGGGTCATAATACATTACATGTTCATAAAAATCATGCCAAGGAGGCAATGGTTGCATTCTTTCTACATGCCATTCTAGTGCATCATCTTCATTATTATTTCTACAGGCTTCAATATCCGGTCTGATGGATGCATGATAAACCTTCATTGGAATTCTATTTAAAATTATTTGTCTTTCTGCAAATCTATTTATAGGGTCATATTTCCATCTCTGAGGTATTTCTATTAACCCCAATTCTCTTAGAGCTTGAGTAATCTATTCATGTTGACCCTTCTTAGAAATAATAATACCCTCAAATTGAAAAGGTATAGTACAGGTACTAATTTTACCTATACCTGTACCATATTTGACATTAATTTGTTCAGTTTGTCTTACATATTCCAAAGCAAACAACTTATCAGTAACATAATGAGGAAGTAAGAAAGGTTTTCCAGTAAACCCATATAACCTAATGACAACCCCTTGGGTGAGAATAAACTAGTCACCCTCTTCAGCATGTTTATTCTGTAAAACTTTTTTAGCTTTTGGGGTTAATCTTCTAATTTCTCCATACATTATTCTTAGAGCTGGACCCAAAAATTCCCTATTAAAATCGTAATATGATTCTATTATGTGCAATACATTGGTCCACTCATATACTGGTAAGGTTCTCCCATTTTCATATTTATCATTTACAAAAATAAAAGCTAGCTCCTTAGCCATAAAATAAAAGAACAACCACACTAAGTACGAAGAAAAATGGAAAGAAAATTGAGACCCCTTCTTCATTGCAGATAATCCTTCATGAATTTCTCTAAAAAGATACCCTAGCCAGTCAAAAAATAAAGGCCTAACACTTTTATCCATGACTGAAGAGTCATAATTTTTTGGGTTTGATAGGCAATTGACTAAGGCAATCTGCCACCCATGAACTCTCTCATCAATCTTCAATCCGGCCACCATAGCCAATATAGAAAATAATTTTGGGTTTTTGAACTCTGCTAGGTGGATGGGGGTTTCGAGCATATTTCCTCTGGTAGGTGGGTTTTTTAACTGTATATTGAGGAAATTATTCATATTTTTAGAAGGCACAAAATATTTTGCTTGGTCATCTGGGTTAAAAGCCTTAGGCTCAAGGGTAGGTACATATCCAACGGTGAAAGCAAAAATAAAAGCATCTGTACTTAAAGTAAAAAGCAATCTCCCTCTGTAATCCCTAACAACTTTCTTTTTCTCATCATAAAAATTTATGATTGCTTTGACCAATTCAGGACAAGGGTGCACAAGAATGTAAACATACCAGTATAGTAATGAATGGAAAGCAAAAGTGGTAGGAGAAGACGTAGTAATACCAGTAGCCATTCTGTCTTCAATATCTCTTCAAATTTTTGTTGGGTCTTTCCATGTTACCATTGTGTCACCGATTCTAGCATCCCTATCGACAAATTTCTCACCCATGTCTTCTCCACATCTTACTATTGAAGGTGTAGAAGATGAACCCACCATTGTTGTTTTTTGATTATTCTTTTTTGGGGCCATGAGAGACTATCACACTGAGCTTGTCTAAACTGAAACTCGAATTAGGAAAAATAGGAATAGAAAGTGGCACAACAGATTTTACTCAGGAGTAAAATTAGGGTTTTTATGTCAATTAGAACAGATATGCATGATTTGCATTAATTGCGGTTGGTGGGCTAGATTTTCTTGAATCCCTTTGTGCCTTGTTTCTGCCACCTTTTCGAATGTTTTGAAAATCTGGCCAATGATTATCCACTGTATACAAATAAATATTACGCTTACCAAAGCTTCTCCTATTTGCAAAGGTGGTTCCTTTCTTCCAATCATCAAAAAGCCACGTGGCAAATTTTGAATTTCTTTGCAGTTGACCATTAATCTTATTAAATGAAAATAATGCTTATCGAGGCTTCTTCTATTCTCGAAAGTAGTTCTTTCCCGCCAATCATCAGAAAACTATGTGGCGATTTCAAATTTAAGCCGTTATACCCGACAATATAGCACTTTCCGATTTTATCTTCTTCTTGCTGGTAAACTCTGGTTGGTTGTGGGATGATGACAAAAATCTTTCATAAACTGGAAACAACTTAGGGAAATATTTACAAACTTATTATAATGTACATACTATACATAAAATTCTTTCTTTTTCTCTATTTGAAATAGAGCTTTAAGTGAAAAGCATTCACTATTATGGGTAAAATCATACCCTACTGATCTTTCAGTTGAAAAGAATTAAATTGCCTTTCAACAATTATTTCAAAAGGGCCTTCCCAAAAGGCATCAAATTTATCATGGTTTCCTAGCTTAGTTTTTTCACATTCCATTTCAAAACTAGGTCCCCCACCTTAAATTTTCTGAAGGTAGTCTTCTTATTGAACCATCCTTCTATGTCTACCATATGTTTATGATGATGATTATAGGCCTGTTCTCTCTATTCTTCCAGTTGTAGAAGCTGCATCAATCGGGCATCCATTGGTTGACCTCCTTCTTCATTCATCTGATTAAGTAACTTTAGTGCTAGTATTTCCATATGTATAGGCAAAATAGCCTCTTTACCATAGACTAAAGAATAGGGTGATGTATTAATAGATTTCTTAATTGAAATCCTATCAGCCCATAGTGCTTGATTGATCAAGGAATGCCAACTTCTCTTGTTATCTTCTAGTGTTATTTTTAGGATTCTGAGGAGGTTTTTATTTGTAGACTCAGCTAGACCATTACCCTATGGATAGTAGTTGGAAGAGGTCTTCAAATATATGCCATATCTGCTAGTAAACTCAATCATTTTAGCTTCGATGAAAGCTGATCCATTATCTGTAATTAGTGAATCTGGTACACCAAACCTTGTAATCAAGCTTTCCACAAACTTGATTACAACTTCTTGATCAACTTTCTTAGTGGGGATGGCTTCAACCCATTTAGTGAAATAGTCTATGGTAGTAAGTATATACTTGTGGCCAGCTGATGAATTAGGTTCTATTATCCCAACAAAATCTAACCCCCACTATTGGAAAGGTTCTTCAACTTGGATAGACTTTAAGGGCATAGGGGCATTTCTGTTCCTCCCTACATATCTCTGACACTGCTCACAACTCTTAGTTACTTTGTAAGTGTCTAAAAAAATAGAAGGCCAGTAACAACCTGCTCTGAGTATTTTCAAAGTAGTGGATCTTCCTGAATAATGTCCTCCAGAGAGACCTCCATGAAACTCTTTCAACACTTTTTGTTTCTTATCTTCTCCTATGCACTTCAAAAGTACACCATCTATATTTTTTCTGTACAACCCTTCTGATTGAAGGGTGTACTTCAATGCTTGTGCTCTATACCTTCTTCTTTGTGAAGCATTCAGATTATCTAGACACATTCCAGTCTGAAAGTACTTCACAAGGTCATCAATCCAATCAGTATTTTCCAGACTTTGATCTGATTCTATATTTGCCATTACACTTTGGTGCTCCACATGATCATTTGTAGCCTACTTGGCTAATTCTTGACACAGGGCTCTACCTCTTACTATTTTTGTTGGATGTATTTCTACATCATATTCCTGTATCTTAGTCACCCAACCAGCTCTCTTTTCACCAAGTTCCCCTTGTATTATAAAATTCCTGACATCAGGATGAATCACATAAACGATGATCCTGCTCTGTGATAGAAAGTGTTTAAATTTGTTCAAGGATTTCATGACAGCATACACTTGCTTCTCGATAAAGTTGTATCTCTCTTCATGATCATGCATGGTGGAACTCAGAAAAGCTATGGGTCTTTCTTCATTGTCTACCCCTTTCTATGTGAGGACTGCAGCATAAATTTCTTGTTCACCAACAACATATAGAATAAAACCTCGAGAGTAGTCAGGGTTAACAAGCATAGGTGCTTGAGCTATTTCTTCTAGGATATTTTTGAAAGCATTCTTCCTTGGATCTATCCATTTGAAAGGTGCATCTTTTTTCAACAATTCAGTCATTGGCTTAACAATATGTGCGAAATATGCAATAAATTTATGCACAAAATTTATTTTTCCAAAGAAATATTGCAAGCCTTTCTTGTTAACTGGTAGGGGAAGTTCTAAAAGTGCTTTCACTCTATCAGGATCAATGGCTAATCCAACTTTAGAGATGACATGACCAAGTAGGATACCTTCTTCTACAGTGAATATGGATTTCTTTGGGTTCAAAGATATCCCAAATTCCCTGCATTTTTCAAACACCTGCTCAAGGTGTGTTATATGATCTTCCTTATGATGAGAAAAAACTATCATGTCATCTAAATAGATGACTATGATTTTATTAGCAAGTTCACCAAAAGCCACATCCATTGCCCTTTGGAAGGTTGCTCCAGCGTTAGACAAGCCGAAAGGCATCCTTTGATAGGCAAATATTCCCCATTTTGTGGTAAAGGTAGTCTTGTATTGATCTTCATCTCTAACCCATACCTGATTATACCCAAAAAAACCATCTAGCAAAGAGAACCTTTCTGCCCCTGCAACTGTGTGTAAAATTGGGTCAATATGTGGGAGAGGATAATGATCCTTGAGTGAGGCTTTGTTCAAATTTTTGAAATCCACACATAATATAATGTCTCCATTTTTCTTCCTGACTGGAACCAAGTTCGCCACCCAGGTAGAATGTTTAATAGGATACACTATTTTAGCTTGAAGGAGTTTTAACAATTCTTGCTTCATCAGAGCTTCTATATTTGGATTTATAGGTCTTTGCTTTTGCCTGAAAGGCTTGGCTCCTTCCTCTAATTCAATGGTGTGTTGAATAATCTCTTTCTTGTACACTTTTAGATCATTGTACACCCAAGCTATAATATCTAGAAATTTCTTGCATAATTCCCTGATTTGGTTCAACTCTTCCACTGTACAACTAACTCCGACTTTAATCATTTTTCCCGGTTCTAGCTCAACTTCTTTATACCGGTGCTTATCAAATTTTATTTTATGGCCTATTGCCCTATCATTATTATCAAAAAGACTCTCAAGGGTGATAAGTCCCTTGGGGATATGATTATTTTTTAACTGAATCAAATCTTCTTCTTCTTCATCTTGCAGTGTCCTGTCGCTCGAGCAGTTCATTTCATAGATTAAAAAATCTAATATTTGCTCATCGTTTTCAAAAACTTGCCAGAAGATATTTTTATCTGGCACTGAGGGTCTATATATGAGTCTAACCATCTTGGATTTCTGGATAACATTGCTGATGGGACAAAAATTAGCTCCCACTGATGCCAACAAATCTGCATGGGTATTATGTTCTCTAGGAATAGACTTCATATTTAGAGCCTCAAAGGCTTCTAAAAGGTCCCACACTTTATTTCTATAAGCCTTTAAGTAGTGTTGTTTACTGATACATTTTCTCGTGACTTGATTCATGATAAGTTCTGAATCTCCATAAATTAGTAGTTGTTTAACCCCTAGTTTCTCAGCTTTCCTCAATCCCAAGCAAAGTGCTTCATACTCTATCGCATTATTGGTGCAACTCCATGTCAACCTGTAAGAGAAAATTATTTCCTTCCCTATGGGGGAAATCAAAACTATTCTAGCACCAGCTCCATTCTTACACCTAGCTCCATCGAAGAATAACTTCCAAAGCTGACTAGTAGAATTGTCTTCTTTAGGAGCGGGTGCCAATTGCTTTTTTGGTTTTTCAATGGAATAACTTCCCATTTCTATTTCTATCATGGCATTGAAATATTTTAGAGAAAACTGGTCTTCTGCTTGAAGATCTTCTAAGGTTTCTTCCATTAGATCCACTTCTCCAATTTCTTCAGTCATCATATTTATAGTGTCAGCTTCCCCTATCTTTTCTACATGAAAAGTAGATGGTTTCTCATTAAATATTTTGATCCTCCTACCTTTGAAAGGTATTTCTAAATGTGAGTAGTCTAGGGATAGGTATCCTCCTATATTTGCTGTGAATTCTCTAGATAAGCACATACCAAAGTATGGTGCTAAATCTACCACTACTACTTCTTGTATGACCACCATTTGAGGCATCCTATGGAGTTGTATGGGAATGTCTTTAATTACTCCTATAGTCTTAACTGGAGTACCATCTAACTGTAGGACTCCTGGATTACTCCTAGTGTACTCCATCCCCATAATGTCACATACTACTTTGGGTATCACTGTAGTAGCGACACTTGAATCTATCATGCAGTTGTGTACAACCCACCCTTCCATTTGAAGAGATAAATAGAAGGGAGGTGGTCTATTTTTTCCAGTGGTAGACGTCAGATTTTCTTGGACTGTATTTGAGTAAGATATGTTCTTACCTTTATTTTTCATTGTCTTTAGAGATTCCTGCAAGAGGTCAATCTGACCAGGGAACTGAAGAGCATCATACATGCTTGCCTTTGAGGGAGTCTTTTTCATTTCCTCCACTATGTTGAATGAAGATGATTCAACATTTTTTTCTCTTTCCTTGGAAAAAGTGTCATACCTATTTTTATATCCCTGAGTTGCTTTCATTCTTTGTCTCTTAGTCAATGAAGGAAATCTTAACCTCTCCTTAGCTTGATCTTGAGTCTCAGTTTCCTTCCGTGGAGTGAACTCCTTACGTATTTCTGGCCCTTGGCTTTGGGTAGGAACCTGAGGTCTTTTCTCATAGGAAGAATCTCTTTTGGGTGTTGCTTTAGGAGCTGGGGGAAAACTTAGAGGTTGAAGCTCTTGAGGATCCACTTGCAGAGGTTTTTTACCTGATCTAGTTAAAACCGCAACTTGTTCTACTGTAGGCATCATGAAATTATGGTTAGTTTCTCTAATCATATTTACATGACCTTTCATGTTTTTCTCTACTTTCTCAATAGCTACATTCTGTACATAATGTTGATGGATCATACATGAACTTTCTCCATGTGGATCATTACATGTGGTACACCAGTAATCAAAATTTGTAGGAGGAACTGCAGCCTCCTCGACTTCATTTGCATAAATGACATTTGATCTTTCCTGCCCTCTATTACTTGACTGAGTTGCATCTCTTGTTATTTGAGGAAACCTTCTTGGTTGAAAGTTTCTCTCAGCCTCTCTTCTCTTCATTGATGTCATATCATTTGCTAGATTTTTTACCGTGTCCAGTATAATAGAGAGCTGATTTTCTTGAGTTGGTTGAGGAGGTGGTGTAGGTAATGCGGGGACAATAGGAATAGGAGGTAATGTCGAGGAATTTTGAGGCATATGTATTGCAAGAATGGATGGTTGCCCATTCCATTTTGGAAGATCTATGCTCGAAAAATGGGAAGAGCTGGAAGAACTAGTACTGGGAGCTTGAGAAATATCTAGAAAAATTGGCATTATTGCTTTTGGGGGATATCTCCCAGTAGCAATAAGATCTCTCTCTGCTTTGGATGCTTCTTGGTAAATAGCAGGGAAAGTGAATATTCATGATTGCCATATTATCATGCTGATATCGGTATCAAAAGCTCTTAAATAATAATACACCGCTTGTTCTGTGGTTGGTTTCAATTCGGCGGGCACTCTTTCCTAGGTGTAGCTGAATCGGATATTGAAATCAACAATTTCCTCTTGAGGATGTTTTTTGATAATGTTGAACTAGCTAAGTAGGGAGAATGGATCTGCATGTTGATTGAACTCGTCTACCAGCCTACCAGCGAGTTCTGCCCAAGTTGCAATAGATTGAGGAGGAAGTGCTATGTACCAATAGAGCATTTTTCCTTTTAATGAAATAACCAACAACCTGATCATCACATCTTCTTGAGTGATGTTGTAAATTGCTTCCAAGGTTGCAACATCTAAGCAATGTTCATACAATGTTTTACCTATTCCATCATATGAAGGCAATGCCTTCAAAGCTACAACAAGAATCAGGTTCTAGACCACCAGGTTCAGTGGACCCGTGTGGTTCCATGTAAGATAAGCTAGTGGAGGAGCAACCATTGTAGCAATTGTACTTGCCTAAACTATAGAACTACTGGTAGTTATATTTGAAGATGTATTGACAATAGGACTAGGCAAAATAATGGGTACAAGGGTAGTAATACTGGTAGTAGGTGGGTTTGATCTAGCAGATAAAACTGGATGCACTCTTAGGCTACCAAGATGTAACTCGAAGAACTCAATGGGTTCTTTAGAGTTTCTTGCTTTAGATCTGGTTATCATATAGGTAAATAATCATAAGTTCTAACTAGATAAATAGATAAGGTATCTCTTAGGTCTATACCTTCGGATGGAGTCGCCAGGTGATTTGATTTAGATTTAAAAATATCAAATACAAACACCAAACCTTATAGAATATTGTGGGATTTAGGGTCCTTATGCCTTAGTCATTTTTGTGATTTATGTCTCAAAAATGAAACATTGGTCTCATGTGGTAAAACTTTGCTATCTATCAAGGTAGTATTTTTAAACTAATAGTTCCTCTTGTATTTCTTTTGTCTCCATTTTGGTATTAGGGTTTTATTATCCAACTCCCTTTTAGAGTCAGTTGCCACCTGGTTACCATTCCTTAAGGTTTTAGGCATCTTTTTTTTTTCAATACTACTCCTTTTTTTTTAAGATTAAATTAAAAATACTAGTTTACTAAGTATTTACATAAATTTTAAGTAACAAATTTATGGTGATTTTACTCTTCTAGAAAAATCTTGTAGATTTCATTACTAGGCTCTAAATATTTTGGGCTCATAAAATGTTCTTCTTCGAACACAAAGTCCTTTTTCAAAAGGTGAATGAAGTGAACAAGAGTAAGATTCTTAGTCCCAAAATTAGGAGGTTGAAATTGAAGCTCGTGAAAAAAGTCTCTAAAGAGGACTACTCTAGGTGCTTTGTAATAGCATATTTTTATTCAAAGGTTATCTCCTTATCTTCTAAGTTTGCTCGAAATTTGTGAACAGTTACTAATTATTAAAAATAGTTTCCCAAGGATAGACTGTGGAATGGATGCTATCCCTCTTGTTTGGTAACCAATGTTCACGACTCCTTTTAATTTTAAAATAAGGGAAGTAATAATCTGCACCTAAAGCTTTCATTATGTCACTCCTTTTAATTTATTTCCATTCTTTAGCCCTTCTCTTAACAAGAGGAAAGTTTTTCCACAAGTCTTCCCAACATTCCCTATTGTTTCTAAAGAGTATGTCAAGTTCTTTTTCTATAAGTTCCTTCCTAAGGTCTATGAGTGCAGAATATCTAACACTATTGTCCACCATTTAATTTTTTTCTAGATTTGTTTTGTTTTATTTTTTAAAAGCAAAGTAAAAGTGAAAAAGATAAAAAAGGAAAAACAAAAGAATTCTCTTCTAACTACAAGTTTCTTTTCGAACCGTTTTGCAAGTTGTAGGCCAAGTTGTCTCATTTTTCAATTAGGATTTTGCCTGGATGCTTGCATACAGACACTTGGTGATGAATTCCAATCCGTGATGAATTATAGGTCCTATCAGTACTCACCCATATTCACCATGGGTAGCGATACACCCTCCAAAGAGGAATGCATGCTATTTTCTATGACTAAGACGATTTTTGGAGCTAGCCAAATTTTAAAATCTTGATTAAATTTTCAAATTTTAAAATCTTGATTAAATGTGAAGAATATTAAATACAAAAGAATTATATTTTAATGTTCTTTTAATTTAAGCAAATAGATTTTAATGAATTTTTTTAGTTTCTTTCAAATTAAAATAAAAAGGAATAAATTCACAGTGATGGTGTGTTCACATTCGATTCACCAAAAAATGTAGACCTAAAATTTTCACACCCTTTACTTTAGGCTAATGGATCCATGCCTAAAAGGGAGAGTTAAAATGATGTGCCTACACCTCAAAAGAGAAGCACTTGAGTTGTGCTTTCCTTGGTGTTTGTTAACAAATTAGGTGGGATTCACTAAGAAACACTTTATGGTGGTTTCCATGCCTATGTAGGGTGAATTTTTGATATATTATTTGATTTACATACACCTAGGGTTTAGCTAAATGCAGCTATACCTAACTATATGGACTTCAAATTTCCATGAAAGCAATGATATACAATTTAACTAGAAAGCTTATAAATTTAACTATGATGCAGTGATTTCTTATAGATACTGAAAGCAAAAAGATAGATTCTATGCCATCATGTATATGTATATATTTTTATTTTGTGTTTTTCAACTAATATGATTGATGCAAAAGTAATGCAACTAAATTTATTTTTTTATCTTTTCTTTCTTTTTCCTTTTATGAAAATACTTCTAAAATAGGCTATTACAAAATAAAATATGAAAACTGAAAGGAATTCTGAATCAGATCCTACACTAATCCATATGGTTGCTATCATAAGAATTTAAATCTATTAGAGTAAATTTGGATCTATCAGAGTGAATTCAGAGCTATTAGAGGAAATTCAGAAGCACAAGGCAGATTCAAATCTTTGAAAATAAATTAAAAAACATAGAGAAGTTATTTGAATTTTTTTAGATCCTCCAATTTCACATTAGAACACTAAAATATGTGATTAGTGGTGAGGGATATACTTAAGCCACTGTATCAATGATGTGGTAGTCAGATCCCCTCGGTTCCTTTGATAAACCATAAGAAAAATAGCTGATTTCTAGTTCTAATGCAAAATATATGTATTTGATGAGAAAATAGTAAAGCTACATAAAATGCAGCAAGGAATAAGTCTTACAAGGACTAAAATGGAAAACATAAACCACTACAATAAACCCGAGGCTAGGATTTTACCACAAGCATGTGTCTATGCAAATTTGGATGCTCCTACCGATTTTGGAAGGTTTTGAATCTGTTCAAACCTGTAAAGGTTAGAATTAGAAAATTGCAAGGTAATTTTAGAAGTCCTTCATCGAATTTTAACCCTCCCGAATTCATTTAAAACTTACAAATTAATAAATACATGCTAAGAATTAAAACACATGGATCAATAATACTCATTATTGTAACAACCCACTTTACCAACCAAACCTGAGATAGAATTGTTTTTTTATCATATCTCTCATGTTAAGTTATAACCAAGTATGTTTGAATCAACACCATGTAGGGAAGGAAGCAACCAAGAGAATTATGACATGGTTAGTGTCAACTCTCATTATTGGAGTGACCGACTCCTAATCAAACTTTCATCCCATAATTATATGTATGACCCCTTGGCTTAACTGTTTCTACCTCTTCATTATTAGGAGTTTTAGTTACATAATCAATTGAGTGTCATTTCAATCCATACTTATAATTTCATTAATTTGTATTGAAATATCATGCATTTATTATTAAAACAATACATAAAGGTTACTTTATTCACATCAAAACTTTTACTTGATTTAAAGGATAAACCATTGCATCATGACAAAGATCCATTCACTGGAAACCACAAAGGCCTCAATTATAATCATAATCCATTCTCATCCATAGAACATTGCTTGTTAACAAAATATTACATCATATAAAATTCTAATAATCATCTTATATGAAGATAAAAACATCATCTCATTAGAAAACAAATTGCATTTACTTCTTTCATCATATGCAATATCCATGATCTATTTAGATAACATCATTCTAGAGAGTAAATATAATCATCCAAGCATAACAACAATTTGCAAACCACAAATAGAAGTACACAACATATACCTAGGAACCCTCATGGAGAATAAACTCAGCCTCCAAAATATGTTTCTCCTCTCATTTCATAAACTTAAATTGTCATAAATACAAATATAGAAAGGCATCTCATAGATCCTTTTACAAATCAATATTCAATTAAAGGAACCAACTTGTTCCATTATTTAATTATGATGCAATTAATGAAATACCAGATTTCATTTCTCTAAGCCATTAATAAATAAGAATCTCGTAGATTTTTATATCTACATAAAATATCATCGATTATATATTAAGGAGATGTTTCATTAGTTAACAGGAGGAAACCCCATAATTTCCTTGAGAATAACTTCCCATGTTCTTTCTCCATCCTATATATCAATATAGTACGTAATTTTCCAAAGTTTCACCTCACATGGAGAGTTCCCATACTCCCTCCATTATTAGATTCACATCTAATCTTCCATATTCTCATTTCACACTCAGAAAACTTCCACCATATCCTATTATAGTTCTCATAATCCATTAACAGGATTATTCATACGGTTATGCTAAAGTCCATACAAATTTTTCCCTTTTAATCAAACAAACAAGATCACAAATCATCCTTGTAATCTATCCCACAAGATTACATCTTTAAACTCAAATTACTCTTGTAATATTTCACCCAATATTACACAAATTAACCTTGTAATCTATCAAACAAGATTACACCCTAATTACAAATTAACCTTGTAATCTTATCAAATAAGATTACACAAATTAACCTTGTAATCCTTCAATCAAGATTACACCTTAATCACAATTTAACCTTGTAATCTATCCAACAATATTACACCTTAATCATAATTTAACCTTATAACCTATCCAATAATATTACACCTTAATCACAATTTAACCTTGTAACCTATCCAACAAGATTACACCTTAATCACAATTTAACCTTGTAACCTATCCAACAAGATTACACCTTAATCACAATTTAACCTTGTAATCTATCAAAAAAAATCACCCTATCGTCAATTGGTCTACCATCAAGATCATGCTATAGTTCCATCATACAAGGTTAAACCATAGCATTCTTAAAGTTGATCTCATACATAATCAATTTTGACTACCAAAATAAATCTTTAGGTAGCATTCGGGTGTTTCAAGATTCTTGTCAAATTCCTCCAAAGGAACTATAATTAACCCATTAATTTCTTCTAAAAGGTGCATAGCTCTTCCACCATTTTATTTTAGATAAACATTGGGTCTATAGTGCTCTAACCTCAAAATGATATTTGATGTCACCAAAATTAATTAATAAAGGGCTTGTTAAATTCTTCATGCTACCTTGACATCCTAATACTTAACAAGGTAGCATTAGATACATTCCCTTAATTCATGGGAACATGTAGCTATTATTTTATTCCAATAAATTTATTGTTTTGAATGCCCTTGCAATCATTATTTTTTTGTGATCCAACAGTCAAATGGCTAAGCATACGATAATCACAAATGATTTACTTTAATGATTTCTCTTCTTGAAGCCAACTGATAGGGATTATAATAAAACCAATAATTGTGGTTCTAGATTGTGCATGATTAGATTTCACTTTTACCTCAAAAAAGTAAATATTATTCCTCAAGGTTCAAACCCTTTATAGTTAAGGATAGTCAATTTTCGAGACTTTCATTGTCAACCACAGTCAGCTACCTACCATCGGCTAGATTAATTTGATTAGCATGATTCACCATAATGTGGTTATATGTAACTTATGATATTTTTCTCATTTTAGTTCTCCATATGTTTCCACAAGAAGCATATGGGACAAGATATCATAGGCTATCTCAAGATACCCTAACCAAAGGTGTTTTAATCAAATCTTCTCAATCATATTAGCAAGGAAGAGCTAGGTGTTAGCTGGAATGTGGTAGTCGGTATTGAGCATTAAGTTGCTATTATTGGCAAAATGCTCACATGATATCAAGATTTACGCTTAGGTCCCCCAACTGACATGGAGAAGTGGTCGATTGCCTTTGTTACCGAGTTTCCTATGAGAAATTCTCATACCCAAAAAATTCCCACGTGGGACCATGCTCGAGATGTCCCCTTTTGGTTATTTATTATAAAATCCATTCCCAAGAGTGTAGACCTACTTCCATTGGTTATTTACTGGATGACTCCTAGGTACATAAATACTTCACCCTAAGAATTAATGGTAGAAATTGATAGAATTCAAGGTTCTATCCTTACCAAATAGTCATCCAAAAATGAGAATTGATGCATAAGGCTTATATAAATAACTTGATACATAGGGACTGGGTAGATGGATTTACTTACTGGAGAGCGACAGTCCTAGGTAAACAAACACCATATTTTGATTTTTCAACAAAACCATGATTTATGGTTATGGATCTTGAGTTTGAAATACCTCAAGCCACCATTGGAGGTTGTGAGTATGTTTTTATCAATTGAATTTGGTAGGCAATTGTAACCAGTAGAAAGGTTTTAGGCTCAGGTCATGGTGATTAAATATAATCAATGGACTTCTCTTATCAACATAACACAAGTGATTTAACAGACATCAAACTCAGATTATGATATCATGCAAAACCCTTAACACATTTATTACAAGGTAGAATAGGCATCGATCAAGAATCATAGATTGATCATGATCAATGTAGAGGATATTGATATTACAAGAGTTTTGATGGTAATGATCCCACACAAGTTATATTGAGGAAAGGTTGCATAATAAGAGGAAATTTGGGCTACCTATAAGGTAACCATCATTGATTGGCCTTTAGGAACCCTGCTATTGCATTCAAAATATGAAGCAGTTCATGATTCCAAGGTTAGGATTTTGTGGCTAACATCCTTTTGAGGGATAAACCATAGGTTAAGGGTAGCCCACATGCTAAATCAAATCAAAGCCTACAGGGGTCTAAAGAGTACATGGTTTAATAGAATTGTATTATATTCTAACACACCAACAAGGAAGTCAAACAGGGATTAGTCCTGTATCGTATAATGATATGCATATGGGACATTTCTTGAAACAAGGTAAACCCAAATATACCTATAAATTAACCTCCTCCATTGCTAGGGGATGGTTGAAAAGCATAGAGGATCTGCCACTCTAATATAACAACATATAAAATATTATGTGAGGGATAATCAGGAGTGCCACAATATTAACTTGAATTTCAATGCATTTATAAATGGTTAAAACACAAAAGACTTTATCAATAATACATTATACTTAATTCCATTTCTAGTCATCATTTCAGACTGCTTTCAAACTAAGAGGATATGAGGATATAATCAAAACGTGTATTTTCCAATAAATCATTACTATGCAAAGTAAGAAAAGAATTCTCCCACCTGGATTCCTACAAGATATTAGGGCCTCCTTTGTATGTGTATCCTCATCCTTCTCTTATTACTCCCTCCTAAAGATATGATATTCATAAAATCACTTATCTTGGTAAAATTTATTTGATTAAGACTAATTACTCACCAAGAATTTTTGGTTTTTGATCTACCACAGGTAGAGAGCATACTCCCTAAGCCCAATATTTCCCTTGCTCTATTCCATTGCTTGTCTCCCCTTTTATAGATTTTTTCTAGATCTTCTTCCCTAATGAGGAAGTGGGTCGATTTAATATTAAAATATAAAAATACTAGAAGGAACCTTATTGGAGTTCACCCAAATAGTAGGATTCCATTTTTATTAAATTTTAAAATTGGGGATAAGACAAGAGAGGGTAAGGTGGATTACTTTGCTCATTTTTTATCTTCCCTTTTCTCCCAAGCAACTGCAATGCCTACAACATTACTATTCATATGGAATGGATAATAGCTAATCCACTAGACAAATATGTACAATTTTATTATTTAAATATGACCTTGGTGAATGGTTCATCCACTAGTCAAATAAGTACATTTTTGTTTATTAATTTATAGCCTTGTCCTTTTTAGGCCAAATAAAAAATTGGATAAATCTTTGTTGTGCACCTAATTGTAAAAAGTTAGTTTTATTTTAAAAAGTCCTTTTTGAAGAAAATTTCCCCAAATTAATCTTTTTGCAAAAGCCTTATTTTATTTTCCCCAAACCTTACCAAAACTCCAATTGTTTTTCAAAACTCTCCAAATTAACTTGGTAGAGTGTAGCTAGTTTTTAATTAAGGATTTATATGGAATAATTTTACCATCCCCTAATTTTATTAATTATTCCTTTTTTATTAATGCTTGACAACATTAATGGGTTTTGGTCAATTTTTAAAAAACAAGTATTTGTTTCCTAGGAATTCCAACGGGTGGGCTGTGACAATAATTTTAACTAGTCTCTAGAATGATGATGGGATGGCAAGATCTCTTTAGAAAACCTGAAAAAAATACATGAAAAGCTCTTCTCCACTTGAATATCCAGGAAAATCACCATTACCCTTCTTTGAAAACTCACCTGTAGCTTTTAAGAACCTCAGCCAATCGAAAAAGAATCGAGGATGAATATAGATCATGTTTGTTAGGGTAAATTTAGAAATTTTCCAATCTGGGCAAATTCAGGTGGTTTTGAATTTGCAAAAAAATTGGGTTTACCTAGATTGGATGCAAAATCCAAAAAATCCACCAATTTTAGGTGCACGTTTGATTTGCATAAATTCAGACCATTCCAAATTTGTTAGAATCATCCAAATTTATAATAAAAGGGGAGAATAATAAGGGTAGGCTTTAATGAGCATAGAAATTAAGGTATATAGCTCAAGGGAGGAAGCTACGTTGTTGAGGAGGAAAAACATTTTGATAGGCAGTCTAGGAATTTTGAAATGTGTCAAAATTTTATGGGAATAGTAAGACCAAAAAAGTCAATAAGGAAAATTGATTGAGCAATACTCACCATTAGCAACTATCCCCAATAATTCAATGGACAACTAAAACCACCAGATGTAATGGCTACCAGCATAAGAAAATCCCAATGGTCATTGAAGGTGCAAGGTCTCCCCTTGATACTTGCATCAAGGGAGGGAAAAGACCAAAAAAATCAAAGAGAGAGACCCATATGATAGCAACCGTATACAACAACCAAAAGAAATTCCTATAATCTAATTCATATTGGAGGACCACCCAAGAAACCCTCTCCCCTATGGAGAAGCGGTGCTAATGTCCCTTTTTTTCAAAAAGTCTAGCTATATTTCCTAGAAACAACCTCCAATTCCTATGGGTTTTAACCCCACATGCACACATAAGAAAAATTTCCTAATTCCTATGGGTTCTAACCCCATAGGTCCATAGAAGAAAAATTTCCCAAGTAGGAAGGAAACCCAATAACTAAAGTTTGGACAACCACTACCACTCAGTTTTTTGAATACTAAATTCCTACATATTAGCCTATCACCCATCAAATTGCCTAATAAGAAGGCCACTTTGGAAAACTGGGAACCTAGAGTAAATGGGATATCACACAATAATTTCCCAAAAATCAACAATAGAATAGCACCACTAGGCAGGAGGTAGGATCTATAACCCACCATGGAATCTCTGGATCCACAATAGATATCTGATCTAAAGAACGTCTCCTTCCCACTCTCCTACAAAACAAAAGACCGAGACGTAAAAATGATTTCTATTTCAGCTAGATAACAACGTGAAACCAAAGATAAATCAATTTATTCTCTTTGAGAAGGTTACCAATTAGTGAAGAGGGCTTCAAGCTTAGAAGGTGAAAATCGTGAATCCAAGGAGAAATCCTTAAAGTTCTCATAGTCTCTATCTTTGCTTTCTCATAATATTGAATGTTATTTGATTTATTATAAGCCTTGATATACATATTAATTTGCTCATATTATTCTACTCATATTATTATCATCTTGACCTTGTTATTATTATATTGTGGCTATTTCATATTTGGGACCTATGTGATATAACCTATGATATTTTGTGGTAGTATAAGATTTAAAAAACCATAAAATTTGAGGTAGAATATGGAACTAATGACCATTATATATGTTTAATGTAATATTGTATTTGGATATGAAAAATACTTTAAAAGTATCATGTGTAAAAGTTATGCTATGATTATGATGAAGGAATGGATATCCTTGTAAATATTATTTTTGAATTTTCATGAGATTTGCTTAAAAGATGAAAGATAAATTAATTTTTTCATTCTATGTTAAGTTTCTTTGGAAATAAATTGTTGATAGCAATATGGATAAATTGTGTTTATTGAATAATATAATGAAATTATAGGATAAAGTAATTTGGTTATGATTTCTAGATGATGTTTACTTCTTTTCGTTCAAATAAAGGAAATATCTATTTCTAGTGTTATGTTGGAATGAAGTACTTGAATTCTCTAGTTTTTATCAATATGTTATGTTGATGTTAGTATTAAATTTTGGCATGATTTATTATAGCACTTTATTTTTGTGAGTAGAAAAAAATGTTGAATAGGACCCTTGGGTTTAAAAAAAGAGGATTTATTATGGGCAAGGGTGGTAGTTCCATATTAGTAATCCCTAGAGTTAATTTTTATCCAATCCTAGTTGACTTGTAGGTAGATAATTCAACTAGGTAATTGTGAATGATAAACCCTGGTGGTGAGGCTGGGGTGGACCTAGTGGTAAGGTTTGGGTGGACCTACTAGTGAGGCTTTGGTGATTCCTAATGGTTAGGCTTGGGTAATATTAGTGGTGGATTGTTATGGGATAATCCACTATATCATTCACAAGGTATTATAATGGTGGTTTCTTGTAGGTAGGTAAGTGTGACCATGATCATTATCAGGTGAGTGTTAATGGTCTTAATTAGTTCATGGGTAGATGAAACTAACTAATCACTACGGCATTATGCAATAGTAATCCTACATAGGTGATAGTATGTAGGATTAGAGAATAAATATCACCTTTAAGTGATAAGGGCCTTAAAGGGTAATCTTTATATGGTCAAGTTGTCCCATATAGGGTAGTGTAGGTAAATGGGGGGACCACTGATGGCATATTTTCTAATGATGACATTAAAAGAGTGAACTTTAGGAATTATGAGAACTTGGCCACTTCTGTACTTGAGTGTCATCTATAATGACAATGAAATTGAGATGGTTATGCCTTAAAATTGATGAAAATATTAGGTCTTCTTCGAGAGTTAATTAATTCTTCTAAAAAATAAAAAAGCTTTAGCTACCTCCCTTAGGTCAATATCGTTAGCATAGTTTATTGCATTATATATATTACATTATGGTAGTGCATATTATACACTAGATGGTTAGGGATGTTGGTTGGTAATTGCATACTGCATGTACTATATATTCCCATATTTCACAATACAATGTTAATGCTCACATTTTACTATATGGAATCAGGGTGGCAGAGCTAGGTACAAGAGCAGGCATTATTTTTTGAGTTAGGACACAAATATCAAAGTGGGACCCTTGGAAAACTTAGTCTGGATACGAACTGACTGACAAACAAATAAGGGCACAAATCTTGGAGCAAGACCTCTAGACAACCTAAACTGGATGTAGAGCTAAATTTTGGTGGACACATGGTAGATAGAATACAGATCGATGAGCTAACATGGCATATAAGTGGCTAGGTTGATATGGTTGTTGATATGGAGGATCTAATGTGGCAAACGATGACATGGGCATCTAACATAGATTAATGAGATGATATAGACCAGATGATGATGTGGACTAGACACATGGCAAACAAGCCATGAGCCACCTGGATCAACACTAACATAGACTGGATATGTGGTAGATACATGGTGAACAAGCCACGAGCCATCTGGAATTACACTAGATGACCTAGACCCCTCTGGCCATGCCACATGGATGATGACAAATGGATTTTTTTGGTAGAGAAGGAAATAAAAGTTGGGTGCCTCCTCTATATTCCTGTCTAGAGTGCTAGTGGGGATAGTTGGTCGGCCAACACTAGGGCACTATGCACGATAGGTCAAGGATTCAAACCCTGTGTAGTGTCAAAGCATTTATTTTGTTTTTGCTACCACAAATGACGGAGGTAGTTTTTAAATATTCCATTTTTTCCTTTATGTTCCAACGGATTAGGGATCTAGGTTGGTATCTTGGCTACATACAAGGCTTTAAAAGTGGTAGGTCAGGTGATCAAACCCTATGTGCACCTCCAAAAGCAATTTTTGCTAACAATTGCCTTTGTAAAAGGTAATTTTTTTTGTTTTTTGTAAATATTACAAAAAAATAAAAATAACCAACAAATCCTAGAAGCATCAATTTTTGTAAAATACAAATACAACTAGTGCATTTGTTTTCTAAAAGGAGGGATAAAAAACAAGCATTGCACATTGTTTTTTCTTGCAAATTAAAAGGGTTCTACAAATTCCTTCAAACCTTGTTTATTTTGCAAACAATAGGGGGATTAAACAATATTCTTTTTTGCAAAATTATAAAACAAAGGGGGGGAATTGTGAATATCAATTTTTGTAAACACAAAATAAAATTTCTTGCAAAAATTATTGTAAAAAGGTGCATTTTTTATTGCATTCGAAACATTAAAATTGGCATTGTAGAATAGGTTCATTTTTGTGTGGAATCCAAAACCTATGCTTTAAAATTTGTGGGCACTTTTGATTGTATGTTGCATTTAATTTCCTATTTTTTGCACTTATATCCTACGTTAAAATTCAAAAGCACATAAGACCCCAAATCTTAAATCTTTTTGTGCACTTTATTGCACAGCAACATTTGGTATTTATGATACCTCTAGCCCACACTTATAGGTAAATTTGTCGTGTTTTGGGCTACTATATATAATGCCTAATATAGCTACAATAATGATGTTTTTAGGTATTGTTCTCTATAAATTATAGAGGAGAAATAAGGACATCCAATTTTATTTTGATATTCACTCCATCATATACCCTAATTCATTCCTATTGCTTGGCTTAATTTACTCTAGCTAATCACCCTTTTTTGGAAGGTTTTCTAGGTAGGTGCCATCAATTCGAGTGAATTATCTTTGAGTACTCATTTGTGGTATATCGAAAGAGAGACATTTTTGGTGATATAAGAAACCTTCCTAATGGCCACTATACACAAGTATCTTTCAAATACACAGTTGCTTAAAGGTTCCAATTTTACTCCATGGAAAAACAAAATGAGAGCCATTATATAGGTTGAATATTTATGTGATGTAGTGACTAACACTATAAAACGTCCTACTACAATAGGTACAAATCATGAAGCATATGATAAAAAGCATAGGAGGTCCCTCATGCTTATCTTGCTTGCTACTATTGATGAATTACAACCTTACATTTGTGATGCTAAAACAGGTAAATATGCTTGGGATGCATTAGTTACCATATATGAAGGGAAGAATCAGTCCACCATTCTTAACCTTCAATCCTAACTTCATACTCTCAGTATGAAATCTAGTGAATCAGTAGAATTGTTCCTATGTAGAGTGGCAAAATTGAAGTCCAGGTTGAATGCTTTGGGAGAAATAGTAGAGGATAAGATCTTGAATTTAGTCATTTTGAGAGCTTTACAAGATTCCTACAAGGTTTTGATCACATCCCTTCAAGTGTCCATGAGACAATTTACTTTTTTGGAGTTGGTAAATTTACTTCAAACTGAGGAGGTAAATCAAATTAAAATAGATGAAGTCACAAATTATGCACTTTACTCAAAATAGGGGTCAATAAGATAGGGTAACTTTTGGAAGGGGGGGTATTTTTCCAAAGGTTACAAAGGCAAACACTCTCAACAGGGATAAAATATGTATTGCAAAAGTTGTGATATGGACAACCATAACACCAACAGGTGTTGGTTAAAAAATAAACAACCATAAGAAAAAGGTCAAAAGAAAAAGAGCAAGTACAAACTACAAAATAAGAATAAGTAACCCAAGGGCCATGTTGCTTAACAGGAATCAGACTAATATTTTGAGAGGGCTCACAAGGTGCTCATAACTCACATAGCTTCTCAGCAAAATGATCATGTGCGGTATATTGATTCTGAAGCTAGTAAACACATGATTAGTAATAAATCATGGTTTGAGATATTTGATGCTAAGGAAGGCAAACCAGATATCATAGATGATGATAAGACCTATCAATTCTAGGGTGAAGGAAATTTTTTGATCACTCTTCGAGATGGAAACTATTAGATTAAAAAATTCCTTTATGTTCCAGGATTGACAAAAAATTTATTCTCAATACCTCAAATCTTGTATAAAAACATGGTGGTTGATTTCAACGTTGAAGATGGAAAGAAGCGTTGCTTCATCACAAGGAAGAGCAAACATGTAGAAACAAATTCCTACAAGCATGGATTTTTTACTTTAAATTTTATTTCTACACCTCATGTTGCCATGGCGGTAAACACAAAAGAGGCCACTTCTCTTTGGTACAAAATATATGGCCATATAAGTTCAGGATATTTACTTGAGTTGATCAAATATGAAATGGTGAAAGGTCTTCACAACCTTTCATCCACTTTGCTTGTTTTCTTGGATTGCTTAGCAAGGAAGCAACACCGAGTATCTTTTGAGTTGACCTCCTCATGGGCCAAAAGATCGTTGGAGTTGGTACACTTTGATCTATGCGGTCCTATGCCAAAATGTTATGGGTAAAAGAGGTATTTTCAGTTGTTCATTGATGACTACTCACAAAATATGTGGATTTTATTTCTACAACTAAATTCAAAGGCCTTTCTATATTTTTAGTAGTCAAAAAAAGTGTTGAGAAGGAAGTAGGATATTCTATTAAGACCCTCTGCTCAGATCTAGGGTAGGAATATACCTCAAATGAATTTTCCATATTTCTTAGTGCATATGGGATTAATAGAAAGCTTATAATAACCTATACTCCATATAAAAATAGATTTACTAAGACAAGAAATATTTCCATCATGGAAATGGTTCATTGTATGCTTACAAGGGTACATCTTGAGCAACAATATTGGGCAAAAATATATCAATATAGCAACATACCTCTTGAATAGAGCACCCAAAAAAGATCTTAATGGAATGAATCCATAAGAAGCATGGAGTGGTATAAAGCCCTCCATTTCTCATCTCAGAATTTTTGGGTGTAAAGCATTCATGCACATTCCCAAATCAAAGGTAAAGAAGTTAGATGAGAAATCCCTACAATGTATTTTTCTTGGTTATGATGAGAATTCCAAAGGATATCATTTGATAGATCCTAAAACCAATAAAACACACATCAGTAGAGATGTGGTATTTATTAAATATTTCACACTAGATAACACATCTTTAGTTGTATACTTGGATTATGAGGAGCCTAGGAAAGAGACTCTTTCCCCACATAAAAATATTCCATAATGGTATACAAGCACAATGAGAGATTCCAAAGTGACTAAACCTCTAGATATAATTTTAGATTCACCTTTTACACATAGCATGCCTCATCAAATGAAAGCAGGAGCATCAACTTCAGAGGTTGATGAGTTTTACCAACACTTTGAGGAACTTTCTATAGATGCAGACAAAGATAAAGAAGAATATAGGTATGTGGATGATGATAGGGCTTTTATATATTCATTGGATGAGCATGAACCTACCATAATATAATATGCACTTATTGAGCCTTAGTTTAAGGCATCTACGGATGTAGAGCATATGTCTCTCATCAAAAATAAGACTTGGAAACTATTTGATCTGCCTTCTATAAAGAAATCCATTGGCTGCAAACGTGTATACAAAGTGAAGTATAAGGTATATGGAACTATAGATAAGAATAATGCCCACCTTTTTGCAAAGGTCTATGCACATAAATAATGCATTGAATATAAAGAGAGTTTTGCACCCACTGCTAGAATGAATACCATTCATGTACTTTATGCTATGGAAACTCAGTTTGGATGGAAGCTACATCTGATGGATGTAAAAAGTGCCTTCTTAAATGGTTATATCAAGGAATAAGTGTATATGACTCATCTAGAAGGATTTTTGGTTGAATACCAAGAGCAAAAATTTTACAAATTGGTTAAATCCTTGTATGGGTTAAAACAAGCTCCATGAGCTTGGTACATAAAAATTGATAATCATCTACTATAGCATGATTTAAAGATAATTCATTTGGATGCTAATCTCTATATCAAGAAAAATGGTTCTAAAATAGTGATTCTAGTAATCTATGTTGATGATATAATTATTACTGATAGTTTAGAGAAGTTGATAGATGTAGTGAAAGGTGACTTGAAAAATTCATTTGAGATGATAGACCTAGGACTTCATTATTGTCTTGGTTTATAAGTGGTACAAAAGAAGAATCACATTAGAGTGACATAGAAGAATATGCCAAGATATTGATTGAGAAATATGCATGACTGATTGTAAGCCTAAATAAAATCTAATGGAAACATGGCTACATTTATTACGATATGATACTTCTCCAAATTTAGATGGTACTCTCTATCACCAGTTGATTGGGATTCTCATATGTCTGACCAACATGAGACTAGACATTAAGTTTGATATGAGTTATATTTCTAGGTTCATTTAGGAACCTAAGGTTAGTCATTGAACAAGTTCTTCATTATGTTTGTGGCAGTACAAAATATGGCCTAGAATACAAGAAGAATAATATTTTCTTCTTGCAATATTACATGAACTCTAATTATGCTAAGTCAATTGATGATAGAAAATCAACTTTTGGATATATTTTCATATTGGCTCTGGTCCTGTCTCTTGGCTTAGTACAAAGTATTAGGTGGTTGCTTTATCATCTATAGAGGTAGAGTATCATGCAACATGTGGAGCAGTCTATGAGGTGATATGGTTACATCACATCCTTTCAAGTATGGGTCTTCCCAAGAAACTTCCAATCCACTTGTTTTATGATAACCAAGGTGTTTTGAAGCTCATAAAGAATCTATTTTTTCATGAACACACCAAACACATTGACACTCAATGTCATTTTATTTGAGATGAAGTTCCAAAACACAAGATACAACTCCAATACATTTCCACTAATGAACAGGTTGCAGATATTTTCACTAAGGCACTTGCTCATGTCAATTTTGAGTTCTTTCACAACATTATTTGTATTTAAAAATAATATAATAGGGGGGATGTTAGCATATTTTATTGCATTATATTTATTATGTTATGGTAGCACATATTATACACTAGGTGATTAAGGAAGTTGGTGGTTAGGGAAGTTGGTTCGTAACCGCATACCGCATGTACTATTTATTTCCATATTTCACAATACAATGCCAATGCTCACATTTTCCTATAGAGATAGTGTGTCATTACATATATTTTACTCATATATTGTGTGGGTTTCAAACCCTATGAACCACTATCTTTCGGGTATATAATTACTTACAAATATACCATGTAATGGTACTTAGGGTTTGGCCCTCATAATGGTATATTAGATAGCCATAGAAACTTTTTATGAATCTATTTATTTTTTATTTTTCCCTATTCATCTAACGAATACCAATTTTATCATGGTCAAAAATCAATTTCCTCCTACTTCATCTTGTGCTATAATTTCTCATTATTGGGCCACATAATCACCATGCTTCTTCCAAAATCAAATTTATCTCTATCGTCTAGTAGACCACCAAGGGGATAATAAAACTTAATACATTACATTGAAAGTGTGTAATTACTTACATATACACCAGATAATGGGTCAATGGTTCTAAACACTCCAAACAATGTACTAGGCAGTCAAGAACATCCTTACAAGCCAAATTGTTCCTTTGTACAACCTTTTTCCTTCTTGCTCAGATCAATTTATTTGGGATACCTCATACACCATCATGGGGCCTAAGATTTATGAACCACTACCTTGTAGGTATGTAAGTCCTTATAAATATTCTAGACAATGGTACATAGGGGTTAGACCTCATGAGTGTTTATCAGGCAACCAAACAAACATTCACTACTCATTTTCATATCTCTTCATCATAACATCACTCATGAGAACCAGGAGAAGAATATAATTTATATTTACTCTTGGATTTGTAATACCTATCAACAACCTCATAAGACTCCAAGAGATACTTTTCTTGCTTAGATATATTATAAGTAATGGACTCTTGAATTAGATTGTAGGTAATAGAAGGAAATATGACAAAATCACGATCATAATAAGAAATAAGCATTATGTCCTCATCATGTAATGTCTCTTTTAATGGTTTTTGTGTTGGGTTATATTTTTATATTAACTAATAAATACCACCTAATATTTGATAGTTTTTTGTGTTATGATACAGATATCAAGTTCATATATCATAGTGATTCGTTTTTTGTATTACGTATCACTAGGGATGTAAGTTTTTTGTGGAAGGTATTTTAGGGGCTTTTTTTTAATGACCACATAAGTTATATAATACATGTAATACCTATATTTATCACATGCAAGTAGATGTAAAAAAACTCATTCTTTATGGGAGTGCATCAATTTATATTAGAAGCATTTTCCTAACTAATATAATACATTGAATATTCATTATTGTTCTCATATTGTTGGGTAAGGATCTCTCCTAAGGAGTAATGGATGTGAATAAAATAAATTAATTATGTAGGTTAGGTGGGAAATTATTTGGGGCCATAAAATAAATTTATTGAATTCAATAAATTCTTTGTTACAACTTTCATTGAATTCAATTTCTACATATTTCTTAAGTGACTTAGTAAATATGTTGTAAAACCTAACTCAGGGGTAATTCACCTAATAGAATCAATATTCCCTAAGAATGATTTGATATATTTAATAGTTTGATAAGAATGCATAATATTGATGACCTTGATATTGTAGTGGTTTAAATATAGGTCCCTATGAGACACCATAAAACCTAATAACTTACCACTAGTAACACCAAACAAACATTTCTTGGGGTTTAGTTTAACCTTATAATTATGTTATCACTTAAAGAATGACTTGAACTATGTGGTCAGCCTAGTTCTTAGACGTACCCAAAAAATATGGTTCTCATGGACTAATAATAAGTATATCTAGTATTCTTAATATAAATGGCATGACAACCTACCAGAATGTGCCCCAATATAGTAAAAGATATTTTAGTTTGATCCTCAAGGGTAATCTAGATTTTATTATACCCTTAAATAACCACCAATAAGTGATAATATTACATACCCCATGGTATAATCAATGATATAATCAATAGAGGTCAAAATAATATCATATTTAGGATATTCTATTTTGATGTTATAAAAAATATCCATAGTAACTTGTTTTTTGGAGATCTGTGGAATTGTATGTTGTAGAGCCATTCCCTTTGGAGATTTTTGGGATTTGTTAACTTGGAGCTATAAGAATTCTAAGATATTTTTTTAATGAGGTTTCTATTTTTTTGAAGATCTACATATGTAGATGAATCCATTTTCTAGAGTTTTATGGAATCATTTGTTGAGGCTCTAATCAAGAACACACATAATATGTCATTTAAAAAAAAATTGGTCCTTGAATTATATGTAAAATAGATTGTAATTCATATGTAGCCCCTTTTTGGATCATGTAGACCAAGGTGGTCAAATTATTCATAGCTATGCTTATCTTCTTTTCCACCATTTGGTATGGTTTATTTGAGTCTTCAAACTTACATGGATTATAATTTGGTAAGGATGTTGTGAATGCATCACACCCACCTTTTTTTGTGATCACTTGAGGGGATTTGATGCTTATTTAAGGACCTTGTCCATGAATTTAGTAGCATTATTTTTGAAACCATATATTTGGTATCAAATCTATAGGGAGACTAGCAAGAAGGTTGTCGTATAATTTCTAACTTTGTGTTGTTAGGTGCTATGCTTTGGGTCACTTTCAACTAGTACTTGTTTATTTTCTAGGTGATACTATAAATATTAGATCAAACTTGACCACTAGTATTGCCATTGAAGCTCTAAGAGTGTATAATATTCCAAATTTGACTACTTATCTTGTTGGAATTAAGGTAACCCTTCAATACCAAAAAATCCTTCTACATTTAAGGATAATCTGCAAGAGAAATACCCTTAGACATCAAATACATAATGATATTTTCCTTAGCTTGGTAAGATACTAAAATCTAACCAAAATTATGTTTTTTATTAGGAGCTAATAGATGTTGCTATGGAATTTTAATCCCTTTTGGAATCCTCCTAAATTGGTGTGCAAATTGGAGAAACGTTGAAATAAGAAAAGAGTAAATAGAGTGTGATTTCTATGGAAACTTAGTGTTTCATAGAGAGAAATACCTAAATTTTGGTAAGGAAAGCTTCAACGGTTTTAAATTCCAACATCATATATTTATTGGCCAAAACTTAGTCAAGATAGAAAACTATGCGCTTGAAGTAGTGTGGGTTTCCATAGTTAACTATAATAGCACTTGGGTGATTAGATGTTCTTCACTATACGGGCTATCACCACAAGGCACTATTCTTAGCTTCATTTCATCAACACAAGTTTCATTTGCATCTAATACCACCTTTTACCATGATGGATCCAATCATTTGATATCTCATCGCATTCCATTCCCCTACGATGGAAACACATCCATTATGATCCCATGAAGACTAAGTAGTTTATTTTTGAGGTATAAAAATAAATTGACCATTGCATGCAACCTTGTTTTGGACTCCATCTCAACTCCAATAGTGAATTATTTTAGTACATTTTCACTAATAGCAAATTTGAAAACAACTAAATTATGACAATGTGGTCCTCGTATAGAGTTATACCTATGGAGAAATCCAACTTGTGACATCCGATATGTTGCATAAATATTTGATGAAATTGTTGACTACCCCTAGTAGGTTGTGTTATATGTGGCCAAATTTGGAAGGTCGAATTCCTATACATGGTGTGCATTTTAGTGGTGATAAAAATATTATTTTTACCATTTTACCATCATGCATCCCATTTGTATCAGTTCTAGGATTAAAATAGACATCATCCACCATTCATTTCAATTTTATTTTTTAGCCTTGCAATTTTTGTGAGTTGCATAGAAGGAATTGCTTGTTTTTTTAGAGATTAGCAAGAGGAGCATTCTGCAAATTGATGATGGATGAAATCCATCATCATTGGAACCTAACGCAATGTAGTATATGAATTTTATAAGTTCACATTATTGGAAAGAAAGTGCTATAAGATAGTAGACTTTGGTTTGGCCCCACATTGCAAATTTTGGACATTAAAACTTGTAATTAATGCACTCTAAAGAAAAATCCAGATAAAAAAACTTGCAGAATAAAACTCTTGGTACCAATTTTGATCATTGAAGTTCACCACCACATAGGCTTATCCTCATTACACCAACCAAGGGTTAAAATTGGACCATAGATCATGCAATTAAAAAGTTGTAAATCAGCCTTAGAGTAGCATCAACTATCTTAGTGGAAGATGCAATGGTATGTAAATATGCAAAATATTAGTTCATGAAGTGTCAAGATATCGCTAGCATATTTAATTAATAAAAAAAAAAAAATTGATGCCAAGTAACATCGTTGAAAAAGCTCATCAATTCTTTAGTTTTCTAGAGAAACACCACTCTTTTGGCAAGTAGGTCACTACAAAGTCAAATGTTTGATATTTTTAACTCTTCAATCGTCCCATGTTCATGGGAAGGAGGCTATCTAACCATTTTAAAATAAAATTGGATCTCATTTTTATGTGACTATTGTCGGTGGTGGTCAAGTTGTCTCACATGTAACTAAGTGGAAAACACACACTCCATGAGGGATTTGGTAGATATTTATCAAATTACTTGGTTGACATGGCATTTGACCTTGGTAGGAACACAAAATTGCATAGTTAACTATTTGGAATGCAATTGTAACATATTTTTTTATCTACCACTAAGGATGCACCACAAGGCACTCAGAAGGTGGGTCATGCTAGCCTCAGTTACTAGCCATTGGAGTCATCATTGACCTAGGATTACATGACACTTTAGCTAAGGCTGACAATAATAGCCTGATTTGAATTTAAATTTGGAGCACAAATTTTGGCTCCTTAGGTGAAATTCTATTGGCTCCTTAGGTGAAATTCTATTTTTTACCACTATAATTCAAAATTTGCCATTGAAATTCAAAAAGGAGGTAAAAAAAAAAAAAAATTATACTTTTGAAGGGGTAATTTTTGATTAATTAAGTAAAATTATTTAATTAATTAATAGTGTGTTGATACTTTTTTTTAACCTATTCGTTAAAATTTTGTATTTGAAGGGTAAAAATCCTTATAATTTGTATAAAATTATTTTGTAAAATTGAGTAGAAAAGCATTGAAATTACCCCTATTGTGAACTTTTGAAGGTAAAATTGTAACTTTCTAAAGTAAGATAAAAAAAATTTAACTCATAGTTCTAAGCATTTTACGTTGTAGGAACCCTCCAAAATTTTTCCTAATAGGTTCCTAGAAAATGAGATCAAATTTTGCAAACCATTTTGAGTATCTTCTTTGCCTAGCTTACTCAAGTTCAACAATGTCTTTCAACCTAGAAAAATAAGTAATGAATCTAGCTCACATATTTGGACAATTGGCTAACACAGTATAGGACATCATAGTTCAAAATAGTCCCAATGATATTAAAATATATATTAATGAATTCTAAACTAAGTAAAAATATGAGGTGAAGCCTTATGACAAATCTAGAAACCCCGATGTCCTATCAAATTGGATCTAGGATATGGATACATGGTTCTCCTATACCAAAACTCCTATTGATGAAAATATATCCTTCACTCAACTCAGGCTCTTAGGATTAGCAAAAACCTTGATTATGGAAAGGGAAGATACAATGAAGAAATGGTATGACCTCATCAAGGCCTTGAAGAGCACCTTTAACCCACTAGACTATGAGCATGATATAAAAAAAAATGGAATAGACTGATACAAGATAACAACATATTTGTTCAAGATTACATTTTTTAATTCAATAGGTTGAGGATTCTTATTGGATTCAAATATGCAATGGACACACTCATCACCAATTTTCAATTGGTTTGCAAGAACAAATATATAGGAAGGTGAAATTCACATCCTTAGCAACATTGAATGCTACATTTAATAATGCACTTGTTACACATTGCAAAGCTTAGTCTTCTTCATATGCAAGCACGTTCAATGGGATAAGTCAATATCAACACCACCAGAAGGTGAAGAAATTATATCCCTATTCATATAATTCTCATTCTTCATATTCGTCTTCTAAAAATTCTTCCTCGTCATCAAAATATTGTGATTTTTGTAAGGAAGGACATAACAAGAAAAAATACAAAAAATTTAGGAATTTTAAGAAGAAATCCCTACTTGTAAAATCTACAAATTAAGACCCAAAATATAGTCCCATTGTGACTATCGGGGAATATGTATAATCAAAATTTAAGGGTAGACTCAACAAAGTCACCCTTATGTCTCATAGTTCCTCAAAATATGGTCATGATAATTTTTTCATCACTAGATATCACCTAACACATGACTTCTTTGTTGATTGTATAATAAAAAATGGATCATAAAAAAATCTAATAATGATATCCATTTTTAACAAATTTAAGTTTCCTATGCAACCATATCCTCACTAGTATGCACTTGGGTGGAAGGATAATGGGTCAACTTCCAACATCACACACACATACATTGTTTCCTTTTCTTTTGGTAGAAAATTTATGGGTAAGGTGATGTGTGATGTAATGAATATGGATTTTTGTGGTTTTTTTCTTGGGAAACCCCTATCAATATGATAGGAAAGCCACATATAATGCCTATGAAAACACATACACCTTGCAATTACACATTAAATAATACCTAATTGAATTCACTAAAACAACCATAAATTTAGTTCTAAGTTGCAGACAACCACACAAGGCAGTAAATCAAGCATAATAATTTTGTTTCATATTCATAATACCAATAGATAAGGAAGTCAATGCGCCACCTAAGAATCATAAAAGACAAGCTTCACTTCAAAAAAATTACAATAATATGAGTATGTGTTCAAAGACCCCACCATTATACCTCCTATGAGGGATATAAAGCATAGCATCAAAATCATTCTAGGTGCTTCTCTCCCAAATGCACCTATGTATAGACAATCAACTCTTTAGATTTAAGATATCAAGAAGTAGATTTGGTATTTTTTGGAAAAAGGATTCATTGAGCCAAGTACATATCCTTGTGCATATCCTATCCTTTTCGTGCTCAATAAAGATGGTTATTAGAAACTGCACATTGATTTCCATACCTTGAACAAGATCACCATAAAAAATAGATGACCCCTTTCAAGGATTGATGACTTGATAGATCAATTATAGGGAGCAAAGTTTTTATCAAAATTTTATCTCAAGAGTGGATACCATCAGGTTTGGGTTCAAGTAGAGGATACTTGGAATACAACATTCAAGACAAATTTTAGGATTTTTGAATGGTTGGTCATGCTCTTTGGTCTTAAGAATACCCCTGCAACCTTTATGAGGTTGATTCATGATGTGTTCAGGGACTTCTTAGACAAGTCTATGATCATCTACTTGGATGATATACTTGTATATTCACCCACTTAGAAGGTACATCTAGAAAACCTATATCAAGTTCTAAAAAATCTTTAAAAGAGCCATATTTATGCAAACCTTCCCATTTTATCAAATCTCCATATCATACATTGGCTCTATCATAAATCAACAAGGCATACATGTAGATATTCCTAAGGTAGAAGTCCTTTTTCATTGGCCAAATATTTCCATAGTCATTGAACTTAGGATTTTCCTTGGGCTTATGAACTTATATTTCAAGTTCATTCTTAGCTACTCTACCATTGCAACTCCCTTGCATCATCTCACCAAATCCAAAGTAGAACGTGGATAAATGACCATGCCCATGCCTTTGATTCATTGAAACACAAACTATGTACTACCCTTATCCTTGTCCTTCTAGACATCTCTCAACCCTTTGAGATAGATATACATGCATCATAGTTTTTACTTGGAGCAATGTTAAAGAAAAATGGTCATCCAAGAGTATATCATTTAGATATATTTTTAGTTGTGAAGAGGAACTACTCCACATATGACAAAGAGTTTTATACTTTGGTTTAAGTGATCAAGTATTAGAGGCAATACATTTTGGGTAAGGATACAATTATCCACATAGATCATATGACTCTTAAGTTTCTATAATCTTAAAACAATATTGAAGAAGCTAGGCATTTAAAATGAGCCACATACTTACAATAATTTAATTTTATGATCAAATATAAGAAAGGAAAAAGCAACACAATGGTAGATTTTTTTATTCATCCACCAAAATATTAACAATTGATAGTTGTGACCACTTCCCATGCTAGATTCTAGACTTGGACAACACTATATGCTATTGATCCTAAAATTAACAAAACTAATCATCATCTTGTACATCCCTCCTCCTCAAATCTAAGTCTCTTTCATGATTTTCACATGAAGAATGGACTGATGTATAAGTTGGATAAACTTTGTGTTCCATAAGAGCATAGGTTTTCTCTCCTCAAATAATCCCTTTTGGTACTCTATTGAGGATATTTTGGGAAACAAAAGACACTTCACCATATATAGTAGTTTTTATAGTAGCCTCACATGCATACAGATGTCTTGTGGTTTCTAAGACAATGTGTTGTATGTTTTTACTCCAAGATAGTGAATAGGAAATTGGGCCTAAGTTTTACTTTCTCCATTCTTTCTCATAAATTAGAGAGCATATTGATGGACTTGGTGAGTGGTTTCCCAATGACAGTTTGGTGGCATGATTGTATGTTCATGTTGATAGATTCAACAAAATGGCTAAGTTTATCCTAGGAAAAAATACCAACACTACAATGGACTTAGCACAACTTTTCTTCAAGACAATATGGATTTCCTTTGGTATACCAAAAAGCATTGTATCTGATAGGGATCCATGAATTTTGGAATATTTTTAGAAATCCTTGTGGAATATTTTAGGAGTATCTCTTAATTTCTCCATGGCTTTCCATCCATAATCAAATAGGAATACTGAAGTGGTCAATCACACACTTGTATAGAGCTTGAGGATCTATCACCACTCTTCTTCAAAAAAGTGGGATTTGAACCTCTTGCATATAGAGCATGGCTACAATCAAACCATCAAAAAATACATAGGAAATTTACCCTTTGAGGTTTGCCTATTTTAGCCACTAGACCCATATTAGTTGCCCTTAGACTTGCCATCTCTAGCCACTGCACACATGAAGAAGAAACAAGACAAGACAACTTCATTTATCATTTCTAGAGCCTTCAATCCAAGGTAACACATATCTTGTAGAAGACAATAATAGCAGAAGCAAACAATGTACAAACATTGTGTCCATAATCCATTTTAGGTTTGGATACAAATTTTAGCTTTACTTGGACAAACAATGATTTTCAAAGAAGGCACATAGTAAGATCAATCCTCTTCACTATGGGCCTTACACCATAATTAAATCAGTATCTTAAAATACATTTCAATTGGACCTTTTGACACATTGTGGCATACATGACATCGCCAATGTCAATCTCCTAAAGCCATATTAGGATTCCACTTTGGATATTGAGCCTATCATTAGCCACCCAATAGATTTGGTACCTAAAAATTAGCTTTCACTTGATATAAAGAAATTATTTTATACAAAGACTCATTAAAATTTATAAGGTTCTTCCACATCATACATTATCACTCATTGTGGTCAGCTTCCACACCAGGATCGATGGATATTTCACCACCAAATGTCCTATGAATTTCCTAATTTATAGAATTCATTGGGGTTCAATGCTTCTATGATGGGGAGGAATGATGAGGAACACATATAATATGCCATTTAATAATATTATAGTCCTTGAATTACATGGAAAATAAATTATAATTCACATGTAGCCCCTTTTTGGCTCACGTAGACCAAGATGGCTAAATTACTTGAAGCTAGCTTTTCCACCATTTGGCATGGTTCATGTGAGTCTTCAAACTCAAATGTATTAGAATTTGGTAGGGATATTATGAATATGTCATGCCTACCTTGTTTTTGTAACCACTTAAGATTATTTTGTGCTTATTTAAGCACCCTTAATGAATTCAATAGCTTCATTTTTAAAACCATGTCAGGATCCTTTTTTAAGAGCTATGGATGTGTCTATGGGCTCCATATTTTGGATATTTATGGGTTGGCCTAATGAAGGTTCAACATTTAGAATATATATGGACTTATCTATTGAGGGACTCATTTTCTAGAGATGTATGGATTTGTAATTTTTTGGAAGCAAAATAAGGCCTCAAGAGAGAGGGGTTCCATTTTTTGAAGATCTATGGAATTGTGTGTGGAGGGATCAATTTTTTCTAGATTTTTGGACTTGTCGACCAATATTTCCATCTTCTAGAGCTTATGAATGTAATGATATTAGATTATGTTGTGTGTTTATACATCAAGAATAAACTAAAGATCTAATACAATGAATGTATGAAATTTTTGGAATTTTTTATGTAGATGGAACAAAAAGAATAATAGATGTGGGATGTTGGTGTAATAATGTATATGAATATTTGTAAAAGGGTTCAAACCCTTTAAAAATACTTATTTTACCATAACAAAAAATTCATAATAAATACAGATAACATTATTCTATTTTGTTTTTATAGGCACAATGTTAGACACCCATCCTAAATAGTCAATAAGTATAACAATAGTTGTATGTAATAACTTTTAGATTTTAAATTTGTATATCATGAATAAAGGGAGATAACCTAATTTCCTTTTATTGGTGAGAATGACATCCCCATAGGTAACAATGTTATAGATGACCAAACCCTAATCATTCTTGGCATATTATATGTAGACACCTAAAAAGTGTCAAATAAATATTTACCTAAAACCATTTTAATTATATTTTGTAAATTCTCAAATAACCCCTAAAATAATAAAAATCCATATTTAAATCATAAAACCTTACAAAAATTAATTAAATAAATAAAAATATAATATAATAATAATTTAGCATTCTCCTACACTAAGTCCCTAGTCACCATGTGACTTCACCATTCCTCCTTATCCTATTTGCACATATCCCAATCCAATATCCACTTCATATGTGCATATTTCACTCCAATTCATAGAATCTAGTTCACATGAAACATCTCACTCCAATCCAATATCCACTTTATAATCTCCAATTCACATGCAACATCTCCCTCCAATCCAATCTTCAGTTCATATGTGCACATCTCACTCCAATTCAATATCCACTTCATATGTGCATATATCTCTCCCAATCTAATCTCTAATTCATATATGCACATCTCCCAATACAATATCTAATTCATATGTGCACATATCCCAATCCAACTAATTACATCAAAAATTATTCTAAAACATACAAGACATGAATAAGCAGATGATGCGTAGATCAAATATCGAATTAGAAGAAATAAAGCACATAAAAGATCCAATGTACTCCTACTTAATGGAACACATGAAATGTCTAATTCCTACGGTCAGAGTTTCCCTAAGATGCAATTAAACCTATAAAAAGACTAACATGACTAATCTATGTGATCAAAAGTAAAGTAAGTAAGGTGATCATTAACCTGTTGCAAACCACACTTGTAAGGGGTGGTCTGCACTATGAACTATGGCTGACAGCCATGGTTTGACTACTGATGGATTTACCCTCAGAATTAGGGACAGTGGGTTTGACCTCCTTGTCCGAATTGATGTTCAAGGGTTGCCTTTGTCATCATCTGACAGATTTGGTGGTCAAATCACTGTGAAGGGCCTTTGTTTGCCTAAATTTGTGTTTCTTGATCCTCCTAAGCACCTAGGGAATCCATGGCTAATTGGTCTTTAGATGGATAGCAAAGGGGCTCTCAAATGCACAAAGTCGATATGCAATTTGATAGGGCTTCACTCCTCTCTTGATCAGTTAGCTCTCGCTCAATAATTCACCAGAACTTTGCTATACAAATCATATCTCCCTTTCATCTCCTTGGAGGGGGGTATTTAAAGCATGCCCCTAGGGCTAGGGGTGGGTTCATGGAGAAGCCAAGACCAAGAAGGTTGGTTAGGACAATTAGGATGGAAGCCTTTGGAATCTTCCATCCTCCAAATGCCTCCTAGATATCTTGGTCATTCCAACTAATTTGGCTCGGATGGAAGGCCTAACTGAACTTTAGTTTAGACCGCAGGTCACAACTATGGTCCAGACTACAGACCGTAGGTATCAACCATGGTTCAGACTGGAGACCGCAGGTATGGTCTGTGGTTTAGACTGCTTAGGCTAGAATGCCTAAATTGAGTGGTTAGAACCACTACTCTATCTTGGAGTCTATCCAAGATCCTTCATATGGTTTTGTAGCATGTCCATATGAGTAGTCGCCCTCGGCATGATGCATTTTAGGTGTCTATAGATGCCCCTTTTGAGATGCATTGTGAGATCAAACAATGCTGAGCAAAATAGACCTCCTAAAACGATTCCACAAGTTCTATGATGATCATTAGTCTTATCAAAATTAGATGCCCTAGGTGCAACAAAAGGATGCACATCTTGGAATCATTGCTTCCAATGTGGGAAGGCTTACATTTAAAAATTTTGTACTTGTAATCAAACATTCGGGTAGCTTTGGTGCTAAAATAGGAGTTAGGCCTATATAACCAAAGGATGAGAGCTACAAACAAAATTTCATATTTGCTATTTGCCCCAAGCAGGGGGTGAAGCTTATGATAGCTGTTAGCAATGATTCACAAGGATGAATGCAATTTTGATAATATCAAGGGATCTACGATCTTCGAGATCTTCTATTGATTTTTATTATGACATGAAATTATGACTACCCCCTCAAGCGATGAGTCGATGAGGGTAATGACAATGTCTGAAGTGACGAAATCGCTTGACCATAATGAATGATCCTGAACAACTTTAGATTTGAGACGTTTAATGCATTTTCTATGCCTAGTTCAGCTTATGATTACAACACTTAGTAGTATTTGCACATATCTATCCCATGGTGCAGTCAGGCTATGATAGTCGTCTTAGGGAGTCAAAATAATATAAATTCAAGAAGACTTGTGTTGAATCATTTTCTCGATGATTTTTTGAAAAGATGTCATAAAAGAAATGACAATTTTACCCCAAATGTCCTTATTGTGGTTTACTCATCTTGACATATTCCATGGAGTGCAAGTCGCTGCAACCACCAATTTTATAGGATAAATCACTAAATACGAGGCTCATTTGGTTTTTTTTTGTTTGATTTTTTTTTTTGTTTAATTTGGCCTTTATTGGATTGATCCTGGTGCTTGTAACATCAAATGATCATGTACTTTTATTTTTATCCATTGGGAGTCATTAATTTACCTTTTTAGACCTTCCCACAGTGGGTTTTTAGTGCATTTATTGCTAGTTGTAGACCGCAGGTACAGTTCGTGGTTTATATTTCCAAATTTTGGGGACCACAAGTCAGACCTACGGGCGAAAAACCCTAGTTTTGGAACTACAGGTGTCAGCTGCGGTTTGTAGAGACTAGGAGGACCTATAAAATGAATTCTAATTTGAAATTTTTTATTATTTTCTTGCAACCACTAGCAAATTAAGAGCTCTGAGAGAGAGAGAACATTCCCTGATATGAAACATTGTCAAACTCTGCCACCATTATACTCGTCTTTCTTGATGGTGGATCCTGATCAGCCATCGACTTACCAGGGGCAGGGTGTGGGCAAGGTAACTTGAAACCAAGACCTCGCACTCAATATCAGTAAAATGAACCACACTTAAGAAATGCAAAAATTGAATCTCATTAAACTATCGATAATGAACCCCACTAGTCTAGGTTAGCTTAGGATTTAACTTTTATGCTTTAGTGGTCTAGGAGGGTACCCGAAATGGGTGCCACTCCTAAAATGTAGCTGGTAGCTATGGTTCTAGTTGGTAAATTAGGAACCATAGGTTTCAGCTATGGTCCCCAATTTCCAAACTGGGGACTACAATTTGTAGCTACGATTCCCAATTTGCAAATTAGGGACCGCAAGTTGCAGTTGTAGGTTGCAATTGCTAGTTTTTTTTTGAGATTTTTAGTTTTCTTTAGCTCTGCTTAGCTAGATTTAACTTAAATTAGGTTTTTTGCTTTTTTAAAATTTAACTTCTAGAGCATGGGAGCCTGACCTGATGAAGACTCTCTGCAAGGCCTTATCGAATGACGACTGAGCGTGGTTTCGAGCCATCGAGTTCGATTATGTCATGGATCTACACACCATTAGGGTATATCAAAATTATCTGACTATGTTGGCCTGATGTTGGAATGCACGGACCAACACATTTCACCTTCCTCCTGGTGAGATGACTATCACCCTAGAGGATGTCTATAGGATCTTTAGGATCCCCATCGACGGTGAGGCTATCATTTCCTCTGCCTACACAGTAAAGGATATTTTTTTTGCTACCATATTCAGTGATCAGAGCATCGACACATAGGATTATGTAGACAATGGAGGGGTGCACATCGATGACTAGTATCGAGATGATGTCTTTTATGTTTGATAGGCCCTCTTTATGTATCTTATCATTCAGATTGTCCTAGAATCCTTGGTCACAAGGATTCCTTGGAACATGTTGGCCCTTGATTGGAGGATGCTTCAAAGCTTGACGGAGGAGCCATTACTGCTGGACTGGGGGAGCACCTTACTATGCTAGATCTATAAGGAGTTGGAATAGATTACAGAGTAAAGTCATAAGGGCATAAGCTACAGCATATTATTATAGATATGGGTGTGGCAGCACATCCAAATCGAGCGTCTTGTTGATCTACCTCTGTACATCACTACCCTAGATGATGATCATCATTGTTACGCCACCTACTGGCCTCGTGCTAAGGAAGATATCCATAGTAGGGCTCATGCTAGGGGCATGGAGCATTACATCATTTGGTTTGCAACACTTGGACTGGGAGACATCATCTAACGCCCCTACATGGATTTCCCTACATGGACAGAGGTAGAGGAGTGTCTGTGATGGGCCAACAAAAATAGATGGCTTACCTAGCGTAAGCCAGAGATTCGAGAGTATCAGTTTTTCTCTCATGTTCTATGACAGTTCAACTTGGTTCAACACCTACCAGATATGACACTTAGGTATAGATGCTTGACTATGGAGAGGGATATCCCATTGATAGTTCCTCCACTATTAGAAGATGCACCTAATGACTTCCAGGATTCAGGTGTTGAGATAGTTGGTACCATGCCTGGCTATGATGAATGGTGGTCTCTATTCATATGGCATAGGACAGGGCCTCTAGGTTGAGAGCCAGCTGAGGTAGAGGCAGAGGCAAATCCTAATGGGCATAATGTGCGATAGTTTACTAAGGGTAATTGGGACACAAAATTCACCGTTGAGGACCTATCAGAGATCAACCCTAAGGAGGATGCTCTAGAGGAGGGTGAGGTCCCTCCTAAAAGCACAGAGGGATGGTTTTTGGCACAGGTTACTGACTTGTAGATTCAGATTGGGCACTTTCATACTTAGCAACATGAGATAGATACTACCATAGCCACTCTGGAGGTGAAGGTATCTGATAGGGAGTGGTGTCTGACTAAAGTGTAGGACCAGGTACAGGAGCTCAAGACTTGAGCTACCAATGTAGAGGCCCAAGTGCAGAGACTACAGACTACCCTAGATTTGACACAGGCACAACGGACTATAGTAGAGGTAGAGTGGGATCTCACACAAGCAGTGAGGGGGGCTATGCCACCTCCTCATGCTATCATGGGGCCTCCTTTAGTACCATTAGTAGGTACAACATCTACATAGGATCTGATTGCTAAGGTGACGTGACTACATAGTATGGTCATGAGGACCAATGAGATTCATACAACATAGCTTGCTCGTGTTTATTAGATAGTTAGCTATATAGAGATGCATGAGCTATAGGTTCCTGAGGATCCTTTTGCATCAAATTCTCAATGTACTAGGTCTAAGACCTAAGGGTATTCGATAGCGAGCTCGAGTCACAGGACTCATAGGACTAAGAGGACGCATAAGTCCTCTAATACACACATGATGATGTCACAGGCCAGGACTAGAGATTTAGGGCAGACATCAAGGGCCTCAAGTCAGAGGACTAGCCTACTATAGTTACCAATTTCCCATGTGTTGGGTGTGTTAGGCTTTCGAGGTAGGTAGGATCCACCATAGGTTCCAGGTCAGCCAGGAGAGCATGATCTAGAGCACAGTGTAGAGGGAGGCGATGAGAGCTCCAATATAGGGGGAGTAGCCTAGATCTGGGTTATAGCAGTTGTCGTCTATAGTTTGGATGTTCTTATTTTATGTGTAAGGTCAAGGACCTACATAGTTGTAGCCTGTGGGAATTTTGTACTCCCTATGTACTTGTTTGGACACAAATATATATGATATGATATTTCATGGCTCATTATGTGTACATGTTTATTTATTATTTTTGATTTTATGTTTATTTGATGCACATGGATGCAATGCTTATTTAAATGCTATGTTTATATGATGTGATGTATGGATGTCATGCACTAGATAGCTATTCTACTTTATGATGATGATATGCAGTGATCTAGATGAGTAGATGTGCGACATATGATGTATGTAGATGGATGCGATGTTTATTTTTAACGCATATTTATTTTTGCTTTGTGGGCATGCATATATTTTATGCAATTTATGATATGCTATGCAATGTATGGTAATGCATTATGTACAAAATCATAATCTAATGGAAATGAACCTGTATGCTTTAATCACTTAAAATATAAGGAATGAATGTAAACTGTGTATATCAATTTTTAAAATATGACACCATAGAATGTATAACAATCATGCAAAATAATTTATAATTCTCATTAAAATAACTTAATCAATTAATCACCCATATATGAACTATAGTGAAATGGATTGGTATAATCCTAATGAATGAATATGTCATTCTGTATATTTCTTCTTTGTTGCACTATATAGTCAATGGTCGTCTAAACATCATTTTTGATATTCATGTGGTATTTATCCTATATATTTGATTGTGCTTTGTAAAAATGCATTCTGATGAATGAATGACTCATATCTCTGAATTCTAATGATATTTGGTATATTGTTGCTATTGGAGCACTTTTTGGAGTTTTCCTTGAGACTCAAACACCCTAGTATACTTCTCCAAAAATCATATACTAACTGTACAAGGCTTATATTAGACAAGGCTTTTGCCGTGACAGGCCCAACTATTCATTATCCCTGTGTGTGCATATGAGTATTTTTAGATAGATCGTAAGCATACCTCATATTTCATTCGGGACTCTTTCAACCCATATGTGAGATAAGGTTCCTCATACGATCGTACCATCCTTGTTTCAGCTTTGATTAGACTTATACAGCTAGACAATCCTAGGTACCTAGAGATAGCTCATCTTGAAAATTTATCAGGGCTACCCCTCCAAATGCAGGTGAGACTCTTTCAACCCATTGCTACATTTGGGGATCACCCAATAGAACTACCCCTCCAATTTTAGGTGAGACTCTTCCAACCCATTACTGCAATCAAGTATCACTCTATGGCTTTTGAAAGGTGGACAATACAGGGATTCAAGTTCTCACCCTTATTACTTGCTCAGATGTAGTGATAAAAAGCACTGTTAGTCCATGTGTTACCATTTTATTTGAGCATAAGATTTTTATAGTGCTTTTTATTCACTATGTCACTTTACATTTTGAACTTGAAATTTGTACTTTTTGTTGCACTTTGTAACTTGGGATTTAACTTTTGTGACTTTGGGATTTATAGGGAAAATTCTTGTCCTTTTGCCAAAGTACACCTTTCTAGATCGACTATTCGTAAGCTAAGTAGGTCATGAAACCCATCTCTCTAGATACCTAAGACTGCTATCACAGCTTTCATCCTCTCTTGTCTTAGTAGGATTTTATATTGTTTTGCTTTGTGATAGGATTTTGATATGTTGAAGCACTATCCCAACTAATGATCTTGTCTATAACAGAAATGTAAGATTTCTACAATATCTAAAAAAATCACTAGGTATGGCTGAGTGACAGGAAAAATTTAATAAACATATATGTTTCTCAGCAACAAGTATCGTGTATGAATGCAAAGAATTATGATAAATGCAAGGGTGCATGATTGTCATACAAACGTGTGACTGTTTGTAAAATTTTGATAAATGCATTACACTCGACTGTGGAATGCAACGGATGACAAATGCCTAAATGCAATATGATGATGTGAATGCATGTGTGAATGCAAATGAAAATGCAAAATGAAAATACAAATATTTTTTGGATTTTAAGCTTTATCAATTTTTTTCTGGACTTTTATACATTTTTATTGATTTTTATAGATTTTTGAGCTTTCATATTTGAACAAATCATGAGTACATGTCCTTGGAGATTTTTAGGGTTGACCAAGCAATTTTTAGAAATCCTTGGAGCCTTTTGAATTGACCAAAGGTTTTACAGTCACCTTTGGAACCTTTTTAGTTGACCAAAATCTCAGCAAGAGGGCATGGAGCCTTTTGGGATGACCGAGAAGCTATAGGAACTATCAGAGCATTTGGGTTGACCAAACAATTTTTGGAAATCCTTGGTGCATTTTTAATTGACCAAATGTTTTACAGCCACCTTTGGAACCTTTTAGTTGACCAAACTCTCAGAAAGAGGGCATGGAGCTTTTTGGGATGATCGAGAAGCTATAGGAACTCTCAAAGCCTTTGGGTTGACCAAGCAATTTTTGGAAATCCTTGGAGCCTTTTCTTGACCAAGATTCTTAATCAAAGAGCTTGGGGCATTTTGGGATGATCGAACGGTTGAGACAAAACCCTCTGGGCTTTTGGGTTGACCAAAGGCTTACAAATGACTTTGGTGCCTTCACTACACTCTCAAGCATAGAATGCCTTAAGATGGATGATATTGAGAGGCTCAAACTCTTCTACACCCTCTAGTGATGTTAGGCGATAGGTTCCTGGACCAATATTTTTAGATATGATGTAAGGCCCTAGCCAGTTAGTCGTGAATTTGTCTTGCATGTCAGGCAACAAATTCGAGTTCTGTTGGTTCTCTTTCACCACAAGATCTCCAACTTCAAACTCTCTCTGATGGACTTTGATATTGTAAGCTCATTTTAATCACTCCTAATAAATGTGAAGATGCTTGAGGACATTCATGTGACATTCATAAAGAAATGTCAATTGATCGAGGCAAGCTGACCGTACGGTGTCGTCATCGATGAACCCCTTCAATGCGACGTGCAATGTTGGAATTTCCAACTCCAAGGGCATAATGGCCTTAGTGCCATATACTAGTGAAAACAGCGTTGCCCCAATAGACGTCTGAATGCTAGTATTATAAGCCCATAATGATAGGGGTAGTTGTATATGCCAATCCTTTTGGTTTTCTTGCACTATCTTTTCAACATGGCTACCATAGTCTTATTTGAGGCCTCAACTTTCCTGTTTGCTTGCAGATAATATGGAGTTGCAGAACTATGTTTAATGCGGTATTTAGATGTTAAATATCACACAGTTTTGTTCTTAAAATAAGTTCCATTATACAAAATTATTTTGGATGGTATCCCAAAACGACATATGATATGCTCAAGAATAAATTCTACGATGCAAGCTCCAGTGGTCATAGTAAATGGAATGGCTTCCATCCACTTTGTAAAATACTCAGTAGCCATGATAATGAATGTATGTCGGCATGACGATGGAGGGGAAATTTTCCCAATAAGATCTACTCCCCATTGAGTAAATGGCCAAGCCGCCTAAATGGGTTGTAAGGCCTGTGATGGCAAGTGCGTAAGATTAGCATGATGTTGACATTTAATGCATTTCTTGACATACACATTGCAATCCTTCTCCATAGTGGGCCAATAATAACCCATGCGAAGGATGTGTTTGATGATAGCCATGCCACTGAAATGGCCATCGCACGTAGCATCGTGAGCCTCTAAAATTGCCCAAGATGACTCTTAGGGCTTAAGAAATCGAAGGAGAACTCCTTCGTGGCTGCATCGGTACAAAATGTCTCCTATCAAAACATATTTGGTCACTTTCTGTTTAAATGTGCATATTGCGGAATGTGACAATCCCTCTGGGATCATACCAAGCTTTAGGAAGTCTTGGATTTGCAACATCTAGTTTTAACAAGCCTTAGCTTCGAATGCTAAGATGACCTACTCCCCATATGTATTTAACTTTGTAAATACATACTAGAAAAAAACCTTGTGATGAATGGTAGTACGACTCTCTGTAGGACTCTGAGAAGTCAATGACTCCAGGGTGCCTGATTAAGAAAGTCCATGACAATCATGTTGGCTGACTCTTTGTTATGATAGGCTACACTCTCCATTACTGGGTGCGAGAGCGTTCTAACATGGATGGTAGTAAAATTGGCAGATGAATTCTGAGAGATCAAGGACCCCAAATATGCCATGGTGTCTACGAACTTATTTCATGAACGAGAGATTACCTCGATGTCATACCATTCAAGTTTAGCCATATAAGTGGAAACAATATATTTGTAGGCTTTCAGTATGGGACATCGACACTGAAATAGCCCCTTAACCTGGTTAACTATGAGCAGAGAATCACCAAAAATGTTCAATATTTTAATACCCATGGCGATGGCTATGTGGAGGCCCAAAAGTAGGGCTTCATACTCAGCATTATTGTTGGTGCACAAAAAGTCTAACTTGAATGACAAGGGCATTGGAACTTCTTGTGGCATGAAAAACACTATTCCTGCATTGCCCCCTTGCTCACACTTTGAACCATCGAAAAACAATGTAATATCAGTATTATTCTTTGGTTCCTCGGGTTCGGGAGCTTCAGATATTATGAAGACCGCATCATCTAGAAGCTCAATGGTTAGAGGCCCACTATTGTACAGTGGTGCCTTAGCCAGTTGATCAACTATAACTTCTTCCTTGATGGACTTTTGGCTGATGAATTGCAAATTGAATTTTTTCAATAGCATGATCCACTTTGTAGTACGTGTGTTATGATATGTCTTGCTCATCATGTACTGCAAAGGATTATGTTTCTATATAACATATGTTGTATGACTTAGCATGTAATGCCATAATTTCTTGGTAGCGAACACTACTTCTAAATAAAGTTTTTCAACATATGTATATCCTTACTCATAACTCACCAAGGTGTGACTGATGTAATATACGGCTTGCTCTTTGCCTTGCATGTTCTTTTGGGTTAACATGGTCCCTAATGCAAATTTGATTATCGATATATATAGCAGAAAAGGCTCATACGGCCTTGGTGGAGCTAGTACTGGTAGCGTTGCCAAGTATTTCTTAATCTTAGCAAAGACTGCTTGGAAATCCTTGTCCCAATCAAATGGGACCCCTTATGTAGTAGTCAATTCATGGGTCAAAATTTATCTGATAATTGAGCGATGAATCGCTTTATAGACACTACTCTTCCCTGAAGGCTTCTTAGTTATTTGATATTAGTGGGAGGACGCATATCTAAAATAGTTGTGACCTTTGCTAGGTCTATTTCGATGCCTCGTTTAGAAATAATGAATCCCAAGAGTTTACCTGAAGTTATGCCAAACACACACTTCTTAGGATTCAACCTGACATTGTGCTCTATCAGGTGATCGAAGACCTTCCTTAAGACCTCCCCATGCTCTACTCACAGCAACGACTTAGCTAGTAAGTCATCAATATAATCTTCTAAGATTTTACACATGTAGTCATGAAAGATATATGTCATAGCCCACTGATATGTGGCACCAAAATTTTTAAGATCGAGTGGCATAAATTTGTAGCAAAATGTCCCCCATGGCGTTATGAACGCGGTTTTATGCTGGTCTTTGGGTTTAATCTGAATCTGGTTGTATCCAAAAAAATTATCCATAAGGGAGAGCATTTCATGACCTATAGTGGTGTCTACCAGAGCATCGATATTTGGCAATGGAAATGAATCTTTGGGTGTTGCCTTGTTGAGATATTTAAAATTCATACAAATATAGAACCTTCCATCTGGCTTTCCTACGGGCACCATATTGGACACCCATTCTAGATAGTCGATGGAGATGATGAAATCTATGTCCAACAGATTTTGTAACTTGTCTTTCACCATTAAGGCTACTATTGGATGCATTTTTCTAAGTTTTTGCTTTACTGGCTTCTTCGATAGATCTAGCGACAGGTTATGAGTAACCAATTTTGGATCTAGACCCAACATGTCTTTGTAAGTCCAAGTAAAAAGATCAGGTCTCTCTTTTAGTAGAGGGATGATGCCATCATGCTCATCTGGAGTCAGACTCTCTCCAAATCTAACCTTCTTTGGATTGGTGGTATCTTTACTGATATCCATATCGAAGGTTTTCTCTACTAACATATGTGATCCCTCCTCAAGCTGGTGAGGCATAGGAATCAGACGGATGCCATCAACCGGGTTCACATGTTCCTTTGGGGAAGAATTCTCGACGTGACAAACATCATGAGCATATCCTAGTGCAAAATGAAACGGTTGTAGAATTTCTTCATTAGGGAAGAAATCTTCAGGCCAGACCAGTGAGTCAGCATCATCCCAATTGATAGCATCCATGTTCAGATGCAATAGTTTGGATGGATCTACTGGATTGTAGAGTGGCATGGTCAAATCAATGGAGATCATATTGATGGAATAGAATTGATCTCCAGAACCACACATACAAAACCCTATCCCTAAATCGTAGCTTTCATACCCAAGATTTGGTTCAGATGGTACGGGAAAAAATAGATCCTCTCTATGGGATGTCCATATAACTGGATCCTCACAGTGCACTGGATACAAAATGGGATCTCTCAGATTAAGGAGCTCCACGTACTTAGGCATATCAGGAAAGAGTTCCTAATACCTCTCTTTGAGCTCTCTTCTTTTCCTTAGGATACGATGGAGATTAATCTCCCAACGCAAACCTACAGCTGTAATAGGTGTTGGACCTCTAGGTGGAGGCCTATTATGTAAGTGGTGAGGTCCCAAATAGGCCATCTCCATCGATTCTTCATCATCGCTATACAAATACAATCTGTCACTTCCCCCCTCTTCTAAGGAGCGACTTGGTAGATGTGGTCCCATGTATCTGATTCTGCGATCGCTATCATCACTATCCGAATAAATCTGATAGAATAATCATATATATGATACTACCATGTAAACTAGCATTGATCTTTCCTCAAAGTTATTAGTGTTAGGAGGGACTTCCTGCATAACACATTCTGATTCCCTAGGCAATAGATATTGTGGATACACGAGCCTAGAATCGATCCTCTCATCTACATCATTGTGGTCACTATCATGGATGGGCCACTCTATTGTGTCTATGCACAATGGGATATTAGTTGGGCAAGGCTTTAAGCAAGCATCCTCTATTTCATCTTCATAATAACTATCAAATATGAAGCGCTCGTTCGTTTCTTCCACTTGTTCCATAGGTAGCAGATGGCGTATAAACGTCGACCCTAAAAAATTTGACTTGATTTCCTCCTCAGATTGATCATCATTTGAGGATTCATCATCTACATAATAACTAGGTCCACTCATTTTGTAGGTGGACTCCTCTCCATCATCATTTCAAATATATCCTAACTTGATATCACCTACAACTGTGGGGTTATGTCCCTACATACCAGTGTCATTGGTAGCACCATGTATTTGGTTACCAAGGTTATCTCTGGGGTTGTCCTCTAAGGGCCCATCATGGTATGAATTAGGTGGCCCTATGGTAATAAATGATCTGGTGAGTCCTCCAACATCTGGAAGGATTAGGGTGATATGGATTAAAATCCACATCATCCCATAGACTCAAGTACATGTGATCTAAGGATGCAAAAATTAGATCATCATGACCCCGTACTTGTAACCCTAACCCAAACCTATCAGTAGCTAACTGATAATGAGGTTCGAGCGGGGTTCTATGTCCCTATTCGAAAAGACCAAGGTTGTTCCCATGCCAATGATAAGACTCAAAAATGTGCATGGCGTATTTCAGGTTGGATAGATAGTGTACATTCACAATGGATGGCTCATCATCGTCTTCATCTACCGACATTCTAGTGGGCGATTTATCTAGCCTTGCATAGACGAAGTTTGTTTGGTTGGGTGGTCACCCAATGACACAATAGATCCAATCAGAAATTTATGGGCGTGCGGTCGGCCCATCTCTTGTGTAGTTTTCAAAATAGGTCCGAAAGTAACATTTTACACAAGATATTCACCCAACCCTGTGCTGTCCAGATGAACGGTCACCTACGATGCAGATGACCCTGCTGAAGATGCAGGCGAAGTAGGCTGAGGTGCCTCCTAAACTTTTTCTTGAGGTTCTTCCACATCCATGGGAGTGGGAGTCTCATTGGCGACTGGTCCGAGCATATGATTTTCCACTTTCTCACCCAATTTTACCTTTAGCTTCTTGACTTGTCGATGCATTGTGGATGCAGTCAGTTTTAGAGAAGTTGCAGTCGTATGCTCAGATCTATGTGACATAGATGTCGATGATTGAGCATGGGCTGCTAGTTTACCTCTTGGAATCTTAACCTATGAAATAGGTCAAATATCTAAGTGCATCGATGGGAGTACAAAACCCCTAGGCAAATATGCTAGGTTCACGAATTTGAATGGTTTTTCATCCAATGACACTACATGAACTTGTCCCTCATGAATGTATTTCATGCATTGATGCAAGATAGAGGGGACGCAACGCATTTCACGAATCCAAGGCATTTCAACAAAAATGTTGTACTGCATGGCACCCTCTATCATGTGGCACATCATAGATATGGTCTTGAGTCCCACCTGAATAGGTAGAACAATTGTACCAACCATCACGCATAGTGCATTTTTAAATGCTCTCAACGTAAAGGTGGTAGGCACAATGTGTGATTTGGGTAGCTTGAGATGGCTAAATGCCTTGGTCATAATTATATTGATCAAGGATCCAGTGTCGATCAAGATATTTTTGAAAGGCATGTGGTTAACACACGCAATATTATCCTGCGGCGGTCAACCATAATAGTAGGAACCATTTTCACTTCACGATCGTAAAATTGTATCGTGGGTTCCTGACACTGTTGTACATGTCCCATGAAATTTGTAAATGCATGGGCATCTTGAGACTATACCTCAATGGACCTCAAAATTTCCATAAGAGTCTCCCTGTGTCTAGGGGACTGCTAAATAAGCTCATATATTGACAACTTCATAGGAGTTATCTGCAGGTTCTAAACTAACCTGCTCCTTATGGTCACCACAGGTCTAGCTGGTGGGCTTGGAATGTTCTGAGTTGGTCGTTGATCTGGTGTAGCTTGTATTCTAATGGGAGCATGAGGTTGATTCGATTGATCGTACCTCCTGTGTCTAGTAATAACATTGACCATGCCTATGAACCCTTGGGTAGGTGGTTTGATTCTCACTTGATTGAACTGGTCAACATTGATATGAGGTGCCTCGTGATTAGGAAGTGGGTTCTTGAAAATCCCCATGTTTCTATTGTCGGGTGCCTGTGGGTTGACTAGTACTACCAGCTCTCCTTTTTCTATCATGTTCTGCACGATGTGTTTGAAGGACCAACATGTTTTGATGTTGTGGCCTTTCGCTCTATGGAATATGTAGAATAGATCGTCTTGATGCCACTTTGACTTTGGCACATTCATATCTACTAATTTGACCTCAAGCAATTGTATGGCCTTGACCTCGCATAGTTGATAGAAAATCAAAGTCATCGATTCCATAAATGTCGTGAACTGGCAAGGTGGGCGCTCTTCTTTGCTTTTGCCCTTATAGTTGTTTTTGCGTGTCTCATAACGCATAGGAGGAGGTTGGGCCTGATAATTAGGCTTTTGCTATCCCTTGTCTTCTCCTCCGAGATTTAGTACTACTTGATTTACGTGGTCCTGCTTGCCCTATTATTTCATAGTACTCTTTTTAAACCCCTCTTTCCTAGTCTTGAGCTTCAAGTTGTCTTCTTACAACTTGATGTCCTCGATCACCCTGGCTTGCACCATAGCTTCCTCAAATGTAGGATACTACTACAGCTACAACAATAGCAAGATGTGTTTGGCACAACTCTTTATAAACATTTAGGTTAGTTCGGCTATAGGAATAGGGAATGGTAGCTTTACCATTATTCTATGCTATCTCTTTTCGTATTGCTCAACAGGCTCGTCGTCACACTGAGCTAGTGTCACAAAATCAAAAATGTTGGCCTGTATCTTAACGCCAAATGAATAGCGTTCAAGAAATGCATCGGCTAACTGCTCAAAACTAGTAATACTATGTTTCTTCAGTTGGTTGAACCACTCTCGGGCCGGGCCGGAGAGTGTCATAATGAAAGTGTGCAACAACAAGGCATCCTGACTCTCTATCTGGAAACAAGCATCTAGAAAACACGTAACATGATCTTGTGCATCCTCATCACTCTTGAATTTTTCCAACCTGGGCATATCAAAATTCTTGGTATATGGAGGCGTAGGCACTGAGGGGTCTAGATGTTCAGTGTATATCTTCCTGTTGGCATTTTTGCCACATTGATTTTGATTGAAATATTGTTTAAGATGTTGCAAATTTTATTTTTATACTAACACAGGCTTTGATGCGGTTTTGAGCAAAAAGGAGCAAAAAATAACTAAGTCCAGAAATTGCAGCGATTCGCTGACATGTCGCAAAATCGCGGTCAACGCGGTCAACGCATGCAGCCAAAGAGAACCGTCGCGATATCGCGACGTGTTCCATTTTCACGACTTTCGGAAGGCAAAGGAGGAACAGCGACAAATTGTCGTGAAATCGCGACGAAAATCTCAGCCAAAGACTTAAAGCAAAAGTTGCAGCGCGTCGCTAACATGTTCCAAAATCGTGATGCTGGCGGCTTCGAAGACTAAGGTGCTAAACTTGCAGCGACGCGCTGACGTCTTATTTTCACGATGCAGTGGTTTCAAAAGGCTCAAGTGGTGCAAAGTGCAGCGATTCGCTGCATATTGGTCGAAGAAGAGCTTAAGTGCCAAAACTTGCAGCGACGCGCTACGTGTTCGAGCGAAGGAGAGTTCAAAGCAAGACTTGCAGCGATGCGCTGCAATGTCTCAAAATCGCGGGCAGTGGTTGCAAGAGGGAGTCTAAAGCAAAAAGTGCAGCGATGCGCTGCACGTCTTAAAATCGCGCGGTGATTGGCTTCAAAGGCTCAAGTGGTAAAATTGCAGCGACGCGCTAACGTCTCATTTTTGCGGAGTAGTGGCTCCAAAAGCCTTAAGTCTAAAAAGTGCAGCGATTCACTGACGTTCCAAAATCGCGCGGCGTTTGGCTTCAAGGGTCTAAGTGTTCAAAAGTGCAGCGATGCGCTGCACATTTTCGCCAAGCATTGTTAAGGGAGGTGTCTAAGGCCGCATATTCCAAGTTGTAAGCTATTTTATTTCTAAGGTTGCATATTCTAGCTCGGGGTGTTTATTTACAAAGAGTCCAAGATGCAAGAATGGTAGCGATGCGTTGACTGTTTTCGCAAAAGGCATAGAAAATGTAGCGATTCGCTGCAAGTTCTGGGCGACAAGGCGGAGTGCGAAGAGAATCAAACAAAAGACAAGGAGATGACAACGATTTCATGACGCGTTGATTGAAATGCTTGAATGACTCAAGTGCATAGCGAATTCTTGATAAGGAAAGAATAGAAGACATGCAAAGGGCAAGAAGTGTTCCATTTTCGTGACCCGTCCATGAAGCCGTACAAAGTGCCCAAAACATGTAGCGATATCGCTACATGTTCCATTTTCGTGGAGCAAAGCGAAGAAAGGAGCCAACGACCAAAAGACATAGCGATATCGCTACAGGTGCCATTTTCGTGGGTCAAAGGTGGTCAAAGTGTACGGAGTTAAAACATGTCACGATTTCGCGACCCGTCGCATTTTCGTGACCTCCAACTGTTTTCCGCCAAAGCACAGTGTGAACGGCCGAGGAGATTTTTTTGATTTTCGATGATTTAATGCTGACCCAAATTTAATGATTTGCGGATTTCCAAGGCATTCAAAGTAAAATACGCGCCCAGGCCACCAAGATTGAAGATTTAATGCATTCGAGGCTGCTGTTCGTGGATTGTCGTAACGGTTTCATGCATATTTTAAAAAACGAATTTAATGAAGAAGACCGCTAGCGTCTAATTGTATTTAATTTTTGCTGCAACTAAGGGGATCGTGTATGTAATTTCCAATGCACAATTGTAGATCACGAGAGGGGTGGTGGCACATTTTTAATGCTTGCAAAGAGGACGGACCTCTATAAAAACCAATGTAATTCTCATTTACAAGGGTTGGAAAAACTTGCTGCTAGAGACTGGAATTGTATTTGCGGGAATAAAAGGATCAACTTCTAATTTTTCAAGCGTTGCATGGATGAATTTCTTTTCTATTTTTCTGCATTTCTAATAGCATTCATACTCCTGCATTGCTGTTACATTTAAATTCTGCTTTTGGATTTAAATATTGCGATCAGGGTACGATTTTTGGAATGTGGGTTTGGAGGGATTTGTTGCATGTGATTGTGCGAGGATTAAGCTAATTCCTTATGTTACTTGCTCGTTGTTACGTTTGTAGTTTCCTGCTGTTGTTTTTCGATCCCATCACTTCGGCCTGTGGCCATATTTCCCATTTCTTTCTACAACTTTTCAATTTCTTTCCAGTAACCCTTATCTTAAACCAATTTTAGAATAGTAGAGGGAACCAGCCCACTCTGGAGATTGGTCTGGGAGCCATTTCTTGCTTCCAGCCTTTCAATGTTGGCCGGGTCTAGGGCGCACTTGTAAAATCCTTTCCTATGGCAGATTCGTGACCAACAATTTTTGGCACGCCCGGTGGGACAGACTTCTTCTGTCTCACAAAAATCCACATTTATTTTAACACCCGGAGGTCTCAAGATTTGATGAGCTGTCTTGGCCTCACAGCGGAGATTTGTAAGTTCATCTGGCGACTTTGCTGAGTTGAAGATCTGTTCGTGGACGCCTTTTTTTTTTTTAAATTCAAAGAATGTTCATCTGGCGACTCTGACTTAATGGCGATGGTCGTGATTCCACAGACCACTGCCACAAAGGCGAGGGTTTTTCCTATATGGGATGATCCTGGCCCTCTGAATCTCCAAGTTCGGCATGAAATTCCCGAAGGTGCCCTGAAGAACCTGGCAAAATATGATGGTACCGAAGGCATGGCTCTGGCACATGTTGAAGACATTGCTACTCTGTCCATGATCCATGTCATAGAACACGAAGATGTCATGATCCGACTTCGGTTCGAGTCTTTGGAAGGAAGAGCATTGCAGTGGTACAGATTGCTCAAACGTCAAAGCATCAGCTCATGGGACGATCTAGCGGGGGCACTGATCAAAAGATTTGACGAAGATCCTTTCTACAGTTCTTTGGATCTCTACCAATTTTTCATGTACATCAAGAGAGCACCTCAAGAAAGCATCACGGACTTCAATGTCCGATTCTTGATAAGTTGGAAGAGAATTCCAGAGAAGATCCGTCCATCACCCACCCAAGCCCACCTCTTTTATGTTCGAGCTTTTAATTCGACATAGGTCTCTTTTTACTGCAGTCAGGTGAACAACGGTTCCCACAAATCTTTGAGGAAGCAGTGCGAGCGGAACAGCTTTTGCTCTTATCGAGAAAGTTACCGTGGGGAGAAACTCCATTACCTTCTTCGGTGGTTGCTGCTCCTGTCTACCCTGCATAGTACTTTTCATGCCAGATCCCTTATACTGAGCAGAAACCTGAGATGCAGTCATGTGGAGTTCAAGGGACAGATCTCGTCCAAAGTCAAGGATTGGAACATGCAAGAACTTTTCCAGCAATGAACAATATGGTTGCTTGCAGTTTTCATCAAGAGATGGGCCAAGTAGAAGAACAAGTTCAAATTCCAGAGCCTGAGGAGATCCCAGAATCAGATTTCTCACTTGAAGAGCCCTGTGATCACATCAAGGAGTTAGAGGAGCCTGTACTCAGCCCACAGCCAGTAAAGTCTGCAAAGTGGTGGTGTTGGTTCCAGCCACTACATCCAGTACCTGAAGAAGTCCTCCATGTGGGTACTAGTAAGAAGGATAATCTACCGCATTGCATCCTATTCGCACCATGGAGAACTTCAGGAAGGAGCCAGCCCAATTTCAAGAACCGACTCAAGTATGATTGGATCTGGTCGGGACATTGTAGATTTACTGGATAACCCTCTGAGACTAGGTTTCTGGTGGCGACATGCCAATCATGTCGTGAACTATTGTATATAGTATTTTGAAAAAACAAAAAAAAAATAGAAAAGAGAAGAGGAAAAAAAAAAAAGAAAAAAAAAGAGGTATGGTTATTACTGTTCATCTCAGCTCTTTTGTTGTCTGCGAGCTGTAGGTGCTTGTTTTTTCCTTTTGTCTCCTCCTTTCCCAGCAGTTGATGGCTTTCAAAAAATTCTTCTTTTCCCTTTCCCTTTTCCTCTCTTTCCTTTCTTCATTTTCTTCCTCCTTCTTTTTCTTCTATAGTAATAAAAAGCAGGCCACGGCTGCTGTTTCTTTTCCCCATTCTCATTGTTCCCTTTCCTTCTTCTCCCTTTCCTCTACGTTTTGTCTTTTTACGCATTTGCTAACAGTCTAGTTCATTTTCATTCCACAGCCTTTATATTTCCGCTTCCATTCCTTACGTTCACTTACATTCATTACACATTCATTGCAGATGGTAGTATAGCCGCATTCTGTTGTTATGTCTATCACATCACTTGCTCACTCCATCATTTCATTCCATTGCAGTCACCGCTTGCGCAATCGCAAGATCTCACTCCACCCTCCCACTCCATTTATTTCATAACCAATTCTATGCAGGTTCTTCCAGTTTCACCTTTTCAGCCGAAGAAAATATTGCAGCAGCCCGCCTTCTGTTCGGATATGACTCTGTGCCCAATGGACTAAGGCCTGGATTCTTGCATACAGCGAGCTGTATACCCCGCGAGCCGCCAAGAATGTTGGCATTTTTGCCACATTGATTTTGATTGAAATATTGTTTAAGCTGTTGCAGATTTTATTTTTATACTAACACAGGCTTTGATGCGGTTTTGAGCAAAAAGGAGCAAAAAATAACTAAGTCCAGAAATTGCAGCGATTCGCTGACATGTCACAAAATCACGGTCAACGCGGTCAACGCATGCAACCAAAGAGAACCATCGCGATATCGCGACGTGTTCCATTTTCATGACTTTCGGAAGGCAAAGGAGGAACAGCGACAAATTGTCGCGAAATCGCGACGAAAATCTCAGCCAAAGACTTAAAGCAAAAGTTGCAGCGCGTCGCTAACATGTTCCAAAATCGTGATGCTGGCGGCTTCGAAGACTAAGGTGCTAAACTTGCAGCGACGCGCTGACGTCTTATTTTCGCGACGCAGTGGTTTCAAAAGGCTCAAGTGGTGCAAAGTGCAGCGATTCGCTGCATATTGGTCGAAGAAGAGCTTAAGTGCCAAAACTTGCAGCGACGCGCTGCGTGTTCGAGCGAAGGAGAGTTCAAAGCAAGACTTGCAGCGATGCGCTGCAATGTCTCAAAATCGCGGGCAGTGGTTGCAAGAGGGAGTCTAAAGCAAAAAGTGCAGCGATGCGCTGCACGTCTTAAAATCGCACGGTGATTGGCTTCAAAGGCTCAAGTGGTAAAATTGCAGCGACGCGCTAACGTCTCATTTTCGCGGAGTAGTGGCTCCAAAAGCCTTAAGTCTAAAAAGTGCAGCGATTCACTGACGTTCCGAAATCGCGTGGCGTTTGGCTTCAAGGGTCTAAGTGTTCAAAAGTGCAGCGATGCGCTGCACATTTTCGCCGAGCATTGTTAAGGGAGGTGTCTAAGGCCGCATATTCCAAGTTGTAAGCTATTTTATTTCTAAGGTTGCATATTCTAGCTCGGGGTGTTTATTTACAAAGAGTCCAAGATGCAAGAATGGTAGCGATGCGCTGACTATTTTTGCAAAAGGCATAGAAAATGTAGCGATTCGCTGCAAGTTCTGGGCGACAAGGCGGAGTGCGAAGAGAATCAAACAAAAGACAAGGAGATGACAGTGATTTCATGACGCGTTGATTGAAATGCTTGAATGACTCAAGTGCATAGCGAATTCTTGATAAGGAAAGAATAGAAGACATGCAAAGGGCAAGAAGTGTTCCATTTTCGTGACCCGTCCATGAAGCCGTACAAAGTGCCCAAAACATGTAGCGATATCGCTACATGTTCCATTTTCGTGGAGCAAAGCGAAGAAAGGAGCCAACGACCAAAAGACATAGCGATATCGCTACAGGTGCCATTTTCGCGGGTCAAAGGTGGTCAAAGTGTACGGAGTTAAAACATGTCACGATTTCGTGACCCGTCGCATTTTCACGACCTCCAACTATTTTCCGCCAAAGCACAGTGTGAACGGCCGAGGAGATTTTTTTGATTTTCGATGATTTAATGCTGACCCGAATTTAATGATTTGCGGATTTCCAAGGCATTCAAAGTAAAAGACGCGCCCAGGCCACCAAGATTGAAGATTTAATGCATTCGAGGCTGCTGTTCGTGGATTGTCGTAACGGTTTCATGCATATTTTCAAAAACGAATTTAATGAAGAAGACCGCTAGCGTCTAATTGTATTTAATTTTTGCTGCAACTAAGGGGATCGTGTATGTAATTTCCAATGCACAATTGTAGATCACGAGAGGGGTGGTGGCACATTTTTAATGCTGCAAAGAGGACGGACCTCTATAAAAACCAATGTAATTCTCATTTACAAGGGTTGGAAAAACTTGCTGCTAGAGACTGGAATTGTATTTGCGGGAATAAAAGGATCAACTTCTAATTTTTCAAGCGTTGCATGGATGAATTTCTTTTCTATTTTTCTGCATTTCTAATAGCATTCATACTCCTGCATTGCTGTTACATTTAAATTCTGTTTTTGGATTTAAATATTGCGGTCAGGGTATGATTTCTGGAATGTGGGTTTGGAGGGATTTGTTGCATGTGATTGTGCGAGGATTAAGCTAATTCCTTATGTTACTTGCTGTTGTTACGTTTGTAGTTTCCTGCTGTTGTTTTTCTGATCCCATCACTTCGGCCTGTGGCCATATTTCCCATTTCTTTCTGCAATTTTTCAATTTCTTTCCAGCAACCCTTATCTTAAACCAATTTTAGAATAGTAGAGGGAACCAGCCCACTCTGGAGATTGGTCTGGGAGCCATTTCTTGCTTCCAGCCTTTCAATGTTGGCCGGGTCTAGGGCGCACTTGTAAAATCCTTTCCTGTGGCAGATTTTTGACCAACACTTCCTCAATGTTGGATTTTGCATAGTCGCGGCCTGCCTCTCTATTTCTTTAACCTTATCAAAAAAAACCTTGTACGCCTTAGAAGACAAAAAGTATTCCTCCCTAAGCTGACATGGTGGTCTAGGAGGTAATGCCTTCTTTGAGGGAGGTGGAGGACATGGCTCTTCCTCCTCCTCAACTTGGTAACTCTTAGGATACCCTTGATCATATTTGTCTACATCTATGTGCTCATGCTACCTTTGTCTAAGATCATTGAGTGATGGCAGTCACTCCCTCTGTTGGGCACTGACATGAGTACGAGTGTCTCTTCGCTCCTCATGCAGATCGGCTAGGGACACAACCCTCCTATGCACATGCTCTCTATGCTCCTCGGGAGGGTATATGCCATCCCTGGCTAGTCAATCCTCTTGCTCTATGTGCTCCTTCTAAGCTAGAATATGCTCCTCGTGCATGTGCTGCTCATAGAATCTCTGTCATAGGAGCATTTATGCTTGAAGATTTTCATCTTCAATATGCTGCCTCTCTAGGCGAGCATCATCCAATTGATCTTGGAGGAGTTGAAGTCTTTGCTCAGACACCAGTCTATGTGATCTATTTATCTGGTCAGCCATAGGAGGCCTTCGATGTGTGTGCTTTGTGCGAGCTACCTTATGGGTTCTATATCCATTAGACAAATTTGTGGACGGTGGATGTATGACATGAGGGTGCTTAGAAGCCTATCCATGCTCTTTAGTGATCTTAACACAACTACTGCTATGCTCACTCAGATCACGAGTGGGTGGAGCTGTACGCTTGCAACCTAGCTACTCATGAACACTACCTAGATCATCTAACTGTCTAGACCTCCACCGCTCATGTGATGGTGTTCCATTAGCTCTCACCTTTGATATATCAATGGTGATCTTGCATGGTGAGCCACACATGGGATTATGGGTGGACCTATGCTCGAAAGTGAGCTTGTCTTCCTGCCCCTAAATGGGCAGATCTATAATCCATTTGTACTCTAATGATAGAGGGTTAGAACCTCCTATGGACTTAGTACGTATGAGAACCAACTTGATCCCATGCACAACATATTCCTCAGTCGATCCCATTGATGCGCGTGTAGTGCAATCTCAATAATGGCTTTAGGGGAGAGCATCCTCATGCTAAGAAGCTCTGCACTTAGTCCTGTGGCTAGAAGAGTGTACTAAAGCTCCTCTATCGGGGGTCCACTCAACAAGATCTCCCCGTGTCGAGTTTTCTCCTCTAATGTTTGTCGAACATCGTTCAATTTGCTCATGTGTATGAGGACTCGACACATGCTGCTATGAACTAGTTGGGGGTTGATCATGGGCATCGGTTCGAGACCTTTTTTGATCACCCCGTGTGTTCACCATTTGTGTACCTAACGTCTAGATGTGTTTTATTATGCTAACTAAGTATACAAATGATGATTATCTCCTTTTAAATTTTTATTGTGAGCCCTAAACTGTTTGATGTTGTTTTTAGATGTGTTGTATCAGTGTTAGAAACTCTCATGTGTTTTGAAATATTGTTGGATTTTAAACTCAGTTAAATTGGCTTTCACCTATATACTCACACAAGTCAAATATCGTAATGAAGTCCATACTCAACAAAGTAGCATAGGTACTACCAACCCTCACCTAGCACACCGTGCACAGTGATACACCCTTTCAAAGAAGAGTGTGTGCTATTTTGCATGGATAGTTCTTGGGTTAGCCTTGGAAATGAGCGAGTCCCGATAATACAATTTCAAATGATCCAACCAAGTGGTAATGACATCCACCGTTGGTCTCAATCAAGTGGGTTGGATGTGAAATCCCAACACCACTGATGTTTAAATGGAATGCGGTGTGTGTGGTTCTTTTTACTTTGTGAAAATGACAAATTCATCGAAGAGCATAATGATCATTCCTACATGATTTGCATGAAAAGAAAGGAACATTTCAAATTCAGAAATAATGCATGCTAATGTCCTATATGATATTTTGACAATGTAATTACAATTACATGGTCGCTGATTGGGCCTCAAGCATGCAAACGACACACAATCCTTATCAAGGTCACCATATTTAGGGACAGACTGCACTCAGAGGTCCGATATTCGTAACAATGCATTTCTACTAAACTAAAAACAAAAACAAACTAGGATTTGTTCATTGACCCCTTATATATATTTTTTTAGTTCCTAGTTTGGAACGGTTTGATGTTTTCTTGAAATATACAGAGCAAAAAATTCAATACAAAAGGTGAAATTGGGACCTACTTCAGCTCCTACTCTACTGCCCATTGATTTTCCTACTGTCTGACTTTTCCTCTATGAACCGTAGGTCTGATCTACAGGTTGTAGTGGAGACCGCATGTTATAGTCGTGGGCCAAAAAATAACCATAGTTGAAAGCTGCGGTTAGCACCTATGAAAAGAAACAACCAAGAATAATCAAAATTTAGGGCTAAAATTATAGGATTTCATTGTGATTGCCATCTGACGTAATCGTGAAGCGCGTGCCTTAGCTAGGCGTACTGATCTATACCATCATAAAAAGCACAAATATCCACACAAATACATAAATTGAACAAAGAAAACCAATGTATGCAAATTTTATTATATTAATCTTTAAAGGATCTTGAATTACAAAAATTCCCTCTTAGGGTCATTCAAAATATGATACAGATGTTACAATTGCCAATGCCCTCAATAGGGTAGGCGCGTTTTCTTCGATGATTACTCACAAATTGCCTTGGGGTAGAGCTAACCCCATTCTCCACGATGTGGAAGGATTATGATATAGGCTCCTTTTTGCACCTGTCTCTTTGTGAACAAGAAACAACAGCACATGATTACAATGATTGATATCCTCTCATGATGAGGCCCTTTAAATAAATATGCATGTAAATACCATTAAACTAGTAAAACAAGAAAGCATAAAGAAAGACTTTAAGCTATTCTAATTACATCAAGAATTATGCTAAAACATAGAAGACATCTATGAGCAGATAATGCGTAGATAAAATATCGAATTAGAAGTAATAAAGCACTTAAAATATCCAATGTACCCCTACTTAATGCAACAGATTAAATGTCTAATTCCTACGGTCAGATTTTCCATAAGATGAAATTAAACCTATAAAAAGACTAACATGACTAATATATGCGATCAAAATAAAAGTAAGTAAGGTGATCATTAACCTGTTGCAAACCACAGTTGTAAGGGGCGGTTTGCACTATGAACCATGGTTGACAATCATGTTTTGACCGTTGATGGGTTTACCCTTAGAATTAGGGGTAGTGGGTTTGACCTCCTTGTCCAAATTGATGTTCAAGGGTCGCCTTTGTCGTCCTCTGACATATTTGGTAGTCAAATCACTATGAAGGGCCTATGTTTGCTCAAATTTACATTTCTTGATCCTCCTAAGCAACTAGGGCATCTGTGGCTAATTGGTCTTTAGATGGATATCAAAGGGACTCTCAAATGCACAAAGTCGATATGCAATTTGACAGGGCTTCACTACTCTCTTGATCAGTTAGCTCTAGCTCAATAATTTGCCAACACTTCACTACACAAATCATCTCTACATTTGATCCCCTTGGAGGGGGGAATTTATAGCATGCCCCTAGGGCTAGGGGGGCTTCATGGAAAATCCAAGACCAAGAAGGTTGGTTAGGACAGTTGGGATGGAAGCCTTTGGAATATTTCGTCCTCCAACTGCCTCCTTCTAGATCTCTTGGCCGTTCCAACCGATTTGGCTCGAATGGAAGGCCTAACTGAAATCCATTTCAAATTGTAAGTTACATCTATGGTCCAAACTGTAGACTGTAGGTGAAAACCATGGTTTATACTGGAGACTGTAGGTCTAGGCTGTGGTTCAGACTGCTTAGGCCAGAATGCCTAAATTGAGTGGTTAGAACCACTGCTCTATCTTGGAGTCTATCCAAGATCCTTCATATGGTTTTGTAGCATGTCCATATGAGGAGTCACCCTTGGCATGATGTATTTTAGGTGTCTACACCTTATAATATGAAACCAAACCTATGATAGTTACGGGGAGGTAACACCTAGGTTTTTTTTGCAATGGGTACATTATGAGCGGGTAACTCTAGTGTGATCCAAAAATTGGGAGTCTTGGGATAAGATTCTAATTGGTGTAGCTTAAATATTACATCCAATCATGGAGTTTTGGAACCTATGTACAAAGGATTATGTAATGGTGCCTTGAGTTAGTGGGATCAGGTGTCCAGATGAATATATCATGCAAAGTAATAGTCACTTTAACTAAACACATCATGGAGATGGGGTAGTTAAGCACTAAATATTTTAGTAGTTCCATCATGGAGGTGAAACTGAATAATATTAAGGAATTATGCTTAGAAGTACCATCATAGAATGACATATGATTGATAGTGGAATTGGTGTTCCTCTTCTCTAAATATTGATAAGGGTTAATCACAACACTATGGTCAAGATTTATTACATTCATGGATAATGTAGAAAATGTGGGGTGATCATTTGAGGTATCCTTTATACCACAAAGGTATGCAAGGTAAATCCCTAAATATATGAAATAATGGCCTCTCCTACCCATTCAAGAAACATCTACAACATTATAATATCAAAATATGGTAATGTTTTGTCAACTATAATCCACTTGAAAATATCTTTAGTGAATCTTAACTGTGCTTTTTACCTAGTGTAAAATAATTCTCTCTCTTGGGTTGGTTATATTTGGGTTGTTATAGTTGGTATTAGAGTTCTAGGTCATATGACTAGAAGTTTCCATGAGAAAACATAGGATTTGCTAGACTTTATGAGTGACTTTTGGAAGAAAATATCTTCCATTAGGGATGGAATCTTACATGGAATAAGAGTGACCATCAATATTATCACTGGATGATAATACTCTATCATTAGTTCACATGGATGATGTAACTAACTAGGGGTTAGAAGTACAATTTGAAGAAGAAATTGTAACCTAACTTGACCTTTATTTTATGATGCTAGGGAATATGGTACCAAACTTGAGAAAATGAAGAAGAGGATCTTTCCAAATGCCAAGGTATACTAGGTTGGATAGTATTGAGGATAGATACTAGGGAGAAAGTTCGAGTTCAAAAATGGAGGTGGATATCCTCATTGTTTTCTCTCTATTATAGGAATAAATAGACAAGTAGATGGAAACATGAACCAACAAAAGTAGTTGTTGGAAACTAGAGTTATCAAAATAGAAATCCTAAGGTTAGATAGGAAGTAAATCCTGCTACAAGAGAGTAAGAATTCAGGGCCCTTATAGAAGTAGAATTGGCTAAGGATTTGAAGAATGTGAAAATCTCCAAATTCACTAGGAAATATGGGGGTGATTTAGTCGAAGCTTAGCTGAATGAGTTGGAGACCTACTTCTCCATGAAAAACTATTCCTTAGTGACTCGAATAGTTTAGGTCACTCTCCATTTACAAAATAGGGTTGGAATGGTGGAACACTTTTAAAGTCGAATAGAATATTCAAGAAAAAAATCTAAAATGGGAAGGTTTTTTTGAAGCCTTTAAGAAAAGGTTCCTCATAGAATAATACTATATGTAGAAATTTGAATTCTCCACACTCCACCAAGGAACAAAGACAGTGAATATTTATTACCATAAGTTTGTATATTTGCTTTAGTATGTACCATCATATAATAAGGATGAGAATAAGAAGGTACATAAATTTATCTTGGGAGTAGATCCTAAGATTATATTTATTATAAACATGCATAAGTTTTAGACTCTATAAAAGGCTTATGATCTAGCTCAACAAGCAAAATCCAACCTGCAGTCAAATAGGACTTAATTTAATTATGTAAAATTATTAAAGGAGGATCGAAAGTCCCTAAGAAAAGGGAAAATTTTTGGTTTTACGAAATGGGAGCAAAGAGAAAAGAAAGAAAATAAAAGGTAATCTGAAGTTTGAGAGAAATTATAATGGAAAATAAGGAAATTTAAAGAAGAAATTCCAAAAGAGAAAAAATAACAATGGTCCTCAATATTAGAGACAACTAGAACCGTCACAAGCAAAGCAGATAGGGAATAAAAAATAGGAAAGACACCCCAATACCAAGGGTGGTTACTATTATTGGCTAAGGATTTGAAGAATGTGAAAATCTCCAAATTCACTAGGAAATATGGGGGTGATTTAGTCGAAGCTTAGCTGAATGAGTTGGAGACCTACTTCTCCATGAAAAACTACTCCTTAGTGACCTGAATAGTTTAGGTCACTCTCCATTTACAAAATAGGGTTGGAATGGTGGAACACTTTTAAATTCAAATAGAATATTCAGGAAAAAAATCTAAAATGGGAAGGTTTTGTTGAATTCTTTAAGAAAATATTCCTCATAGAATAATACTATGTGTAGAAATTTGAATTCTCCACACCCCACCAAGGAACAAAGACAGTGAATATTTATTACCATAAGTTTGTATAGTTGATTTAGTATGTACCATCATATAAGAAGGATGAGAATAAGAAGGTACATAAATATATCTTGGGAGTAGATCCTAAGATTAGATTGATTATAAACATGCATAAATTTCAGATTCTATAAAAGGCTTATGATATAGCTCAACAAGCAGAATCCAACCTGCAGTCAAATAGGACTTACTTTAATTATGTAAAATTATTAAAGGAGGATCGAAAGTCCCTAAGAAAAGGGAAAAGTTTTAGTTTTATGAAATGGGAGCAAAGAGAAAAGCAAGAAAATAAAAGGTAATCTGAAGTTTGAGAGAAATTATAATGGAAAACAAGGAAATTTAAAGAATAAATTCCAAAAGAGAAAAAATAACAATGGTCCTCAATATTAGAGACAACTAGAAATGTCACAAGCAAAGTAGATAGGGGATAAAAAATAGGAAAAACACCCCAATACCAAGGGTGGTTACTATGATTGGCTAAGGATTTAAAGAATGTGAAAATCTCCAAATTCACTAGGAAATATGGGGGTGATTTAGTCGAAGCTTAGCTGAATGAGTTGGAGATCTACTTCTCCATGAAAAACTACTCCTTAGTGACCCGAATAGTTTAAGTCACTCTCCATTTACAAAACAGGGTTGGAATGGTGGAACACTTTTAAAGTCGAATAGAATATTCAAGAAAAAATCTAAAATGGGAATGTTTTGTTGAATCCTTTAAGAAAATGTTCCTCATAGAATAATACTATGTGTAGAAATTTGAATTCTCCACACTCCACCAAGGAACAAAGATAGTGAATATTTATTACCATAAGTTTGTATAGTTGCTTTAGTATGTACCATTATATAAGAAGGATGAGAATATGAAGGTACATAAATTTATCTTGGGAGTAGATCCTAAGATTAGATTGATAATAAACATGCATAAGTTTAAGACTCTATAAAAGGCTTATGATCTAGCTCAACAAGCAGAATCCAACCTGCAGTCAAATAGGACTTACTTTAATTATGTAAAATTATTAAAGGAGGATCGAAAGTCCCTAAGAAAAGGGAAAATTTTTGGTTTTACGAAATGGGAGCAAAGAGAAAAGCAAGAAAATAAAAGGTAATCTGAATTTCGAGAGAAATTATAATTGAAAAAAAAAATTTAAGAAAAATTTCCAAAAGAGAAAAAATAACAATGGTCCTCAATCTTAGAGACAACTAGAACCGTCACAAGAAAAGTAGATAGGGGATCAAAAATAGGAAAGACACCCCAATGCCAAGGGTTGTTACTATGATTGTGGGCATAAACATTATGCAAAATGATGTCCAAATTGTCCAATACCAAGTAAGAGGGAAAAACAACTAAACCATAGGATATACATAGAAATGGGAAACAAAAACCTAGATGGGCAAGCCACACCAATGCTCTTGAATGGTAAATTATTTGATAATAAAGTTAAAATTTTGATAGATAGTGGAGCTACAAATAGTTTTATTTCTTCTAGTATAGTCAAGGATATGCCAGAAAGACCAATATTTTTAGCACAAGGGTGGAAACTCAAGTATGGGTTTGGATAGACCTACTTAGTGGATCAATGGTTTTCCATAGCCAATATCACCCCACCCAATTACTACCATTTTCAATTATATGTAGCACCACTACATGCCTTCGACATCATCTTGGAAATGGAATGGTTAAAGGCTCATGGAGCCCTAATTAATTTCCAAGATAGATGGTTAGACTATACATATAAAGACAAGTAGAGACTAAGAATATGCAGTAATTAGGGGTCTTTCCATCCTTAGCTGATCTCAATAATGCAGCTAAAGAAATCTATTAGGAATGGTGGTATGGTCTACAAAATTAAGTTGAACCACAAGATATCAGGGGTCATTTCGACCTTAGTTGATCTTAGCAATGTAGCTAAAGAAAGCTATTAGAAAAGAAAAAATAGTTTGTCATTAAGTTGAACCATAAAATTGGGGATGATAGAAATAAAGAATTGTTTTAGAATCATCCAATTTTGTATGAGTTTGGGGATGTATTTCTTGAATATCTCATTGGGCTACCACCCAAATGTGAATTTTATTTTAATATCAAACTGATGCTATATTTGGAACCCATTCATAGAAATACTTATAGGATGAATCTTATTAAGATGTAGGATTTAAAAGTGTAGCTTCAAGGGTTGTTGTAAAAAGGTTTAACTAAACCTAGTGTGTCACCATGGGGTACATCTATTTTATTTATCAAAAATAAATATGGTTCACTAAGGTTATGCATAGACTAACAAATGTTGAATAAAGTGACCATCAAGAATAGGTATCCCTTACTCAAGATTGATGATCTATTTGATCAACTTAAGGATGCCACCATATTCTTGAAATTGATTTAAAATTAGGATACCATTAGTTGAGAATCTGATAGGAGGATACTCACAAGATTGCTTTTTAAACCAAATATGGATATTATGAGTTTACAATATTACCTTTTGGTCTAGCCAACGCATCATCAACATTCATGAATAATATGAACAACATATTTAGGAAGCATGTAGATCAGTTTGTATTAATATGTTCTGATGATATCCTAATATATTATCGAAATAAGGAAAAGCAAGATATAAAGTTGAGAATCATGCTTGAGTTGTTAAGAAAGAACCAAATCTATTGGAAATTATCAAAGTGTGACTTTTATGTTCTACATGTACAGATCTAGGACATATCATATTTGCATAAGGGATAACTATGGATCCAAAGAAAATAGAAGCCATTTTGAGTTGTTCACTGCCAACTAATGTGCTTGAAGTGTGAAGCTTCATGGGCTTTACAAGTTATTATAGGCATTTTGTAAAGTATTATTCTAAAATAACCTACTCTATACCTCTAGAAAAAGGAAAGGAATACAAATGGATAGATAACTGTGAAGCACCTTTAAGCTGCTTAAGCATAAGATTACTGATGCACCTATACTTAAAATTCTAGATCATCAAGAGAATTTTTAATAGGTATTGATGCCTCTTTGGAATGTTTGGGAGGAGTTATATCCTAGGATGAATTAGTCATGGCATATGAGTTTAAAAACTCAAGAAACATGAGGTAAACTATGCTACACATGGTCTAGAGCTAGTCGTAGTTCTGCCCACTCTTAATATCTGGAGGCATTACTTACTAGGGAAACCTTTTGAAGTAAGAACCAATCATCAAATTTTGAGTACATTTTCACTTAGTCTATGCTCAATGATATATAGAAAATATGGATTGAATTCCTATTAGAGGATGACTTTGGTATAGAGTATATCAAAGATAAGAAAAATAAGATCGCTAATGCCTTAATTAGAAAAAAGGCATATAGCTACTTTGATCCAAAGTCATATGGATTTAATCGATCAAGTACGAAAAATAAAATCTTGAGAGCAGTATTAAAATGAAATTTAGGTCAAAATGGGAAAAAATCTTGGAGAGAATAAGGATTTTGGTAGACTGATAAATTATTTGAGGAAAAATCCAGCATTACAGTGAAATTTAGGCCAAAATGGAAAAAGTTTTTGTATTTTAAAGATAGGGTAGTTATACCTAGAATCAATGATTTGAGGAGATTTATCATGCGAGAAGCACGTAGATCTCCTTTTTTTTCTCACCCTAGAGGGGATAAAATGAGGGAGAACATGAATAGACTTTTACTGGTCAAGTATGAAGGGAGATATCACTAATTTTATTGCTCAATGCCTAGAATGCTAGAAAGTGAAAGCTGAGCATAGACATCTAGCATGATAGTTATACCCATACAATATACGAATCTAAAAGTGGTAGGTCGTATCTATGGATTTTATTGTGGGTTTACCTAAGACTAGGTACCCACATGGTGCAATCCTTGATTTGGTCAATAATTTGACTAAGGTTATGCACTTCATACCAAGGAACATCAAAGATGATGCTCTGGTGATGGTAATTAGGTTTGCCAAACATATATTCAAGTTACATGGGTTTCCTGAGGTAAACATATTAGATAGGGAATCCAAATTTACATCTAAGTTTTGGTAGGATCTTCATTGTGTAGTGGGAACCAAGATAAATATCAGTTCTGCATACCATCAAAAAATAGTTGGTCAACAAGAGAGAGTAAACCAAGTCTTGGAAGACATGCTTTGCATGTAGTACATGGACCAAAAGTCTTGGTGGGAAGACTTTTTATATCTAGTAGATTTTACTTATAATAACATTTATCATGATTCCTTAAAAATTATCCTATTTGAAGCCTTATATGATAGGAGATGCATAACTCCTCTATCTTAGTACAATTTAAAGAATCGGGTTGTCATTGAACCAGACGTAGTTAGAGTGATGGAGGAACAACTCAGGATGATCAAGCAAAGGCTTAAGGAAGTCATCGATCGTTAGAAGAGTTATGTTGATCTGAAAATATTACCAAGAGAATTCTCTATGGGAGATAGAATATTCTTAAGAGTTAAACCCATGAAAAGTGTCATTAAGTCTTCTAAGTTGGATTCCTAATTTTTTGGGCCATTTGAAATCATTGAGAGGATAAGCCCATTTTCTTACCAACTCATCTTGCCACACAAGCTATCAAAGATCCATAACACTTTCTATTTATCCCTACTTAGAAAGCATATTATTGATCATAATCATGTGTGGGATGTTTCAAAACTACAAATCAAGATGCATCAGTCATTGAAGTGAGACTAGTGAAGATTCTAGAGTTTTGTTCCAAAGTGATGAGGAAAAGAACTCTAGAATAGTGCAAGGTCCAATGGGACCAATATTTTGAGAAAAGTGCCACTTGGAAAAAAGTGGATGAGATGAAAAGACATTTTCCTTATTTGTTTGAATGAAAATGAAATGTAATGTTTATTACAACAAAAACACAAAGGGCTATGTTTGTTCCAAAGGGGTTAATATGTCATGATCCACCTTAATAGGACTCATTTATGGGTTATTATATGGATTACATGCATTTGAAATTTTATAACATTGATTGACTTGTTTGAAAAAGATCAAAACAATGAATTAATTAGTTTCTTCATATAATATTGAAAGAGAATGCTTTTTAAAAGTAAATATGATAGACTAAGGTTTTATGAACTTTAGAAAGAAACTTCTTTTTAAAGGAAAAAAAAATATTGTGTATTCGATTTTGAATGCTTGTGATAAGGTTTAAAAGAGGAGGGTAGTTATAATTTGGTTTTGAGTTTTCAAACAAGGGATTTCGTAGTTTGATGTCCTTGAAAACAAGACATAATATAGAGGTAAATAGGAAAGAAAGAGATCTTTGGAAGGAAAATAGAGAGGTTAATGCTATAACTAGATGAGAAGAAGAGGGGATTGAGTACCATATTTAGCATGGTCTACTAGTAAAAGTCCTCTCATAACTAAATGTATGGTTCATATGCTTTTTAATGGTTGACATGTTTTAAAAATTGAATGGTTGTTTTATGTTTGAAGTTACATTGTACTTCCCTTTCTTCCAAAGAAGTAAGTAATCGCTTGAATTCTAGTATAATGGTTTCAATGTTTTCCTATAATATTTAATTTTTTTAAAGAGAATGACATTGTTACCTCTGCAATAATTTATAGTAGTTTAGACATTGTCTTCTTTGTGTTTTTTGTGGTTGATAGTTGGGTTTTTGCTTCTGAAGAACCCCCTAGATGTAGATGTCTAGTCATATAAAGAGTTTTTGGTTGCTGGTTTTTGTTTACCTTAACCATTAATACCTTTACCACATTTTTTTTGCTATTACCAATCTAACTAGAATTCTTTTAATTAAGAATATTGCATTGTTGCCTGAGAATCCTTGAGCGTGACTTCGTTATGATATCCCGAGAAGCATTATATTTCATAGGAATATAAGACTAAAAGTTTGATTTGAGTAACCTTAAGTTCTACTTACTTTTTAACTTTATTCATAGTGCACCAATATATTTTTTCTTTAAATAAATATGAAATCTTCTTCTTACCTAGGTGCGTTGTTGTTTTATCCAGTTGATCTCTAATTTTTTGTGAAAATATAGAGGCTTAGGTAGAGATGTTTTGACAAGAGTGGTAATTATTTATGCTTTGTAATGCTTATTAGTAAATGGTAGGATTTTTCCCTATGAAGGTGAATTATTTATTGATAAAGAGAATTACTTGAATTCCCATATGTGAAATGTATTATTTCTTGTATATTTTAATTAATGGAATTTTATGGTGTGTCAAATGTATGGTTTTTCCTTGGATTGCAACTATTTAATGTTCCTTTTTTTTTTAGTTCCTTGGTTGATTAAATGAGTTTCAATATAGAGATAAAGCATGATAGTACTACATCTTATTTACTCTAAATTTTGAAGTTAATTGAGAACTATTATCGGGTGATGTATGCCCTATAACTACACACCTTTCTTTGAAAGGTTTAATCTTACTTTATTCTTTTTTGAAAATATTTTGAGGATTAGGAAAAGGATATTGGTCTGCCTATTGGGTCGAATTCATTAGATTTAGATTAACTATTTTATTAATGAGTTATTTTTATTAAAATGGTTATTATGGTTTCAACATTATGGATTTATATAGGGTGTTATGAGTTATTTTGCTTATGGAGTGGCTTTTATTTAAAATGATGATATGGAATAATTTTATGAACTTGTGGAAAGTATTTTTAAAAAGTAATGTTAGGAAAATGTTTTATTTTTTTTAAATATAACTTAGGGTATCTTTGATTTTATCCATTTATGTTGAATTATTGAATTATTGGGTGTGAGGCCCAATTAAATTAAATAAACTATGTGTGACTCACATTATTTTAATTGGGAAGGGATTCCAATTAAAAAGGTAAATTATGTGATTTCCTCTTGTGATGTTTCTTTTATAGAAAAATTAGAAACAGAAAAGAGCATTCCATTTTTTTTGATGTATTGATTAATTGAAAAGAAAAGTAAATGGCTATCTTTGTATATTTTATTGGGTGCAATGAAAATATATAAGTGCATTTAGGAATGCATAATCATTCTATGGAGTTGTCCTGATCCCTTACACCAAATACCTCTCAGTGGAGCTCAAGGAACTCAATGAAACTAATTTATGGATAGAAGAAAATTCTATTAAGTTTATACCAAGGTTTTTTTTGGATAAGAATATGTTGTATTTGGAAAGATTCAAAGAAAGAGATGTATTAAAGACTAGCCATGGAACTAATGATTTGATTATTGAAATATTATGTTATAAAATTCTTTGTTAAAAAAATATCTTAATTATGAAAGGACTTGATTATTGACGTTTAATGTATTGATAGTATTGTTTCATATCAATTCATTAAAATAATAAGATTTAGTTATTCTTAATATAGAAAAATGAATGTTTTTCTATGAATGGAAAATAGAACTGGAAGTAGATGATATTCATGCTTACAATATAAGTATTGTTCTAATAATATGTTTGATACTCTTGAATATGTATTACGAATGATCTAATATTTCCTGTAATAAGTAAGGAGAATATGCTTTATTTTCATGTATGAGAGAGAGAGAGAGAGAATTAGTTAAGGTATTTTTAAGTTATTATCCTTTGGTTAGAGGATTTTATAAAATAAGTACTCGTTTAGTAGCTAATTCTAGAATCCTTATAAGATGAAACCAAAACTATAGTAGTTACGGGAAGGTAGAACCTACGTTTCTTTTGCAATGGGCACATTATGAGTGGGAACCTCTAGTGTGATCCAAATACTAGAAATCTTGGGATAAGATTATAAGTAGTGTAGCTTGAGTATTACATCCAATCATTGAAGTTTGAAACCCATGTGCAAGGGTTTAAGTGATGGTACCTTGATATGGTGGGCTTAGGTGTCCATGTGAATCTATCACATGTTAGTCTTACAATGGCACTGAGAGGGGGGATGAATCAGTGTAGTTATTTAAACTTAAATTCATAGCTCTTAAAGTAAAATAATGAAACCTTAAAACCAGATAAAGCAAGTATCACAAGAGAACATCACACAACACAAGATTTAATGAGGTTCCCCAATTTGGCTACTTCTCAAGAATGACTACTTGGACTATCATCCAAATCCAGCCTTTGCAAAGCACCAACTTTACAATCAATTTACCAACACCAACTGGAAGGAGCACCAACCCCTGATTTATCTGCACCAACCCCTGATTTACCAGCACCAACTAGAAGGAGCACCAACCCCTGATTTACCAGCACCAACTGGAAGGAGCACCAACCCCTGATGCCAAGCACCAACTTGGACTTCAATTCTAAAACTAGAAGATTGATAGTAAGATACCTTTGCTTTTGCAAGACCCTGACTGGTCTTCTTCACCTTTGCACTCTCTGTGCACTCTGCTCTCTCTGTGCAATCACTTTGCACACTCTGCTTCGTTACAACTACACTTTGCGTTCGTCTTCGCCCTTTGCACTCTTTGTGCCTTCTGCTTTATCTATGCAATCACAGCCGCACTTGGTCGAATTTCAACCTTTTTGCTCTTTGTGCACTTTGCTCTATCTACGCACTCATAGATGCACTTAGGACAATTTGACATGACTCTTCGCTCACTTTGTGCACTTCACCATCATCTCGCTGCTTTTACACTTTCTACACTCTTACGACCACATTTCACACTTCGACACACATTCAACGACTTATACAACCACTTAACAATTCTCCAAACAACCCTCCTTTTATAACAATATTTTCATGATGAAAACCCTAATCTTAGTTGATTGTAAACCCTAATCTTGGTCGGCTTTCATAAAAACTATAAACCCTAATTTTAGTCGGTTGTCATACTTCTCATTTCAGTCGAGTTCTCCTTCTTGACTTGCGCATTTACGACCTGTCATGAAATCGTGACATTTCTGCCTCTGTAGCTTCTTTTGTTGCTGTTGCCATGAAACTACAACATGTCGCAATATCACGACACTTTTTTCTCTCTCCTCTTTCTCTTTGCTTTGGCCCATGAAAATACATGTCGCGATATCGCGACATTTTTTTCTCTTTGCTCTTTCTCTTTGCTTTGGCCCATGAAAATACATGTCGTGATATCGCGACACTTTCGCCTCCGTATGCTTTCTCTATTCTTTTGTCACGATATCACAACATTTCTACCTCAGTATACTTTGTTTTTGCTTTTGTCACGATATCGTGACACTTATGCTTCCATAGACTTTGACTTTGCTTTTGTCACGATATCGTGACACTTCTGCCTTCGAAGTCTTCTTCTCTACTTTTGTCATGAAATCATGACAGTTTTGCTTTCGTACGCTTCCTCTCTTTCTTTTGTCGTGAAAATATGACATGTCGCGATATCGCAACACTTTTCAAACTTACTTTCTCTCTCCTATTTTAGTCATGAAAATGCGACATGTCACGAAATTGCGACACTTTTCCAACTTACTTTATCTCTCCTATTTTAGTCGTGAAAATATGACATGTCACGAAATCGTGACACTTTTCCAACTTACTTTGTCTCTCCTATTTTAGTCGCGAAAATGCGACATGTCGCAAAATCCCAACACTTTTCCAACTTACTTTCTCTTTCTTGTTTTAGTCGCGAAAATGCGACATGTCACGAAATCACGACACTTTTTCCTGCTTTCTCTTTCTCTTCCAACATGTCATGAAATTGCGACAGTTTTTCCACTTGCCTTTTTCTCTTCCAACATGTTGCAAAATCATGACAGTTTTTCTTGCTTTTTCTCTCTCTTCCAACATGTTGCGAAATCGCGACAGTTTTTCCACTTGCCTTTTTCTTTTCCAACATGTCACAAAATTGTGACAGTTTTTCTTTCCTGTTGTATATGTCGCGATATCGTGACACTTTTCTTACTTGTATTTTTCTTTGATCTTTTGCATATGGGCCACTTCGGTCTTCTTGGAAAATCACTATGCATACTCTGAGTAACCTTTGAACTCATCTTCTGCATCTGAATAGCTTTTGAACTTCCTGTCCACTACATCAATAGATCTATCTGACTGTGTTGACAACAATGACAATACCGTTGTTGCACCTTGCTCAACAATCTCCCCCTTTGGAATTGTTGGCAACACATGTGCACTTTCCTGTAACTCTTCTCCCCCTTTGACAATAATACCAAAGGGCTACTGCAGACTCCCCCTGAGTCCATGCACAACATTCTTAGAAAAAAATTATTACACTTAGAAAAAAGCATGAACATGAGCAAAAAGATAATCAAATACTTAAATGCTCCCCCTAAAAATGTGATCCCTATAGCTAGTCAATTATTGGGAAGTGTGACCACTCGACCAATCTGTCTCCAAGATAGAATGCACCTCCACTGGTACTCTTTCTGTCATCAACACCTCCTACCCAATCTGCATCTGAATATGAAATAAGGGTGAAGTCTTTATCTTTTGGATACCATAACCCATATTCCATAGTAGCCTTGAGGTACATAAGGGTGAAAAGGCTTGTTTCAAATCTTCTTAACAAGATCACACAGAACTTATCCAATCTCATAGAATCATAAAGAGAATTGTTAGAGACTTAATATGTTCTATACTTAATGCTCAATCAATGTATCAACTAAATATCATAGAAGCATAAAGAGAATTTTTAGAGACTCAATATGTTCTATACTCAAATCCCAATCTCAACTCAAATCAATCTCATAGAAGCATAAAGAGAATTGTTAGAGACTCAATATGTTCTATACTCAAATCCCAATCTCAACTCAAATCAATCTCATAGAAGCATAAAGAGAATTTTTAAAGGCTCTATATGTTCTATTCTCAAATCTCAATCTCAACTCAAATCAAGAATATAGAATAGTTTATTTTATGGAACTTGAACAACCACATGCATCCAATCACTTGACTAGGCTCAATCAAATCTACTCAACCAATCACCTCAATGAACAACCCTTTATCACAAACCCTAGTCAAAGCATGTATCAACCAACTCAAAATGTTTTCAACATTCACCGCTAGTCACACTTTACTTTCAACTGATCAAATCAGGAGACAACATTTTGTCAAACACTTCATGGCCAACTATAGTGCACCTTACTCAAACTCATACTTTTGGACCTCGGATAGGTATGATTCACAAAGCAAAGTTGCTCATCTTGATGAGCTAAACATGAATCAATAATCAAACTTCAATATTTTTCACCACAACGTCATAAGAGATCTAACAATATTCACGTCAATGTGTAGTTCAAGTACACACTGCTTTTATCGAAACACATATATGTGGCTAGGGCAACATTCTTTCACTAACCAAATTATCTGAACTGTTATAATCCTTAACTTTGGACAGAGGAAGTAAGAACCATCACCAGTACAACAATGACATATATCAATACTACCAATAATGACAACTCTCAATTTAATCACAACCCTTCACGGCACTTCCGCAAACAACTATATGAACTGAAAACACACTTCAACAATTATACGACAACTTCCCTGACTACTTGCCTTTCATCCTATGGTAATCAAACAAATACATAGGAGCATCAAAATGAAATTTCAAGATTGCTCCCCCTAAGGATGTGCTATCTGGATTTGCTTAGTGTAATAGCGGAGTAGTCTCCTTCAGTCTAAGGAGACATGATTTCCTTTCTTCGATCTTTCTCCAAACTTCCTTGAACTCAGGCTTGGATTTTTCAACTACATCCCTATTTTGGACCTTTTCATGAACTCAAACATTTCTCTTGTGTGGTTTTCTCTTGTGCATCCTTGATGAATAATTATTTTTCTTTCTTTTATGTACATGATTTATTCCTTGTCCGTGTTGCGTTCTTTGCATCTGATGAAATCTACTGTTTTGCCTTAGATTAGATACAAAAGTGCTTGGAAAAAATATTGCTATGTGCCCATGACAGTTATAATGAAAACATTGTACATAGTGTTCACTCAGAAATGCAGATGTATTTCTACCAGCATAACTCTTTGATTTATTATTCAATCCATAATAAGTTGCCTTGTGACCATACTGGTTGCATCTGAAACAATACTCATTAAAAGTATTATTATGAATAGAGTGAGAGTGATAGAACCTCTTTTGTTGTGGTTGCTTTGTTGTAGATCTCCTTTGATATTTTCTTCCTTTTGAAGATTCAACTTCAAAATTTTCTTGCTTCGATCCTTCAACAGTGAACTTCTTCTTCTCTGTAGAGTTGGAAGATGAAGGTTGTTCAGCTTCATATCCAAGACCACACTTATCCATGGAGCTTCTTTGTTGGCTTATCATTTTATCTAGCAACTTTGTGCTCTTCTCAAATTTGAGATTTGTATTGGCCTCTTCTAGTTGTTTCTTCAATAAAACAATCTCTTCCTCTTGTTTGCAGCAACCAATATCTTTATCATTGATCTATGACCTGAGATTTTCTTCAATAATTTTGAATTCTTCTACCTGTACTTTCAAACTAGTTATTATTTCATTTGCATCCTCAAGATTTCTTGAGATTTCCTTATTCCTTTTTCTTTCTATCTTCAATTTTAGAGCTATAATTAGTTCCTCTTTCAAATTTATTTCTGCATCAATTTCTTCTTCATCACATTCCTGTTCTTTTTCTATTTCTTCTTCGAGTGTCATGAAAATACCTCCACCTGTTTCTTTTCTAGAATCATCCTCTAGGACTTCATTAACTCTCAGCATATATGCCTCTATGTTCTCATCGTTATTCAAATTTAAAGCTTCGAACTGAGCTTGATGTGTTTGTAACTTGGCCTCCTTGATCTCATCGTCTCCTTCATGAATACTCCTCAGTTTGTCCCATATTTCTTTTACTATTTTACAACTCATGATCTTTACCAGTTCACTGTCTACTAATCTGCACCTGATAGCATTCTTTACTTTTGAGTCATTTTCAAACATATTCTTATCGGCAACATCGGTTGGAGGAGTGATGGGTATTGTGTATTCATTGTCTACTGAATCCCAAATGTCATATCCCAAAGCACAAAGATATGCCTGCATCCTGATTCTCCAGATCACGTAATTAGTTTTGTCAAACAAAGGTGCTTTGTATGGTGAGAAGCCTTCACCACTTGCCATTGTGTTACTTCCAAGATCACCCTAGTCGGTTAGTCTTGTACAAGAACTTGGCTCTGATACCAATTTTTAGTCTTAGAATGAAACTAAGAGGGGGGGTGAATCAGTGTAGTTATTTAAACTTAAATTCACAACTCTTAAAACTAAAATAATGAAACCTTAAAACCAGATAAAGCAAGTATCACAAGAGAACATCACACAACACAAGATTTAACGAGGTTCACCAATTTGGCTACTCCTCAAGAATGACTGCTTGGACTACCATCCAAATCCAACCTTTGCAAAGCACCAACTTTACAATCAATTTACCAGCACCAATTGGAAGGAGCACCAACCCTTGATTTATCTGCACCAATAGAAAGGAGCACCAACCCCTGATTTACCAACACCAACTAGAAGGAGCACCAACCCCTGATTTACCAGCACCAACTGGAAGGAGCACCAACCCCTGATGCCAAGCACCAACTTGGACTTCAATTCTAAAACTAGAAGATTGATAGTAAGATACCTTTGCTTTTGCAAGACCCTGACTGGTCTTCTTCACATTTGTGCTCTCTGTGCACTCTACTCTCTCTATGTAATCACTTCACACACTCTGCTTCATTACAGCTGCACTTTGTGTTTGTCTTCACCCTTTGCACTCTCTGTGCCTTCTACTTTCTCTATGCAATCATAGTTGCACTTGGTCAAATTTCAACCTTTTCTCTCTCTATGCACTTTGCTCTATCTACGCACTCATAGACGCACTTAGGACAATTCGACACGACTCTTCACTCACTTTGTGCACTTTTCCATCATCTCACTACTTCTGCACTTTCTGCGCTCTTACGACCACATTTCACACTTCGACACACATTCGACAACTTATACAACCACTTAACAATTCTCCAAATAGCCCTCCTTTTATAACAATATTTTCATGATGAAAACCCTAATCTTAGTCGACTGTAAACCCTAATCTTGGTCGGCTTTCATAACAAATGTAAACCCTAATTTTAGTCGACTGTCATACTTCTCATTTCAGTCGGGTTCTCCTTCTTGACTTGCACATTTATGACCTATCACGAAATCATGACATTTTTGCCTTTGTAGCTTCTTTTGTTGTTGTTGCCACGAAACTACATGTCGCGATATCGCAACACTTTTTTCTCTCTCCTCTTTCTCTTTGCTTTGGCCCACAAAAATACAACATGTCATGATATCGCGACACTTTTTTCTCTTTGCTCTTTTTCTTTTCTTAGGCCCGCGAAAATATAACATGTCGTGATATCGTGACACTTTCGCTTTCGTACGCTTTATCTATTCTTTTGTCATGATATCGTGACACTTCTGCTTCCATAGACTTTGACTTTGCTTTTGTCGTGATATCATGACACTTCTACCTTCGAAGTCTTCTTCTTTGCTTTTGTCACGAAATCGCGACAGTTCTGCTTCCGTACGCTTCCTCTCTTTCTTTTGTCGTGAAAATACGACATGTCACGATATCGTGACACTTTTCAAATTTACTTTCTCTCTCCTATTTTAGTCATGAAAATGTGACATGTCATGAAATCGTGACACTTTTCCAACTTACTTTCTCTCTCCTATTTTAGTCGTGAAAATGAGACATGTCACGAAATCCCGACACTTTTCCAACTTACTTTCTCTCTCCTATTTTAGTCGCAAAAATGCGACATGTCGCAAAATTGCGACACTTTTCCAACTTACTTTCTCTCTCCTATTTTAGTCGCGAAAATGCGATATGTCACGAAATCGTGACACTTTTTCCTGCTTTCTCTTTCTCTTCCAACATGTCGCAAAATCATGACAGTTTTTCCACTTGCCTTTTTCTCTTCCAACATGTCACAAAATCGTGACAATTTTTCTTGCTTTTTCTCTCTCTTCCAACATGTCGCGAAATCGCGACAGTTTTTCCACTTGCCTTTTTCTTTTCCAACATGTCGCGAAATCGTGACAGTTTTTCTTGCCTGCTTTATATGTCACGATATCGCAACACTTTTCTTACTTGTATTTTTTTTTATCTTTTGCATATGGGCCACTTCGATCTTCTTGGAAAATCACTGTGCATACTCTGAGTAACCTTTGAACTCTTTTCTTATGCATCTGAATAGCTTTTGAACTTCCTGTCCACTGCATCAACAGATCTATCTGACCGTGTTGACAACAATGACAATACTATTGTTGCACCTTGCTCAAAATCACATGGAGTGATAGTCATCTTTTACTAAACCCATCATGGAGATGGGGTAGAAAGCACTAAATATTTTAGTAGTTCCATCATGGAGGTGTATTTGACTAATCTTAAGGCATTACGCCTAGAAGTACCATCATATACTAACATATGATTGGTAAGGGAATTCCAACACTATTATCAAGATATATTACATTCGTAGAGAATGTAGGAAATGTGGGGTGGCTATTTGAGGAATCCTTTATTCCATGAACTATACAAGGTAAATCCCTAAATGTGCGATAGAATGGCCTCTCCTATGTACTCTAGAAATATCTATAGTGTTATAATATTGAAATATTGTAATGTCTTGTCAACTATAATCCAGTTGAAAACATCTTTGGTGAACCATAATTGTGATATTTACTTGGTGTAAAAGTTTTCTCTCTTGGTTTGGTTAGATCTAGGTTGTTACACATAGATCAACGTCATTACTTTGTTAATATAGTTTCTTTTTATGCATTATCTTTGTTCTCATTAGACATAGAATTTATTTTCCATTTTTTTTCTTTAGCTTAGGGTTTCATTTCTTAAATTTTCATTGTCTTTGTTTTTAAAAATAGCTTCTCTTTCTTTGCAACTTGCTTTTCCATAAGGTACAAAATTCCTTTCTTTATATTTTGCATTCCTTGTTGGTTTTCTATTGTATTTCATATTTTATACAATATAGCCTAGGTTTATTTCTTAAATTAAACTTTTATTTTCTTAGGAAATCTTGTTATATAGTTGCATTTTTTGTTCTTCTTGCATAAGTTAATTACATTTCATAGGTTTATGTTCTTAGCATTGTCAATAGGGACTCAACATTTTAGGATTAGTTTTTTTATATATATATGTAGCATAAGCAAGATTTGTATTACACATTCTTAGGTTAGCTTGATTCTTATACATCTTAGTTAGATGTTTCCAAAAGAACATAAACAAAAAACAAAAAACTTAAAAATAACACACACATTGCATCGTATTTTTTATGTTTTACAAATAAGCAAATCAACGACATTGGATTTCATCACCAAACATCAATTGCAATCAATGACGTTGGCTTTCATATCCAACCATTGATTTTCCCTTAAAAACCATAGAAAATTTTGTATATTTTCCTAGAATTCATCATCAAGAAACTCACTACCCTTGTGATTATCTCGAGGTAGCCTAGGTTAGGTGCCCTTGCTCATAGGGTTAAATAATTAGTGGTGCACAATTGTTGTTATTGATCAAGACTACTTAAGGGTGAAGTAGAAGCCCATTTTTCCTACACTAGTTTAAGAAAATAGTGTCTCTTATACCCCCTAAAATGTTATTGGAAGTCTTTTACCCCTTTAGGATACCTCAATCTAACCCTGTATTAGGAAGCTCTTTCAATTGTTTGTCCATTGCTTCTCCCCATGTACTTTTGGGTATATAAGGGAGCATGTGTAAACACACCTTATAGGTCCAACCCATCCACCTTTTGTAGATCTTAGGTGTAAATCAAACCACAACATACAAAAAATATTCAAAATTAGTATATAAAAAAGAAAAAAACTTCCAAAAATAGTCATTTAAAAAACTTCCAAAAATAGTCAAAGAACAAAAAAATCTTCCAAAAACAAAACTTCCAAATATAGTCATTAAAAACTAAAACCCAAAACCCTTGCAACACAAAACATAACAATCAAGACAAATTGAACAATTACATTATTATTTGTTGTTTGCTTTATTTTTTCATATATATGTTATTTAATTGCATATTAGATTGCCATTATCATACATATAATGTTGTATGCTTTTTTTACTACTTATGGTTGCATTTCCTTTAAGTTTATAGCATCAAAATCTAACTACATGAGGCACCTAGGGTTGTCGAATTTTATTTTTCTATTCAAGATGTCATCATGTGTGATCCTCATAAACCATAAAAAGGTAATGAAATATTTTCCCTCCTAGAATATGAGACTTTTGACTTCTATTTAAAGGAATATAATCCAATAGTAGAAATGTATGAGATCTTGCAACTAGAATATGAGACATTCTTTTTAGAGAAAATACTAATACTAGAGGATGAAAAATAGAAGAAGAAACATATATAGAATATGAAACATATAAATTTTTCTTAGAGAAAGCTAAGATTGTAGGTTTTTGATAAATATCTTGGGACCATTTTTTGTGAATAAATATTCCTCTTTAATGATAAAATCCTAGAAATAGATCCTATGCAAAAAATTAAGAAGGATTTGCCCATGACTCTTGATATTGCTCACGTGATCCTAGATAAATGGGCTACATTAAGCTATAGAGAAACTATGATTTAAAAAATGAGGTATTTTCCTAGAGTATTAGGAAGTACAACTAGGATAAATTTTGTACTCTAATAGTTTGATGCTTTGAAGGATGACATTTAGTTGGTTAAAGGGCAACAACAAAAGGAACTAGTATTGTTGATTGATGTTGTATTAGTTGCATAAAGTTGGTTGTCCAAAATAATAATTTCCATCAAATTCTATCATGAATGAGATAAAATTTGGAGAGTCTATCACAATCATGGAAATGAAAATGACCACCTTTACTTACCACCACTTTAGAATTAAATATAGTTATTAATTTCAATATAGTTGGGCTCAAATGGTAGATCAATAAGGAATGATAAGAGAAAATCTTATTCTAACTTCTAGATCATGACACCCTCTCAAGGTTCAAAGTATTTAGATAAAGAGACATCATATATCATAGAATTCCCCCATGAGACTCTAAAATAGGTAATTTCCCTATATATGCACCATTAATGATATTTGACTTACTATGTTTACTTCAGTGTTTCAAATCTTGAGCTGGAGCATCGACATTAGAAAGGTAGGTAGTTCTTTTCTTGAGCCTTTGGATGTGATTATATTTTACTTTGAGAGATAGTTGTTTGTTTTTATAAATTCCTCTTTTCATTTTCTCTTCTAAAAAAGTAATGAAAATAAATCCGCATTTCACTGAGATAGAATTCTCACAATAGATACTTAGGTCCCCATTTTTTACATCCCTTTCCTCTAAAGACTAGTTTAAGATATTTTTAAGACCAATGGTTTCTTTAATAAAGCTAATAATATGAAATTTCAACCTAATAATACAATGATAACATGGAAATATCTAAAATCTAGATTATTTTAGGATAGGTAGGAGTTTTCTTCCAACTCCATAGCCTAACATATGAGCTCATAGGATCCATAGCCTAACATATGATCCCAAGTTATTCAAGGTAATTTATCCTATGAAGGAACATTTCAATATTAGCATCCATTAGTTGTTCCCTCACTTGGTGAAAATGGATCCTATGATAGGAAATATAGAGAGTGCATATAATCCACCATGCAAATTGAAAAAAAATAAATGATCAAGATATCACTAGTAAAAAGAGCTTTAGCATCTCCTACATCCATATTCTATCAATTTGAACTAATGAAAGGAATAAAGAAGCCATGGTTCATCAAAGAACTTCCAATATAGATTATGGAAGTTAATATCTTATTTATAGGATAAGTTGAGTCCCTTTGGGACCAAGTGTGCTAAGGTGGACCCAATACTTCTCGATTCAAGTCCCTTTGTTCTAAAATATATCCCTCATATCTCAATAAGTGTGATACTTTACTCCCCAAAGATAACTAGGTAGGTACAATAGAATTTAACATCCAAGGACAACTACACTAAATAACTCCCCATATAATAAAATAGATGAAGTATTTGGATATGTTAGATAATAGGATGGTAATCACATGGTTGAAGAAAATATCCTACATGCAAGGTAGACCCTAGTGATGTAAACTACTTATTGTGCACTTAGAATGATAGTTGAATACTTGAAAAAGGTGTTGTAAAAACTACTAAATGCTTAATCACAAGAGGTACTCTTCTATAAAGGAAAACTCCATAAATGCTACCAATGCCATTGATGAAGAAAGCCAAAGTGGAGGTGTCCATAGATAATGCTACCTCATGTTTTAAAGGAGATCATAGAACTATAAATCCAATTGTGGAAGTCAAGAAGTTGAATAAGATCAAGGGAAGAGCATCCCATAAATTTAGTATAAGTAATTGGTATTATGCACCAAAATATAGATGATCAAGTGCACCCTTGCATGCTAATTGAAAGGTAGTTTTGAACCTGTTACGTCATAGCTAAATTAAGGTAATCTCCCAATTTTATAATTTTTCATAGAGGTACCATTTTGTAGACTCAATTACCAATTATGAAAGAATCATTTTAGATCTTATGCTATTTAAGGTTGGTTCCTCATGAAGTCACTATAAATGTAGTACCTAGGAACTACCTAGGAATTTGTAATTTTTAGAGGATCATGGAGTAGAGAAAGCAAATAGTAGACACCTCACAAAGCCTCTCAAAATTAATTTAGTATGTCATAGATATTTATTTACTTGAAAAAAGGGAACAATCAACTTTGGGGAGCAATATATGAAATTATAATATGATTCATGGCCAAGGAAAATTTTTTATGATATAATATTGATAGGACTAAGGATATTTATTATGCTATGTTTCTAAACTATTATAATATTTTATTATGTAAGCCCTATGGGCCATGGTTAACCTTGTTATGTCTAAATCTATTTCATAACTTGTAATTAACCTTAAGATATCTTGTTATGATGACTTAAACTAATTTATGTAATTAGTGTTTTTGGCATTGATAAAAATACCCCCTATCACTTATCATTTCAATATTGGAGTGTTGAAAATATTATCTACAAATAATACAATGATTATTAATGGTGTCTATGAGAAATCCCAAATATCTACATCTATTTTCCATTCTTTCATTGTTTTGTACTTTTCGTATAAGATTTGACTAGATGGATGATTTTTGTTCATTTTTAAGAAATATTATAAATTCTTGCCTGGTATAAGATGATGGATTTTGAAGCCATAATATTAATGTTAATTCACAATATAGATTTCACATGATCAAATATAAGATAGCCACAATGTACTAAGATCGATATAATGGCGTAAGCAAGATAATATGTATATCAAGGCTTATAATATATCAACTAAAATTCATTAATAAGCAATAATTATGAATGTAAATAGCCTGAATCATACATGTACAAAGCATGTCACACAACTTACAATATTAAGTGCTCAAATGTGTGCAAAATTTATTACTCCTCTTTCTATTACAAATATAACACTTCTCTTTACACTTGATGAATAATTGATATTGATATTTATTCACTTCTTTACTTTATTATGGAGTATTCTATAGCCATAGTAGAATAACTCTTTGTATACCTAACTATTCATTTCCATATTCCAAGTCTCATGAATCTTGGCTCCTCCACTTGGCACTTGCATACACATGACTCTATATTGTATGCACACCTAGACATGGTTCTTCACTTAGCATATTCTAATCTAAGGATACTTGTGCACATAGACTCACATAAAACTTGCACACTTACTCACATGACACTTGTGCATTTCCTGCACATTATTACATTACATAAAATATTACTCACACTCTAAACTAAGATGTGATCCTAATTTATAATATGTACCATGAAGGTACCATGGGGGTACATTAGCATGTACAAAATAATTTAATATACTCCAACACCCCCCTGTATTACATTATTTGGTTATTGAAGACTTTAGTCTTTAATCTAGGTCTTCATCCTTCAAGTGACTTTACAATGCAAGTGATATTTATCTTGATATTCATCTAGTTCTTCTTCTTGCTTTTCTATATCATTGAATTTAGCTTCATGCATTCCAGTTTTTGTAGCTTCAAGATTATATTTCTCTTGTATTTTCTCCTTTTTATTATATTCTTGCATAAAAATATTTCCTTTGCCTTTGTACTTATAATTATATGATCCCTTTTCCTATATAGATAATTTTGAGCACTCACTTAAGGCATCATAATAGATTCCTAAGGTAGATGAACTTGGTTTATCAATATTGCATGAAGAATGAAATATATTTTCTAGAAATGATTCATATACTTTTATTTTCTTCTTGAGAAATTCAATTAGCTCCTTTTATTTCATATTTTAATCTTTATAAAACTTAAGTGTAATCAATGCCATATACATTATGCTATCAATATCTAAATATATCATAATACTATCTTTTCCATCATCATTTCATTCAAAAACTCTTACATGCAAATAGTACTCATATATTTCAATTTTTTTTTTGGTAAATTAATTTTATTGAAAAAAAGGAATTTGAAATGCGCCCTAACACATTTTACAACTTTGAAGCAAGAAGGAATGAATAACTTCTAAACAACTTCAGTCAGAGCACAACCGAGAGGCAAAATCCAAAATTTACCAAAATGAGATGTCCTCAAGGACAAAGGAACAAAAAAGGAACTAACAACATATAGCAGCCAACCTAGACCAAAATGAAACCTGCAATCCTTCAGACCAAAGGATCAAGATATGTTTCAAAATTTTCATCCATAGCTTCACTATAGATTAACTTTGAGACCAATCCTATTTTTTCTTCAGATTTCTCAAGCAAACTTTTGATCCCAAATTTTATGGCATCTACTTTTTCTTTTTATATCATGGACTCCATATTGTTATCCATTAAATTTGTAGATTTTGATTCCTTTGAGATAAACTACCTTATGACTCCCTAGGTTTAAATAAATCAAAGTTTCTAAATTAAAAACTCTATGAAGTAGAAATCCTTGTCTCCCAAATATTAGACTCTAAGAAACAATTTTGCAAAATTAATTTTCCTAAGTTTGAATTTGAATGCCTTTTGATTCAAAAATTAATTAATTTGCCAAAAAACAATAATCTATTATTTTAAAAATTAATAAAGCAAATCAAATTCAAATTTATCTAACTATTAAAAAATCTTATGACTCCAACTTTATAATAATTCAATTTATAAACCTACTTATCACTCCATATCAAAAAATATTAAATTAAACCTTATCACTCCTTAAATTAACTTTTAACTTAATAAAATATTAAATTATTTACTCCTACCTTATCACTCCTTTATTAACTTAGAAAACCCTAAAATCAAAAAATTACCTTAAAAATTATCGCATAGCATGCCTTATCTCCTTTGAATGTTGTGAATGTGAACTACATTTCCTCACTCATGAAGATAGAATTGATTCAACTCCATTTATTGCAACATGCATGCAGGTGGACATTTCACTTTAGGTAGGTAGAAAAAATTAAATTTTTGAATATCTTAACATTCCATTGTAGTGAGAATGTTATGTCCCTAGGTGGTTATGCATGGAGCATTTCTTGTTGGTACTTCTATCTCCATGAAAATTTTGCAAGCATTACAGTTCCTCCTACTAATGATGTGTCCTACCAACACTCTAACTATTTGCTATCCTTTTGGCATCTTGTATAACTCATTTTCTCATCCCTTGGAACTTATTTTTGTTGTGTTGACTTGACTATCTTTTCCTCTTCTGGCAATGGCTCTTGGTTTTGGCTCTTCCTACGACTTTTTCTCTTCTAGCAATGGCTCTTGGATATTGACTATGACAATTTCTCTTCCTATGTTGATTGTGGATTTTTCTCTTCCAACAATGGACCGACTCATGGAGACTATGTCACTGATGTGTTCTTACTGTATTTCTTCTTATCATATTTGGTTGATGCACTATATATTATTGCTTATACTTATGTCGCTCCTTTTTTTGGGTCAGGTGATTCTCATGGTCACATTAGCTATTCATTTGGTGGTCTATGATTTACATACTCCTCAAGAATGCATTTAACTAATGGCTTTTTAAGGATGCATTCTTCATTTGGCATTGGCTCTATATTTTATTTGCTCTTTCATGTTGATGTAGGAAAAATAAATTTTTCCTAAAACTTTATTCTTTAAACCTTGAGCATATTTTCTAAGCTAGTACCTTAAGCTTCTACTCTTTCTTCTAATGACTAATTTTTGATTGTTGTTGTACTTACTACAACCTAGAGCCTTTTCATGATCAAACTTCTACTTTTATTAATAGTTTTTTAGATCTTCTTTCTTTAATAGAACTTCTATTTTATGGCTTCTCTTATCAAGCCATAATTTCAAGGTCTAAAACCTTAAACTTGCTGAATTTTTTCCTATGTCAAGGTTTGCCTTCAAGACCTAAATCTTCTCATAGACTACCTCTATTCCAAATAGAATTTAATAGGTAAACTCAATCTATTGTTTTTATTATATATTTTACAAGGTCTATCTTCAAGACTTGAATATTTTTACAACTTTCAATTAGCCTCAGCTTAATGAAAGGTGACTAGAATATATATATATTAGTCCTTGATATATCCTTATTCTTTTTTGCTTTCTCTTACACTTGAAAATCAAAGCCTTATATATTTTTTGTATAAATATTCTCACACTTTTGATGATAAATCTCCGCTATAAATATCTTAGGTGACATCTAAGAACCCAAATAATGTCAAGGTGACTCATATTTCCCTAATGCCTCAATAAAAAGCATAATAACTTGATTGTATTATATCCTTAAACTTCATCCTAAGTTGATAGAAATCAATGTCAAGGATTATATATGTTTTTGAAATTCTTCTAATGTCAAGGGTTGGATATTTTCCTGTAATGATCAACTATCTTAAAGTTAATTCACCCCAATAGTCGAGTCCTTGTATTCACTAGTTATAATAGTGAAAAGGCCCTATAGATGAGTCATAGTCTTCACTAGTTATTTTACAATCATGGAAAGACTCTATAGCTAAGTCCTAGTCTTCATTAGTTGTTTCTACAACTATGGAAATAATCTAGCCTTTTTGATTACTTTGATCTTATAATAGAGTCCAAGTATATCTCCTTTTAAAGTAGATAGACTCTAAACCAATTTTATCACATTGGACAAAATCAATTTTATATGTAGCTAAATAAGTTCAAATTATGAAATGAACTACTTGTTGTAGCTTTTATACCACTAATGGCTTTTGAATATTTAATATTAATGTACATTCAATATAAATTTCATAGGATAAAATATAAGATAGCCACAATGTAGTAAAATAAAGATAATGATGTAAGGAAAGCAAACTAATAGGTATATCAAGGTTTATCATATATCAACTAACATTAATTAATAAGTAGAAATTATGAATTTAAATTGTCATACATGTACAAAGAATGTAGTAAAAATTACAATATTAGTTACTCAAATGTATGTAAACTTTATTACTCCTCTTTCTCTTATAAATATAGCACTTCTCTTTACACTTGATGATAGATAATTGATATTGATCTTGATTCACTTTGCTTCACTATGGAGTACTATATAGCCATAGTAGAATGACTCTTTGTATACCTGACTATTCCTTTCCATATGCCAAGTCTCATGACTCTTGGCTTCTCTAATTTACACTTGAATATACATGACTCTATATTGTATGCACACCTAGAAATGAATCTCCACTTAGTAGATTCTAATCTAAGGATACTTGTTTACACTTACATATAAGACACTTTTGCACATAGACTCATATAACACTTGCACACTTACTCACATGACACTTGTGCATTATCTGCACATTATTACATTACATAAAATATTACTCACTCTCTAAACTAAAACTCATTCCTAATCTAAGATTTACAAGATGTACCTTCATGGTACCATGGGTGTACATTAGCATGTACGAAACAATATAATATACTCCAACACCCCCATTTATTACTTTATTTGGTTATTGAATATTTTAGTCTTCAATATAAGTCTTCACCCTTCACATGACTTTGCAATGCAAGTGATATTTATCTTTATCTTCATCTGGTTCTTCTTCTTGCTTGTCTTTATCATGGAATTCAGATTCATGCATTCTAGTCTTTGTATCTTCAAAATTATAATTACTTTGGACTTTCTCCTTGTCATTAAATTATTGCATAAGAATATTTTCTTTGCCTTTGTGCTTAGAATAATATGACACCTTTTCCTATATAAATACTTCTAAGAATTCACTTAAATAATGATAATATATTCCTATGTTAGATGAACTTGGTTTATCAATATTGCATGAAGAATGAAATATCTTTTCTAGAAATGAATCATCTAATTTTATTTTCTTCTTGAGAAATTCAATCAGCTCCTCTTGTTTCAAATTTTATTATTTATAAAATTTAAGTGTAAGCAATGCCATATACATTATGCTACCAATATCTAAAGATATCATAATACTATCGTTTCCATCATCAATTACTTCAACAATTCTTGCATGCAAATAGGACTCAAATATTTCAAAATTTTCATCCATAACTTCACTATAGATTAACTTTGAAATTTCTCAAGAAAAATTTTAATCCTAATTTTTATGGCATCTAATTTTTCTTTTCACATCATGGAATCCATATTGTTATCCATTAAATTTGTAGATTTTGATTACTTTGAGATAAACTGCCTTATGACTTCCTAAGTTTAAATAAATCAAAGTTTCTACGTTAAAAACCTATGAAGTAGAAATCCATGTCTCCCAAATATTATAAACTAAGAAAATAAGAAGTTTACAAAATTAATTTTCCTAAGTTTGAATTTGAATACCTTTTGACTCCCAAATTAATTAATTTGCAAAAATTCAATAATCTATTATTTCAAAAATTAATAAAGCAAATCAAATTCAAATTTATCTAACTATTAAAAAAACTTATCAAACTTTATAATAATTCAATTTATAAACCTACTTATCACTCCATAACAAAAAATATTACACTAAACCTTATCACTCCTTGATTAACATTTAACATAGTAAAATATTAAATTATTCACTCCTACTTTATCACTCCTTTATTAAATTAGAAAACCCTAAAAACAAAAAATTCCCTTCAACAATATTGCATAACGCAACTTATCTCCTTTGAATGTTGATAATGCTTTCAACTACATTTCCTCACTCATGTAGAAAGACTTTATTCAAATCCCTTGAATGCAAAATGCATGTAGATGGATGTTTCACTTTATGTACATAGAAAAATGAAATGATTGAATATCTTAACATTCCATTGTAGTGAGAACGTTACATCTCTAGGTGGTTATGCATGCATCATTTCTTTTTGGCTCTTCTAAATCCCTAAAAAGTCTGTGAATGTTGCACTTACTCCTACCAATTATGTGTCCTAACAACACTCTATTCATTTATTCTCTTTTTGGAATTGTGTAGAATGTATTTGCTCATCCCTTAGTCCTTTTTCCTACATTGGTTCTTTATGTTTCCTTATTCTTGCACTAAATCATCTACATATTTTCCTCTTTTAGTGATGGCTCTTGGCATTGGCTCTTCCTACAACTCTTCCTCTTCTAGCAATGGATCTTGGAGATCCACCACAATGATTTCTCTTCTTGCATTGGCTTGATTGTGGTTTTCCTCTTCCAACAATGGATCAACTCATGGAGATTGTGTCATTGTTGTGTTCTTATTGTATTTCTTGTTCTCATGTTCATTTGATGAACTATATATTTCTAATTATGATTATGCTACTCATTTTTGTAGGTTAGGTGGTGCTCATGGTCATGTTAACTCTTCATTTGGTGGTGGATGCTCTATGTACTCCTCAAGAATACATTTAACTAATGGTTTTTGAAGGATGCATTCTTCATTTGGCATTGGCTCTACATTATGTTTTCTCTTTCACATTGATGTAGGTAGAATAATGTTGCCCTAAAACTCTATCCTTAGGAAACCATAAACTTTATCCTTTATTGGAACGAGAATGCAGAGCACTTACATTTTTGGGAGCAGAGGTTTTAGGGGGGCTTGCAGATCAGCCACGACCCCGACCAGAAGCCTTTTTTTGGGTGTTGGGGATCTGGGAATCTTTCTTCCGACCTGAATCATTGGGGATATATTTTTCTGGGAAGGGCATTGAGAAGCTAGGTGGCCCTGAGTGTTGCACTCTAAACAAAAAGCAGGCTTGTTCTCGTACTCAATTCCTTGACGCCTTCTGTAGCTCCCGTAGTTGATGCTGATGCAGGTAGGCAGATCTGAATCCATATTAGCCATGACGCAGACACGAGCATAGGTCATTATGGTTCTGGCTCGGGTAGTAGGGTCGATGGCGACTAAATCTCCAATCGGTTGAGTGATGCCTTTGAGTGCATCATTGTAGAAGAACTATGGGGGAAGCCCATGGAGCTTGATCCAAATCATAGTGATGTTGATAGACTGAGTTTCAGGGTCAAAATCTTCTCCCCATCTCTGTAGAAACAGGCTATGACGGTCGAAAAACCAAGGTCCTCCAATGAGAATGTGGTGGGTGTCGAGGGCATTGTTTAGCCTGATCATGAAGAACCCCCTAGGAAATGCCACTAACTCTAAGCTGCCTGACAGTCACCATTTGGAAAGAGCCCACTCGTGGATAGTTTCCATATCAGGTCGGGCACTGACAAATTTCCCAACTAGAGAGGGACTCTTGAAATATTAGTGGCTCCATAGCCTCGCTTGGAAAAGAAACTTCAGTGCCCGAAATAGAGAAGGGCAAAGGAGTTTGGAAATAAAACGCTCCTGTTGAAGACCTAAATTTATCTGCAAAGGACAAATACCAAGGTCGTGCTTTGGAAGGAGAAGAGGGTGAAACCCTAACGTTATCAGACATCGATTTCACCACGCCATTTGGGTCTTCACCACGATAATTGCTGAGTGGGCCTGCAGTAGGCTCAACACCATCTGCAAGGCCCGAGGACAAACCTGCCAGACCAGCACCCTCCAGCATCCCTCCAACGTCGCCATCACCAACGCCATCGTCCATAGATGCACCTGCTCCTGTTCCTGATCCCATTCTCACCAATCAATTTGCTCCCTTAAATAATCTTCATACTAGAGAGGACATCTTCGATGACCTTCCCATAGATCCAAATGCCTCATCCACACCCACTGTGATTCAGTCTCCCTTGTCCAAAGGTAAGGCTGTAATGACCTTCCCAAACTCACCCTCAGATTCCGGTCCTTCTCACCTTCCTCTTCCCTTCCCACCCCTTCCCCCGACTCAGAACCGTCCTCTTTCCCTCTCCCCTGAGTTTGTTGCCCTGTGCCAGTCTCCTCGCTCTCCATCCCCCCATCGGCCTATCCTTGGGACTGACACCACCGACATTCTCCAAACATCCAGCCCATTGAAATCTCCCATTCCCGCACCAAAAGCTAATTTCAACAAAGAACAAAGAATGGGAAGACCGTCCAATGCAAAAAAGATTTCCAAAGCAGCTGAGATTGAAACGACTGATGGATCTGTGCCTACCTCCTTGGGCCCTATTTTCGAACAACCCACCCACCAAGATTTGGATGAGGTTAGACCTAAACTTACTCCGTCTCAAGGGAGAGGCAGAGGTTGCAAAGCAAACCCCAAGTCAACTTGATGAAGTTCGTCTCTTGGAATGTCCGAGGCCTCAACGAAACTGCTAAATAGAGTACTGTCAAATCGGTGAGAAAAAACCTAAAACCAACTATCATGTTTCTTCAAGAATCCAAACTGGACGAGAATAGCAGCACTCAAGTTTGCAAGCTAATCTGGGAAAACAACAATTTTTCCTTTTGTCCCTCCTTAGGGGCATCCGGGGGTCTCCTTTGTTTGTGGGATCCGACAACTATTGAGGGGAGAGTTCTTTCAATCTTTGACAGAACCATCAACATTTTGTTCACTAATAAAGTCACTAACCTCCAATGGATTGCCACCAATGTTTATGGACCAAATAGTCCTGTCAATAGAAGATTGCTATGGGACAAGCAAGGAGGCAATCCGATCACTAGCAGCTACATTGAAGATTTTAGTGAATTTATCAACCTCAACGAGCTAATGGACATGCCGCTCCAAGGATCCAACTACACTTGGAGCAACAGACAGGTGGGCATTCATCACATCCAAATTTGGCTTGATAGATTTCTCTTATCCAAAGAACTCATTCTTGTTTTTGGCGATGCCAAGCTTCATAGCCACCCAAAAATTGGATCCGATCACAACCCCCTAATTCTGGATTGTTCCCGCCCCCAACAAACCTTCAAAACCCCTTTCAGGTTTGAAAATATGTGGCTCACCCATCCAGATTTAGGTCGGTGTATTCGACAATGGTGGTAGCAAAACCTTTGTCCAAACCCTCTCTCGAATCTGTTCCTCAAACTCAAAGCGGTCAAGCTCAAGCTGAAATGCTGGAACAGGGAGGTTTTCGGCAACCTCTTTACCGAAAAAAAGCATCTGATGGATGAGCTCAAAAGGGTGGAAAATCTGATTCAGGGAGGGGATCAGAGGGTCAAAACTTTCATGGAGGAAAAAAGCCTCCTTTCAAACCTTCACAATGCCTTGGCTAAGGAAGAGTCCTACTGGAGGCAAAAATCCAGAAGCCTCTGGCTCAAAGAAGGAGACACCAACACGAAGTTTTTCCATGCTTCCACCATGCGCCACAGAGGCTCAAATAAAATCTCTGAGTTGACCAAGGCTGATGGTACCTTTGTCTCTGACATCCATGCCATCAGACAGGAAGCTGTGTGCCACTTCCAGGAAATCTTAGGTCCAAGTGTTGACTGCCACCCCCGCACAGCAAGTTCTCTACTTCAGAACATACCAAAGTTGGTGTCTAATGATGATAATGGGAAATTGCTCCAATTCTTCACTGAAGAGGAGATCAAAGATGCTCTGTTTGCAATGGAACCTGACAAGGCCCCTGGACCTGATGGCTTCCCACCCCGGTTTTTTCAACACTTTTGGGATATTGTGGGCCCTGATGTTGTTGCTGCGGTTAAATTCTTCCAGAGAGCCAAAAAGATGCCGAGAGAAGCCAATTCCACCTTCATTGTTTTAATTCCCAAGTCCAATGATCGTGCTTCCCTCTCCGACTTCAGACCTATTAGTCTCTGTAGTGTCATCTACAAACTTATCACCAAAGTTATGGCAAATAGGCTGAAAGACATCCTTCCCTCCATCATCGACCAGTGCCAAGGAAGCTTGGTCAAAGGCAGATTCATTGCTGATGGAGTGATAACCATCCATGAATTGGCCCATTCGGCATCTAAAAATAAAAAACCCAGTATGTTCCTTAAGCTTGACATGAACAAGGCTTTTGATCGGGTTTCCTGGAAATTCCTGTTCGAGGTCCTTGAGAAGTTTGGGTTTCACAAAGAATGGGTCAAGATGGTTCGTGAATGTATCTCTACTGCTTGGTTCTCTGTTCTTATCAATGGTTCACCTGCTGGCTTCTTTCAAAGTTTCAAAGGCATCCATCAAGGGGACCCTCTGTCACCCTTCCTCTTCATCATTTTGGCCGAAACCCTTGGAAGAACCCTTACCGCTGCTTGCAACAGTGGACTCGTCTCCGGGATCAAACCAGCCTCAACAACCAATGCCATTTCCCATCAAAAGTTTGTGGATGATACTATTCTATCCTCTCATGCTTCTGTTCCCGAAGCAAAAATCATTAAGAACATTCTTGATTCTTATGAAGAGGCGGCTGGCTAGAAAGTCAATTACCGCAAAAGCAAGCTATACTTTCTCAATACTCCCATCCACAGGCAAAACAAGATTGCTGAGATCCTTGGGTGTATCATTGGGAGCCTTCCAACTACTTATCTCGGATTACCACTTTTCCATGGCAAATCGGTCTCGGCTATGTGGAACCCTATTTTAGATCGCCTCAACAAGAAACTTGCAGGTTGGAAAAGTTCAATGCTCAGTCAAGCAGCCAAAGCCACTCTGGTCCAGGCTTGCCTGCAAAGTATTCCTATTTTTTTCTTATCTATCTTCAAAGCTCCAGCTTCCATCCGCCAAAGAATTGAGCAAATTCAACGCAGATTCCTTTGGGCGGGAAACGAAAACAAGAACAAATTTTCCCTTGTTGCCTGGGACAAGGTTTGTTCCAAGAAAAAGGATGGAGGTCTCGGCTTCAGGGACATCAAGCGGATGAACATGGCCCTCATTGCCAAGTAGTCCTGGAGACTTACCATCAATGAAAAAGTCACTTGGATTGACATCATCAAAGCTAAGTACCTCCATCAGGTTCCCTTTCTTGGAGAGCACAACCTTCCTAGCGGATCTCATTTCTGGAATGGTGTCACCAAAACAAGGAAGATCATCATGGAAGGCTTAAGGTGGTGTCTTGGAAATGGAATGACCATTCATTTCTGGGATGACCCGTGGATCCGTGACAAACCTCTCAGCCAAGACCCTCATCTTGCAGTGCTCAAGACGGTTACCGAAGCCACCTTTGGAGATAAGGTGTGTCATTTCATTAACCCAGGTATTACAAGACCCGAATGGAAACACCTGGCTCTTAATGGGCCTAGGCATATCACCGAGGTGCTTAGGCGGTTACAAAACTTGTTGAGGACTTGCATCATCCCCAGCTCTCACAAAGATGACTCCATGGTTTGGAACCTTGAAGATTCAGGGAATTTCACTGTTAAATCTGCCTACTACAGCCAAGAAGCTCCCAGTGATGGCCGGGACTTATCTAATCAGGTCTGGGTCCCCAAGATCATTCCCAAGGTCAAATTCTTCTGCTGGTTGGCCATCCAAAATAGAATCCTCACCACTGACAACTTGATAATCAGAGGGTTACTCATCCCCAATTGGTGCATCCTGTGTAAAAATGCCTGTGAGTCAACTTCGCATGTTTTTCTGGAATGTCCCTTCTCTCTTGCAGTGCTCAACCAGGTTCTCAACACCTTCGTCATCTCCGTAGCCCTCCCTCATTCCATTCCCCTCCTTTTTCAACAATGGCCCCGGCCTTTCAAGAGCAGTCAACTTAAATTCATGTGGCAAGCTTGCCTTCACATTTTCCTGTGGCAGATTTGGCTTGAGAGAAATGCCAAAATTTTCAAAAACCATGCCACTGATAAGAAGATTGTTGTTGCCAAAATCTTGGCCCTTGCTGCGGAGAATGCCTCTCTTGTCTCGTCTTCCAAACCCCCCCTCCTGGCCTTGAATCGGACCTAACAAAACTTTTCAATCTTTCCAATTTCTCTGCTACACCCCGTACTTCTGTTGACAGGTCTGTAATCAAGTGGGTCTTACCTCCTACTGGGTGGCACAAGCTTAACTTCGATGGCACGGCCAAAGGCAACCCAGGAGCGGCTGGCGGAGGAGGAATTCTCAGAAATCACAGAGGAGAAATAATTTTGGCCTTTGCTCAGAACCTGGGAATTCAATCTAACAATATGGTAGAGGCTCGGGCCTTGCTCCAAAGCTTGATTCTCTTGGAAGGCTTGACCATCAATAAACTTATCATAGAAGGAGACTCATTGCACTGCATCAACTGGCTCAACGGGACCTCTGTGCCTCCCTGGGCCCTTGTTTCGATCTTCCAAGAATGCAAGGCACTAATTGGCATTTACCCAAAATTAATCATTAAGCATCAGTATCGGGAAGGAAACAAAGCTACGGACTGGCTTGCTAACAAGGGAGTTGATGAAATGGACATTCATGTTTGGAGAGACTCCTTCCCGATTGGCCTAAGGGACGCTTCTACAAGTTCCAATGTCTGCACAATGTGAGTGGTTAACTGGGCACCGGGTTTGTTCGCTCTTGGAACTGGTCGAGTCTTCGCATCCTTTCTTCCTTCCTCTCCCCCTTCGGCTGTGTTTTGGCAACTTGGCATGTTTTCACGACACTTTTCACCGTTGGCCACAAAATTTCAGCTTGTCGCGATATCGCGACATTCCTTTTTGCTCTGGCCGTGAGGTTGCTACTTGTCGCGATATCGCGACACTTTTTTCTCCTTCGGACGCGGTCTTCCAACTTGTCGTGATATCGCGACACTTTTTCTCTCCGGGCGCTTTTTTGCAACTTGTCGCGATATCGCGACACTTTTTCCCTTCAGGCGCTTTCTTGCATCATGTCGCGATTTCGCGACATTTTTTCTCTTCGACGGCGGTCTTCCATTTTGTCGCGATATCGCGACACTTTTTCTCTTCGACTGCGGTCTTTCAGATTGTCGCGATATCGCGACACTTTTTCTCTTCGGCTGCGGTCTTCCAGATTGTCGCGATATCGCGACACTTTTTCTCTTCGGCTGCGGTCTTCCAGATTGTCGCGATATCGCGACACTTTTTCTCTTCGGGTGCTTTTTTGCAACTTGTCACGATATCGCGACACTTTTTCCCTTCAGGCGCTTTCTTGCATCATGTCACGATTTCGTGACACTTTTTCTCCTCGACGGCGGTCTTCCATTTTGTCGCGATATCGCGACACTTTTTCTCTTCGGTTGTGGTCTTTCAGATTGTCGCGATATCGTGACACTTTTTCTCTTTGGCTGCGGTCTTCCAGATTGTCATGATATCGCGACACTTTTTCTCTTCGGCTGCGGTCTTCCAGATTGTCGTGATTTCGTGACACTTTTTCTCTTCGGCTGCGGTCTTCCAGATTGTCGCGATATCGCGACACTTTTTCTTCTTGGCAGCGGTTTTCCATCTTGTCGTGATTTCACGACACTTTTTCTCTTCGGCTGCGGTCTTCCATAATGTCGCGATTTCGTGACACTTTTCCTCTTCGGCTGCGGTCTTCCAGATTGTCGCGATATCGCGACACTTTTTTTCTTTGGTTGCGGTCTTCCAGATTGTCGTGATATCGTGACACTTTTTCTTCTTGGCAGCGGTCTTCCATCTTGTCGTGATATCGCGACACCTTTTCTCTTCGGCTGCGGTCTTCCACAATGTCGTGATATCGCGACACTTTTTCTCTTCGACAGCGGTCTTCCATCTTGTCGCGATTTCGTGACACCTTTTCTCTTTGGCAGCAGGCTTCCACAATTGTCGCGATATCGTGACACTTTTTCTCTTCGGCTGCGGTCTTCCTTCTTGTCACGATTTCGTGACACCTTTTCTCTTCGGCAGCGGTCCTACTTCTTGTCGTGATTTCATGACTCCTTTTCTGTCCGAGCGCGGTCTTCCTTCATGTCGTGATTTCGTGACTCTTCTTCTCTTTCGGCTCCAACCTAGCAACTTGTCGCGATATCGTGACACTTCCTCTCTTCTGGAAGCAACCTTGCAACATGTCGCGATATCGTGACTTCTTCCCTCCTTCGGCTTCGATGGCGCTTCTTGTCACGATTTCGCGACATCCTTTCTTCTCTTGGCAGCAACGGTGCTACTTGTCACGATTTCGCGACATCACCAATTTGGTCGCGATTTCGCGACACCTTTCCTAGTGTGGAGGTTTGCTCGCTCTTTAATATTTTCTTCTTGGACCACCTCGGTCGATCTGGAATTCATGTAATTCCTCTTGTACAAGGTTCAGGGACCTTTCAACACCCTTTCTACCAATCAAAAAAAAACTTTATCCTTTATACCTTGAGCATCTTTTCAAAGCTAGTACCTTAAGCTTCTACTCTTTCTTCTAATGATGGATTTCTAACTATTGATGTACTTACTACAATATAGAGCTTCTTCATTATCAAACTTCTACTTTTATTAATAGTTTTTAGGTCTTATTTCTTCAATATAACTTCTATTTTATGGTTGCTCTTATCAAGCTATAATTTTAAGGTCTAAAAACTAAAACTTGTTGAATCTTTTCCTATGTCAAGGTTTATATTCAAGACCTAAATCTTCTAATAGACCACCTCTATTTTGAGTAGAATTTTAGAATAGGTAACCTTGATCTATTTTTGTTCTTATATATTCTTCAAGGTTTCTCTTCAAGACTTGAATGTCATTTTAAGAGAAATAATACCCCAATGAAGAAAATCTAAAAAAATAGTAAGTGCAGAATCAAAAGAAAAAATAGAGAAAACATTACACAAGAATTTATCCTAGGAAACCCTTTCAAGAAAAATCCAAAAATAACATCTCGTTATTATATAAAATTTACCATATTTAATACAATAATATCATTTTTCTCAATTTTCACTTACAATTACATTTCTTGTAAATTCATTACCAATCCCCCCAAAAAATTCCCTAGGGGATAACGCCCTTAGACCCCCAACTCGGGGTCTAGCCTAGCCCCAAATCCTAATGAGGATAGGGATAGAGTGTAAAGTTCTTTCATATTTAGCCCTACTTAAATAACATGGAAAATATTCAACACAAGTCCAACATTCTCCCACTTATTGAATACTTTCCATAGGGGCTAAAAATTATCATTGTCAACTATCAAGGGCAACCATACCCATAGATCTTCTACACCAAGAATATTTCTAAGTAGGAACAACCTTTGTTAATGAATCAAAAATATTCTTCTCAATATTGAATTTCTCCAACATTACTCGATTCTCTTTAACCATCTCTCTCACAAAATGGTACTTGATATCAATATATTTTGATCGATCATAAAAACCATGATTTTTTGCCAAAAATATTACACTTTGACTATCACTATCAATTCTCACAACCTTATACTTAATGCTAACTATTGAACATAACCTCTGTAGCTACACTACTTCCTTACATGCAGGAGTTACTACAATGTCCTCTACTTCTATAGTGGATAAAGCAACAACTAATTACTTTTTACTCATACAACTTACTGCCCCTCCAAATATCTTAAACACATAAGCACTCATGGATCTTCTTTTATCAAGATCACCAACAAATTTGTAATAACCAAAATTTACCCATTACAAAACAAACCATTTTTTTATTTCATTGAGATAATCATGCTAGCAACTACTATAGTTGAGTAACCATTGAGTGTTTCAAGCAAGCACCACACTAGAATTGACTTGATCAGAGTCTATCCTAGTGTATGGGAGTGGCCAAATCTCCAATAATGATCATGGGAGTTTACCAGCCTATTTCAACCGAAATGATCTTTTCCCAACAAGTTCAACCCATGTTAAACTCTTTGTTATAGCTTTAGGTATTATAGAACCTAATCAGTGAGTGTGTCTTGTTAACTACACTGCACATTGGATAATGTAATTAACTTTAAGATGCAATGCTTAACATCTCTAACCATATCAACAATGGGAATCAACCACGAATTCACATTGGTGTGCTAGCACCTACCATTTTAACTCAAGGTTTACTTCATGTTGCTATATTCACTTATCCATGTTTATTTCATTATTAGTTTCCATATTTCCTTGTCATTAACTTGCACATTCATCCTTTCAAAGTCATAAATGTAACATTTTAAATACAACATAGAGAATGAATTGTAGCATTACATTTCAATTTAATTCTATTATACACATCAACAATAGTCACATTGTACAATGAAATCCTTTCAGTATTTAAAAAGCCATAATGAACTCATTACAACATTTGCTTAAAACCTAATAGCTAAACAAAATATTCTACTCATAATCAATCCTTGTTGTTACAAAGTAATTACAGTATACTTGAGGTAAAATTATAACAACAACAATACTTCAACTCACTTTTAGGTTCAGAAAGAGCATCTGGTTTGTTTGTCTTAAGTTCCCAGTACTAGAATATTGGCTACTCGAGATCAGGACAATCCACTACATGATATATGCCTAATTATCATAATGTACTTGCACTATTGTATCAAATATATGTAGGCAAATCATGCAGATAACAATATCATTTTAGAAAACAATCATTCATTTCATCCAAGAGTAGGGAAACCCCATAAATTTCCCTAAGAATAAATATTTCCTATTCCATTCATTCCATGTTATTTATCCACAAATAAACATGTCCTTGTCTATGCAAAATTTAAATATCAACTTGTCTATGAGGAACCTCCATAAGTTCTTGAGAAATTGTAATCATGTTACCAATTTCCCCCATCTAAAAATCATTACAACACAACCATATTGCCAAATAAATCAAGCAAATATTATTTCATAGTACCTAATAATCCACATGCAACATCTCCTCTAGTAATTAAACATGATATGATGTTTTACCAAAGTCACAATGTAGTAGAAAATTCCTTTTTAGAAGCATCATCTATATAAATTCGTATTTAATCGCTAATTTTTTTCAAGATCCTTTTTAAGCTTGATAATCAATTTACAACTACCAACTCTTTAAGTCTCAATATACCCATTATCCTAGCATTTTATACAAATTTAAACCCCCTTGTTTACTTCACTTAGATATAACAAGTTTGGTAAACTTGGGGCCATCAATGGGCCATAATAATATTTCCTTTCTAAAACCTTTTAAATTCATATTACTATATCTTTACCATAGTTCTTTAGGCAACTATTGTCATCTTTAGCTTTTAGATAATTTTATTTTAAACACACACAATATTATTTTTATCTCTTCTTACTGTTTTCTAAACTTTCGATGAATTCTTAAACACCTAGGGTAATTTATAATTTAACATTTCCCCTAACACTTTTCCAACCCATAGTTTAGTCTCAAGAATTAACAATACTTAAATACATAAATTTTTTCCCAAAATACATAATATTTCAAAACCCTCATTATAACCATTAAACCACATAGTCCATTGTTATTATTATCTTTCTTTAACTATAACCTCCAACATAATAACAAGACATGACACAAGGTTTCAACATGATGTAAATCCAGCTGCAAGAGGTCAAAATAAAATAGCTCCCATTACATAAAAAATACGGTAAATGAAAATAATATGTAAAACCCTCCATTTACATAAAAATTACAATAAATGAAAATAATCAGTAAAACCCTCCATTCACATAAATACTATAGTACATGGAAATAAACTAATAAACAATTTGTTTTCTCATTCTTGGATTCACTTCCCTTTTTACAATGCAATACCAAGGGAATATATATCCCCAAAGAAACCCTAAAATAAAACCCTAAAACTTGAAGCCTTGAAAGAAACCCTAAAATAAAACCATAAAGCTTAAAACCCTAAAAATAAAAATATTACTATTTTCGACAAACTTATTTTTCCACCAAAAAATGCCTTTTTAAGCAATTACTATTTTCGATAATTTATTTTTTCATAAAAAAAATGCTTTTCTTAGTAATTACCATTTCGAAAAATTATATTTTGCATCAAATAATTCGATTTTGAGTAATAAAAAAATTACTTTAAAACTTCTTTTAAAAAAATCCTCTAAATATAGGCTCCTGCATCATTCTCCTTTGGTTGAAAAGAACTCTGCTCCTATGAGTTCCTCCGATCAAACTCATAATCACTCTCCATAGAGTGCCACACATTTGCAAGTACTCCTCAAAGTACCAATATTCTTTTGAGGTTTTATATCTCAAACCTCCTACAAGCACTACACATAGTGCCAATTTATTCCTTTGAGGTTTTAAAATAGCAAACCTCCTACAAGCACTACACAAAGTGCCAATTCTTCCCTCTGAGGTTTTTAATGAACAAAAACCTCCTCCAAGCACTACATAAAGTGCCAATTTATTTCTTCAAGGTTTTACAAACCGTCTGCAAGCACTACACAAAGTGTCAATTCCTCCTTCTAAGGTTTTATATAAAAAAACCTCCTACAAGCACTTACACAGAGTGTCAATTTCTTTCTCCAAGGTTTTATAAACCTTCTGCAAGCACTACACAAAGTGTCAATCTCTTTCTCTGAGGCTTTTACATAAAAAAAACCTCTTGCAAGTACTTACACATAGTGCCAATTTCTGTCTCCAAGGTTTTACAAACCTTCTTTAAACACTACACAAAGTGCCAATTTTTTTTATTTTTGGAGCCTCTTTTCTCTCCTCTCCTTTTCTCTTTTCTTCTCTTCTCTTTTCTTCTCTTCTATTTTCTCCTCCCAACAAGATCCAACTTGATCTGATACCAAATGATGTAAATCCAACTGCAAGAGGTCAAAACAAAATACCTCCCATTACATAAAAACTATGGTAAATAAAAATAATATGTAAAACCCTTCATTTACATAAAAATTACAATAAATGAAAATAATCAGTAAAACCCTCCATTCACATAAATACTATAGTATATGGAAATAAACCAATAAAAAAATTGTTTTCTCATTCTTTGATTCACTTCCCCTTTTACAATGCAATACCAAGGGAATATATATCTCCAAATAAACCCTAAAACTTGAAGCCCTAAAAGAAACCCTAAAATAAAATCCTAAAGCTTAAAACCCTAAAAATAAAAATATTACTATTTTCGGTAAATTTATTTTTCCACCAAAAAATTTCTTTTTAAGTAATTACTATTTTCGGCAATTTATTTTTTCATAAAAAATTACTTTTTTTAGTAATTACCATTTTCAGCAAATTATATTTTGCATCAAATAATTCGATTTTGAGTAATAAAAAAATTACTTTAAAACTTCTTTTAAAAAAATCCTCTAAATATAGGTTCCTGCATCACAACGGAGGGCACCGTTTGAACATAAATCCACAATGAGTAATGGAGGTAACATAACCTATTAAAACCATTTATCTAATCAGTATACATTATTTTCTTTGACCAACAAACCCGAGTGGAAACCAAAGACAATACACTCATAGAGAATCATAATGAAACCTAGCTTGTGTTGTCTCCTAAGTTCTTGAATATGTTTGCTATCAAACACAGGGCAGAGTTTGACATTTTAACATCCAATTTACACAACCTTAAAGGTAGCTCCATGAATTCTTGATGGCACCATCTACGTTGCTATTATTCATGTTTATCATGTGTGTTATCGTAGCTTCAGGATCGTGGACATAGAGACCCTACGTAGATCAAGCAAAGAAAACCTCTTCTATGGTAAAATTGTAACAGGGTTTCGCAAGGAAATTTAATCATTTTTTTTAAATAATCAAACACAACTCTTCTTCTATACCCAAACCCTACAACCACCATTACTTTAGCATTAACATAAGTATTCTTTCATTAGATACTCACAAAGATATTATAACCAGACATGAACAACATACGTTTTCTTCTCAAAGAAGGAAATCGTATATACTCAAATAACACACATAACAAAATAACCTCACCTTTGCCATTCTCATTTCCTTTAGTACATACTATGACAATATCTCACAAATCAATAATTTTCAAATTCAACATACACCTTTAAACATCATAATTTCATAAACATTTTTCAACCCTTGACTCATTTAATTTAACACAATAATAGATCATCAACTAGAAAGGCTCTAACCTAACTTGCTGCAAGAAAATATTCTGAATTTAAGCCTTAGTTAAAAATTCGAGCTTGTTTCCATGATATTCCCTTGTTTTAAAGCACAAGATAAATGAGAGGAGGATTAAGCGAGAGATTCGAAACTTCATCTAGTTTCTGTTTCGACAGAGTCGGAGAGCATACTCCCTAGGAGATATCAAATTCTCAGTGTCAAATCAATATAAAATTCAAGTATTTGGTTTCTGATCTGAAGTTCTCAGAGAGCATATTCCATAACTTGATTTCATTGATTTTTTTAAGCTTTCGAATACCCCGAAGAGCTCTATTTATAACCTTTTTGACCCCTACCCCATGATCTATTTTTATTAAAAAATTGGATGGGATGAACCTCTCATTAATATTTTCTTTAAACTCGGTGCTACTTTGACCATTGCACCCAAGGCGGTCCAATTAAAACTTCACACCTATCCTTTCTAGAAACTAACCTCATTACTTTGGTTTAAACCCAACTAAAACACGTTTTCATTAACACAAAACTTGGTACAAATTACCATCTAATTAAATATTCATTAAATATAGTCCATCCACCAAGTTGGACTCACTTAAATCCTAGGTTTAACTTTATAAGTTAATAAGACAAATTAACCACTAATTAAAACAAAAAAACATCTTATCTTTAAATTTCCCATTTGCTACATTTAATTATTCTTAAAATCATTAACTAATTTCTAGATAAATATTTTAGTTCATCACTATATTTAGCAAACAATCATAAAATAGGGGGTGAAATTGGGATGTTACATACTCCCCTCCATAGACTAAACACAGTCCTATGTGTTTCATTATGGAGTTAGTATAAATCAAAACTTAAAATTCATACAAAGAACAATCAAACAAGTCGAACATTTCTATATGCAACCTATATGATGAAAACTACTCATGCAATGCTTCATATCTACATTATTGTTCTCCCAAGGCTAGCATTTTTAAGATAGTCAACTATCACCAATCTTCTAGGAGACTAGTCTAGGACATCATAGTCCAATAGTGTAGCGATGAAAGGTGAGGGTAATTTCTTCCTACCAACCACTTTTTTTTACCCTCTAGATTGTCTTTGTCATCCTTTACCTTTTGCCAATTCTTGTTCTTGGTGGATGAGAAAATTCTTCTTCCAACTGAGAAGAACAACCTCTTCCACTCGATGAGAATCTTCTAGTCCTAAAATATAGCAAATAAATTTTTGTAGTACCATATTCTAAGAAATAAAGTATCTATAATGCATACCAAATATAAAGTGTCATTTATAGTTTGATAAATCCATATTCCAAATGTCATCAAAAATAAATATCACCAATCCATAACATACTAACATCCATCATCGTACTATATATAAGCGCTAATCCTATCATCATCAGTGTCATTAAACAAATATGGTAAATATTTCTTCATATCTTCCACCTTTTCCCAGGTGGCATTTTTCTCTAAAAATAGATCCCATTGGAACTTGCACTGCTCCAGGTTCTGCTTTCGTATCTTCTTAGTGCAAAATTCTAGGATCTTCACGGGCTTGACCTTGATGTATGTTGGGTCTGCCATCTGCAACTTAGAAACATCCAAAACATGAGATGCATCATGTAAATACTTCCTAAGCAAAGACATGTGAAAAGAATCATGAATATTTGCTAGGTTAGGTGGAAAGTTGAGATGGTATGAAATAGGACTGATATTTACCATTATCGTGAAGGGTCCCACATATCTAGGATCTAATTTGGTGGATTTTATTGCGCTCTTCATAGGTTTGACCCTTAAGAACGCCTTGTCTCCTACCGAAAACTCTAGAGGTGTCGTCCTCAAGTCTACATATTTCTTTTTGCGATCTAAAGCTTCCTTAAGCCTTTGATAAATTACTTTCAACTGCTCTTCCATCTCTTTCAAAATTTTAGTTCCAAAAGTGACCCGATATTCAGGATTATCCCAAGAAAATGGGGTTCTGCACCTTCGGCCATACAATACCTCAAAAGGAGCCATTTTTAGAGAGGCATAGTACCCATTATTATATGAAAACTCAACTAGATGCAAGAAATCTTCCTAACAAGATTTTTGGTCCATGCAGTACATGTGAAGCATATCCTCTAATACTTGATTAACCCTTTCAGTATGACCATCTATCTCAGGATGCTATGCTAAAATAATATTCAAGGAAGTCCAAATTTCTTGATGGAGAGCCTACCAAAAAAATGATGTGAACTTTTAATCCCTATCATAAATAATCATTTCAATAAACCCATGTAACCTAAATATTTCCTTAGAAAACCTATTATCCATAGTAAAGGCATCATCTGTAGTACTACTAGGAATGAAATAAGCAACTTTAGTTAGTTTATCTACTACCACCAAGATGGCATTATTTTGATACCAATTTTTAGGTAACCCTACAATAAAATCCATTGATATTACTTGTCACTTTGTTATTGGCACATCATGAGGATATAACAGACCCACTAGGTTCTTGTGTTCTACTTTCACCTTTTGAAATTCAAGACATTTCGCCACAAATTTATTACTATCACCTTTCATCCCTGGCTAGTAGAATGTCTTCTTCATGTTTTCCCTCATCTTAGATCCTCCTGGATGAGCATAATAGGAATATCTGTGAGATCTTCTCTCATAATGAGTCTACACAGGTTACCTGCTTCTAGAACCACAACCCGCTCCTTAAAACACAAAAACCCATATTTGAACCCAAAGTTTTGAGCCACTTTTGGATCCCTGATTATTTTCTCTTGCACTTTCAAGAAGTATGGGTCATGTGATTGAGCTTTCCTAACCTGATCGATAAGGTCAACATGACTTCTAGTCAAGGTGGTAATATTTCTTCTTCTACTCAGTGCATCAGCTACCTTGTTTTCTTTGTCCTTGATGTACTCTATCCCAAAGTCATAATCTGCTAAGAATTCATTCCATATTCTTTGTCAAGCATTAAGTAGCGGTTGATTGAAAATGTATTTTAGAATTTGATGATCAGTTCTAAGTTCAAAAGGTCTTCCTATTAGGTAGTGATGCCAAGTTTTTAATGCATGCACAACTACCACCAATTCTAAGTCATGGGTGGCATAGTTACCTTCATATTTCTTCAACTTCCTAGATTCGTAAACTACCAAAGAATTATCTTGCGATAAAACACCACCCAAACCCTCCAAGGATACATTTGTATAGATATAGAAGTCACCTAAAGGATCTAGAATTTTTAAGATAGGAGCGGTGGTCATTACCTTCTTTAGTGCTTGAAAAGATGACTCACACTTATCTGTCCATTCAAATATCTTTCCTTTCCTTTGAAGGTTGGTAATAGGGTAAGCGATTTTAGCAAATTCTTTCATAAACCTTCGATAATATCTAGATAGTCCCATAAAAATTTGGACTTCTATCACATTTGTAGGAGGTGGCCAATCCATTATCGCCTCAATTTTCTTAGGACCGATCGCAATACCATCTACTGAGATAACATGCCCCAAATAGTGTACTTGAGAAACATAGAATTTACATTCGAATAAATTTCCATATAGTTGGTTTTCTCTTAATATTCTTAGTACAATCCTTAAGTGCTTTTCATGTTCTTCTCTATTACGATAATAAACCAATATATCATCTAAAAATACTAGAACAAACTTATCCAATTGTCTTTTGAATACATTGTTCATTAAGTTCATAAAGGCAATGGGTGCATTTTTCAAACCAAATGGTAAAACAGTAAACTCATAGTGACCATAGCAAGTCTTAAATGCTGTCTTATGTGTATCTTCTTATTTAATACTTAGTTGATGATAGCTAAATTTCAAGTCTATTTTAGAGAATATAGTTACACCCTTAAGTTGATCAAACAAATCCTCTATACGTGGTAAGGGATATCTATTTTTCACTGTTCCTTTATTTAGCATTCTGTAATCAATGCATAACCTTAAAAATCCATCCTTCTTCTTAACAAATAAAACCAGTGCACCCCAAGGTGACACACTAGGTTTGATTAATCCCTTATCTAACAATTCCTGCAATTGCACCTTTAATTCTTGCATCTCAATTGGATCCATTCAATACAGTGCCCTATGTATCAGTTATGTTCCTAGCAATAAGTCAATTGTGAAGTCAAAATCTCTCTTCAGTGGTAATCTTGGAAGATCATATGTAAAAACATCCTCAAATTCCTTTAGAATATGAAATATTTCCAATATTTCCACCCTTTTTTCTTCTAGTTTCTCCTTAATTTTGACTATGTACATCATTCCACATTTTCTAATCACTTTCTTAAGTTTCATAACAAAGATTAAAAAAGGTCTAAACTCTTCTTTTTCACTGTGCAACTTAGTTCTTTGTCCATTAGTGTCAGTAAACTCGACCCATCTTTCAAAAAAAATTGATCACAGCTTTGCGGTCCTTCAACCAATAAATGCCTAAAACTATATCAAAGGCATGTAGCGGAGCAACATATAATTACCAAGTGATAGGTTTTGTAGGTAGGGATATTTATATCATGGGGTAGTACTGGTTTACTGAGTAGTTCTATCCAAAACTGTCCTTGACTTTCCACCCATATTTCAAAGATCTAGGTCCCTGACTAAGCTACTAGAAATGAAACTATCTGTAGCACCGCTATCTATCAAAAATTTAACACTTTTTCCAAATATCTTACCCTGTAAGAGCATAGGGGTTTCCTGACCATCAAGATTCTAGTTTCCTATAGCCACATAGATTTGGTGTCCTTTCTTTGTACTTCTTGGGTTAGTTCTAGTTCGATGAGGACAATTCCTAGCATAATGTAGGCCTCCACATTCATAACATCCATTATTGGAACTTTGAGTTGAGTCTTGTAATGACTTCTCTTTATTCTCTATAGGAGTAGGTTCTACTTGGTTTACGGGTATAACTTTCTCAGCATTGGCAGAGTTTCTATTCTTTGGTTGGATTTTCTTTTTGAACCTTTTTTTTGTACCAACATTGACTTTACTAGTTTTATACCCTTCTCTATTATTAGAAGCCGACTCATTGCACCATTTTCTATTATGTGGATTGGGTTGACTCTTTTTAGGTCCTAGAGTGGGATTGCTACCTTTTCCATGATTATATTCTGCATGATAGGCCAGTTCATATGCTACTTCCAAATTAGTAGGTTTAAACATGTTAACCAAAATTCTGAGTTGGTGGTCTAACCCAGCTAAGAACTGATGCACCTTCATCTTATCATCCTTCTCATAAGCTGGAATGTACTTAAGGAGTCTAGTGAAATATCTATAATAGGTATCCACTGACTGTTCCCTTTGTCTGAGTTGAGTGAATTCATCTAACTTCTTAGCATAATACTATTATGTGAGGTATATTTTCCTAAAATATTTCTCAAAATTTTCCCACTCATAGTGTATGATGTTAATTTTTTTGTCTTTACAATATATTTCCCACCATTTCAGTCCAGCTCCATCTAAAATACCAATAACAAAGACTATTTTTGTAGTGGACGAGTAATTTCTCATGGATAAATAAATAGCCAACTCGTTCAACCATGACTCAACTGACTCTCCACTTTATTTTTTTGAGAACTTTCTTACCCTGACATGTTTCAAATCCTTTTCCAACTTAGCATTAATTCAAATCTTAGTTTCCTGGTCGGGGTCAACTGGTTCTTCCATAGCTACCTCATTTGGAGCTTTAGGGGCTCTATCATTTCTCCTAATTTCATTCATAATGGCTTCCAACAGGTTTTTTTGGTGGTTCATCTTCTCACGGTAGTTGGTTATTTCACCTTGCATATCTTGTACCATGTTGGTAAGGTTCTCAATTCCATAAAGGTTTACTTGATGTTGCTATATTCACTTATCCATTTTTATTTCATTATTAGTTTCCATATTCCTTATCATTAACTCACACATTCATTCTTTCAAAGTCATAAACATAATATTTCAAATATAGCATAGAGAATGAATTGTAGCATTACATTTCAATTTAACTCTATTATACACATCAATAATTGGTACATTGTACAATGAAATCCTTTTAGTATTTACAAAGCCACAATTACAATATTTGCTCAGCACCTAATAGCTAAAAAAGATATTCTACTCATAATCAATCCTTGTTGTTACAAAGTAATTACAATATACTTGAGGTAAAATTATAGCAACAAAAATACTTCAACTCACTTTTAAGTTCATTAGGAGCACCTGGTTTGTTTGTCTCAAGTTCCTAGTACTAGAATATTGGCTACTCAGGATCAGGATAATCCACCACATGATATATGCCTAATTATCATAATGCACTTGCACTATTGTATCAAAGATATGCAGGAAAATCATGCAGATAACAATATAATTTTAGAAAACAATCATTCATGTCATTCAAGAGTATGGAAACCCCATAAATTTACCTAAGAATAAATATTTCCTATTCCATTCATTCCATTTTCTTTATCCACAAAGCAACATGCCCTTGTCTATGCAAAATGTAAACATCAACTTGGCTATGAGGAACCTCCATAAGTTCCCAAGAAATTGTAACCCTGTTACCGATTTCCCCCATCCAAAAATCATTACAACATAACCATATTACCAAAATAAATCAAGCAATATTATTTCATAGTACCTAATAATCCATAAGCAACATCTCCTCGGGTAATTAAACATAATATGATGTTTTACCAAAGTCACAATGTAGTAGACAATTTCTTTTTAGAAGCATTATCTATATACATCCATATTTAATCTCTAATTTTTTTTAGGATCCTTTTTAAACTTGATAATCAATTTACAACTACCAACTCTTTAAGTCTCAAGATCCTTATAATACTAGCCTTTTTTACAAATTTAAACCCCCTTGTTTACTTCACTTAGACCTAACAAGTTTGGTAAACTTTGGGCCATCAATGGGCCATAATAATATTTCCTTTCTAAAACCTTTTAAATTCATATTACTATATCTTTACCAAAGTTCTTTAGGTAACTATTGTCATCTTTAGATTTTAGAGACTTTTATTTTAAACACACACACAGTATTCTTTTTATCTCTTCTTATTATTTTCTAAACTTTATCTGAATTCCTAAATACCTAGGGTAATGTACAATTTAAAATTTCCCCTAACACTTTTCCAACCCATAATTTTGTCTCAAGAATCAACAAAAATTAAATACATAAACTTGTTCCCAAAAGACATTATATTTCAAAACCCTCATTATAACCATTAAACCACATAGTCCACTGTTATTATTGTTTTTATTTAACTATAACCTCCAACATAATAACAAGATATGACACAAGGTTTCAACGGAGGGCATCATTTGAACATAAAGCCACGGTGAGTAATGGAGGTAACAGAACCTATGACAACCATTTCTCTAAGGAGTATATATTATTTTCTTTAACAAAAAAACCTGAGTGGAAACCGAAGACAATACATCTCAAATAGACTGATAATGAAACCTATCTTGTGTTGTCTCCTAAGTTCTTGAAGACATCTTCTATCAAATACAGGGAAAATTTTGATATTTTAATAGCTAGTTTACACAACCCTAAATGCGGCTCCATGAATTCTTGAGTGCACAATCTATTTTGCCATTAGTTGCATTGATCGTACGTGTTATTGTGGCTTCAGGGGTATGGCTGTGGAGACCCTATGCAGATCAAGGAAATATAACCTCTTCTATTGCAAAATCGTAATAGGATTTCACAAGAAAATTTAATCATTTTTTATTAAACAATCAAACACAACTCTTATACTTTACCCAAACCCTACAACCACAATTACTTTAGCATTTACAAAAGTATTATTTCATTAGAGAATCACAAATCTATTATAACCAAACATTAACAACATATATTTTCTTATCAAAGAAGGAAATCGTTTATACTCAAACAACATGCATAAAAAAATAACCTTACCTTTTCCATTTTTTTTTCCTTTAGAACATACTAAGATAGCATCTCACAAATCAATAATTTTCAAATTCAACACAAACCTTTAAACATCATAATTTCATAGATATTTTCAACCCTTGACTCATTTAACTCAGCACAACAATAGATCATCAACCAAAAAGGCTCTAACCTGACTCACTGTAAGAAAATCTTCTAAATATAAGCCTTAGTTAAAAATTTGAGCTTGTTTTCATGATATTCCCTTGTTTCAGACCACAAGATAAGCAAGAGCATGATTAAGCGAGAGATTCAGAACTCTGTCTAGTTTTTGTTCTGATAGAGTCAAAGAGCATACTCCCTAGGAGATATAAAATTCTCAGTGTCAAATCAAAAAAAAATGTAAGTATTTGGTTTTTGATCCGAAGTTCTTGGAGAGCATATTTCGTAACTTGTTTTCATTTATTTAATTAAGCTTCTGAATACCCCAGAGAGCTCTATTTATAACCTTTCTGACCCCTACCCCATGATCTATTTTTTTATTATAAAATTGGGTGGGATAAATCTCTCATTAATTTTTTCTTTGAACTTGGTGCTACTTTGACCATTGCATCCAAGGCGGTCCAATCAAAATTTCACACCTATCATTTCTAGAAATTAACCTCATTACTTTGGTTTAAATCCAACTCAAACATATTTTCATTAACACAAAACTTGGGATAAATTACTATCTAATTAAATATTCATTAAATATAGTCCACCCACCAAATTGGACTCACTTAAATACTATGTTTAACTTGTCGAGTTAATAGGACAAATTAACCACTAATTAAAACAACAAAACATCTTATCTTTAAATTACCCATTTGCTACATTTAATTGTTCTTAAAATCATTAATTAATTCCTAGCTAAATATTTTAGTTCATCACTATATTTAGCAAACAATCATAAAATAAGGGGTCAGATTGGGATGTTACACATGTCAGCATCCACAAACCCTTGTAGATTTGCAATATCATTGTCTCTAGATTTTCCTTCGTAATAGATAGCATAATTTTTAGTTCCATTCAAGTATATGAAGATCCCCTTCACAATAGTCCAATCTTCCTTTCTTGTATTGGACACACACACACACACACATATATTCTAACTACTCCCACTACATATGCAATATCAAGTCTAGTATATACCATTGCATACATTAGACTGCCCACAACACTAGCACAAGGAACATGATGCATTTCTTTAATTTCCATATCTGTATTAAGTTATTATTTAGTAGATAACTTTTGACCAACCAGATATGGAGTACACACTGGTTTAAATGTTTGTAGTATCAAATCAGCATATTTTCTTTGATTTAACCACAAATTTCTATTTGTATGATCTCTTATTATTTTTATACCCAAAATACATTTTGCAACACCCAAATCCTTCATGTCAAATTTAGAATATAACTGAGATTTTAGTAACTTTATCATCTCCTTATTGTTACCAATTAATAACATGTCATCCACATACAATACAATGATAACAAAATTTTCACCTTCTCTTTTAAAATATACATATGGATTTGCTTTGCTTTTTCCAAGTCCAAGTATTAAAACAAACCTATCAAAGTTTTGGTTCCACATCCTTGGAGAATGATTCAAACCATAAAGAGACTTCTTCAGCTTGCATACCAAGTCCTCCTTACCTTTAACCTTGAAGCATTCTAGTTGTGATATATATCTTCATCAAGTTCACCATGTAGAAAAGTTATCTTTACATCCATATGTTCTATTTCAAAATCAAAAGGAATAGAAATGGCCAACAAAACTCTAATTGATGTTAGTTTAGCCACAAGAAAAAAAATCTCACCAAATTCAATTACCTCAACTTGAGAAAATCCTTTTTCTACCATGCGAGCTTTGTACTTCTCCAAATTTCCTTCTACATTGTACTTTTTCTTGAATAAACACTTACAACCAATAGGTTTTCTACCAAGGGATAATTTCACCAAGTCTCATGTCTTATTTTTATCTAGGGACTCCATTTCTTCTTCCATATCCCTTTTCCAAGACTTATTCTCACTTGACTAAAGTGCCTCTTTTACAGTATTGGGTTCTTCATCAGTAACTAACAAATTAAATGTAGATTTTTTTTTGAAGGGCTATACCTTTACGGGATTCTTTTTATCCTATCTTATCTCCTCAAAATTGAGGTTCCATATTTTGCATCTTCATCTTCCTCCTCACCTTCTTCCTTTGAATATTCCTCTTTAGACTCTCTCTATAATTCATATTCTTCTATAGCATCAGGTTCTAACAACAGGTTATTTCTTCTATTCTAATTTTACTTGAACTATTTTTGGTTCTTTGCTTGGTTGCATTTCCTATTTTGAAACCCCTTTTGTTTCCCTAAAGACCAAATTACAACTATAATTAATCTTCTATATTTTTGGATTCCACAACTTATATCATTTCACACTAGTACTATAGCCTAGAAATATGCATTTCTCATTTTTATAGTCTAGCTTAGTCCTTTTCTCATTTGGGATATACATATAAGATTTTCAACCAAAAACTTTTATATGAATGGGAGAGGATTTCTTACATTCAACACTTCCTATGGAGTTTTATCCTCCAAAGTTGAGGTAGGAGATCTATTGATGAGGTAGCAAGTAGTTAACATGGCTTCTACCTAGAATTTATTTTCTAACCTTGCACCACTTATCATGATTTTGGTATTATCCATCACTATTATTTTTATATGCTCTACAACTCCATTCTATTGTGGATTATACGAAGTTGTTCTATGCCTTTCTATTTTATAGTCCTTACAAAACTACTCAAATTCATTAGAGCAATACTCACCACCATTATTACTTCTCAAAAACTTTATCTTTTTCTCTATTTTATTTTCTACAGGAGCCTTGAACTCTTTAAATTTATTGAAAACATCATATTTTTACCTTAAAAAGTATACCCAGGTCTTTCTTGAGAAGTCATCTATATGTGTGATAAAATAGATGGATTTATCTAATGATGGTACTTTTGCAGGTCCAAACACATCACTATGAACTAGATGTAAAGTCATTCAAATTGTGTAGCACTACTAGGAAACTTAACTCTGGTTTGCTTTCCAAAAACATAGTGCTCACAAAAATCAAAATTTAATGGGCAATCAAAAATTCTTTCAATCATACCTTTCATTTTCAATGTTCAAAGGACATTATCACCAATGTTCCCCATGTGTTGATGCCACAACATTGTCTTTGCTATAGGAATACTTGGATCTTCTTCTACCATATTAATTTCCTCTACAACTAAAGAATTATTGCAATCAATACTTATAGTGCTAACCTCAAGTTTGAACAAAGTTCCTGTACAATATCCCCTTGCCAACGCTAAGCATCCACGAACCATATTGCATTTGTCCTTATTGAATTCCATAGTCACACCCATGTCATTCATCTTACTAATGGATATCATATTCCTTGCCAAACTTAGAATATGTAGCACACCAAGAAGGGTTTTAACTCTTCCATATTTTAACCTCAATTTGACTCTTCCTCGACCTATTATTTTCTTTGTTAAATTTTCTCCCAAGAAAAATTCACCTGCATTTATCTTTTCATATTCATAAAACCCCTCCCTATAAGGAGTCATATGAAAAGAAGTACCTGATTCAATCAACTATGACTCATGGTGTTCACTTGAGCATGCTACAACTACGAACATATCCCTTGAGTTTTTTATAACTTCTTGTTTTACCACATGTCCAGTATTACCTTTTGTCGGGAACAATAAATTTTCCCCTAGATTTTAATTTTCTTTCTCTTGATTTTATTTTACTTATTTCTTGAGAACGACCTCTCACAACCAAGGCATCCTTCTTATGATAATCCTCAAAATAATTTTTATCTCATTTTCTCAGTAGCAATATTCTAATATATCCTTTACTTTCAATTTAGAAATAGTATTGGTAATAGCCATAACTAGGTTATCCCAGGAGTCAGGTAATGAACAAAATAAAGTAATACACTTTTCCTCTTCATCAATTTTTACATATACAAAGTTTAATTAACTTGCCACAGTGTTAAAAGCATTCATATGTTCAACCATAGAGTCACCATCATTCATCCGAAGAGAATACAACTTCTTTCAAAGATATTTTATTTACTAGTTACTATCTGATATAGTGCTCCCAACATTTCCCATAATAACTTTTCCATGGCCTCTGTCGATACATTCAACAATACTGAATCAAATAAGAATAATCTAGTAGAGCTCCTTGTCTTCCTATCAATATTTACATATTTCTCATATATCATTCTTATTGGTTTTACTCTCAATATCACAATCCATTGATATTTATCCACCAACAGATGCTCCATCTTGAGTTTCTATAACTTAGAATTCTATCCATTAAATTTTTTTATCTCTACCCGTGTCCTTCCTATCATTTTTTTCCCGTACTCTTATGTGCACTGCTCCCACTCAAGAATCAATTTATCCTAGGATTGAAACCCGTACTCCTCAAACAAAGCTAAAAACTAGCTCTAATACCAAATCAAGAGAAATAATACCTCAATAAATAAAATCTAGAAAACCAGTAAGTGCAAAATCAAAAGAAAAAATAGAGAAGAACACATTACATAAGAATTTATAATAGGAAACCCTTTCAAAAAAACGTAACAAGAATATCTCTTTATTGTATAAACTTTGTCGTCTCCAATACAATAATATCCTTTCACTCGCTTTTTTCTTGTGATTACATTTCTTGCAAATTCATTACCAAACCCTCATTCAAGTGTTGTATTGTATACTAATAACACAAGAAGGGTTTTTACAATACCATGGGTGCAAAATTATGGATCGACATTACATTAACCCAAAAATTCCCATATGGTCTAACATCCCCAGATCCCCAAACAAGGGCTACCACCCTTACCCACACTCAAGGCCTGACCCGACCCTGAATCCCAACGAGGATAGGGATAGAGTATAAATTTCTTTCAGAGTTAGTCCCACCTAAATAACTAGAAAATATTCAACACAAGTTCAACATTTTTGTAACTTTTGATTAATCTCAGCTTGATGAAAGTTAACTATAAGATAGATATATCAGTCCTTGACATATCCTTATTTTTTGCTTTCTCTTGAACTTGAATATGAAAGTCTTCTATATCTATTATAGAAATCTTCTCACACTTCTAATGATAAATCTCTACTACAAATGTCTTAGGTCAAACTTAAGAACCCGAATAATGTCAAGGTGACTCAAATTTCCCTGATGCCTCAATCAAAATAAAAATTAAAATCACTTGATTCTATGAAATCTTTCAACTTTCTTCTGATGTCAAGAGTTGGCTATTTCCTTGTAATGATCAACTATCTTAAATTTTATTCACCCCAATAGTTGAGTCCTTATCTTCATTGGTTATAATTGTGGAAAGACCCTATAGATGAGTCCTAGTCTTCACTAGTTATTCTACAACCATGGAAAGACTCTATAGTTGAGTCCTAGTCTTCACTAGTTGTTCCTGCAATTGTGGAAATACTCTAGCCTTTTTGCTTACTTTGATCTTACAATAGAGTCTAGGTCTATCTCCCTTTAAAGTAGATAGAATCTAAACCAATTTTATCAAAATGGACAAAATCGATTTTATATGCAGCTAAATAAATTCAACATGTGTAATGAACTACTTGTTGTAGCTCTGATGCCACTAATGGTTTTTGAATCCTTAATATTAATGTAAACTCAAGATAAATTTTATAGGATCAAATATAAGATAGCCACAATGTAGTAAGATCAAGATAATAATGTAAGAAAAATAATATGAGTAAACTAATATGTATATCAAGGCTTATAATATATCAACTAACATTCATTAATAATCAATAATTATGAATGTAAATAACCTAAATCATACATGTACAAAGCATGTAACATAACTTACAATATTAGTTTCTCAAATATATGCAAACTTTATTACTCCTATTTCTCTTACAAATATAGAACTTCTCTTTACACTTGATGATAGATAATTGATATTGATCTTGATTCACTTATTTGCTTCACTATGGAGTACTATATATCCATAGTAGAATGACTCTTTGTATACCTAACTATTCCTTTCCATATGCCAAGTCTCATGACTCTTGGATTATCTACTTGACACTTGCATACACATGACTTTATATTGTGTGCACACCTAGACATGAATCTTCACTTAGCATATTATAATCTAAGAACACTTATGCACATAAACTCACATACCACTTGTACACTTGCTCACATGACACTTGTGCATTTCCTGCACATTATTACATTACATAAAATAATACTCACACTCTAAAATAAGACTCAAATCTAATATTTACAAAATGTACCATGAAGGCACCATGGGGTGCATTACCATGTACTACATAATATAATATACTCCAACATAAGAGTAGGTATGAAGCAACATTACTTGGTCATGTAAAAATTTAATTCGAAACATTTGTTCCTTCTTTCAAAATAAATAGTAATCTACTTCTCAAAACTTCACAAGCATTTTTGTCTAATAAGTAAAGATAAATTTTTACATGATGGGTTGTTATTTTTTCTTTAAGTCTCTTGGAGAATTTGTGACTTCTCCACATTTTTATTTATGATCACTTGGGTATACCTAAAAAATTAATTTTAATAGTTTCCAAGTTGTATTTCCAAGCTTGCTATGACTTTATTGCTAGATGGAATCAAGGAGGAAAATATATGAATTTAAATTTCACCCTCTTCCTGTGTGCACTCTATATTATTGTGCTATTAGGGAAAGATGTTCTCTAGTGATAAAATGTTCCCCATGCACATTCACTAAGGGAAGCAAGATGGTTTAAATAGGTAATTTGGTTGCTTTCTCTTCTACTTGACATGTATTTGAATCTATGCATTTATTTTACTACTTAGATCAAGTTTGTAGATGTTAAGTGCAAATGTTGTTGCCACTTTTATTGTATACATGGAAAATGGCAAACTATCTAGACAAGTTGGTGAAATCATTCAATGTGCAGAGGAAAATGATCAAATCCTATCATCGCTCTTTTGTTGTCTACTATAATTATTTGAAGAACTACAATCCATGAACATGACTTTAGAGTCACAAGTAAGGTATTTGACTAGTTGGTTATACCAAATTGGCTATGGATATTGCAATTAGAAGAATTCATGTTTGAATCAATGAATTGCTCTTTTGCACTTTATTTTGTCTTAGAAGTGGTTACTTCTAAATATTTGGAAATCCAAATCATACTTAAGTGGTACTACATTATCTTTGAGAGTACATTGTTTTTTGGTTAGTGGAGACTATGGGTCAAATCTCTTTAGCATAATAAAATGAAGAAAAATACAGTTTGGCTAACATGAAAACTAACATGGTACCCCTTATGCCATCTAGTCCATTTTTATTAATCTTTAAACCCATTCAACCAATATAATAATTTCAAGTGTCAATGATCTAGCAATGCAGAGGAGTTGAAGTGGAAAAATAGGATTGGAGTGCAACACCAATTTCAAATTTTCCAAGTGACAGGTTGAGATTGGTTCTTGCAACTCTAAGCTTTGGAAATTTAATGTTTTATGTTTTGGGGTACATTAGAGCAAATTATTTGGAGGCTAGAAATTTTACATATAAAAGCATTTTGATCCCATTTTAAGTCATTGTTTTCTGAGTTCTACTCACTAGTAGAATCATTTCACTGACCTGCTTTTGTGTTAGGAAACAAATTATGTAATATGGATCTCAAATGATTATCATATTATGCAATATGGTGTATCTTTCAAGAATACAAAGCATTAGTCCTTAATGAAGAAACCCACCACCAACAGGAAGAAGAGGCTCTTAGTCTATTTTCCTTGTTCATTGAACTAGAGTTATTTTTTCATATTAATGAGGGGAGTGATCCTATCAAGGTATGATCAAAATTGCATAGTTTATTTGGTAAATTTTATACTATTAAAGTAAATTGCTTGGAATTAGATCTATTCTATCTTAAATTGTATGAGTTTGATAACATGAAGGACTATATTATGAGATTCAAGGCATTAAGAGTAGATATTCCATATTTTAGAGGTAAAAAGAAAGATTATGCAAAATATGTGAAGATTGTCCTTGCTAATGTATCCCCTTTTTCAGATGTTGAATCTAATGGTTTATATGATTCTTGTGATTTTTAAATCTAATGGTTTATGTGATTTGGTTTATATGGTTCTTGTGATTTTTCTCTCCTAGTTTATTTTTAGGTGACAATGAGGAATTGTGGTGGCACTCCATAAATATAGGCTCATATAAAGAAATTTAAATCTAAGGAGGCTAAGACCTAGGGGACCAAGGAATAGGGTAATTATTCAAAGAAATCAAATGCCATTTGTAAATACTACAATACAGAGGGACATCCACTAAATAATTACTTGTTAAAATTACAAAGGATTGAAGCTATGTTTTTTAAGATTGACGGATGAAGTCTTGATTATGGTGATTTCAAAGGTGCCTAAATTATAGATCCTAAATAGAGAACTTGTTATGGGAAAATATATTATTGTTACTAACATATTTTCTCCTTACAAGCCATGTTTAGATCATGGGGAGTGTTAAAATTATAATCTTAATCATGGCTAAGGTTGACATTGTATGATGTAACATTGCTAGACCTAAAGGTATTCATTGTGCAATATTTTGAATTTATTATAATATTTTATTATGTAAGCCCTATAAGCAAAGGTTAACCTTGTTATCGCTAAAAACACTTTAAAACTTATAATTAACCTTAAAATCTCTTGTTATGGCTTAGGTTAAACTCTTTAATGTAATAGGGATTTCGGTAATGGTATAAATAACCACCACCACTCCTTATTTCATTATTAGAGTGTTGTGAATATTATCTATATATAATAAAATTATTATTTATGATTCCTCTAGGTACCCCTAATCTATGTGTCTCTTTCTCTTTCTTTTGTCCTTTTATGCTTTCCGTATAATATTTGAGTGGATGGATTACTTCTATTTTTTTCTAGAAAATATTGTGAATTTTGTCATGAACTGCTATTAAAAGTGACTAATTGGCTCCAAGAAGTGATTCACTCAGGAAATTAAGAAATCTAATTATAAAATAAATTGAATCAATTGCAAAAATATCAATTTTATTGCTAGATAGAGTGAATTGCTCGAATGACTACAAAGATAATTTTTTAGGTATGGATCCCAAGGAAACTCTTCTAAAAAGCATCATTTTGGCATTTAATGGCACACTAAGTCATTTTGGAATCCATATAATATTGTTAGGGGTATAACTAGAGGTATGTAGAATCTGGTGATTCATCATTTTGCTAAAGATACCCTCAAATATTTACTTCTACTATGAAGTATTTCTTACCCGAGGTAACTCTTGGACCAAAATTTGCCTAATATGTGAGATGTGCCCTAGATCTCAACCATTATTGGATGACCAGGATTTATCCCAAGCTAAACCTCTATAGTATTTTATTTCCTTATGATGCTAAATAAATTTAAAAAAAAAAAATTAAGACTAAAGAAACAAATGCAAGGGTTAGAAGAGAGGAAAGGGTCTAGAGAATTCTTGTATGATTGATAAAATGTAGTGTAATAGCAATGAAAATATTGTGTAAATACTTTTATAAATAAACTAAATTGAATTTTATTAGACCAACCAATAATAAAAACCTTACAAAGTTCATTAAGCTCAGGTTGTACACTTTAAACACTCCAAGCACTTTATGAAAGGTAATCCCACTAGCAATCCAAATGCATAGAATTTGCTTTAACATAATTCACCATTCATAAGGCATAAACCATAAATTAATTAAAGTGCATGATTCATATGTAAAAACCTAAAAAAAGTATCACCAATTGAGTCCAAACAACATTACACTTTGATTGATTACAAAATTAAGTATACAGTATACAAGTAATTGCTAAAGAGTTGACCCTTATGCTAAGGAGTTCCTAGATATTTATAGAATTTTTATATTTTTTGTTATAATTGATAATTAAAATTGAACCCTTATTCATGTTTGGCATGGATAAGCATAGTCTAGTCAGTATGCTGGAAGAGCATGGCTATCACTTTCTTACTTAGTATAGCTCAACTATATTAGTTTTGATGAACACATGGTCAATTATAATCTTCTTGTGGAATTAGGTGTAAATGTATCTTTAGGAGCCTAATATTTTTTGGTAGTTGTACATTTTCACCACTATACTTAGTTGCCACATTAGCTTGTCAAAGGTTCCATAATAGCCTAACTTTTTTTATTTGGGTGATCAGGTAAATGTTCGAATCTTCCTAAAATGGACATGTCTAGGAGTATTCTTCTTGATGTCGAGGCTTGAAGGTATTATTGGGATATTTTGACTAATATTGGAGCTTTGAAGGTGATTCAAAGGTTTATAATAATTTTTATGACATCACCCTCTAAAAATCCTAGGATGTTTTTGCTCTAGGTTTTGCTTCTTCTTCACTTTATCTTCCTCTAGACTTGGTGTATTCTAGGTTCGTTTGAGGCATGTTATGGTGACATCACTCATATATTTTAGACTCATGTTTTCCTATACATATACTTGTCAAATATTTCTATTGATTTAAGCACTAAGGAATCCTAGGATCGCATGGCTCTAGCCTTCCCATTCTCAAAATTTTTCAAATGCTTGTGTGATGTTAGTGATTCAAAATTCTAGGATCATTGATTATCAAGATTTCACTTTGTTGAAGCCTTTTTGGACTTAGTTACTTTTTCAGCCAAGCCAAATACCTTTTTTTTTATAGCTTCTTCTCCAATCTCATATCTTCTAAAAATACATAGTCCTTTTGAAATTCAATCTTAGATTGATGTATTTGTACCTTTAGTATCTAGTTCTTATAGAAATAGCTAGTCTAGACTTATTTGAGCCCTTATATAGTGAAACTTCAATAATATCATTAGTTCAATTACTATATGTAGGGACAAAGTATATAGGCTCTAATTTTGATCCAAATTATTGATACATCTTAGAGATTTTTCCTTTAAAAAGGATAACCCATCCAATTTTATCCATTGGGCAACAAAGTCAAAAGAAGTAAACACGAAAAGGGAGCCACACTTGGGGAATTTTATTATAGGAAGGGGGGAAATTAATAGAATTGGGTGTAAGATAACTAAAACTCATTTTGGAAGTGGAATCATGAAGAATGATAATAGGATATGATTGTGGAATAGAGGTGGATGGAGGGATAATACTAATGGGAGGAAATATAAAGTAAGGAAGAGACAAAAAATATGCTGGACGGAGAAGAGGAAAGGATAAAAATGATACCTGAATGGTGATGAATTTTGAATATTTTTTATCATTTTTAGTACTTTCACTTGACCTTGGCTTCACCTTTGTACCTTATTATTGTTTGCTAATTTAAAACTTCAAATAACAATAAGAAAAAATAGGCGAAGCCTCCCTTCATTGATTAAGGGGTTCTTCTAAATCTTGGATCGTATATTCTTATTTGTTATGGGTGAGATAGTTGGGGTTACACATGGTGAAACAATTATTTTTTAATTTTCCCTTTAAAACTTCCACAAATTGAAGGAAGACTTTTATTTAATTAAGCTTGATTAACAAGCTTATAAACCTTTTTATAATTTTTATCTTATTTTATTTCTCTTTTTTCATTCGAATTTGCTCTTTTGATATAATTTTGGTGCCCTTGTCAATAAAAAAATCCAATTACCAACATAGTGTGACTATCTCTACTAGTCCTCATCATAGGCTAAGAGGTATATCAATAATTGCAATTTGGACATGGATATTATCAATGGAGTAGAAACTTTAGCAAACACCAGGATGGTTTTAGTTAACAATAATATTGATATTGGGTTTACATAAATTATAATGTCTACTTTAGCTTACACCAAGAAGGCTAAAGCTCATCATTCATCAATTATGGTGGGGTAATAGTTCTTCATGGCATAAAAAAATTTAAACCTATTTAAAATCTCCTTTTAAGGCCCTCTCTCATGAGAAACCCCATTGTATTAACTACAATAAAGATGTGGAAGCATAATGATGCAATTATTTCTTTCATTTCTTTGCTTTCTCCTTGCATAGCAATCTAGAACTTACAAATTCTATACACTTGAAGCATCATGTATTGTTAGGAGTCCTTATATAGTCTCTTTCCTCATGTAATATTAGTTCCATTCTCTTTCTTCAACTTATTTACAAGTCCTTTTCAATGTAGTCATCTACAATCAACGTGACTATTAGTCTTGAAAATTTGATTCCTCATGTGTAGTTTTTTTGACACATTCCTCAAGGCTTTGTGAGGATGTTATTTAGCCACCTGTTGCATTGGAAACCAACATGACTACTTATCTTAAAAGTAAACTTCCTTATGTGCAATATGTCCAACACATTCATCAAGGTTCTACATTGTGTAGATGTTATTCAATTTCCTACTTGGCCAATGGCCTTATTATTCCTCATTGTAATTAGTTATATTTACATGATGCTTATGTATAAAAATTGTGGTATGCCTTCCCATGTTGATAGTGCTTGATGTAGATTATTTATCATAATATATAGTGATGTGACCACATAGTTTCGATTTATGCTTTTCTTGTTGGTTGGTATCTCAAAACATGTGGCTTATTTTGACAAAGAGTTGGATGAGAAATAATGAGTCCCAAAATCTATCTGACACATGTCATCAAGAGTTAATACAAAATAATTTTTCTTGAGCATGTGAGTCATTGGCCATAGTTCCCATATGTTTTGATATGTTTTCCAGATCATCATCTAGTTTTTGGAGAGTTTCAAGGTGCATAAGTATTATTGCCTTGGGATCTAGAATAGAATATTTCTTGGATGTTTAAATTTTTTTGCTAGTTGTCCTAGATTTTGTGGCTACTCTCGTTGGAACATGTGCCTAGCCATCCCTTGATATTGATTACAAATGGACTATATATTTTGTTGGTTTTCCATATTTGATAAAATTTCCACATTAAGGCTAATCATGAAGAGCCCATTTTGAATTAGATCAGCCTTTCCTTCTAGCCCATTTTGCATTAGATCAACCTTTCCTTCATATTATCATTTTTCTCCTTGTACCTCTCTATAAAATAATGGTTGAGCTTCTCACTATGACTTTGGACCATATTTTGTATGCAAGGGATATTCATGTGAGTATGATTTGGTGCCAAGTTTCCCAAAAACTATTTTAGGAACTCCTTTGATAGGCATAACCTAAATAGTGATGACAATTCCACCACTATTATATTTTGAACTACTACAAGATCCAAAAATTTGTAGAGCAACATTAGAATATATTTCACTATCCTAGTTTTCTATAATGGTATTTTATTAAATTAGAGTATCAAAGAATTAGCCTTGATATATCTTAAACCCATGGCATCACAAACTACCTAAGGCATGATTGTGTCAACAACTCCCATATCCACTATGTAATTATGCAACACCCAACCTTCCATGCATAAGGACAAGTAAAATGGTGGAGATTTAGTCTTACCCATACCAAGGGATGGTCATTTATGTGTCGCTTCAAAGCTTGGGAAGGTGATTTCTCTTGCCATAGATCTCTTGATAGCTACTTAAACCAACTACATCTATCTAGGAACCAGTAAAGTTTCTTTTAATTTATTCACTTCTTTTACAATAATATCTTTAACAATACCTAGCAACTTTATTTCCTCTTGATTTGATTTCTTGAACAATCCTTGAAACCATTAAATTTTATCTTCCCTCTATTTCCTTGTCATAAATAGGTAGTATAACTTCTAGTAAGCTAACTTCCTTTGTTGATATATTTGTAATGCTTTCAGGATGGCAAATTTTATAGATAGCTCAAGCTTCTATTCTTCTTGATGTCTTCTTTATGGATCTAATGTTTCCTCTAGTCTTCCATCTTAGTTTATCCCTTGGTTTTCTCTATTTTTTACTTTGTAATTTCTAAGCATAATATGACAAATAAACATGTCCAAATTATACAACTGGGTTGACCAAACAAGTTGTGGAGGGTCCTTCCATTATAGAATATTATTCTAGATACATCACCAAGGCTACAAGATCTCCTGATTCCTAATATATAGGTGAATGAAATTAAGGCTAACAAACTTGATATCCATTATCACTGTGATGATTGTCAAATGTTGAAATGTTGAACACTCATGCTTGACTCATTGTTCTTGATCTCTAGAAATAACCAAATATTCTTCATGAAGGCACACTCCAAATCCCACCTAAGCATTATGCCACTTCACAATATCAAGCTCATTTTTCAAGTATTGTATCATAGATCTTAACTCTTGTAACACTTTGGATTCTAGGGGGCGTCATGGGTACAACACTTGCTACAGTAAGAGGTGAGGTATATGATCTAGAAAATGTATCCAGTGAAGGGAAAGTTAAGGCTAGAAAGGGAACTTGTGGGAATTTTTGAAAAATTGAGGGATATCTAGCTTGGTAATTACGGGAGGGATTTTTCCAATTCAAACGAGCACATTTTCTACTATGATAGCAACTTAAAATATCTATGACAATATTTTCTCATTAGATTACCTAATTTAAAGGCTTAAATTTGGATGAATGCATGAAGGTATTAGCTATAAGATTGTCTTATTTTTTGAGGGATTCTTCTCTAGGTCCTCCTAAACTAGATATTAAATTCAATGATGCTATTTTTGGGGGTGCCTTTAGATAAATGAGAACTAAGTAAGCAATGTAAAATGGCACCCTACATCATCAAACTCTAATATAAGAGGTTCAACCAAGTCATCCCAAGTCATAATATTGTTGTCTTCTAATGACTAGAACCATGTCAACACTTTTCCCTTAAAAGAGAGTGCAAGAATCCTCATCATTATGTCTTCATATGCAATATCATGAATAGTAGACAAAGTAGTGATATCTTGGTAGAGTTCATAAGTAGTCTTTCCACTACCATCATAATAGGTAAAAACTTTTAATGTGGCATGATGAATGAGATGAAGATGAGGGATATTAAAAGGACCAATATTGTTCACGATGGGATTTATTTGTCCAACCATTGGTTCAAGAGAGATATATCATTATTTTTAGGAAACCATTAATCCTACTAAAATTCAATGAGCTGTCTTGGCCTTTAATCTTGTTACCATGTAACTTTAGAGCTCTTTTATTAGTGGAGTTGATAATTTATTTGGTTCTTCAATAGTAAAGTTGTCAAGTGAACATATTTCTTGATATTTTGGAAACTTCATCAAGATTCTACTCAATCATTATTTGAATCTTGTTCTTGATATTTGGAATATTCTACTCAAAAACTCTTGGTCATACATGATGGGTATTTTTTTATATCTTAGTATGCTCTTTGTGGGTGGGATGTACTTGTCCCCTTAGGTGTGCCAAAAACTCTTGGACCAAAATATACCTAATATGTGAGATGCTCCCTATATATTAGCCACTATTAGATGACTAGGATATCTCCTAAGATCAATCTCTAGAGTAGGCTAGTTCTTTATGATGCTAAAATAATGAAAATAAGGTTTAAGACTAAATAAAGAAATCCAAGAGTTAGAAGAGGGGAAATGGTCTAGATAATGCTTGAAAAATGGATGAAATGTAACGTAATAGAAATAAAATATATTGTATCAATACCTTTACAAAAACGCTAAAACAAAGCTTAATAGATAAACCAATAATAAAGGTATTATAGAGTTCATTAAGCTTAGATTATACACTTTAAACACTCCAAGAACTTTATGAAATGTAATTCAAATAGCAATGCAATTGCACAAAATTTGATTTAACATAATTCATCATTCATAAAGCATAAAATATAAATGCATTAAATTTCACAATTCATATATAAAAAAACTAAAATGCTATCACCAATGGAGGCCATAAGAACTTTACGCTTTTATTGATTGCAGGATTAAGTATAAAGTATACAACAAGCAATTACTAAAGAGTTGACCTTTATTCTAAGGAGTTTTTAGCTATTTATATAAATACCATATCTTTTGTTATTCTTGATCAATACAATGGGAGCATTATTCAAGTTTGACATGGATAAACATAGTATGACCAACATGTTGGAAGATCATGGTTGTCACTTTCTTGCTTAGGCTAGTTCAACTATCTTGATTCTAATGAACACATGGTTAGTCCTCATCTTCTCCTAGAACTTGGTGTAAATGCATATTGAACATCCTAAACATATTTTGTAGTTGTAACTTTTTACCACTATACTTTATTGTCACACTAACTTATTAGAGGTGCTAGCTCAACCAAACTATTTTGATTTGGGTGGTTGGATAACACTTGTGGATCTTGTTGAATAGAACTTGTATAAGAGTCATATGCTTGATTCCAATACTTGGAGTTATTACTGAGGTCTTTTGACTACTATTTGAGATTTTGAGGTAGGGTCAGGGTTTCTAGATATTTTTTTGACATCACCCTCTAAAATTCCTTATACTTCCTTACTTTGGGTTTTGCCTCTTCTTCACTTTGTATTCCTCTAGGCTTGATGTCATTTGGGTTTGTTTGAGGCTTGTTATGATGGCATCGCTTGTATATTTTAGATTCATGCTTTGTCATACCTAGACTTTTCAAGACTTTCTATTGACATAAGCACTAAGAAATCCCAAGACCATGTGGCTCAAGCCTTTCCATTCTTGAAATTTTTCAAAGCTTTGCATGATGTCAATGCTTCAAAATTATAGGATCATTGAATCTCAGTATTTCACTTTGCTAAAGCCCTTTTTAGTGAATACCTTTTGCTTTACAACTTCTTTTGCATTCTCGACCCTTTTGGAAACACATAGCCCTTTTGAAATTTAGTTGTAGATTAAAGCATTTGTATCTTTAGCAGCTAGTTCTTATAAAAATAACTAGTCTAGAATTCTTTGAGTCTTACTTTATTAAAACTTCAACAAAATTATTTATTCAATTATTGCTTACAGGGACTAAGTATATGGGTGCTAATTTTGATCCATAGTAACTCAAGGGTAATTTTTTACTATAAATAGGATCCTAGGACCATCATTGTAATAATATTTCATCCATAAGAATTCAAAGCCACACTTTATGAAACCCACATTATGCTTTGACCCCTTAAAATTATAATAAATAGGCAAGTCCTTAGGCATTAAATTAGTGGTACCACCCTCATGATTTTTTAAGCATGTAGTGACTATGGAATAGCCTAATTAGCCCATTCTATAATTTTATTAATAATTTTATGATTTAATGAATGGGTGGACATTGTTGTTAATTGACTTCTCATGTGTTGATTGATGACACTGACTATGGCATAGCCCTCTTAGTCCATATTTTTGTTTGCTTGACAATTTCATGATCCAATTATTGGGTTTACATTGATGTTATTTGACTTATCATGTGCTGATTGATGACACACTTATTTCTCCTTACTATATGTTTTACTTCTTCTTCACTTTGTCTTCCTCCAAGCTTGATTTCTTTTGGGTTTCTGTAAGGCATGTTATGATGACATTACTTGTATATTTTAGACTCATTCTTTCCCATGCTTAGAATTTCGAGGCTTTCCATTGAATTAAACGCTAAGGAATCCTAAGACCATGTGGGTCTAGCATTTAAACTCTTAAACTTTTCTAAAGCTTTGCATGACATCGGTGCTTCAAAAATTTGGGATCATTGAATCTTGGGATTTCAGTTTGTTGAAGCCTTTTTGAGGGAATACATTTTGCTTTACGACTTCTTCTATATTCTTGACCCTTTTGAAAACATATATCCCTTTTAAAATTCAATTTTGGATTAATGTATTTGTATCTTTAACAACTAGTTCTTGTAGAAATAACTAGTTCAGACTTATTTGAGCCTTGATTTAGTAAATCATCAACAAACTTATTTTTTCAACTATTGCTTGTGGGAGCTCAGTATGTGGGTGCTCATTTTTCCATAGTAACTCAATGAAATTTTTTTACTATAAATAGGGTCCTAGCGCCATCATTGTAGTCATCTTTTATCCATAATAATTTAAAGCCACACTTTGTGAAACCCACATTATGCTTTGATATTATAAGACTATAATAATTTACAAGTCTTTAGGTATTTCATTAGTGGTACCACCCTCATTGTCTATTAAGCATGTAATGATTAGGATCAAATGAATGGCTAGACATTGATGTTATTTGACTCCTCTTTGTTGACTGATGACACTAATTATGGTATAGCCTTCTTAGCCCATCTTATCATTTTCTTGAAAATTTTATGATCAAATCAAAGTTATGCATAAGGTGTTGGACTCAAAATGTACTTGTAAATAATGGTGAATCCTAATCAAAATCAATTTGAATCATGGTGAATTCAAATCAAATAAAATCAATCATCTTCACACCAAAATTTGGGGCATTTTAAGCCCTAAAAAGTAAGGTCATATTTGGTATATTTTTTAACCTATTAAATCATATTATAACTTCATAAAAATACCACCATTAGATTAGGTTTGAAAAGAGCTTTCCAACAAGTACAAATATGCCTATGTTTGGATATATATTTTGGTGAATTGACCCTAAGAAAAAATTGGTCCTAAAAATTTTAGGCGAATGGGCCAACGTTGAGGGTCCTCATATTCACCAATTTTCAATTTTAAAAATCCTAATATTCACCCAATTTGTGAATATTCGCCACTATGCATAACCCCTGGATCAAATAAATGGGTGTACATTGAAATTATTTGACTTCTCATGTGTTTATTGATGACATGCTTATTTGTCCTTACTCTAGGTTTTGTTCCTTCTTCACTTTGTCTTCCTCTAGGCTTGATGTCTTTTGGGTTTGATTGAGGCTTGTTATGATGATATTGCTTATATATTTTAGAATCAATATTTCCCATACCTAGGCTTGTTGAGTTTTTCCATTGATATAAGTGCTAAGGAATCCCAAGACCATGTGGCTCCAACATTTCTAATATTGAACTTTTCCAAAAATTTCCATGCTTGCATCATTGAATCTTGGAATTTTGCTTTGTTGAATATTTTTCAGGCTAATACCTTTTGTTTTACAACTTATTTTATATTCTCGGCCTTTTTAAAAACACATAACTCTTTTGAAATTTTATTCTAGATTAATGCATTTGTACCTTTACCAACTAGTTCTTGTAGAAATAAATAGTATGGACTTATTTGAGCCTTTCTTTAGTAAAAATTCAACAAAATTATTTGTTTGATTATTGCTTGTAAGGACTAAGTATGTGGGTGCTAATTTTGATCCACAGTAACTCAAGGGTAAATTTTTACTGTAAATAGGGTCCTAGGGGCATTATTGTAATTATATTTTATCCATAAGAATTCAATGCCACACATTGTGAACCCCAAATTATGCTTTGACCTCACAATACTATAAGAAATTATCAATTCCTTAGGTATATCATTAGTGGCACCCCTCATGGTTTGTTAAGCATACAATGATTATGGAATAGCCCTCTTAGCCCATCTTGTTATTTTCTTAACAATTTCATGATCTAATGAATGGGTGGACATTGATGTTATTTGACTTCTCATGTGTTGATTGATGACACTAATTATGGCATAGCCCTCTTAGCCCATATTTTCATTTGCTTGATACTTTCATGATCTAATGAATGGGTGTATATTGACGTTATTTGACTTCTCATGTGTTGATTGGTGATACACTTTTCTCACTTATTGTTTAAATTATTATTTTTTGAGTCACTTGCACATTTAAACTTTTATGTGTTTTTATTTTTTCTTTACTTTTTTATACTTTACTTTCCACATCTTACTTTCAATACAAGTCATGTAGGTTAGTGTAGGAGTATTCCATGAGGAAAAATGAAGAGTCAACCTAAATTCAAAGCTTAGGAGAAGACATGAGCGATCTCTTTCAACTTTATTAAAAATAGAATTGGGGTATAGATCTTAAATAGATGTTAGGACAATTCCTAGTTTAATAGATCTACAACTTATAAATCTCTAGGTTGCTTTGGTAAATTTTAAATATTAATATTTTTATTTCTATATTCTAAATTATGATAAAATAACTATTTAAAATATTGGTCACTTTGGGCATAAAAATTACCTATATATCTACTTAATTTCAAAATAAGTATTTTTTTATATTAATGATTAATAAATCATTAATTTTATTTACTTTTCCTTAGTCACATTAATCACTACTCATGTTAATAATTTTACTTCATTGATAAGGTCCTTGATGAGTTTGAAGGATTTAAGATATATGTTGAACTAAAGTGATTCACTTTAGTAAAGAATAATTATAAGAAACTTTAAAGAATAATTATAAGAAACTTACTTCCAAGAATCTACAACTTCCTCTAAAACAATTATATAAAAATAACAATAAAACTATAAAAAAATCAAAGAAACAAGCATGGACCTCAAAGAATGGAGTCCATGATACTACTCTAGAACTAGCTGAATGCATAAAACAAAAATATATAACAATAAAATAATGATATATATTGGTGTATTATAAAATATCCTTTATATTTTTAGGGGATATTATAGATTTTTTTTAATAAAATATGGTATTTTTCTTTTATTTATGTGTTCTATGTGATTTAAAATATGTCACAAACATTTCTCTCTTATCTAATATTCAATATACTCAAAGGTATAATATGTTTACTCAACAACATAGAAAGCATGTCCAATAAATTAATAATATATTACCTAATACCTATACATACCATATATATCTCTATCTATATAAAACCTCCAATTAGTTGGTATTTTATTTCTCTTAATACGAAATCTCATATTAAGAATCCATGTGATGAGGTATTGCCTAGGTTATTAAAGATTTTTTTAATGAGAAAAAAATTGCATAGAAGGATTCTGGTATGTATTTATTATAATTTGTATTTTGTAGATTATTAATATTTATAAAATAAAATATCTATAATATAAAAATTGAAGGAGCTTGCCATATTATTTAAAACAAAAACCATAATTTCTAACTCCAAAATATTTTTAAGAAAAAAAACCTCTTAATTTCTAGGTATTTTATTTTGTTAAATAAAATCCTATATTAAAAATCCATGTGATGAGGTATTACCTAGGCAATTAATCCTTAGATATTGAAGGATTTTTGTAATGTAAAAATTCTTGGTATAAGGATTTTATCTTGTATTTGTTATATTTTCTAATTATTAAAATTTAGATAATAAAATATATAGTATAAAAATTTAGAAGCTTGTTATGTTCTTAATAATTATTATTTTATATATTATTAAAATATTATTTTTTTAGTTATATGAAATCAAGCAAAGAAATATTAATATTGAGATCTACATCTAAGAGATAATTTATAGTTTATCAATTGTCTTTTGTTAGATGACTCTTGAGTTCTATTGAAATCTACATCTAAGAGATAATTTATAGTTTACCAATTGTTTTTTGTTAGATGACTCTTGAGTTCTATGATGCCTATTTGAAATTGAGAGGTGCCAATATTTTTTAATAAAATCAAATTAAAAAATATATTATAATAAATTTAAATTAAGAAAATAATTTTCTAAAGATGCTTAAAATATAGTTTTCTAAAGTCATGTTTATTATAGATAAATAATAAATTTTGATTATATTAAAAAATATTGGCACATTAGATCCTTAACCTCTTAACTTCAAATATGCATCATAAAACTTTAGAGTCATCTAACAAAAGAAAAATGAATAAAAAAATTATTTTATATTTTTTTATGCCATCGTATATTTATAAAATTTAATACAATTAACCATATAATTTTTATAATCTTTATATTAAAACAGCAATATAACTTAAACTAAATTTTAAAATTTTAATTAAATGATTTAATTGATAGTAAAAATTGTTAAATATTATATAATTGAATGGATTCACAGTATAAGTTTTGAAATTAAAAAAAAAAAATCAAGACTTGAATTCAAGAATAATAAGAATATGTACCATATAATTATGTAACTCAAACATTTTTTTTTTAAATAAAACAACTTAATATACATTATAAAAGGTTTATATATAAAAAAATTAATAAAGTTTTTTTATATTTTATAATGATATGTACCATAAAAAATTCTGTAACTAAAACATTTTTTATTAAAAAATAAAACATATAACTTAATATACATTATAAAAGGTTTATATATAAAAAATTAATAAAGTTTTTTTATATTTTATAATGATATGTACCATAAAATTCTGTAACTAAAACATTTTTTATTAAAAAATAAAACATATAACTTAATATACATTATAAAAAGTTTATATATAAAAAGTTAGTGGTTAAAGATAATGGCTGTTTTTTAAATAGTCTAGTTTTTTATTCTAAAAAGTTAATAATTTTTTTTTTTATATTTTGTAATTATTATCTTAGTATTCATTGCATTTGATGTTAAATTCGTTCTTATAATGACATGGCAATAACCATATGTGTAAATAATATGCCCACACAAAAATTCAACTTAATAAATATTAAGTGGAACAAGAATTACAATCATAAAACATATAGAATTAAGTATTTGTTAAGAGTACCCATTTGGTGTACAAACAAATTTATTTATTATTCAGTTGCATGAATCTAAAAACTCAAACGGTAGTTGGAGCTGCGACTAGAAAATAACCTAACGGGTCTGAAACGAAGAAGCCGCCATGACTGTCATACATAGCTCGCCTTCAGTAGGCAGTTGGAGCTGCGACCAGACTAGAACCTAACGGACCCGCTGCCAGAACAGAACCTAACGGGGATGCGGCGAAGAAGCCTCCATGAGTCTCAAACACAGCTCTCCTTGCTCTTTCTTTGTGAGAATCGCACAGATGAGGCAAATACATCCCTGTAAATACACACATTAATCAAAAACTTTTGAGAATCGATTACATTTATAATCATTTTTTACTATCAATAAGAGTTCGAATCTTAACATACCTTCCCCTGCAGCGAGATTGAAGTAGAGATCCACAATGTTGGGGCAGCTTGTCTGGCAGGTGTGGGAGCACAATTTGGAGCTGAAAGGCGTATATTCTGCAAGACCGTCGGACGACATGCCGACGCTCATCCTCTCCAAACCGCAGGCCTGGAGGCATTCCTCGGTCTCTATCCATTCCGTCATTGTCTCCGCCATTACCCCAGAAGACTGCAATACAGTTATGCCAATTCAGATAAAACAAAGAATTTGTTATCTGGATTCTTACTTCTTCTTTTTTTTTTTTTTGTTGGCATTTTAATACCCACCAAATATTCAGATCATCAATCGACTCAAATCTCAAATCTCACCTGGCACTCATATTTGATGCTTTCTGTAGCAGGGGCATATTTCTTCTCCAGCACACAGCGAATTCCCGACGATGACACACCGAAAGCGCACATCTCGACCGGCATCTTCTCACATTCCATACCTCCGCCTGCACTCCCAACATAAAATCAACCTTAAACCATTTTTTAAAAAATTATTCAACATCGTCAGATTATGGTGAATGATTCGAATTACCCAGAACTAATCCTTGCATGCCCAAGAGCACGCAGAGGATGACTGCAGATGCCACAGCAGAAGCCATCGAGACAATCTGGAGGCTTATTAGAGAAGGAAAGCCCCGCGTCTGTGACCTCGATCAGGAAACACGAAGCGATCTCCTTGTATTCGAGGTCGACGATATGGAGCAGCAAAGCCATGAGTATTTATGGACACCTCTGGGGCTTAACTTCCCACCAAATTTGGAGATTCCATTCCGCTAACTATGGCGAATGCGGAAACGTCTTGATTCTCAGTATAAGTTTCCGATTCGAATGGATGGGGATTCTATCCCGGGATGAAAATTGAATTTTCTTTCTGGCGATCTGAGGCGTATATCCTAAATTAAACCTTTGAAACCTTCGGAAAGAATTTCGCAATGTCATATTGAGTGGAGCGAAATGGACTCGAACGTTCGCCGCAGATGGTTGACATATTGAGTATAACTTTCCAAAAAAAGGGTGATCTTGTTATTTTTACGTTTGAATTGCGTAAAATTGGCAGACGAGATGATCTGCAACGCCGCCGGGTGTTAATTTTTGATACGCTTGATAGCATCTTTCACGTATTTAGGCCAGGATGATAGGTAATGAATCTTTGAATTGTTTTTATGTCTGGCGGCTAGCTTACCGGCTGACCTGTATCCATGAATTGCTTTCATTCAGTTAGTAAACAAGCTTAAAGATGACCATGGCTTCCCCTAAACCACTGGTATGCCTATTAAGGGAAGGCATATCTTCCAACAAATATTTTTCCAGCTTTGTGTAAGGTGGAGTTTTGGTTATTAGTGGATTATATAAAATTATGAAATACATCATTTTGACTAAAACATGCACCATTCGATGTTAATTGGATAGGGATAAAACATGCAACACCATTTAATATTAATTTAGATGCACTGGAACTTTGGAGCTATAAACTTGTTTAACTTGTTAAATTTGCTAATTTGCTAGCATAACGTAATTTGTACTTATGTGAGGACATATAAGAAATTTTAGTTAACAATTTAATATTTTAAGATGACTTAAGATTAACATTGTTAGTATCATAAGGGTTGTCCTCCTATAAGTGGATAGAACCTATACAAGTTAATAGAAGGAATACTTGAATGGATAAGAAGCAGTTTTATTGTGAAGTGGGTTACCCTTTATTGTAATATAATACAAGAAAATTTGATGTAAATGGAAAGATAACAATTCTTTTATATATTTTTAAGAATATGAATCAATCGAAAGTTTAAGTGGATAAAAAAAAAATGGATTACAAAACTAATTTTAAAAGGAATTACAAAATAAAATAGAACAATTTCTATAAGTATGGATAGCTTTTAGTACAAATTACAATGGTGTGCATGCTACAAAATTTGGTTAATCAAAATAACAACCATGTTACAGACTCGTTATTTTCTATCAAAGTTATTATAAGTTGTAAATGTTAATATTCATACAGGTGTTTTATTAGATAACGAGATAGATTATATATAATGTTGAATATAATTGTAATGTTATCACATTATTTCTAATTTGCATGAATAAATAAAAGTGTATCTCAACATAGTATTTTGATTATTTTCAATCAAGTTAATTTAAATTGCTATAGTGAGAAAATGTCAAGCCTATTATTCTAAGTTATGGGAGATACACCTTTGTGGTTGTTTTTTATCTTTTATTTTTTATTTTTATTTTTTAGTGAAAAACTCCTTGCAAGGTCGCCTGGGTCTGAGAGACCATAAACAGGGGGTTTTACACCGTTAAAGTCATCCGGAAGTCACACCTGACCCTGCTCGCACCACCATTATCAATTATATTTTAGGTACCCAATTCAACTTTTTGGTAGGGTGGAGATTTGAACCTGGGACCTCCCTTGGAGGATTACCCTCTCCTCTTCAATTCACCTACAACACCTATATATATATATATATATATATATATATATATATATATATATATATATATATATATATATATATAAGCGAAAAACCCCTAGCGGGGCTGCCCTGGTCTGAGAGACCACTAACAGGGTTCTACACCGTCAAAGCCGCCACCCGGAAGTCAAGGGGTTCTTTTATTTTTTATTGAAATCTATACAAATATATTTATTTGCTATTAGCAAAATATTTTATATTTTGTTTTTTATTTTTGAATTGTAATGATCAAATATTTATTTTCACACTAAAATTTATTACATATTAAAAAATATTATATAAATTTATTAGTTCATTTATAACTAATTAATTGAAAAATATGGTATATTGGCATGTATAAAATAAGGAATGACTAAAACAAATATTTTAAGTCTTAAATGCTTAAACATAAAATAAATTTTGATGCTCATCATTTCCCTTATTTGGATCATCATGTAAAATTAACATCTAATTGTGGTATCAATCAGATATGAACTTTATGGTAGTGAAGAGGAGTCTTGTACTACATTTTTGTGGTGTTTAGTAATCCCTACCTTCATTCATGTATTTGATTTTTTATAAAAATGCTCTTTTGTAGTGTTATGAGAATATTTTTTTTTTAGAATATTGTTTATTGAAAGAACTGATTAATTATACCATGTTTATTATAGTGTTAGGGTTGCTTGACTAGGAGGTGGAAAATGAACTATATCTATCAAACATAGAGTATATATGTGATAATTGTGTCATGTTCTATTCACTTATTCATCTCATGGTGTGTATTATTATCCAATTCAAATAAAATTAATGGGTATATTTTTTAAACCTTCATATTTCTATTATCTATTATACTATATTCTTTAAACTAGTGATTATTGGTATTGCTAGTTGCTTATAGGTATGTAGTTAGATATTGATAAAAAAAAATTACTATTTTAACATGGGTGTCAAATCCCTATGAAGAGAAACTCACTAATATTAGTATAATCTTGTAAGGTGTCCAATACATTTGGTAACTCAAGTTGAGTAAGGACCTTATGTGAGTAAATATCAAAGATAATCTTCTTTGAATTTATAAAAGGAAATTAATTTTGGAACCCAAAGTCTTGATCCTAAATATAGAGGACAAAACATATTATATCATCAACCCTAGAATTTCAATCAATTTTATTTGTGATGATTCAAGAATAACATATGATTAGATTATCACATCAATTTCAACTTCTAACTCTCAATAATTAGCAAAATAGAAAAAAAAATAGGTTTTTTTAAAACCCTCACAATCGAATATTAAAGTACAAAAACAAATTGTCCATGTAGTTGATTCTACATGAAAAAATAGTCAAATATATTATTTGTATATTTCTTATTGAGTTATTATTATTGTTGGTATATTTGTATAGATGGAATGGCGAGAGGGGGAGGAAGAGGGAGATGGAGGCTAAGAGGGCGAGGGTGGGTGTTGGTATTGTTGGAACCTATAGGGATTGGTGTTGATTCAGATTCTCTGGATTATATAGATTCTAAGGAGCCTCTTTTAGAATTTCCATTCTTATTGCCTATTCTTGGTAGGAAGTTCTTCCTTTTGTTTTTTTAAAGGAGCTTAGAGGTTTGCGGGAAGACTATTTTTTGTAGGAGCATTCCCCTAGTTTTTAGTGCTATGGTGAATAGGATTTTGGTTGCTGGTGTTTTAGATCCTAGAGTTGTCAAGCTCATGGTCCCTATATTGTTCGTGTGGACTTTCCTTTTTGCAGCCTCTATGTTGAGTCGAAAGAAGTTGTAAATTCTATTTGCTAATGTGAGTAAGAATCATGCCTTTAAAGGTGTTGAAGCTAGTCCTAATGTGGTTCTACTAGAGAATAGGGATCATCTTATGGATCCTAAGATTCTTTGGTAGATAATTCCTTTCAAATATTTAGAGTTGGGGGAGGAAGATTCAAATTACCAGTGTAGTGGTAAGCAAAATTTGGTAGAGAAATATTTTTTATCTAGCCTTGGCTATGATTTAACCAAGAATGTGGACCCTATGGGGTTCTCTTTTTATTTGCAACAGTTGGTTTGAATATGGATCCTTCCTATCATTTGGATCCTAGTTTAATATTTTTTGAGATCTTTGGTCTTAATAGTGATTTGCATCCTAATCTCATGCCTACTAATGGTGATGCCTTTTTATTCCCTCATCTTGGATCTAAGGTTTTTCTTGGTTTCAGGGTTCTAGAAAAGCTTTGGAAGATTGATCCTATGGTTGAAGTCCCAGGGTTGGAAGTTTTGGTGAGTCTCTATCACATGGAGCCTAGTCTCAGTAAGACAGAGTTCATGGATCTGGATCTACTCATGTTGATTATCCCTGGGTCTAGTTTTTTGGAAAAGAACCTATTGCACCTTAAATCTAGGAGATCCTAGCTTTCTCTTGTTCCAAATTTAAGTGGGTGCTTGTAAATATGCAAATATTTCCTTCTCCCCAAGGAAACATTTTTCCTAGTTTGGGTAGGAAATTTTAAATTTAATTTCTTTTTTGAATTTCCTTAAAGCGGGTTCATGTTTCTTAGTTTGAGAAATAAAAAATCCTTTGTATTTGACTTTAAATTGGAGTGGATCTTGGTGGTTTCAACAGTTCTTGAGCTTCTCCTCAAGCGAGAATATTTTATTTGGAATGGATCTTGGTGGTATGCGTGGTTCTTGTGCTTCTCCTTGAGTGGGAACCTATTCTCAATAATTTTTTAATTCTTAAGTGGAATGGATCTTGATGGTTTGGACAAATCCTAAGTTTCTCCTTGGGATTACATTTCCTGTCTTGGATGAGAAACGTTTCAATCTAAATTTTGATTTTAAAGTGTTACTAGTCTTGGTGATTTGGTGGATCTCGAGTTTCTCCTTATCATTTATGCTCTATTTTAGTTTTAGATTTTAAAATATCATTTAGGATACTTAGGATCCAGTTCTTCCTTATGTTTTTTTGTTCCTATTGGTTCCTATTTTTTCTTGCCCTTCTTTACTTATTTGCTTCTTTTGCAACCATATTATCAAGGCTCTTTCCTATTGTAATGTTAGCTTTTGGAGCCTTAAACATAAAGGAAATGCATTCAAAAGTATAGAAATAAACATGCAATGATACAACTATGATAATAGCAAAAAACCATGCATGAAAATATGATAGAAAACTTGATACAAAGCTCTAGAAATGCTCATATAGAAAGCTCATGAAAATTACAATGCTCCTCTCATGGAGTTTGCAACTCCTCCATGATAGCAAAATGGAGCTACATTGTGCCTACTACTACTCTCACCTATGCACTACTCAAACTTCTCTCACAATCACTCACAATGAGGCCTTTATATAGAAATATAGATTACTTACCTCTCACTCAACCCTAAGACTCATGTACATGTGGACTACATGCACATTTACATCATTGCACATTCTAACACTTGTGCATTTATTGAATAACTCTAATAAACTATTTATCTTCTAATATAATCCTAACCTAAATATGTACCCATGAAGGTACATTAGTAAATAACCAAATGATGTAATAGCCATATTTTCCAACACCCCCTGTATTACATTATTTGGTTTTGAAGACTTTAGTCTTCAATATGGATCTGCAATCTGGTATTGTAGATTGTACTCACCTTCCTGTTCAAGTAAATAGTTAGTGTCTTCATAAGGGTCTATCCTTGCTGATAGAGCTTTAATTCCACATTCATCTGTAGGTTCTTCCATTTCTTCAACTTCTTGAATCTTTTGGGCAATGTGTCCTTTATGATTTCCTCCCTGATATTCGAGTTGAGGGTACTACTTTTGAGAAGGGTATGTCCTTTGGAACTGTTGCTTTTGAGGTTGATATTGCTTTGGCTGAAATATCCTATTTTGTTGATTTCCATAGGATGTTTGATTTCCTTGACCTTGATTCTTTGGATTGAATCTATAGTAGTTTGTGTTGTGTCCTTTCTTTTTGCATATCTGAAAATATCTGTTATTCCAAGGTCTTCATCCTTTTGAGGATGATGCTATATTTTCCTATGGATTATCTTTTGTCACCAAAGCATTGTTAGTCATCTCATATTTAACTATGTTCTCTACCTCATACTCTTGGAGAACATTGACTAACTCATCAAAGGAAATATCTTTACTTAATATTTGCAAGGAGGTAACTAGATGCTTGTAATTATCTAGAAGTCCTCTCATGGTCACTTGAACAAGAAATTTATCCTTTACTTCTTCTCCTAATGTTAACAATTTTCCTTTGATATCTGCTACCTTCCTTAAAAATAGCTCTATACTTTCACCATTGTTCATTTTTAAGGAATGTAATTGAGTTTGAAGGTTTAAAATGGTAGCTTTGTTCTTTCCTTCAAATATTTTCTCTAAGGATTTCTAGGCCTCTGTAGATGTTTTTGCTGAACTGATATACGGTTGTATTTCATCTGTGATAGCAAAGGTTATTATCATTAATGCCTTAGCATCACTTTCTTCGAATTTCTGAATTTCTATATCATCTGTAACTGGTTTGGTTCTTGTCCCTATAGTAATTTCCCAGAGTTTCTCAAATATCAAGATGACCTTTACTTTGTTTTTCCATGAGAAATAGTTTGGACCTTTAAGTAATTGAGATTCTGAAAGAATGAACTTATTTGATGTCATGATGGTCCTAGTAGGATACCTTATATCTCCCTAGTATTGGTATATGCTATAAATATGATTCACCTCTATCACTTGCAATCAATTACTTTTGGAAAGCTATTAGAAATGCAATCTTCAACAATAAGAACTCAATATATTTAGTTGGGTATGTCCTTCAAAACTAATCTTCCAACTAAAATTTTGATGCAATGATAGGTTTCTAAACTTCTTAAAATTCAATTTGAAGTAGGATTCCTTATATCTCCCTAATTAGAAGTTTTAGAAATATTAAATGTTTGTAAACTAAATTTTGTTTACTACTCCTTATATCTCCCTATGTTAAGAGTTTGCAACTATACTTTAGAAGCAATGGAAATGATATAGATGCTTCTAGTTTTACTCAATGTTTTCTATATAACCAATATCCTTTTCTAGAGATCCTTTCAACACCTTATTACTCCTACTAATATCTCTAGAATCTGAAATGAACTTTGATATCAAACTTGCAGTATAATAAATATTTCTCACCTTTTTAGTTTCGATTTGCAAGTTGGTTGGATGCGGTTTGCAAGGACTGTATTTCACTTGTTTTTCCTTCACCTTGCTTGTCAATGTATTCCCCTTTGAAGTTGGACTATTTGGTCTTCCTCTCTTCAACCGAATGCTGGTTGGATACGTGCACTATATGAGGCTTGAACTCCTCTTCAAAAAATGATCTTTCACTGGTATGTAGCCATCACTTTGATGTTGGTTTCTATGTACTCTTTGAAATAGCAGCCTTTCACTTGCTTTCAACACTACTTCAACTCTCCTCCTTTGCATCTACGTACATTGGGTGACTTCTTAACTAGAAGTAAAATGAGATGGGAGTTCCAAGTGGCACTTGTCTTCTTGAAAACATTCCTCCTATGCCTTCGTGTAGCACATATGACATGTGGTGCTTGTATTCTGCTCACTTCTTGGAAACGTTTGTCGTAGATCCTTCCTTCAACGCCTGTGACAAGTGTTGCTTGATTTCTTACATCTTGGTGGTTGATAATTTCTTTTACCTTCTAGTTTTATTCTGGGTGATTTTATATGGAGGATTCTTCAACATTGTTTTGTCTTTTCCACCTATGTTGGACGCTCATCTTAACCTTGTAATATGAAATGTTACACTATGATGCTTGGCACTACTGGATTTTGAGATGTTATATTGTATTATTGTATGTTTATCTCCCCTTACCTCTTCAATGTGGTACTTTGCATGGAATAATCTTCTACCATGTGGCAACTAGGTTTCTCACTCTTCTTTGAACCTCTTCAGTGCTTTCCAACACTCAACTCATGTTGTCTACATTTTTCTCAATAGAATGAATAAACTATCTTCCAAGGCTCTGTTGGATGTGTAGACATGTTGATTTCTAGCTAGCACCAATGGTAATGGTACCTCCATTGTTATGATAGAGGACTTGCACTATGACTTCAATATTTATGCTTGTATTTTCACCCCTTTATTATTTTTTTAGATCTGATTTTGTCCTCTATGCAACAACTTCGATGATCATGGTGCTCCATGAGGTGTATTTTACCACCTCAAATACCTAACGTTTAGACCTCATGAATGATCCTTGCTTTTTCTTTCCTAAGGCACTCTGAAACTTGTCTTTTCCAGTTCTTATGGAGTCCATTAAATGACTCTCCAATGTAGATTACAACTGCCCCCTATGCTTGAAAATGTTATCTTTATTCTGCTCAAAATGTGGGCTTCATTTTTCTGATCTGGCTATTTGATTGTATGGTCCAAGATTACTCTCTAAAACTGATTTTGATCTTCTCCAAGACTATCCACAAAATACGTTTGGAGATGTGCACTTAAAACTAGGAATTCCTTCTTCCTTTCAGGCTCTTTTCCTAACTATAATATGTTGGCTTCTCTTCTCCATATTTTGGAGGTATTGCTATCCTTTTTGGTGGCTATTCCTTGCCACAAAATTCTTCCATTTACTTCCTCAAAAGAGCTCTCAATAAACCTGCCTTTGATCACTGGTTTGGCTGAAATAGAATATTACCTTTAACTCTTGACAATATCTTCCTTGCTTGGCTATTCTTTACTTATAAATCCAAGCTATTCACTGTAATACTTTGCACTCTATCTTATGCAAGTATGTAGTCTCCTTTTGATTAGAATTAGCAATAGAATGTTGATATGTTTATTTTTCTTGAAATATACCTAACTTCTATTTTCTTCTATGTGCAGGTATGCTCCTTGTAAACTATAACTTCTGCACTATTTTGAAGACTTGAAATGAAACTATTCTATGCAACTCTTTGATCCTTTGAAAATGGTGCTTGATAAACCTTAATATGAAACCAAATATAAAAGCTCAACTAATGAACTTTTGCACCTTATTGTTGCATACCTTTTTCTCTTGAAGATGATGAAGATAGTGGTGATCCAAGTCACCTCAATGGCTACCTTTTGTGGATGATTTTGCAGCTCTCCTATGCTGTCCAAAAACATCTCTTTGCTCACATTTTCTGTAGCTTCAATACCTTATCAACTTGCTGCTCTAAACTCTGATTTGGTGGCTTCAAAACTTCTTCAGAATGTGCTTCTAGAATCTGATTTTTAGCAGTCACTAACGCTGCCCAAACTTTCTAAAATTTTCAGCACTAAGCAATCTTATCTGTTGCTTCTAATTCCTTTGATTTTTTGCTCTTTTTGTTGTCCACGAACTCTGTATTTTGTAGCTTTGAGTGTTGTTTAATGTGCTGTCCTTTCTTTATCTTCAAATATGAAAATTTTCTAGATTGTAAGGCAATCAATACCATCACTAAAATGTTGTCCTTGAATCCCAAAAATTTGGTAGGATTCTCCCCAAATCACAGCTGAGATGTAGCTCAAGAACCTCCTTCAATGATGGCCCCCAAATCTTGTAGATTTGGTGGTTCTTCTTTCTCTTTTCTCTTGTCGAATTCTATCTTCAAAGTAGATCTCCTCCTCAAAAAATCTATCAATCTTGAGATCTATTCAATACTACCTTTTTTATTTGACAAACTTCTTGCCAAAATTTCTCCTTTGGGCTTGTTTTCGAATGGTGACAATTGTCCCAATTCCTTAGCTTCTTCTTTGGTAGTAATTTCTTCAATGAGTCCTTCTATGAACTCCTTCAATGAGGCTCACCAAGCCTTCTTCTTGTTTCTCCATGAGACCTCTCCAAGGTTCTCAATATTGCAGCTTCTAAATATTCAATGAGACCTTCCTTGGCCTCTTCAATCTTCAACTATGGATATGAGATCTTCTTCTAGGATCTCCTGAATCTGTTGCTGTTGAAATCTCTTCTTCAATAGGGCCTTCAATGGACCTCTTCTTCAATAGAGTCTTCAATGGATATTTTCTTCAATAGGGCCTTCAATGGACCTCTTCTTCAATCGAAAGTTTTCAGTCTTCAATGGAGATCACCAATCTCCAATATTTTGCTAGGACTCTTCTCCTTGAGTCTCTTTGATCTTCAATGGGGTCTTCTTTCTAGGACCTCCTTCCTAGATTTGCAATCTTCAATGTGGCTTCCATGGCCACTAAATCTCTCCTTGATCTATCAACTAGGAGTCTTCAATCTGCAAATATTTCAATGGGACATTTCTCCTTAGGCCTCCAAATATTCAATCCTCATTTTTTTGCAACAAAGAATCAATCCCTGCATGAGGAAAGTAACTTTGAATTTCAGGCAACGAAGATGAAGTTCTTCTCTATCTATTGTAGGAAGCTTCCCACCTTCTGAGAGTTAATTTTCTGCAACAAGAAAAACTTAGATGATAGTAACCAAATGGTTCTCCTAAAAATATATTTTTCTCTCTTGCAATGAAATGTTAGAGATAATAAAAATTCCTACGACTCTATGAAAAATAATCTTCACTAGTTGGATTTCCAATCTAGTGGATACAATGTTGAGTTCTAGTCTTCACAAGCGTTACAACTCTTGTGGAAAAAATCTAGCTAAATCTATCATGTGGCTTTCTCTATTTTCTATACTTCTACCTAGAGCTACTTCTATCAAAAATCTATTGTGATGGTATTTGCATGCAATGGCGCACTATGGCTGATCCGGTTTGCAAATACTCAACAATAGTATTGGTGCTAACTTGTGGCTTTCCTTTGATCCACCGTGGCTCTGATACCATTGTTATATTTTGGAGCCTTAAACATAAAGTAAATGCATTCACAAGTATAGAAATAAACATGCAATGATACAACTATGATAATAGCAAAAAAACATGCATGAAAATATGATAGAAAACTTGATACAAAGCTCTAGAAATGCTCATATAGAAAGCTCATGAAAATTACAATGCTTCTCTCATGGAGTTTGCAACTCCTCCATGATAGCAAAATGGAGCTACATTGTGCCTACTACTACTCTCACCTATGCACTACTCAACTTCTCTCACAATCACTCACAATGAGACCTTTATATAGAAAGATAGATTACTTGCCTCTCACTCAACCCTAAGACTCATGTACATGTGGACTACATGCACATTTACATCATTGCACATTCTAACACTTGTGCATTTATTGAATAACTCTAATAAACTATTTATCTTCTAATATACTCCTAACCTAAATATGTACCCATGAAGGTACATTAGTAAATAACCAAATGATGTAATAGCCATATTTTCCAACATGTAATTGGCTTAGGGACCCTCATTTCTTCTTCTTTGCTTTGTAAAAGGTTCGGGAAGAATTTCAAAACCCCTTCTTCCATCTAATAAAAATTTATTGTTGTTGGTGTTTTGATCAAACTTCATCTAGGTATGGCATGAATGTTTTGAATCTCAAAAATAAAATCTTACACAAATTTTAAAGGGGTGCATATTAGTTGACTAGTTGATGGGGACACAAAAAATTTAAACCATTCACATCCAAATTTTTACATCAAAAAAATTTTGAAACAACTTTACAAGAAATAGAAATCCCAATGTTCTATTAGATAAACTTACAAAGATTACATTTATAGCCTGCAGGCTTTATAACAACTGGCGCACAGGCACAATTCTCTCACTCTCAATTGCACAGATTCTCTAACTCTGCAACACTAGCCCGCAGGCATAGTTTTCTTCTCCCTATGCAAGCTGCCTCACGTTCGACGATCTGCCTACATTCCCAAGAAGAATTACAGCAACTCTAGAAGGAAAACACACTCTAGCCAATTCAGAATGGCTCTCGGCCTTCGACTCTGTAACTCAACTGTGCAACTCTGCAACTACAGGTTTTCTACTATTTTCCAACCACTCTACATGGTTTGGCTTACCCCTTTTATAACTTTATGGTGTGACAATTTGCTTTCCATATAGTGTCTCATCGATTCCTCTCCCAAAACCTTTTGTTTCACCTTCCCGTGTTGCTTCGTCGCCCAGGTATTTGAAACGACTCCCTTTTTGACTCTTCGTCTTCGCCTTGTCTTTCGGGTCGTGAAATTGTGACATGTCGTGAAATCGTGACATCTTTGTCCTTCGTATGCTCTTCTGCTTTCGGGTCACGAAATCATGACCTGTCACAAAATCGTGACATCTTTGCTCTCCTACTTGTCCTTTTCTCTTTCGGTCGCGATATCGCGACATGTCACGATATCGCAACATTTTTCTTCCTCGCCTCCTTTCTCTTCTTAGGGTCACGAAAATACGACCTATCACGAAATCGCGACATCTTATCCTCTCTGCTCCCTCTCGCTTCTTTGGGTCGTGAAAATGCGACATGTCACAAAATCGTGACATTTTCCTCTGCTGGCTCCTTCTTCGCCTTCTGGTCACAAAAATATGACATGTCGTGAAATCGCAACATCTTCCTCCGCTTGGCTTCTCCTTCCTCTTTTGGTCACGAAAATGCGACATGTCACGAAATCGTGACATCTTCCTCCCTTGGCTTCTTCTTCGCCTTCTGTTCGCGAAAATGCGACATGTCACAAAATTACGACATCTTCTTCCTCCTGGATTTCTCTCTCCTTGGCGGGTCGTGAAACTGTGACATGTTACAAAATTGCGACATCTTCTCCTTTGTGCCTTCTCTCTCTTCTATGGGTCGTAAAACTATGACATGTCACGAAATCGTGACATCTTCCTCTTCCGCTCTTCATCCTGCCTTCGGGTCACAAAATCATGACATCTTAGCTTTCTGCTTTCTCTTTCTTCTTCAGGTCGCGAAACCGTGACATGTCACGAAATCGTGACATCTTTGCCTTCCATACTTGATTTTTGCTTTCGAGTCACAAAATCGTGACATGTCATGAAATCATGACATCTTTGCTTGCAGCCTCCTCCTTCTAGTCTGCATCATGAAATCATGACATCCTTGGCATCCTTGCTCCTCCCATGAGACCTGTCACGATATCGCGACAATTGGACCTACTGGCTGCTTTCTTTGCTTGTGTCGTGATATCATGACACATTTTCTATCATGATATCGCGATAGTATTCTCCGCTGCTTCCCCTCTCCTCTTGGTGTCATGATATTGTGACACCTTTTCTGTCGCGATATCGTGACATATTTTTCTCCTTACCTTCTTCGACTTCTGTCACGATATCGCGACATGTCACGAAATCATGACGTCTTTCCTCCTTAGCCAACTTTTTTGAAGTGGCCTTCCTGCCACTGGATGCTTCTGCATCAGGTGCTACTAGATGCTCCTACATCAGACACCCGGGGTTGGTGGAGAAGTGATCTTCACTTTCGACATGACTATCCACCTCCTCGTCTGCAGCCTTCAATGGCTTCAACTTCTGAAGCACTTCATCCTCTCTTCCACCAGTTCTTTCTCCCTGGTCTCTTATTTTCTGTTTATCCTCATGCCTTTTGCATAGCTTCTCTCGCAGGGCTTTCACTTGCCTCAACAAATAAATTTTGAGTAGCTCCTCTTGTAGGGCTTGCACTTGCCTCTACAACGCTCTGAATTCTTCATCCTGTGCCATGCGACCATGATTTCTTTTTGGAGGCATTCTGTTGCACTCCTCTCACAATCCTTGGTGGGTCACGAAACTGTGACTGTCATGATTTTGTGACAGGTTCCTTAACCCCATATCCTGGTGCAAGCACTCTGCTTACACGCTCAGAATCTTCTAGCTCTGATACCACTTGATGGGGACATAAAAAAAAATTAAACCATTCACATCCAAATTTTTACACCAAAAAATTCAGAAACAACTTTACAATAAATAGAAATCCCAATGTTCTATTAGATAAACTTGCAAAGATTACATTTACAGCCCACAGGCTTTATAACAATTGGTGCACAGGCACAGTTCTCCCACTCTCAATTGCACAGATTCTCTAACTCTGTAACACTAGCCCATAGGCATAGTTTTCTTCTCCCTATGCAAGCTGCCTCACGTTCGGTGATCTTCCTGCGTTCCTAGGAAGAATTACAGCAACTGTGGAAGGAAAACGCACTCTAGCTGATTCAAAATGGCTCTCGACCTTCGACTCTGTAACTCGACTGTGCAACTCTACAACTGTAGGTTTTCCACTATTTTCCAACCACTCTGCATGGCTCGGCTTACCCCTTTTATAACTTTTTGGTGTGACGATCTGCTTTCCATCTCGTGGCTCATCGATTCCTCTCCTAGAACCTTTCGTTTCACCTTCCCGTGTCGCTTTGTCACCCAGGTATTCGAAATGACTCCCTTTTCGACTCTTCATCTTTGCCTTGTCTTTTGGGTCGTGAAATCGTGACATGTCACAAAATCATGACATCTTTGTCCTTCGTATGCTCTTCTGCTTTCGGGTCATGAAATCATGACCTATCACGAAATTGTGACATCTTTGCTCTCCTGCTCATCCTTTTCTCTTTCGATCGTGATATCGCGACATGTCGTGATATCGCGAAATTTTTCTTCCTTGTCTCCTTTCTCTTCTTTGGGTTGCAAAAATGCGACCAGTCGTGAAATTGTGACATATTATCCTCTCTGCTCCCTCTTGCTTCTTCGGATCATGAAAATGCGATATGTCACAAAATCACGATATTTTCCTTTGCTGGCTCCTTCTTCGCCTTCTGGTCACGAAAATGCGACATGTCACGAAATCGCGACATCTTCCTCCGCTTGGCTTCTCCTTCGCCTTCTGGTCGTGAAAATGCGACATGTCATAAAATCACGACATCTTCCTCCCTTGGCTTCTTCTTCAACTTCTGGTCATAAAAATGTGACATGTCGCGAAATCGCGACCAGCAACAAGAGGGAGAAGACGCCAAAGAAATTATCGCGATTTCGTGACACACCGCAAAATCACGACCAGAGCAGAAAGGTGGAGGCATCCGAAGGCAAATGTCGTGATATCACGACTTGAAGATAAGAAAGGCAATGATGGAGGAAAATGTCACGATATCGTGACATGTCGCGATATCGCGACCAAAAGGGAGAAGGAGCGCAGGGAAGCCAAAATGTCATGATATCGTGACATGTCGCGATATCGCGACCGGAAGAGAAGAGGAAGAGGAAGAAGAAGATGTCATGAAATTATGACAGGCTACATTTTCAGGACCGTTACAGAATGACACGTGGTAGCACAGAACAACATGTGGCACCAAGGTGTAGTGAAAACAGGCACAGACAAACAGTTAACGAAAGACGTTACGCTAGCTACAAAGGACGTTACGGATTGTAGTTATGGGGCAGACAAAGATGAACAGTCATGGAAGAAATGAATCGAAGGGCCTCTAGATGGAAGACAAAGAGGCACACCCAAAAATTTATAAAAGGATGAAGCAGAGGCGTGTACAGGGGTTGGAAACGACAGTTGCAGAGTTGGATAACTGTAGTTGTAGAGTTGCACAGTCATGTTGTAGAGTCGAGGAAGAGGCCACTCGGACCGGCTTGAGTGCTTTTCCTTCCATAGTTACAGAGTGAGAGATCTACAATAGAGAGTGATAGAACTATGCCTGTGCGCCAGTTAGTGAAAGAACTAAGCCTGAGAGCTAGTTTCTGTAAAGCCTACGGGCTGTTATTGTAATCTTTACAAGTTATCGAATGAAACATTGGGTTTTCTGTTCTTGTAAAGTTTGTTAGCAATTTTTTGTGTGAAAATTCATATTTTTTTGGGTTGATTTTGTTCGTGTCCCCATCAAGAAATCGTGACATTCTCAATGGCACTTTCTCTCTCTTGCTGTCGATCGCAATTTCAGGACATGTCATGAAATCACGACATTTTCTCCGGCATCTCTCCTCTCTTGCTGCTGGTCGCAAAAATGCGACATGTCACAAAATCACATCTTCCTCCTCCACTCTTCATCCTGCCTTTGGGTCATGAAATCACGATATCTTAGTTTTCTGCTTTCTCTTTCTTCTTCAGGTCATAAAATTGTGACATGTCACGAAATTGTGACATCTTTGCCTTCCATACTCGGTTTCTGCTTTCGGGTCACGAAACCGTGACATGCCACGAAATCACAACATCTTTGCTTGCATCCTCCTCCTTCTAGTCTGCGTTGCAAAATCATGACATCCTTGGCATCCTTGCTCTTCCCATGAGACTTGTCATGATATCACGACAGTTTGCCCTACTGGCTGCTTTCTCTGCTTGTGTTGTGATATCGCGACACATTTTCTATCGCGATATCACGAAAGTATTCTCCACTGCTTCCCCTCTCCTCTTGGTGTCACGATATCGTGACACTTTTTCTATCGCGATATCGCGACATATTTTTCTCCTTGCCTTCTTCGGCTTCTTCTGTCGCGATTTCGCGACATGTCGCGAAATCGCGACGTCTTTCCTCCTTAGCCAAATTTTCAGAAGTGGCCCTCCTACCACTGGATGCTTTTGCATCAGGTGCTACTAGATGCTCCTGCATCACTAGCCTTATTTAAATAGTTATTATTTTGTATTCTTAGGGCTGATTATTATCGTGTAAATTTTATAGAAAGAAGACAAAATATTCAAAAATATAATGTATTTTTTTACACAATATTCCTATAATCATATAGAAAAATTTATATTTCTTCCTCGATCACTGGTATGATATGTGGTATATTGTATAATTTAAGTAAAATATAACTTTAAGATATTAAATACTAAACCATCCCATATTAATACAAATTAATTAAAAAGGGTACCTATTCAATATTTCCCACATACTTAGATACATCACAAGTTGATACTTGATAATAAAAATAATGGAAACCCTTATTTTCCTTCTAAAATGATATGCTATATATTATTTAGATTAGTCTACATAATAGGCTTACCATATATCCAACATGGTTCATTATTTTAATGATTTATATAGGACTAAATGGGGTCCCACTTGTATTACATCATGATCATATAGTGGTGTCACAACAACTTGGCTATTATGCATGTATCATTTGACAAATCTTGGTATCCTCCTTAAATTAAGAGAAACCTAACTAGTTGATATAATTTCATTTTATTAAATGTTAGGTCCACCTGTGGGATGTGAACCTTGATATATTCCCAACCAATTGCCTTAAACCTCATGGGCATCCAACATGACATATTTACTATGGGTAGAATAAAATAATTATATGCATACATGAACCCCCCTATTCATTACTTCTTTCCAAGTAGAAAATATATAAATGAAGTGAAAATGGTATCATTTTTAATGAAGTTGAAATCCATATGTTTCAACATAAAATATGTTCTAAAATTTAATTGATTTTTTCAAAGAAATATATATTTATATTCATAGAAGAATATATATATTAACTATTAAATAATTTATTTATCCATATTATCTTGTGTTTTATTTAACCTAATTTAATATCTTGAACATATTATTGCATATTCTATTTTAACTAAATTAAAATAAGGCAAGGAGGACACTACACCCTATAAATAAATGCAATACTAGTACTATTTTAAGTCAAGTAAAACTTTGATTGTGTAGGGTAAAGTAAGAAGGTTAGATTGGGTTGAAAAATATATATACAACCTAGTGGAAGATATTAGATTAATATATTTATATATTCTTGGAATATGTTATGTTAAGCTTCACTTGAGGCCAAGGCCAACTTTTGTATTATATTTATTGTATGTCCTTTGGGCCCTTATACACCTTGTATAAGTGACTATTTTATAATATTGTATTATCTAGCCTAAAGGTTGATTCTTTATCCTTGACCTCAATTTCTCTTGTAATTGGATATTTATACCCCTTTCTACAAGTCATTTTATCATTGGTTGAAGTATAATTCTTTCATTTAGTGAGACTATTTTATTACCTACAAGGACCCTTTGTACTATACATATTATTTTTATAATTTATTTCTACTTTTGTTAGTAATATGTTGCTTCGATTTATTTTTGAAAAGTATTATGAAATCCAACATGTTATTTGAGTGATTTTAAATCTCCATTACTTTATTTCTTGTCTTTGACAATTTATCTTCTACAACCATTTCAATGAATAGTGTGTTTATGGGAGCATTATGTTCAATTAAGAGTATTTTTTTAAGGTTGCTTATTGAAATCCTAGGTGGACTTGGATTATAATGATGTCACTAGATTATAACAAGGTATTTCTAGGAGAAATATTTATTGATAAGTTTCTCTTACCTCTCTTGACTTGCAATCTATATTTTTTTCTTGAATAGATGGGTTCCCTAACTGTCAAATTGAATTTTTGAAGGTTGTTTGAAATTTTTTTTGTCTCTTACAATTTTTTCAAAAATCCATGTCCTTTTCTTATTTGATTTTTTCTATCTAGTATAGGGATGCACCAAGATAGGGAGAGATATATAAAATCCTCTATAACTATCATGCTCTCCCATACCTTAAGAAATATGGTAGACAGTAATGGGGGATGTGCATTAGCTATGTTTTAATGTGTTAATTTAAGAAAATATCTATGGTGTCCTCTAATATTCTTGCCTCTTCCTACCCTTTCTTAGGGAAATATAAGAATATTAATTTAAATCTAAATTCGTATTTTATGGTATTGATGCAAACATAAAAATGATGCATATAGATAAATATTCCAACATATATGATATCTTTCTTTCAATATCAAAATAGAAAAATTGATTCCTTTTATTTTTAGAGCAAGGGTATATGAGGAGTCTATGCAGCAAAAATAGATTTTCTATTCTATATGTAAAAAAATATTCTTTACAAATGCAACAAATATCTCAATAATAATAATTAGATAAGTAAAATGTGGTTTCTAGAAAAATGATTTATTTTCTTTTAGATCCAAATAGGTTTATATAGGCATGCATATGAAGAATTAAAATGTATCTTGCTTATAACCAGATTAATGGATCTATAAGTTAAATAAACAATCTTGAAAATAAGCATATACAAAGCAAGAAAATCCTATGTTTATAGACTTAGATCTATAAATTTAGAATGTGGATCTAAGAAAATTTTATAACATGTGCTAACCTCAACCACATGATTATTTCATTCCTTGCAAGCATAAAGTAGCTAAAGTGAACAAAGGTACAGATATAAAGAGAGAGTAATCAAGAATTTTAGAACTTGTTAATCACTCTAATTATTTTTTGGTTTTCCCAATTTTGATGCTTTTACTATCCAGATCACTATTCCATGCCTTATAATTAGCTATAGAAATCACTCCATAATAGGTTAGGATTTGATAGGTCTACCTCAACCCAACCCCTATTCTATAAGTTATAGAAGAAATTATTAAAAACTAGAAAAGGATAATAAATGTCATGTTTCTATCTGAACCATAGAAGCATTATCACCTAACAATGCTATTAAAAGAATAACTAGAGATATGCTATAATAATACTGACTATTATTACTACAGTTTAAAAACCTTGACCCAAGAGCCTACAAAACATTTAACATATTCTAATCTTAAAATAGAATAGCAAATAGAGACCTAATCTAAAGAAAATGAGTAGGATTTTATGATTTTTCATGAAGTATCAAAGTGAATAGATTCAACATAGATCAAATGAATAAAATGCTACCCTATCAAATAAAATTTAATATGTAACAAGAAGTAAAAGAGTAAAATATGATATAGATGCAAACCCATAAGGGCCCCGAAGATGGAGGTATTGATCTCCCCTATCCTTTGCAATGAAGCCCTCATGTAAATAATTACATGTACTCAAGCAAAAAAATACCCAAAAAGAAAATTGTAAAAGGATATTTAAAATAAATCAACATCCTCTTCATGATCACAAGATTTTTTATTATAAATTTTTAAGACTACAAAAGAGAATATTATTATAGAATATAGCATATCCCAAGATTACCAAAAGAATATTTTTTTTATGATCAAAAGTTTTTCGATTACAAAAATTAAATACAATAAAGAAAATCACATAAAAGAGAAGATTTCTTCTTAGATATTTCCAAAAAAATATTACATGCCAAAATATTACCCTACTCAAAATAAGAGTAGATACTATAGAAACTTGAAGATAAAATATGCACAAAATTGGAATGACCCATTGGAATCTTGCATGAAGGTGATTACAATTTTGGAAAGTCTTGATTGGTAGTCTAGGTAGTTACATGGGATTGAAAATGAGGTTTTAGAGATATGATTGAGGATATTGAGTTAGTAAAAATCTACATGAAGATTTTTTTTTAATAGAAAATACATGATTACATGTTGATAGGTAGCTAACGTCAATAAGCTATCCATTTTTTTTGTGATCAAGCAATAGTACTAAAGGAAAAATTGTGATGGCAATAATGTACCATGGTACTAACATGAAAAATAACCATTGTTAGGTTGATTGGGTAGGAAAATATTAAATTTGAACATTTAGAAAAAAAATTTCATCCTAGTCATAAGTGTTGCTAGTGCTATTTGCTCAAGTATAATGCTTTTGATTTAGGTCATTAATACATATTTTAATGAAATTTTAGCTTAATTGACTGATCATGAGGGTTATCATGTTTGATGAGGTGATTTTTGTCATGGTTATGTGGTTGATGATCTTCTAAAAACTAGGTGTCTACATTTCCCCCATTTTGATGCATTCATAAAATGTTGAATGTATCAAACACTAACTCATATGCCCCAATTTTGAGATTGATATATTTCATGATGATTGATGATTGTTATGAATTGATCAATAATGATGCAAAATTTTCTTTGTGAAGTTATTAAATATTATCATACCCCTATTTTCTCCTTTGAATTTTTGAGAAAAAAACATATTTAATTGAGAACTCGACATGACTAAGTTACATAGCCAAACTGATGAGAAATATTGAAGGAGAAATTGATGGGGTAGGATAAAATATATGGGGGATAAAAAAACCATTTTTAACATCCATGATTGCAAAAAAAATATCTCTAGATGCATATTATTGATATTATTTTCATGGCTTAGCGCAATATCCGTACACCATAATAACTATGTGAAATCGCTAGTAGTTAGAGGAGGGGATCAACCTCAAGTATGTCCCCAAAAACCTAATCAATTTTATATTTTTTCTTAAAAATTATGCCTAAAAATGAAGTCAATGTCTTTGTGCTATAGTAGAACTATTTAATAGTACATTTGTTTGTGCCAATACTATTGCACAATGTTGCTACACTATGATAGCATTTTTGTTTCAGTAGTATTTTTACCAATCAATACCACTTTTTCCATGATGGCATTTTTCTTAAGTGTGATGTTTTTTTTGGGCTTAAAAATAGGATGGATTTTTTAAAATATTTTATGATGAATTTACTTATGTTTTTGATGATTATTATTTACTTGTGTAGGTGAGGCTTCAAATAGTTGACTGTCAAGAGTGGAAATCCCATGCTCTTGAGACCACTTTGACATTACTAGATTTTGGGGACTATGCTCTCCTTTTGATAGTAGGGTTGTAACATGTATCCTTGATACCTTATGTTAAGTTTGAAAAGCCTTGTTGATAGTATTTTCAAAGATATGATATTAAAAAATGAAGATATTTTAACTACTTTATGGGGACACTATAGTGATTCTAGAGGATGTCTATCATATTTTATGAATACCCATAAAAGATGCCCTATTTTATCTTTACTAGACTCATTGATAGAGCTTGGTATGGATGATGGGAGTTGCTAGATTCCAACTAGTTAAGTCTAACATTGACATGAATATCACATTTATTGGTGGCTTGTTGCATCGATGGGCAAAATTATTGGTAGTTTTTATGTCATGGTTTTTGCTAGCTAACACAAGTAGGTATATGACCCATTGGGATTTAGAAGATATGTTAGTCAATATATTATTGTTGTAGACTATTTTTTCTTAGGGTCCTATAATCCTATCCCAATTATTTCATTAATTTCACCATACCATCTATAAGGGTGAAATGATCCTAGCATGTTGTATGTTTCTCTAGGTTTAGGCTTCGTAGGATATTACAATGGCATGACCACCAAGGATGTTAATTCAAATTGATGATTGTGATATACTTTGGGCTTATCAATGGTCCCATTAGTTTGAGGCTATTTAGAACCACCTATGTTAAGGGGTCCTAGGTAGAGCATGTAGGTTGTTCGATGACTTACACCATTAGGATATGACCTAGTGAACCTATAATTGACATTCAAGATGGCTAGGTGTTGATCATTAGTTGGTAGAATTTAAGAAATAAAATTGGTTGGATGGATCGCACTTAAAGTGAGAGCTATTTTATTATATGCATATATTCCATGAGGTTACCATTACGTAGGAAAACCCACTTGATCCAATTTGAAATAGGAGGACCACTAGAAGTGTTTAAGGCAGTGCATGATTTGAATATATTTCTTTAACCAAATATTGATGACCTTATGATTCTAGATACTAGTGTGTATGATACAAGGGTTACTTATTAATACCAAGGATTGTATATATTAGGAATATTTATATAGAAATAACCATAAGTATATTAGCAATTTAGGAATTAATGGAAGTGAATAAATAAAATAACATAAGTACTTAATTAAATAACTGATTAGAAATACAATAATGTTAGCTTTTGAAGCTTTAAATTTAAATGAAATGCAACCACAAGTATAGAAATAATCATACAATTTTATAATTATGATAATGGCTAACTAATATGAATGAAAAAATGATAGAAAATTTGATACAATGTTCAATAAATTCTCATATAAGAAATATCATGAAAATATACAATGCTCATCAATGGAGGTCACTACCTCTCCATTTTGCAAAAATAGATCTACATTGTATCTACTACTACTCAACCTATGCACTCCAAAATCCTCTCTCATTTCTACTCTATGAAGACCTATTTATAATGAGATGCAACTATAGACTCAAAATTTTCACACCCTGTTCCTTCAGGCTAATTAATCTGCGCCTGGAAGGGGGATGGGAAAATAGAGGATCTGCACCTCAGACGAGAAGCACTTTTGTCATACCCTCTTTGGTGATTGTTGATGAATTGTTGGTGGGTTCACCAAAAATCACTTTGTGGCAATTTCCATGCCTAGGTAAGTTGAGACTTTGATGAGTTCGTTTGGTTTAGCATACACCTAAGGTTTAGGTAAAATACAACTATGCCTAGACTACATGCAATTATGCTTTCATGAAGATAACACACAATGATCTAGGAGATTTCTAGAATCAAAGTACAATGCAATAGATCTATGAACACAAAATAATAATTTTATGCTACCATATATATATATATATATTGTATTTTTGGTATATTATGAAACTAATCTACAAATGAGGTGCACAAACTTAATGAAGAATTGATAACTAAGTTCAAAACTGAAATAATTAATTACTTACTTGATACGGAGAGCTGAAGAAGATAGATTCACTATTTGTAGAATGGATTCACTCCTTGTAAAGCTATTTTGCTCTTTTCTACGTGATTTCACGGATTGTTGGTTCTGAGAGCGAAAATGCCAATTCTAGAGCAAATTTGCAATGAACCTAAAAACTATCAAATAAAAACACTATAAATAGGATTTAGGATTTGGTGATCTGCATAAGCCACTAAATATTTGATCTTGTGGTCATAGCAGTCAGACCCCTTCAGTATTTTTAACCAACCATTTATGAAAGTGAGAAATCATAAGGTTTTATTTGTAGATGATAAAAAAAAACTATGATGCAATGATCAAATAAGGTAATCTATGATGCAATATGCAATATGCAATATGCAATATGTAATATGCAATATGAAACAATGTAAATCCAAAATGCAATATTGAAACATCATATTTGAAAATCAAATTACCCCCAGGATATCATTTGCATAATTTTTCTGACTCTGCAACAAATTCGCTTCAAAATGAGTGAATTCGCTCTATTATGAGTGAATTTGCTATCAAAAGGGTTTAACCCATGAAAATACTTGATTTAAATCAAAGCCTAAGGTTTTATGTAAAATCAACTACAAAAAATCTCATAAATTAATTATGCTTATAATGCTCAGCTTGATGTCACGAAGCAATGGTGGCTAAGGATGGTAAGCTTTTGGTGAAACAATACCTCCATAATGTGTTCGTAAGTCATGAATTAACCTACAACAAAACAAGAATATAAAATTTGTGCGAAATTCCACCATCAGGGGTATCTAAAGAGCCAAAGAGCTCCTTTTATATTTTTTTCTCAACACAGGAAGGGGAATTAGTTGGGTTAAATTAGGGCTATCATTCAACTATTAATCCAGGCAAGGCAAACTACCAATCCATGCATATTTAAAAGCCAACTCTAGGGGTAAATGCAACAATGATAATAGGAAATAGATTCCATTGGAATAAAATGTTGTTGGGTTGCCAAATTTAGATAAACTATTAGATTTTGCAATTTCAATCTCGATTGCGCATATTCGCTCTATTTCAAGCGAATTTGCAAGGGTTGCGAAATCGTTCAAAACAGAGCAAAATCGCTTGAAAGAGAGAAAAATCGCTCAAAGTATAGCGAAACTATCAAAGAATAAGAAATGAATGATTAAAATTAGCATTTATGAAAAAGAAAGGGTGAAGACGATGAAAACCTAATTTTGAGGAGTTAGGGAATTTTGTTGTGAGTCAAAATTTCATGTCTACATTTTACCCCCTCTTTGGCACATTTATAAGTACTAAATGCGTCAAAGAAATATGTAGACATGCTAGGTGAAAATTTTATTGATGAAAAAAAGGGTAGATGGTTTAAAATGTCGACCTATATAGGTCATTATATTTTTGTATATATATATATATATATATATATTGTTTTTTTACATGTAAATTAATGTGTGAAAGTAAATTAATATATTAGGGGTGCCCCCTCGAGTTTCGGGAGGAATAAATTATTCCTCGTAAAACTTGAAATGACAAAGGAGAAGCATGTTAAAATAGGATTAAAATGAGGAACAGGGTAAAACCCTAATTTATTTTTATCACGCGAGTTAGGAAAAAAGGGCTTTGGAAAAAATGGCATGTCCATTTCATAGAGCTGACATCATACAAACCGAGGGTGACCGAGTATATCCGAGCACACGAGTAAGATTGATTTTAGGATTTTATTGAATTTTTTCTTTTCATTTTTTTATTTTACCTTCAAACTCTGAAGTTTTATCGGATTTAGGGTCACACAGTTGTTGCGATGTATTCACACCCTAGGTAGTGAATTCACACCACAACCGCATGATTTGGCAAGGATGTGTGATTTTGTAAGAAACCCTACGAATTCATTGCAAACCCTACAAAATTGTGTCAAACACTACGAATTTAATGAAATTGCTTTCTAAAGAATGTTAGGTGCAAAAATTCTCAACATGCATTTTTTTTTCTTAAATGAAAGCAAATTTGCATTGTTTTTACTTATGCATTTTAAATTTAATAATTTTGTAGGTAGCAAATCCACCTCCCGAAGAAGAAAGTGATCCATGGATTTGCATAGTTTTGTTGAGTTTTGCTCAATTTTGACTAAAATGTACAAGTGTCAAAATGTACAAGCAAGGAGCAAAACGTACAAGGTTGCACATGTACGATGTGAAATGAAATGAAATTAAGTTGAAATGTGCATTTGGGGTTAATTTGATAAAAATCGAATTAGACCTTAGTAAACCTTGTAAAAAGATTTGTTTTGGAGTTAGTTGGGAATGGCAGTTGTAAATGATGTGATGCTTCAGAAACCACTTTGGAATGGTCTGGGCATGCATTATATAGCCCCCCTTATTCATTTTTTGGTTGTTCATTCATGTTCATTCATACTCATATGCAGTTCATTGTGATTATTGATTGAAGGTTCATTTATGTGATTGTTGAGTAGAATTATTGTTCATTGTTGAGATTGTAATGAATGATGGAAGATATGTACAAGGATATTGATAATCTGAATATGATAGTCATTTTCCTCATTTCATTGTCTCTGTGAATTCCATTGTACATTCTGGATGTTGCAGGTTGAATAGATAATGTTTACTACTTATTTTGCTATGAGAATGTATGGAATTATCTTGTGAATGATCCTGGTTACCTACAGACTTGGTGTGAAGGATGGAATTGATTATATAAAGAGTTACAATTATATTTTGATGTTTCCAAGCCTAGTGTATGATTTTTGGAATCATCCATGAAGAGTATAATTCATTGTTAGTGGTTTAGGGTTTTGCATGTTATGGAGAATTGGAGCAATTGAGGCATAGAAACTTCCCAAAATATATCTTGGAAGGATTGATGATGCAAAGTGATAGATCTGAATATTAGTTGCAGCAAGGGTTCATACAAACCGTACAAGCATAGTGCCAAATCGTACAAACTATTTGATTACCCGATTTGGTAATAAAAGTTGCAACCCAATTCTACCAAATAAGGAAATATTGCTAGTTTGAGGAAATCGATTACAAAACTGATCGATTTGACTTAAAAAACCTATTCCAGTGAGTTGGATGAGTACCAAATCATACCAGGTATAGTTTTGTATGATTTGTATCATACAATTGTATGATTTGGTGATCATACAAGCTATTTTGGCAAGTTGAACTAGTGTACGATGAAGACCATATAGGTTGTACGACTTGTGCAAGTTGGGGTTTGATATCTTGTGGATCATTTCCATAGCTTCTAAACTACCTCCCCATAGGGAATACTACACTACTATCATCTACATTTGGTATCATTGCCTTATCAAACTTTGGCATTTTTGTTAAAATGGGTCAAAAAGTGTTGCAATCAAGAAGATCGTACAAGTGATAAACTTGAGTACACAAATTGGAGGTGAATGATAGACACAAGTCTAAAAAGGTATAGGAGATAGGATCAAGGAGAGGAAATCCTAGTTAGAAGGAGCATGAGAATTTCTCAAAGGAGGAATGTGAATAGTGTTGAACATAATACATATGAACCAGTGATAGAGCAAGTATGGACATCTGATGAAGCAGAGATTGAGAGGTTGGATACATTGTTGATTGATATAGAAGAAGAGGAGCAAGAAGCACCCAGATTCGAGATGAGCATTGATGTAAGAGAAGGTATTAATGAGGAAACTATGTGAGAGCGAAGGGAGTGGATGGTAACACCTGAGAAAGTGGTAGATAGGTTGCAAAGGAGTGCGATGGATGGGAGTCAGGCACCAGAGCAACAACACATGAGGTCTCAGGAGGAAGGACCAAGGCCATAACCTACACACCAATGAAGGAGATCATAGAGTGAAGATGCATGGGAGATCGATAGATGACTATTCGATGAATATAATATTCCTTGAGTAGATGGTTTCAATGAGGACCAACAAAGTGAGTCAACTATAAGGTGGAATCAATCAAGGATTCTAGGTGATACTTCATCAAGTGAAGAAGAAGAAACACCACCAATGGCCCATGTAGGCAATCACATAGGAAAACAAATATGCCCACCCTTTATGGGTGAAGGCAAGGAAGACCCGACAAGACACATCGAGACATGTATAACCATATAGAGAGAAAATGGTGTAGACCAACCAGATGAATGGTTATGATTGTTTCCTACTACATTACGAGGACTGGCCATAGATTGGTACCTAAAAAGGTAAAACACACCAAAATTCCAAGCATGGAATACAATGAAAGATGAATTCATTGAGGAGTTTCACCCCTTGAAAGATGATGGAGATATCATAACTGAACTTTGTACCACTAAACAGAAAGTTGATGAAGATGTGAAGTCATACAACCATCGATTGAAGCAGTTGGTGGACAAGATGCAAATGCCTCTAGCAGATGTGCTAGTAAAATGATGGTTTGTAGATGGGTTGCTACCCAGATACAAGAAGAATATGAAGGTAGTGCCATCAACTACATATGAAGAAGCCTTAAAATATGCAAAGAATTTTGAAAGTGAGGCCAAACAAACAATCATGAGGATGATAACACATGTAAGACGTGATGATTCAGAGAGTGAGGAAGATGATACAATCCAAAAGATAGTACAATCATTTTAAAGGGAATTTGAAAAATTAATTAAAGAGGTGAAAGGGAAAGTCAAGCAAGATCGAAAGGACATTTGGTGTACAGATTGCAAGTCTGAAGGTCACACGAATGTGACTTGTCCTCATAATGATTATTGCCATATTTACAATGTGCTTGGACATGAAGTGATACAATATCCATTTAACACAAAGGTGCATCCATAGGTTCTCTCTATCCAAGAACAGGAGGAGAAACCGAAACCTCAAGTGAGTGGCCAGCAAGCCACTAGTGGTAGTTATAGGAATAACCGTAGAGGGGGAAGATAATATCAAGGCAATCGAAAGGAGGACAGAGCCACTTGTAGTATGATTCAGAGGGGAGACCAATCATACAATATCACAATTTCTAAGAATGGGGGCACTTTATGAAGAACTATCCTTTACCCCAAAAATAGGAGATACAACAAACAAACACTACACACATGTGTAGATGGTGTGGTCTAGGGAACCACAAGGAAGTGAATTGTCCAAAGCAGGTGAGTTCTAGTAACCCATAGAATATGAATTTTTTGGACATAGAGGTACCTCCAGTTAGTGAGGAGACCAAAGAAGTACTAGTCATAACAAGGAACCAAGCTAGGAAAGACAAGTACCCAAAACCTACCAAAGAAAAGAAGTGATGGCAAGTGGCAAAGAAGGTACTTGATGAAGAAGCAAAGAAGGCAAAAGAATTGAGAATAGCGGAAGAAAAAGAGTTAAAGAAACCATTAGAAGACACAATGGTTGTGCAAAATTTGGTAGCACAAGTTTTAAATATGACTATTGAAATTAATATGGCAAGCTTGCTAGAGGCCATCCCATCATTGCATAAAGTGATGGTGGAATATTTGAAACCTCATAAGGTGATGGAGGTAGAAATCCAACCAATCAAAGAAGAGGAACAAAAGAATTATTTTATGGACCCCACCATATTGATGATTGATGTTGGGAAGAAACCCGCATTGGTCCATATGGAAATCTTAGGGCATAGATTGATGCAAGTCATAGTAGATGGAGGATCTAGCATTAATGTGCTACCTGAGAAGACTTGGCAAGAACTTGGTGCTCCATCCTTATGGGCACCTAGATTCTGATTATATGGTGTTGACCAGTATGGAATAGAGACAAAGGGTGTCTTAACTACACAACAAGTCAAAATAGTTGACCAAGAGTTTGTCTTGGATTTCATTGTGATTACAATGCAAAAGCTAGCATACGATGCTTTGTTGGGGAGAGGATGGCTAAGAATAGCCAAAGTTAATCACAACTAGGGAAAATATCATATCACTTTTAAGAAAGGATAGCATAAATATATGATCAATTTGAATAACCAGAGGATTAGTGAGGATATGGCCATGACTGATGAGTCGGGTAGTTCTTCTAGTGATGAAGGTTATGAACCTAATGAAGAAGGGATGTTGTACCTAGAAGACTATAGCGAAGATGAAACTCGATCTGATAGTGGACTACTCCATTGGAAAATGGAGGAGTACAAGGTTTTTCAGCCCACCTACCTCTATATTAACATAGAGGAGACCATAGAAAAACAAGATGAGATGAAGGTCAGCTCGAAACCTAAGAAAGAGGAAGAGGAGAAATGGTCATTTCCTAAGAGCTTTGCAGAATACATAGTAGGAGATGCTAAAATTGATGTGAGACCAGTGCATCCTATGAATGTGGAAAAGGTAGTGATGGAGCCTACAAATATTAAGTATGAAGGACCTCGGATGGTGGATGTAAACCTAGGAACAGAAGGAGAGCCTAGGATGATCCACTATGGCGATGACTGGGACCCAATACTGAAAGCAACAACTTTTAAGATATTCTTGGAGTACAAGGATGTCTTTGCATGGATGTATAAGGACCTGAAGGGGGTACCACCTGAGCTATGTGTCCATAAGATTATGCTAATTCCTAGGGCACAACTAGTCAGAAGAAGACCATATAGGATGAATCCTAAGTATGCAGCATTGGTAAATACAGAAATTGAAAAGATGTTAGAGGTAGGCATCATTTTTAGAGTCATTACCAGTGAATGGGTTTCACCTATTATGGTCACCCTAAAGAAGGAAGTGGATAAAATCTGAATATGCATAGACTTTAGGAGTCTGAATGTAGTGACAATTAAATATCCCTTCCCTATTCCCTTCACAGACTCAATTCTGGAAGAGGTCGTAGGACATGAAATCTATTCATTCCTAGATGGGTTTTTTGGGTATAACCAAATAAGCATCATCGAGGAGGATAAATTGAAGACCACATTCATCATAGAGAATGGCATCTATGCATATAATCGAATGCCATTTGGGTTATGTAATGCCCCTGCTACATTTCAGCGTATTATTCTGTACATCTTTGATCAACTAGCCATAGGAAATTTCAAGGTATTCCTAGATGATTGGTCCATCTATGGAAAGATCAAAGATCATTTACCTAGTCTCAATGAGTGCATGAGTAGGTGTAGGAATGCACAAATCTCCCTAAATCTAGAAAAGTATTTTTTGATGGTACCGTACGGGAAACTATTGGGACATATAGTGTGCAACGAAGGGTTGAAGACCGATCCTGACAAAATCTATGTCATACTACACATGGAGGAGCCATATGATGTGAGCTCTTTAAAAACCTTCCTAGGATCTACAGGATACTATCGAAGGTTTATCAAGAATTATGTGCACATGTCCTACCCACTAGATTCTTTAACCAAGAAGAATATTCCCTTTAGATGGATGGAGGAGCACCAAGGAGCCTTTGAGGAGTTAAAGGCTAAGCTAGTCAGTAGTCCCATTTTGGTGTTCTCAAATTGGGATAAAGAATTCCATGTCCATATTGATACCTCAAACTTTGTAGTTGGATGTGCATTGGCACAGGAAGGACAGTTTAGGTTGGATCAACCTATATTTTTTGCAAGCCACCTATTGTCAAGGGTGGAGAGAAATTATAGTACAATAGAGTGAGAAGCTCTAGGGATGGTATATGCAGTACAGAAGTTTAGGTATTACCTATTGGTAAACCCTTTTGCCTTCTATATGGACCATCAGGCTTTGTTGTACTTGATAAATAAGCTAGTTATACAAGGATGAGTCAGTAGGTGGCTCATCACCTTACAAGAGTTCATATTTTGAGTAGTGGTGTGACCTAGAAAGAAGCATGTGATTGTAGACCAATTATCTCGAATATGATCAGGAGAACCTATAGGAGTGAGGATTCTAGATGAATTCCTTGATGCCCAATTATTTGCAATCAATGTTGTTCCATCATGGTACAAGTTGATTGGACAATACCTATCCATAAGGGAGTTGCCACAAGAGTTGATGACAATAGAGAAAAATAAAGTAATCATAAAGTCAGCACCTTTCCAGTTGATAGTGGGATTGTTATACAAATTAGGAATTGATGGTATCCTAAGAAGATGTGTAATGGATGAGGAAATTAAAGTCACATTGAAATAAGCTCATGAAGGATTGGTAGGAGGACACATGGGGCCTCGATGCCACTACTCAAAAAGTACTCTTAGTAGGACTATGGTGGCCCATAATATATAATGATGCAAAGGAATACGTGAGAGCATGTGATACTTTCCAGAGAGTGGGAAAGCTAGTGCGAAGAGACTTTATGCCATTACACCCATCACAACCCTAAGAACTATTTGAGAGGTGGGGGTTGGACTTTGTTGGACCACTGAGAACAACTCATAGGTGAGGAAGTGTCGGTATATCATGGTAGCCACTAAATACCTAACAAAATGGGTTGAGGCATGGGCACTACCAGATAACTCAATAAAAAGTACAACATGATTCTTGTATGAGCAAGTAATTACAAGATTTGACATCCCACTACAAATAATGAGTGATCATAGAGGTCACTTTGTGAATGAGATCATCAAAATACTAATGACTAAATTTAGAATTTGGCACTCCTTGTCTAGTCCATATTACCCAAGAGCTAATGGGTAGGTGGAAGTGACTAACAAGGTATTAGTGTCAACATTATACAAAACCTGTGGAATAGAGGGAGCAGATTGGGAGGAAAGGTTACCATCTATTCTTTGGGTATATCAAACTACCTTTAAGCCAATGATAGACCATATACCATTTTAGCTAATGTATGGTCAGGAGGTAGTAGTGCTAGTAGAATTCTTGGTACCAAGCCTATGGATAGTGGTGGAGCATCACTTAGGGGACCAAGAGAGTATGGAAGAATGACTAACAACACTGATTAAGCTGGATGAGAGAAGAGTCATGGCACAATGGGTGATCGAAGTGGCCTAGAAGAGAAGAAAGTTGTGGCATGACAAGCATATTTAAAAATTAGAACTCAAGTAGGGTGACTTAGTTCTAAAGTTTAATGGAAAATGAGAAATCAAGCCAGGTAAGTTAAAAACCTTATGGCTTGGTCCCTTCCAAGTTGTAGAAGTAAGGGACAATGGAGTAGTTAAATTGTAGAACTTGAATGGGATGGAAGTGCTAGATACTATAAATGGTTCAAAGTTAAAGCCATACAAAGTATAGTGTCTATTTATCATCATAGAAGAAGTTGAATGAAGACAACAAGCCCAGTTCGATGACCAGCAAAGTAGAATTCAAGGCCCACCATGAGAGGACCTTGACATGGGACTCACATGCCTATTCACAGAAGGGGAGGAGATAGGACCAATTATTGAACAAGAAGAGTTGGTACCTCGACCCGATGAGAGAGGAGGACACGAGTCCATGTAAGGTTTGTAGATGGGACTAGAAGGCTTGAGGAAGAAGATGAAAGAGGGATTTCTCCAAGGGAAAGAAGGAATCTAGAGAATCAAGGGATGGTGTATCCATAATTGGAGTATAGGGAATTACCCCAACCATCAGAATATCGAAGAAGAATGAGACTAATGGTCTGATATGTGGATAGGATGGATAACTTTGATATGGAAGCTCCAGAAGAGATAGGAGGTGACACCATGGAAGAAGAACTCATCGAATTCTCTCCATTAGCTCAGATAGGACTATTGCAATAGAGGATGCGACACCAGATCCAATAGTTGCAAGAGGAGTATGAAATATTGCAAGGTCACACTACAAGACTTCAAGAACAAACTATCCAAGACTTGGATGATACGATGCAAATGATGGAGGAGCAAAGAATAGTGAGGTCACAGGAATTAGAAGGCAAAGGGAAAGAACATGAGATGACACCACAAGTGAGTAGTTCATGCCATGATGGTGCAAGTACGAGTAGGGGAGAAAACTCACAAAGAGCACCTCATGGGATGCCCAATGACCCATCAATAGTAGAAGAAGATGAGGATATAGCTTGGTGAGACATTGAAGAAGACATTACACCACCTAGACCACAAGGTAATATACATGAGGATTCAAGTGAATCTAGTGATGGGGAGTTGCCTTGGCTAGTAAGAGAAGAAAGTTTTAATATTGGTGATGATGACTTCTTAGAACTACCGACACCTCATGTGCGACCTGATCCTGAGACCTACGCAATCACCTATCAATAGTTGAGGCAACAAAGGAGAGAAGTATAAAGACTTCAAATATTAATGACCTTACTAGTAAATTGGTCAGAACAGAGAGATGATGATCATAATGATTCTAGTTCTGAGTCTAATTTCTTAGAACCATATAGGGAGACTCTAGAAAATGTGTCTCCACAATGATATTGGGAGAAAAGGTGATGGACACACTGACTATTACATGTGGATCATAGAATGAGAGCACTACAATAGTTATCACCTATAACACAAGGAAATGAAGGTCACTTGGCCAATATAGAATTGGTGGATATAACCCCAGTAAGAAATCAACAAGAACCCCCAAGACAATAGCAAGGCCATGGAGGAGGAGTACATCCACTAAATACTAGGAGAGGTAGAGGATATTTTCCACCTAGAGGAGGTAGGATGAGGAAGGATTCGACCCCCTACTCCTAGATGGTCGAGAGATACACCATTAGCCTATTTGAATTGGACCAAGAACTTACAAGGCATCCCTTAGTTGAGAGGGATTGTACCCAACCTAAGAGGAAGACAACCATGGGGATGACCTCCACTAAACCAACCCAGACCAAGAAGAGTGGAAACCAGAAGAGGATGGGGCCAAGAAAGGGAAGTCCCATGGAATGTTCATAGAGGTCCTATATCAAGAGGATGTGGTCGAGGAAGACCTATGCAAGGAAGAGGCCTTATCGATAGAGGAAGAGTATACTTTATCGATGAAAGGAGTCAAGGACTACAAAGAACTCATTCACCGAGCTTAGAAGCTGATTTGATATGAGGAGATAGGTAGAGAAGTCACTCCAATGATAATGGATCAGTAAGAGCAACCCTACCTCATGGTCAATCAATAAATGAGAAGAAGTATTGCCAAGAGGGAGTCCTACACATTGTAATTGCATGATTCCAAACTATACACATGAAAATCAAAGAGAAGGAGATCAAACAGAGGGTCAGTTGGCACCTAATGACATGATCACCCACAATGTAGAAGTGGGCAACCCAACTGATGAGTCAATAGATGGCATCGTACAAGTGAATGTCATTGTATGATTCCCATGATGATAAGCGTCAAAATAGTTATTGAAAAAAATAGAAAAATATCTTAATTGTGAAAATCCTTCAGGATGCAATTAAGATGGAAGGGGTTGAAAACCAGAAATGATGACCCCTTATGGAAAAAAAAAAAAAAAAAAAATTATCTTAATTGTGAAAATCCTTTGGGATGCAATTAAGATGGAGGGTGGTTGAAAACCGATAAATGACGCCCCTCTAGGAAAAAAAAAAGAAAAGAAAAGAAAAAAAAAGAAAAGAAATAAAAGAGGCAAGAAAAGGACAAAATAGGGAAAAAGACAAAATCGCATGCACCAAGGCGATGAGTTGTCAATCATCAACATGCAGAGGAGCTAAGGTGGTAGAATTTAGGAATTAAGATGTTAGGGTTTGAAAAATTATATAAAGCAAGCGCCATGCAAAAATTTCCTTTCCCACTCATAGATCGTACAAGGCAACATTGGAATTTCAGAGAATTGAAGGCAAAAAGGGTGCAACTAAAGAAATTTTCTATATGGGTAGTGGAAATTCACCAATTTACTCCATTATTTTATGACCCATTTTAATTATGCACCACAAGGATTTTTATTTTCAGAAAAGCAACCCATTTGGAGAAAGAAGCTATCGAATTAGGGTTTTACTCTAGAGAAAATAAGTTTTTTTTAGAAATCGAGTTGCAGGTAAATAAAATTAGTTGTACGAGTGAGGGTTTGAGGAAAGGAAGCACCCAGTAAACCCTTAGTGTAGAAAAGTAGAGCTAGGGTTTGAATTTCCAAGAATAGAGAAATGGAAAGTTGCATGGAGATAAAAATAAGCAAACCCTAGAGCAAGAATTCACCATAAAAAGCATGGAAATGATTTTTTAAATCTACATGTGTGAATAAGTTTGAAGGGATAGTCATACAATACTACCATACTATAGGAAAAATCTATTTTGGAAGAATATTGCACCAAAGGAAGGAGAAATTGCATGATTTGCCCTAAAATTGCATTAAACAAGGAGATTGAAGGATTTCAACAAATGGGTTTCACAGATTTCACACTTGGGAAAGAAAAATGAGGGTTTTTGACCAAGTGATAATTTTTAAGGTTGTATGTATGATTTGGAGTAGTCATGGTATGATTCTGAGATATATTGTATAGATTTCAGGCTCCTAGATGACCCATTTTGTGCAATTTTGAGGACTTTGTACAAAATTTTTGTAGTGGTACAGACCCTAGTGAGGTTGTATAGAAGGGAGGTGCCCCTATATGATTTGACATTAGTTGGTATGATTTTGGATCATGCTTGTACGATTTGAAGCACCAATTGTGTGATTTACTACAAGTGTACGAAATTGGGTGCGATTGAACAGATCCGATTGGAGTTGTACGATCTGGGTAGGATTGTACAATTTGAAAGCATACATGTATGACTTGGTTGAGGCCTTGTATGATCCTAATAATTTTTGTACATTTTGGAGGTATTCATATGAACTTTTGTAATGATTTTGTGTAGTATTATCCTGAATTACCGAATCAAGGAAAAGGTGTGCAAACGAGGGTTTCACTCAATGATGGCAGAAGTATGAGCTCACGATGAGAATATCAAGCTCATTCTAATCACATTATGACATCTAGGGTTGATATATCACCAATACCATTGCACCAGAGAGAATCATGACCCAGGTGATCTCCCCTAGTTTACCCCATTCAAGACCAAGGACAACAATTTCAGTCACCCAAGAGGTATGGTAACCATCCTTGGAGAGGGAGAGGAGGAAGGTCATGGAGGGGTTAGAGGCACTAGCATGGTGGTAGAGGAAGATCACCACTACAATATAAGAGGGAAGAAATGGAACCACCTAGGGCACCTAGAAGAGAACTTCATAGTGAAGTTCACCGAGAAAAGACTCTAGAAGAACAGGAGGATCTACCTAGTGAAGTAGAGGAGGAGCAAGTGGACATCAAGGATGTCACTTTTGGGTAGCCAATAGGAGAATTTTGTAGAAAGTGGTGGGAAAATAATGATGACAAGCATCCATTGAAGGAGGTGCTAAGGAAGGTCAGAGTGAGTATTTTAGCGTAGATCCCACCACAAGATAAGGTATTCTTCAATGAATACTTGTTATAGATTCTCAAGTCATACGAACCTATTGAGAACCGCATGGTGGTATGAGTGGGTAATAGGTATGTTAAGGTGGAGTTCATGGTAGAGGTATTTCGATGGACATTCAGATTGCCCATGAAAGGAGATCCAATTTTGAAAAGAATAGTAGATCCCATTGAGATGCACAGGTTGATCATGACACTCACATCTATGAAGTCACCTATGGAAGCCAAGATTTTGGGTACTAGCACCCATGGGATTAAACAAATTTAGTTAAATATGGATGAGTTGGCTTGCATGATGAATGTTGTTATGGCTTGATTATCTAGAGAATCATGAGCTTCGAAGATGCCAATATAGATGGCACAATATGTGGAAGGTGTTTACAAGGGCATGAAGTATGATTGGGGAGCATACTTACAGGAATAGATGCAACAATCATTGATAGTGAGGAGGAAGACATTCACCATGACCTTTCATGCCATTGCACTATTATTGGATGTAGTATCAGGAATGGGAATTCATTTTCTGGGTAGGACCCAACCAAGGGAAATAGCATTCGGTCAGCCTACCATACTACAATGGGTAAATATTATACCTTTATCGAAGGCCACTCCAGATAAAAAGAAGGCTAAGAAGAGTACAAAGCAACCAACACCATCGATGCAGGATGAGTCTGAGACTACATCTGATGAAGATGTCCATCCAAAGAGAAAGAGAAGGAGATAGTTGGAACTGACCTTAGAACAATAGGCCCAAGTCCACAAGCTATGGGAGTAGCCTAGCTCTTTTGAAGAGGAGGAGAGAGTAGAGCAACAACCTAGCCCTATACAGATTCAAACATGATGACAAAGGGAGAAACAGGTGAAGTCCATACAAAAAGTACAACCTGAGTCAGCACCAGAGGAAGGGTACTCTAATTCAGAGGGGTTAGATCTACAAAATTTTAATATACCAAGTCTAGAAGGAATGGGAAGAATAATGGGATCCCCAAAATTACTCTAGACCTATGATTTTGAACTTCTAGATTCATCCAGATACTTGACTAGAATGGTGATAGTACCACCAATTGCAAAAGCAAAAGTTATACTGGAGATTCCATTGGAAGAACCTAAGGAGACAAAGAAAATAAAAATTATGATGAGAGGTGGTCATAGCCAGTGGGAGTAGACAAATGCATAGGTACCATAGGAAGAGCCTACTCCTAACCAGATAGTTGCAACTCAAAGGGGAGTGCACCCGAACTCGCAAGATGAAGGGTTGACAAAAAAGCAACAAGAGGACTTGCCTAAGTTGCAGGAGGAAGTCCAAGTACCGATGGAAGAGTAGCAATATCAAAAATAAATTATTAATGTTGAGGAGACACAATCACCAATAAAAGAAGAGATGAGTAAGGTGGTAGCACATAGTCTACTACCAGAGGAAAAGTAACCAACATGACTAAAGAAGTCGGAGGAAGTTCTCATCCACAGGTAGGAGAAGAAGAAGGAAAGACCCCACCATAGGATAACATTGAGGAGCTTCGTACAAGATTCCTAGTGGAAGTACCTCACTTTGATAAAGTGGAGGATGTGGGTGAAAATATCGATGAACAGGTGGAGCACTTCTTTCGATAGGCTAGTGAAATATTTGCTAGTGCCAGATTGTAGTTTTGTATTGGTGGTATTGGGCAATTGAAATAGTGGAGGGAGAAAACCTTCATTGAATTAGAAAATATTGTAGAATGGGTGTGCAATGAGGATCATACGAGGTAGATAGCACACATCCATTCACAACATCCATGGTTATTCCCTAGGGGAGAAGTAACCATGATGCTTGGAAGAAAGGATTTACCAGAAGGAGTGAAGACCAATTACCGTACAACTCCATGAGTGTATTTGGATAGGACAACCTATTAGACCTATCCATTGAATACAGAAGGTACAAAATTTTGAAGAGTACCTTGGGAGTTGGCCTTCACCATGAGGAAATTGAATTTCCTAACATACTAGATCGAGTGGCTCAGCTTGGGTCTTGAACAGGTTTACCAGGCTAAAGAAACACAACGAGAGGAGGTAGAAGCTACTCGAAAGGAGATGGTTGCGATGGAGGAAGAATTAACATGCAACAAAACCATGGCTAAGGAAAGAATAAAGAAGGTGGAAATAGAGTTAGCAAGCATGAAGTAGGCTTATGAAGATCAGCTCCATTCACAGGAGGTAGAAAAATAGCTTGTGATCCAATAGGTAGAAGAGCGTACGAAGTAGTTGGAAGCTCAACTGGTAGCACATAATGAATAGTTGGCCAACCAGGCTAATCAGTTGAAGGTGGTAGAGGAACAACTATAGGAAAAGAACCACAAAATTGAAGATATGGAAAAGGATGCCACGCGCTATAATGAAATTATTATGGATCATAAGACTATGCTGAAGGCTAAGGATGAGACTATGGTAGCATATGAAGCTGACCTTCATCAACATCTGAAGGTTATTACCGAGAAGAATGAGGAGTTAGCCATAGCAGCCCGAATGGAAGCCATGTTGATAGAAAATATATGCAAGGGAGCATCCAAGCATGAGAAGGAGTTGGGAGCATTGTTGACTATTGCAGAAGAGAAGGCTAATGAGTATGGGTTGAAAGCCCTGGAAGTTAGTCAGTACGCAACTCGCTTGAAGGATGAGTGTACCACCTTGCAAATTTTACTTGTTGATTACCACAAATAGGCATCAGATAAGACAAAGAAGACTGAGATGGTGAGGACACCACCTAATTTAAAGGGGAGGGCAGATGTAGTGGGGGTGAATAGGATCTGATACCAATTGAAGAACACAAGCTTATACTGAGAGGGGGGTGAATAGTATAAGACCAACTTTCACTTTTCTTTCCCAAAAAATAGTATTCAATATTATCAATGGCAATATCAATAGTAGTAATCAAATCAATGCATAAATAATCACACACAATGGAGACACCAATTTAATGTGGTTCACCCAATGTGGGCTACTGCACAAAGAAAATATTTCTACTAAAATTTCCTCAATGAATATCTTAGGAATAAATTCCCTATTATAATATTTATGGACCTCTATCCAAAGGAGACACCAATCCCCTATGCTCTAATTCGTGGATCTCTTTCCACAGGAGAAGTTTTTCCCCTTTTCTCTGGTTTGTGGAACTTGATCTAGGAGATATCTATCTCCTGAACTGGTTCATGGATCTCTCTCCATAGAACAACTCTATATTCCCAGATGATTCATGGATCACACTCCATAGGAGAACTCTTTTCCCTTGATCTAGTTCATGGATCTCTATCCATAGGAGAACTCTTTCCCCTTTGTTTTGGCTAGTGATCTTCTAGAAGACTTCTACTCCTGCTACTCTAGCTTGTGGATCTCTCTCCACAGGAGACCTCTATCCCCACTACACTGGCTAATGGATATCTATCCACTAAATATTTTTTTCCTATTTACTCTATCATCTCCAAATGTTACTCTTAGTTCTATCTCAAATCTACACCAAACTCTATCCCAAATATAGTACAAAATTGCTCAAACTCTGCTTGTAAATTTGTTCACAAATATGCACTAATCTCTGTCTCAAATATATCCCCAATCCTTAACACAAAGCTTGATCAACTCTGCTTAGATATGCCCCAATCCTTAACACAAAGCTTGAACAAATCAAACCTACTCTTAATTTTATCTCAAGTCTTCATAAGACTTTCTCAAATCTACCTTCAAGTCTTCACCAAGACTTGCTCAAATCTACCTTCAAGTCTTCACAAAGACTTGCTTAAATATACCTTCAATTCTTCACCAAGACTTGCTAAAATCTGCCTTCAAGTATTCACCAAGACTTTCTTAAATATGCTCTAACATATGCTCAAACCTGCTCTAACACATGCTCAAAAAAACTCACAAGATATGCTCAAATAATATCAAATCTTAGCACAACAATGCTTTCAAATGCTTTATCTAATCTTCAAGACAATTCCTTTAACTTGAAGTAGTTTAGACATATTCTATCCATAATTCGTTTAACCTCTAGAACATATAGAGAATGATGTACTCTATAAAAAACTCAATATGTTCTACTCAATCATTAAGTTTATCACTTCCACATGTCTTACTTTTATTGCTCTTTTAAAGATAGATCTAGTCTAGCACATGACACCTATCTTCCTGATTTGCACATTCACTTTTAGTATCACTCAAAACCAATGCTCAAGAGTTTCACACAATCATTCAACCATGAAGCACAACTTTTCTTACAAACCCTAACCAAATGTTTCACACTTCTTTCAACAAATAGCACAATGTAGGTCTCAAATCCTAACTCAAATAATTCATAATCTCTATCTCAAATGTTCTCAAAAAATTCAACAATGAAGCACATAAAACTCACTCAAACATTTCCAACAATGCTTATCAAACAATCATTTTCACTCCACCTTATGTTTTACACCATTCATTCCAACAAAAATTTCAAAGTATGATGTGCCCATACCTCTTTTCTTTGATGGAGATATATCTTCAAAACATGTCTCACTCACAATCAATTTCTTTTGTGCCATAAAAAGGTTAGATAAAAATAGTCTATCTCAAAATATCCACATGAATATTCCCTCAACAAGATGCTCAAATAATTCTGAAAGTAATATTCTAGAATTCTTCTTTAGTTTTCATGGACAATGCAAAAACTCTCTCAACAATTTCTCCTTTTTATAAAACAAGAATTATAATCAAATAACAAGACTTTTACAACTTTTATCTCCACTATTTCAAAATAATGTTCACTACAATTTATATTTAAAGATAAAAGAATTACAATGATACATAAACCAACTACACACTTATCACTCCAATATCATAAAATAAATGCCATTCAAACCTTTAAAATAATGCAAAAATATTTCTCCTTATATCTCCTAAGTTTCAAACTATAGGTCAAATCAAATATCATCCACAAAATATTACCATAGCCAAAAAATATAGCGCATACCTTATAAACTAACCATGGTGCAATACCTTTATCAACAAAAAATATTTTCTTTGTCACAGATGGGAATTGACCCTCTGACCTCATCCCACCAAGCACAACTCTCGACCGCTTGCGCTAGCCAAGCGGTTGAGACTAAGCTTTTGTCTCACCACTTTATACTCATTACTCCCCATTTTTAATAAAAATTAAAACCTTCAACTGGTGCTAGGGGGAATCGAACCTCGAACCTTTCTTCTACCAACGACCAGCTCAGGACCCGCCTGCCACTCGGGCTACCTTCCCTTGCTGCAACAAAATCACTTACCGCTTTTACTTTACCCTTTGCCTTCGTTCGATGAATGAGAAACTTCCATGTTTCTTTTCTTCCCTTTGTTTGATTTTGTTCGCATGCACATAGACTTTTTACCTTCGAATAATTGCATTAAATTTTTATTTCCTCCTTTTATATGCTCCAAGGTGATTTTATAAACGTCGACGAAAATAGATGCCTCCAATATTTTAAATTTGATTTTTGGTGCCTTAGCCAAATTCAAATTTAATTATTTATTAAAATATTATATTATTTAATTTAGTATTAAATAATACTTTTGCATGGGGTTTTCATCAATTATTTTTTCCTTCTTTTTAATAAGCCCTTCTGGCTTAATTATTATAATATTTAAAATATTATAATATCTCCTTTTCTCTTTAAAACCATGGGCGTAATATTTTCCTTCAACCTTGTTAGCCAACCTGTTTGGCTTATAATATAAAATATTATAACCAATTCTTTTACCACTTTGCCTGTACCAAAATGAGCTTACCTTGTACCAAACACTTGACATCAATGACAATATTATTACTAAAAATTTCCAACAGAGTGTACCACCCTGCAAATTTTGCTTGTTGATTACTACAATTAGGCATCAGATAAGACAAAGAAGACTAAGACGGTGAGGACACTACCTGATTTAAAGGGGAGGGCATATGTAGGTAGCAAATCCACCTCCTAGAAGAAGAAGAAGTGATACATGGATTTGCACAGTTTTGTTGAGTTTTGCTCAATTTTGACTAGACTATACAAGTGTCAAAACGTACAAGCAAGGAGAAAAATGTACAAGGTTGCACATGTACAATGTGAAATGAAATGAAATTAAGTTAAAATATGCATTTGGGATTAATTTTATAAAAATCGAACTAAACCTTAGTAAACCTTGTAAAAAGATTTGTTTTGGATTTAGTTGGGAAAGGCAATTGTAAATGATGTTATGATTTAGAAACCACTTTGGAATGGTCTGGGCATGCATTATATATCCCCCATTATTTATTTTTTGGTTTTCATTCATGTTAGTTCATACTCATATGCAGTTCGTTGTGATTATTGATTTAAGGTTCATTTATATGATTGTTGAGTAGAATTATTGTTCATTGTTGAGATTGTAATGACTGATGGGAGATATGTAAAAGAATATTGATAATCTGAATATGATAGTCATTTTTCTCATTTTATTATCCCTTTGAATTCCATTGTACGTTCTGGATGTTGCAGTTTTATTGGATAATGTTTACTACTTATTTGCCAGTCACTATGGATATTTTTTAGTGAGTATTAATTTTAAAAATTTTGGTACTATTTTTTGGTTTTAAATTTTAGTTACCAATATTTTGATCAAAGGGATGGGTCTTTACCAGTATACCCCACAAGTGAAGTCCTTGGAAAATCTGATCGGATATCCATAGTTTTTTGTTAATTAGAGTGGTATCAATGTGAACCATTTAGTACAGACTGAGAGTATGACTACACCGACAGTAGTGTTGAGTGTAGCCATTACTGGCTTGGTATCTATCCATATGAGTAGATGATATCTACCATGGGCCTTGGTTGGAGTTGTGGTGAATATGAGGGATACAGGGAGATGCTTTGCGTGGGGCCCCTTTATATTGTGTTGTCTATATGGGACGTTATGGAATATCATGTATAGGAACCATAGCTACATTGTGGTCACTACTTTGCTTTAGGTAAGGTGTTGAGAGCATATTGTTATGAAGAGGCCTGATGGATTGAGCTTGGAGGAGCTGGATGATGGTTGCCTAGTTGTGTATCAATGGGATCCATCAAGAGGGAATATGTAGAACATAGTGGGGAGGATTAGATTAAATGAGGTACGCATTTGATGAACTACTGCCTTATCAAATTGTGTGGAGACCTTGGAGGGTGCATCCAGGGTGGGCAACAGATGGATTCAAGTTTGCTCGAATATAGTGGATTCAATGGTTGTAATTTGAGAAGGAAGAGATAGAGTTGTATCTATTTGATCAAGTACAAAATTAGTTTGGGCTAGTACAAGGTATACCAGTATTCAGGGTTGTTTGGTTTTGATGGGTGACATGACACACTACTACCATAGTAGTAGAGCCAAATATCACTCACTTTTGAGAGCCAAAGGCTTATGATGCTCCTATTATGAGATTTGAGGTGGATGATGTAGGGGTTGACGATGGCTACGATGATTGGTATGCTAGTATTAGACCCTAGAGGATTATTATGGAGTTACCAGGTGATCCTCGAATAATACAGGTAGCTCAACAAGTTGCATGTTAGATATCTAAGTAGGGGATCCCACCGAGGTGCAAGATACTTCAAAGATTTTAGGTGGGGGATATATCAAGGCAGAGATGTATGAAGGGTCTTCAGTGGTGGTAGGAGGTGGTACTAGATATAAGTATATCTCATAATATAGAGGAGGCTCCTTAGTAGGAGGAGCGAATAGCAAAGGATATGGAGATGAACATTGCTAGGGGTGAGGGGGATCAATAGTAGACTACTACCTTGGAGGCTAAGGTGACTACTTTAAGGGCTCAAGCATTATCTGATAGGGCCCAGATCTAGGAGTTGGAGACACAGCTTACTCAGGCTTAATTTGAGGTGTAGCTTCTTATGAGTGCATATTCTTCTAGTAGACTTGCACTATCGAGTAGCAGTAGCATGCAATGTCAGCAACAGTATGAGCTGATGAAATCCTTGTATTGGAAGGCTTTCTATAAATGCTTGTATTACTAGGTAGTGGTAGAGGAACAAAGGATACCCTTACCTCTGGATATGGCTCCTAGTTAAAGTTAGAGTGGAACTCATTCTAGTTCATGGATGATGACTCGATCTGTGAAAATGAATCGATCCAAGCCACCATCGGGAGATAGAGGGGATGATCACAACTCTCGATTTTGACCTATTTTATGGTCTTCTCTCTTAGTGACTAAGTATGCCAATTTTTTATTATGGCATACTAGTCGATTTCTATGTATTTCTTTTTTATATTAATATCATACTGCTATTTTGTTATTGTGTTTATGTGTAATGCAACTATATTTATTGATTTTGATGATATTTTTTATGTGTATGGTTATGTGTTGATTTTTAATGTACTATTTTTATCATGCTCAATCAAGATATTAAAGGAAGAACAAAGTGTGACTTGATGTAGTGTAATGTGATTTGATTTTTGTAGAAAAGGTAATTGATATTTTGTGGAAAGTGTAATTATAAAAAAAGTGTGTTAGGAAACATATCCTTGCAATTTTGATTAGTCATCAATAGACCTCGAGGATGTATGCTTGTATATGACCATAAATGGAAGCTACTCCTCATGTTGGTCATGAAGCGGATCCTATGTGAGGTTTAGTTGATATGCTGACATCAAAGGATTATGATCCAAAAGTAGTTTTGAGATTGTTGATTGAAATTGATATGATTGATGATAAGTAATGTGTGACCTTAAGATTAAATTTTAATTAAAACTTAAGGAAGTAGGATAGAATATGGGTTATTTGAACATGAAAAATGGGATAGAGGACTTACGCTAGGCATAAGATTCCTAGTGTGAAGTATATGAAGAAATTTTCCTTGGGTTATCTTATGCCATCATCATGAAATCTTTATACAACTACATGATGAATCATTTTATGTACAATCAATGCAAAATATTTTTTTTCTATGTATGACAAGCAATCATGCAATATGATGAGACAAATTACTAAGCATGCATTATACTATGATGGTAGATATGTAATGCAAGACTAACTGGTCGTTTTGGCCTTAATTGATTAGGCTAACAATCATACTGATCCATGGAGATATAGTGATAATAGCTAATCAAAATTTGAAGATAAACTTAGTTATTTTTTAGATGAATTTAGGTTTATCAAGAACCAATATGTGATTCATGCATTATTTTTCCATATTGATATTAATTATGATGTAAATCTCTCAAGGATCAAATGTGTGTGTTGATGAAGTTTATTTACCAATTTTGAGTGAGGTAATGATGCAAACCAACTTAAGAACCATTGTGTGTGCAAATTATGGATTCATTTACCTTGATTTTGTACATGGTTGGACTTAACTACTTTGTAATACAAGCCATCAGAATCTAGTTGATCCATAAGAAAACATTGGTCTATACAAAAGAAGTTCATTAATAATATAGATATGTTACCATGCGTAATACTACCCCATTACCAGATGGTTTTCATTCAACCCATTGTTGTAATGGGGATCACCCCATGAATTTCAAATAACTGAGGATTCCATGGATTCAAGCGCATTAGCCCTTCTTTTCTTTTGATTCTTTTGATTTGGAATTATCGCTCATTTTTTAACAAGGGGATTTATTTCCTTTTTGTGGTGAAAGCCACTTTTTACTTTTTTTCTCTTTTTCTTTTTATTTTTATTTATTATTATTATTATTTTTTCATTCAAGGTATATTTGCTCACTTTTGTGGAGGAGCAACGGATTTATTCGGGTAGGGGGTATCTTGTCCTTTTGGAAATTCTCAACATTCTAGACCATGCACATAATAGGATAGTAGGGGAAACCTTTCGCTTAAGGAGAAAAACTACTATGCAACATCATATTTCCTTGTGCAAAATTATTTTTAAAATGTGTAAATGTGTTTTTGGTTCAAAAGTGGCAGAATCAATTCCCAAAACTCAAAAATTTTCTTAATGAGAAGTGTGTTTTGATTCGAGAGATATTTTAATCAATATCTAGAATCAAGATTTTATTAAAAGTACGAGTCTGGTGAGTGGTTCCATATAAACTCTGAATTGTTTCAAAAAGGACCAAGATTGACCGTGAATCTTAATAGCATATGTCTAATAATTAAACAACATAATAATTGGATGTGACTATATGCCATGTGAAATTAGACCAAAAATAATTATGGGTGTGTAATGAATGCAACTATATGATAGGCGATTTTTGTGAAATGCTTGAAATTATAGAATGAACTACATGCAACAAATGGTTTAAAATACAAAATGGTTATGTGCAATGATGAGACATGGATTTATGCATAGTATATTTTAAAGTGCATCAATTTCATTGGCTCCTTAAGATCTTTTCCATCTAATGTGGCCAAACAATATGCACCTAATCCAAATATGATAAATGGACCTAACCAGTTTGGTTGAAATTTTTCTTTGAGGTTTGTTTGAGCATTGGTGTTCTTCTGATTTTCTTTGAGGACTAAGTCACCAACCTCAAAAGATCTATTATGAACTTTCTTTGGGTATGATATTTTGATTTTTTATTGATATGCGTGTATATGCTCTAAAGCATTTATGCACTTTTCATCTAGTAATTATAGTTGACTTAATTGTCCATCACAATATTCATCTCCTACTTCAGTGTCTTGAAGTAAAATCTCTAAAGAAGGTACTTCAAGCTTAAATGGAAATATGGCTTCAGTACCATAGACCAAGATAAAAGGAGAAGCACTTATGGGGGTTCGAACACTAGTCCGATAAGACCACAAGGTTGGATATAATTGTATGTGTCTGTCCCAAACTGATTTATTAACCAATCTCTTTAAGATTTTGATTAAATTTTTATTCAATGCTTCAACTTGGCCATTTCCTTGTGGGTAATGAGTGGACCATCTATGTTGGATTTTATATTTTATATCTTTTTATATCCTTATTTCTAAAGCAAGTTCCATTATCAAAAATAAATGTGGAAGGAATTCCAAATCTACATATTATTTTTGTTAGAAATAGAGTCTATTACATCATTTGGATCATGTAAATGTACTTTCCTAGGTACATACTTAGGACATTAGGTTACTTTAGGGGGAATTTATCCAGTTACTTCATGCAATGTAATAAATGCACAAGTGTCAATGTGCAAGTTCAAAATGTGCAAGGTGTCCCTTACACAGCTAGGTAGAGTATTGGCTAAGTAATCTATCTTCTATTATAAGAGGCCCTCATTGTAAGAGTTTGACAAGTAAATTAGTAGGTAGTACTAGTAGTAGTAGTGGGTGACTCCATTAGTGATGGAGCACATTATGGTTCTGCAACATATTGCATGGAGTATCCATTTCCTCCATAGCAATATTGTATTAATTTTTGACATTTCTATTTATAGCATATTTTTGAAATCTTGTGAGTTTACTTTCTTTCATATTTTTGCATCTTGTGATTTCCATATCCCATTGTGATCTACCTCAAAAGCTAATAGTGGTATCAAAGCCACAGTATATCTAGTCATAGTAGGTCAATAGTAATACCACCATTATTATTGAGCTTGAGTTTTTTGTTACTTGATGCACCATTGGACTAGTCATTGTAAAACATTCTCCAAAGAGTCTAGGTGGTAGAATTAGGGAGAGTCACAAGTGAGGACTGAAAAAAATCTCAATTTTAGAAAATACTAAGATTGTATTTGACTAGAGTCTCTCCACAGAGTTACACTAAAACTCGTGAAGACCAGGACTCAGTATTCAATCCACTATATTGATAGATCATCTAGTGAATATCATCCATAATATCTACAAATTGGTAACTATTATCTGAAGTTTCTTCTTACTACAAGAAACTAAATCTCATATGATTGAGACACCTACAATAAAAATCTAGGAGATTTTAACTTTATTACCCGAAGGTTGAAGTGCCTTCATAATGCAGAGATTAGTTGTTGTAAAAGAAGAATACTACAGAAGAGACTCTAGTAGAAAAAGTCATAGTGAAGACTAAATATTGAAGATCTTTATCGGTAAAGTCAACTTCACATATGAAAATGCCATAGAATACTTGATCTAAAAAATGCCACAAAAGCCTTTATCTAAAAATGCCATAGAAGCCCTCATCTGGAAAAGGCTACAAAAGCCTTAATCTAAAAAGACCACAAAATACTTAATCTAAAAAATGCCACAGAAGCCTTGATCCTAAAATAGACTCCTGAAGAGAGTACCTAATTCAAAAGAAAATTTAGATTTCAGTACTAATCATTTATTGCAGGAAAAAGAAGATCCAATGAAGTTTGGAAACTTACTACATCAGATTTAGGAAGAGTATTTACTTCAGAATAATCCAACACTTGAAGCAAACTTGAAGGTGAAGAGATCAAGTGCACATCTCATTAAAGAAACATCAATTAGGGACATGTTCAGATCTAGAAGCAATAGAATCAAGAGATCCAATAAGGATATCTCAATTCCATAAGTTGAAGAATAAGGCCTCAAGGAAGACCAAAGTAGTTGCAAAATTGAAGACCTGGGAGAGGTCTTAAGGAAAAGGACTTAGATAAGCCTTGTTGTTGAAGCAAGATAATCAAAGAGTTCCTACAACTCTTTCGAGAAATTCTCTATAAATGAGAAACTTTATCACAAGGGAAATATAGGATAATTATCACCATACAACAACAAGGCCAATCATGAGAAGAAGAATTGGTAAGGAGTGCCAAAGAAGATACAGAAGACCTCAAGACATTCAAAGTCTTGAGAAGAAGAATATCTTGCTTGAAGTTAGAACTCGACAAGAAGACTCAAAGATAAAAGGAGTTTGTCAAATTTGAGAAACTAGAGGATTTCCCAAAGATTCCTTTGAATACACAACAAAAAGGAGAATACTGAATAACCAAACCCCAAGCTCATGAAAGGAAGTTTGAGGAGGAGCTACATGGAAAAGCTTACAAAAGTTATAGAAAGCAACAAGCCTAATCTACATTCTCTTCAAAAGCTATCAAAAAGGTAAGAAATTATTGGTGCAAATGAATTCATTATACATATTACTCAGCAAATTTGTTAAAACACCTTATGTTAGATCATAAATTACAAAATGGGATATTGTGTTATAAGTCTTCAAAGAACTGCAAAAAAGGAAATTTCTTTTTAAGGTTCATTTGCACATTAATTTGGAGTTGATTAGATTACAAAATTATAACTATCTATCAACTACCTATCTTATATCTTAAAAAATAAGACTAGATCCTACAACTGTGTTTGTAGTGAAATTTATAGATTATATTTGAAAAGTTGCAGTGGAATTTTTAAGAGCATATTTATGAAACTAGTGGAGCAATAAGGTGAATTTATTGTTACCATTTACAGTGCATCTATTAAGCACTATTCTAGTTAAACTATTAACTAGTTGCTCTATATTTGTTTGTGTTGATTAAGAAGCACAAAATAAATATGCAACACTTTAGTGGCCAAAAGAATCTACCGTTACAAGTATAAAGATGGAGTATAAAAACAACCATTGAAGTACTTGAATGAAGCCTCAAATCAAGACCTTGGAAGTCTCAATATTCAAGGAGCATAGAAGGATTATTTTTTCAAGTACAAAGTGTAGGAATCTTCATTTTCAATAGCTTGGATTGACTATCATCCAAAATAATAAAGAAGGATTATAAAAAAAATTATTTTAGGTGCAAGGATTACATATTACAAAAGGCACCTCCTTTATTCCTTGGAATTACAAAGGCATTACCATTTACAGGGGGGCAGCAAGCTATTCTTTATCTAACAGATTTGTAGCCAAGAGAAATAACTATTCAAAGCTCACACAAGCAATATATTTACGACCAAGAGGAAGAACTATCAAAGAGCTCGTACGTCCTTGTCCAATAGATTTACATCTAGGTGAAGGATCCCATACGAATAATATAGTTGCAGCCAGATAAGTATCTATTGAAGACCTCACACATCCAAAATTTGAGGTGTTTAAAAACATATTTTTTCTTTTGTAAGAATCAACCCTATTAGGTAGCACATCACTGATAATAGTGAAGCCATTGGAATAAGGGATTAACATTCATTCTTACATAGAAATAAGGATAGTATTCAGTGATATATTATCTACATAAAAGAAGAATAATTTATAGTAAAGAAGGAAGAAATCAGCATTAGAAATATGCAAACAAGTGTATAGAGAAGAAGCTATACGTAAGGTATTCGTTGAAGCGAGTGTTCACCAAGAAGAGATCGAAGGTATGCCATAATACCATGAAGCTATCCAACTATAGCCATACATCACCCTCTCTAAGCTAGCTTGCAAAATAAATCTTGCATACCAAGAAACATAGCAAGCTCACATAGGGTGCAAAGATAAAGGAGAAATTAGATTTTCTTGGAGTTTTAGAAAGAAGGCTTGCATGCACAAGCCACTTGGAACAAACTCTCTATCTCTCCCAACATTCAAGCACTCACCTAAAGGGAGTTACACTCATTTGGAGGGAGTTATTATTCATTGGATGTTACCACCAACCTCATCATTGCCAAAGAAACAACTCAAAACTGAATAAACACTCACTATCGAAGGAATGCTCATTGTTGTCAAAGGTAGTTGGTTCATAATGCTTCATGTGACACTTATCACAAAGCCTATTCTTCTTAAGACATCAATCTAGGAGAGTGAAAGAGACAATAATAGAACACAGCCAACTAAATTAAGGAGCAGTCAAACTAAGTTAATGCATTAAGGTGAAACATCTATACGCCATTCAACGGTGTAAGGAATACATTAAAGACATTGTCATAAAGTCAACATTTGGAAAAATCCAGCAAGAGATATTTGAAGCCACTAGATTGTAGAAGTAAACATTCACCAATCGAGGGACAAGTTTACGTTGGTCAAAGAGGGTTTTGAATTGCCCATAAGTGCTATGCAACACATAGCTATGGATCTACTGATATACAATAGTGAGGAGCGATTGAGGTAAAATATTTATGCTTGTCTTAACATAAGGTTTATGGAGTTATAAGGAAACATATTTTCATTAAACAAGCATACTTTAGATTTGTTATTATTTGCAAAATTTATTGAGGAATAAGGGATATTATTATTATTAAAATAACTTGCAAATATTATTTTCTAATTTTTCTAAACTTGGGATTTATAAAGAATACAACATCAACTTAGGAATTGGAAATTTAAAAATATTAAATCAATCAAACTGGGGTATTTAAAGAGGTTTATTAAAAATCTTAAAAATTTGGGTTTTTATATTCTTGTCTCAAAACACTTAAAGAAAGAAAAAAAATACCAACTTCAAAACCTCTTCAAAGAATTGAAAATAGTGCTTAGTTCAATAGGAGTAATTAGGAGATAGAAAAGTTGTTTTTTGTATTTAAAAAATTTTATAAAATCCACTTAAACTTGAACTAAATTTTAAAAAAGCACTCTATTGATAATACATCCTATCCAAAACATCCTAAGGAGTCATAAGGCATTATACAAAAACTTGATAATATTAGCATCAATCAAAGATTATCAAGTTTTAAATTCATTGGATATATGTAAGCTTGCTACAAGACCTAAAACTTATTAGGTTTTTGAACTCTCATCATTAGGGAGATATAAGGAAGTCTACATAACCTAAAGGTTAACAAAGTTCTTTATCAAATCAAGATCTTATATATTCTAATATTGAGAGCTATAAGGTAGACTACTCTATTCAGGTAATACAAATGACTACTAGCATGCTTAGCAACACTCTCATAAGTGGAATAAAGAAAATACCAATGTGGATTAAAAACTTGATGGATTACAATGACAAAGAAAAGGAGGAACCAATACAATGTGAAATAAATTCAAAAACTAATAGCTATGAAAAGGAAAATTCATCTTGTGAGTCTAATGATAGCTATACCAAAAAGGACTCAAAGCAAAAATATATTTATCAACAAGATATTATACAAAAAGGAAAATATGGAATAGCTTCAATCATGTACGTATGGAAGTCATATCAAAGATATAGATAAACATGACATTCCTAAAATGGACTTCAAAACTGTCAGATCTTCTGTATTATACACCTATTGCAATCAATATGGTCATGCAAAAACTAATTGTTGGATTTTCCATCCATGCAAATATTTTGATGGGATAAATCACCCATTATTTTCTTGTAATTTAAAATACAGGTACTATAATGGATATGAAAGAATATTACTACAAAGACTAAATTGTTATCTTCAAGAACTTATTACAGATGGATCTATTAACATCAAACTCAATGTTGATACTTATGAAGGACAAAGAAACAAATCTTACATAGGTACAAAAGAAAGGAGGATAACCTATTCAGATCCACTCATGACATGCAAACTCATGAGAACAAGTATTCATCAAAGACATCTGACATCAAGGAATAAATAACTAGACATGAATACTGAAGCAGCCAAAGAAGAAGAATAACCAATACAAATTTCAAGATGAATATGAAGATCCATATTGAAGACCAAAAGTCTTTAGTACCCAAATAATGTAATACAAGGGGGTGTTAGAGTTAGAGTCTATTACATCATTTGGATCATGTAAATGTACCTTCCTAGGTACATACTTAGGACATTATATTACTTTAGGGGGAATTTATCTAGTTACTTCATGAAATGTAATAAATGCACAAGTGTCAATGTGCAAGTTGTAAATGTGCAAGGTGTTCCTTGCATAGCTAGGTAGAGTGTTGGCCAAGGAATCTATCTTCTATTATAAGAGGCCCTCATTGTAAGAGTTTGATAAGCAAGTGAGTAGGTAGTAGTAGTAGTAGTAGTAGTAGTAGTAGTGGGTGACTCCATTATTGATGGAGCACATTATGGTTCTATAGCATCTTGCATGGAGTGTTCATTTCCTCCATAACAATATTGTATTCATTTCCTACATTTCTATTTATAGCATATTTCTGAAATCTCATGAGTTTACTTTCTTTCATATTTTTGTATCTTGTGATTGCCATCTCCCGTTATGATCTACCTAAAAAGCTAATAATTTTATTAAAAATAAAATTAGAGACTTAGGTTCCTATGCAAGAAGTCAATGGCATGGCTTCTACCCACTTTTTAAAGTACTCAGTTTTTATGATGAACTTATGATCATCAGACAAAATTGAATTAATCTTCCCAATAATGTCGAGGCCCCATTTTGAAAAACACCAAGGGAAAGAAATGGCTTGAATATTTTGAGTAGAAGCATGAACAATATTTGCATGTCATTGATATTTATCACATCGATGCACATAATCATTGACATCCTTCTCCATTGAGGGTCAAAAATAACCCATTGGTAGGAGTTTTTTGGATATGGCACTACCACTAAAATGACCTCTGCAAGATCCATCATGCACTTTACTTAGTGGCTTTTGGGATTCTTCTTGGTTGAGACATCTTATAAGGATACCTTCAAAAGATCTCTTATAAAGCGTATTCCTATTGTAACAAAGTGAGTGGCTCGTTTGTGGGGAAGTCTATGTTGGTTCTTATCTAGACCATTTGAGAGTGAGCCATTGTGGATAAAGTTAAGGATATTTACATACCATAATTCTGGTGACGTTTCTTTAATTGTGAAGATATCCAAGGGTGCTAGGAAATATTCTAGCAAGGCAAGCTCCTAGAGTTGACAAATGATGATAGTATCATGATCAGCATCCAACTCCAAAGGAATGAGGGAGGTGACTACCACCATAGCATCCATAGAATGATTACTAGTGCAAGGGATGGCTTCAATAGTAACTTTCTCAAATAAAGACATAAGCTTTAAGATTAACTCTTTGTAAGGAAAAATTTTCTCATCTCGGGTTTGGTAGATATTATTAATTTGGTTTACCATGAGTTGTGAGTCTCCAAAAATTGATAGGATTTTAATATTCAGCGCTAAATTTTCTTGTAGACTGCAAATTAAGACCCCATACTCTGTTGTGTTATTTGTACAAGAAAATTAGAGTTTAAAAGATAGTGGAATAAGTTATTTTTGTGGAGACACCAATATAATGTCTGCACCTATGCCACTCATGCAATAAGCTCCATCAAAGAATATAGACCAAGATTTTGAATGATCATCCTCTAAATTAAGGTATTCATCTAGAAATTCTATGGTTAAGGGATGAGTTGATTCAAGAAGAGAAATAGCAAGTTGATTTTTTATAACTTGCCCTTTAATGGAATTTTGACCAATAAAGGTTAGGTCAAATTTGCTCAAAGCGAGAACCCATTTTTTTGCTTGTCTTGATAGGTAAGGTCTACTCATTAAATATCGTAATGGTTTAAACTTTGCAATGACAAATGTTCATTGACTAAGCATATAGTGGCATATTTTTTGTGTGGAGAACACAACAACTAAGAACAACTTTTCCAAGGGTGTATAACAAGTTTTATAACTTACTAAGGTTCTACTAATGTATTAAATGGCTCGTTATTTCTTTTCCTCATCATGTTGGGTGAGCATTGCCCCTAATGCAAGTTTTCAAGCAGAAATATACAAGATAAAAGGTTAATTTGATCTAGGAGGGGCAAGTATTGGTGGCATAGTACTATTTGAGAGCTTCAAAGTATTCTTGAAATTCATCATCCCAATTAGAAGGGGTGTCTTTCTTAAGTAACTTAAGAAAAGTTTGACATTTGTCTGCTAATTTTTTGATGAAACGACAAATGGATTGAAGTTTATCTTATAGACTTTGAATCTCTATAAAATTCTTCGATGATGACATGTTCATAATAGCATCAATTTTAACAAGGTGTATCTCTATTTCTCATATGGACATAATAAACCCTAATAATTTACCAGATTTTACCCCAAAAACACATTTATCTAGGTTTAGACAGACTTTGTATTCGTGAAGCCTATCAAAAATTCATCATAGGTTAGGGATGTGATCTTCCTCTTTAATAGAATGAGAAATAATATCATCAACATAATCATGAAAAATATCATACATCATGTCATGAAACACATATGCCATGGCTCATTGATAAGTCGCACCTACATTATTTAAACCAAAGGGCATTACTTTCCAACTTAAAGTTCACCAATGGGTAATGAAGATAGTCTTAGGTTGGTCCTTTGGTGCTATACGGATTTGATTATATCCTGAAAATCCATACATAAGGGATAACATCCCACTTCCTATCATGAAATCAACAATTTGATCCATGTTAGGAAGAGGAAATTCATCCTTGGGACATGCGGTAGTGATGTCCCTAAAATCAGTATATACTCTGATTTTGGTAGCCTCATTTTTGGATATTGGAACAACATTGGATATCCAATTAGAATAATCAATGGCTTGGATAAAATCCACATCCAAGAGCTTTTGTAACTCTTCATTAACTAGCAAGGCTATTTTAGGATACATCCTCCTAATATTTTGTTTTACATATTTGGCATTAGGAAAAACCACCAAATGATGCATGACTATAGAAGGATCTAATCCAGGCATATTTGCATATTTCCATTCAAATATATCAGGTTATTCTACGAGAAGTTTCGTATATCTAATTTGTTCTTCTTATCTCAAAGCAGCTCCTATATTAACCATGTGGGGATTGGCTTTCGTGCAAATATTCATTTTTAAAATATCTTCTACCGCAATGCTTAAATCCCTTTCAAAGTTGGGAGGATCAGGTGAGATACCCATTTCCTAAAGTTCTTCTAGGTATAGTGTTGTCAATTCATCTTGTGTAGTTTACATTTGAATGTGGGCTATGCATGGGATGGACCCATTAAAGAAGAAATCATTTCGTATGATCTCATCATGAGGGATGTCAAAAAAGACATCTCCTTCTACACACTCATTTGGAGTGACAATTATTTTTGAATGAACCACCAAAAGTATATTGCAAGAGAAAAGAGAAAATATCATTCCGTTTTTAATTTCTTTCAAACATTGTTGATTTTCTAAATATTCACTATATGTGATCAGATGATCATCCTCATCGAAGGGGAAAGGCTGGGATTTTGTAGGGATATAGCCAATACCACATCGGGTAGGCCATTCCTCAACATCAAAAGGCTCACGTATGCCATTTTCCAAATGACCTAAACCTTTACCCCTATACCCCATGTCACACATAATTTTCTTGGATTTTATATACCTATCTAAGAAATAACATTGGGCAAAACTATCTTCATCAAAGATAAAGCATGTTTGATTAATAATAATCTCGTCCACATAATTTTATATAGAAATAAAGGTGCAATTACCAACATGATATATATTTCCAATTTTTATGGGGTAGCCTTGTTGTGCGTAGAGATGATGGTAATTTAGACAAGATGATGGAATCTTGCACAACAAAATTAGCATGTTCAATTGAGGCTAGTATGGTGGATAAATATAGTAGAATCTCATCTGTTATAGGGTATGATGTAGAGGGATCCTTGGAGTTAGACGATGGAGATGTGTTAGAAGAATGTGGCTGATCAGGTGTTGGTAAGGATGGATTAGAATAATTAGGTGCTAATGATAATAAATTTGGACAAAAGGGAACATCAATGGGTTTAGCCATAGCACACATTTCAAAATATTTAGTATCATGAATAGTGACCAATTGATTTTTAAATTCAAATTTCACGCATTGGTACAAGGTAGATGGGACTGCCCTCGTTGCATTAATCCAAGGGTGCCCTAGGAGGATGTTATATGATGTTGGGTAGGATACAACATAAATGGAAGTGTCCAAAATTCTAGGACCAACTTGTAGTGGGATGGACATCACACCACAAGATTCTTGGATTTCATTGTTAAAGGCTTTGATGATCATATCGGTTCTCCTTAGATCCTCATTTCTAAATCCAAACCTTTTAAAAAATTTATAAGTACAAATGTTCAAAGATGATCCATTTTCAATCAACACTCTTTTAACACAAACATCCCCAATTAATGTTGTTATATACAGAGGGTTATCCCTATGTAAACATTGAGCAGGAATGTCTTTATCATGAAAATCAATAAAGTCTACTCCATGAGAAGCTACAACATCAACCACAATGGTTGGATCTATATCCTGAGATACCATCATTTGACTTAGGGTTTTCATCAATTTTTCCCTATGAATGGAAAAATATCTAAGTCAAGAAGGGAAATTCTAGTTGTTGTATTAGCTAGTTGTTCATTGATATTGAAGGGTATCTTCTACTGAGGTTTAACTAGGTTATTCTTTTATGAGGCACCTTAAAGACAAAAGGTGGTTGAGTGGTGTCACTTGATTGGGTTATAGATAGTTGAGGTTGAGAAGCTTGAGCTTGAGCCTTTTTGTAACTAAAATTGATATGACATGAATATGCCCATAGTTTAAAATTATGAAGGTCTTGATTAAAATGTATGTTTTATGATATGTTCATATGGAAGTCAATTTTAATTAATCATATCAGAGAATTATCATGGAACTGATGCCTTCAAAATACCTAAGATAAAATTTTTGTCATCATGGCCATCTTTGACTCTTAAGTAATTCAATTTTTCATTCTAAATTAAAAACTTAAGGGGTTTCCAACCTGCTCTTTTCAAAATATCACCACTTTTTGACCCAATCGGTCGAGCATAAAAATGATGTGATCCATCCTTCGGTCTACCAAAATAAAATCACTGTCAAAATAAAAAAATGCCAAGGACTAAGCAAAAAGAAATTTTTAGTTGATAGTAAAGAGTTATTTGATGAACAAAAAATCGTTCAAAAGGTTTTTTTGTCTGACATCCATAATAAACAAGCCGACAAGATTTTGAAGCAAGGAAATTTTTGGCTACGAAAGTTTTGGTTGACCACTTAGTTCGAACAATCAAAGCTAAAGGGAACTCATAATCTTCAATCAGATACTACTAAGATTTTTTTGTCCGATCGAATTTGATTCATTAAACACCTAATTTTTCTTGGCAAGCATAAAATAATAGCTGAAGGCAAAAAATGGTTTGGCCAAAAAGTAATAAACAACGATCAACTAACTAATCAATCGACCACAAAAGTAATGATTTTTTTTGGCTGACCATAGTAATAGATCAACTAAAATCTTGATTGACTAAATATAAAACATGTCGCTTGATAAACAAATACATTGTTGGCTGAAATAGATTAAAAGTTGACCGACCAGTGCTAAATGAAAATACTGCTCAATTGAAGAAAAGCATTCCTTGGCCAAATAATTATAAGGATCGATCGACCATAGTAATGATCTGGTCAAAGCACAGTTGTTGAAATTTTTTTGGTCAAATTAAGATGAACTAACAACAGTCAAACACATCCCAGCCATCATAATGTCATCAACTGAATGAAATCGACAACAAAGATCTACCGAGCTGATCAAAGGTAAAATTAATGAATATTAAGGTACACCAACATTTATTTTTGCATTCATAAAATCTTAATTAAAATATTATTTTCACTAAATGACATCCTCAATAAAGGCTATCACAAGTTTTTAAATGCAACACATGCAAAAGTACTCTAATCCTTTAGGCCAAATCATGGCATCCAGCAGTAAAAATATTTATTTATGCAAAACCAAAGATATCCATAGCCAAAAATACACATTCAACAAGAACAAACCGGTCGAAGAGAGAACACTCCAGATTTTTCAACCGAGTATCAACCAAGAAGAATACCATACCTGATCACCAAAATAGATCGATAAAAAACTATCATAATTGGAACAAATAAAATCATTTGTTACTCAGATAATGATCAGTAATCACGAACACCTATGCAAAATGGTACCAATAACACGTGTCGATCAGTCAATAGCATGCATACCTCAGGGAACCATAACCTGAAGAAGATCAATATTACATCCTAAGTGACCATGACTAATACAACTGAAGGCCAATTAAAAAGTTGTATGAGTGCAAACTCTACTCTTGTGACCCAACTATGCAAAATCACCGAAGAAGGAAAACAAACCTTGATAGGATGATTCATTAACAAACAAGTTGGATGGTGAGATAAAATAAGTAAACCAATTAATGGATAAGTTTGTCTAAGTCAAAAATATTTGAACTCTTCGTATTGCATGAACAAGGATAGTAGAAGGATGTGAGTCCTCATACGTTGAACAAACAAAGAGCTAACTCGTAAATAACATGACAATAACAAACGATCATATTAAGACAAAATCATCAGGTTGAAGGAAACTGAATCATTCCCAGATCAATAGAACCTATTCACGTGTCATTAGATAATGAAATAATCCATGACAAATTCCTCCTTTATAATGAACGACACTCATTCTAAAATACAAGCTATAGTTTAGATATGGATCGAAGTGTGTTGTTAGCAAGATACAAAAAGAGAGTTCTATACATCTAGAAAACTCATGTCACCTATTGTAGAAGAATAAGAGGTAAAAAAAATGAATACCATCTGCAATAAATCTCATGCCTCGATGGATTATAGTTAGTGTATTGTCACTCTGATGGAGTATAGTTATGGAAGCACCTTTTTGTTGGTGGTTTCCTTAACTTTTGTACTTCTAGTTCCCTTTTCTTTATCACTGTTATGGAGGGCCTAATGCATCAGGTTTTTGTAATGAACCCGTGCTTCCTTGCATCCCAAAGGCAAGCCCTTGTATAGTTGGAGAAAACCCTAACTCTAAGATAATACATCTAAATTCCAATATCTTCTTGATCAATGAGCATCAGATCACTATGATAAATATACAAGAATATACTCGAGAGCTCACTTCAGAACAAGTAAATAAAGCCACAAGAAGTAAATATAAGGTGGTGAAAACTAGGTCGAGCTTCAGCCAATTTTGATAACATATTTTTGAGGTAGTTAAAATAAAAAACTGTACAGTACCCGACTGATGACAAGGCAGGAGATCGCACCAGGTGGATGATCCAGATGAAAGCATTTCAAGTAGTTACAAAGCTGCTACATCTATTAAAAGGACGTCGACAACCAGAATAAGCATCGAGCTTTGACATAGCATATTTTTGTTAAGAGGTATACTCGAGTGCCCATTCTTTGTTGTTGTATTCTCTTTGTTTCCTTTCTTCTTTTCCATCCCCTAATTTTTCCTATTGTTGTGTAGATTTTTGATAGGAAAGTGCCCAAGAAGCTAAGATTATTTCCAGATTATTGAGCCAGAGGTCTAAAGACTCAACTATTACAATATTCAAACGGGAGAGTGAAAGGTCCTTGTTACGACATTCAAATAAGGATATTTATTGTATTAATCATTCTAAGAGTTAAATGGCAATGCCAACTCTTCATGTAATTTTATTTTAATATTAATACAATTTTGGGCTTCTTTCTTGTTTATTTTTTTGTGTTTAGTTTTGTGTGTGTCTTCATTATGGGTTACATTATTTGAATGCATAGTGAACACTTCTTTCATTGGTCAACTATTACATTTATTATGATATTCGAATGAATGTGATTGAATTGATTATCTCTTCTCTATTTCTTTCTATTTTTATTGAATTGTTATAAAATCTTGCTACAATAACCCAAAAGATTAAAACACCATTCATACATAAGGTATATTAGAACTGCTATTGTTTTAGCTCAGTCAAAATTTATAGTTGTTAATTCATCACCACAAATCTGGAAGAGCATGAACTTAAATAACTTAAGCTCACCTCAAGGGTATCCTTACCATACTTGGTTTATCTAGAAAATATTAAATAACTCTATTCCCAAGTTAAAGAGGTAGGTTGACCAAAGCCTGTAGTTGCTCATTGGTAGTAGGTTTTCTTGTAGCATTTCAACTTATCTTAAGGATGCAGCAAAAATACCCAACAAGCCTGTCGCCTAGTTAAGGCCCCAATCGTACCTATTGTGTTGCTTGGTTGATGAAGGGGTTGTGAAGTGATGAGTTAAATGGATGAGTTGAATTGAGTGGGATGTGGTTTTGCAGTTGTTTTTAACTCTACAGGAAGTGACTATCGTGAAGAAGGGTGAGTTGTTAGCACTCTTAGAAATGGTTCTTTGGAAACTAACAAATCTATAATAGGTAATATTGGTCGTGACTCATCTTTTGAGCTATTAGTGTAAAGGGAACTAATGTATGTTTGTGATTTTGATTCACTTCCTATATGTTCAGGAGATAAAGTTTGAAGTTCTTTCTCTTGAAATTTTTTATTGTAATTGTGGATTGTGTAGGCATAAATACAATTTGTGAAGGTTGTGGTGGTATGAGATTACCAATCATTCCCACATAACACATTGGATGAGGCACTTTTCTATAATCTAGTTGATTCATTGCTTCCTTACCATGGTTTGGTAATGGATTTTGGAAGATATCTATATTTTTATTGGAATTCTAAGCCTATTGTATTTGTGTATTTGCTAGAAAATTTAGGTTTTACAGAGGATTCTTTACTTCTAGCTTGCCATTGTCAATTAGATATTGAACTTAATGTTTCAACCTTTTACAAGTATTTTTTGGGTGACCATTCACTCGATGAAAATAACAATGTTGATCTAATCTATACCAAGGTTGAGAGGTATCTAGTTGTCAAATTGTTGATAATTCTATCAAACCTCTTTCTAGTAGTTGAGGCAAGACCATCGACAAGGGTTGATTTAACTTTGTGAAATTTTGTGGTGGAGGTTTTTGTGGTGCTTTTAACACAAATTTCTTTATAGCATCCATGACATTAACATTTGTGTGGGTCTATTACCTATAACCCTATCTTCTACCACATGTTTGTTTTTATATTAATTTTTGGATTATTTACCCTCTTCTTTTCTCTTAAGTTGTCCTCTTCTAATAAGAGCTTAGTCTACTCTTCTCGCTAAATCAATGGCCTGATCAAAAGAGATTATAGTAGTAGTTGTTAATTTGTAAGATAATTACTCTTGTAAGTTCCCAAAGAAGATCTCTAGCATCTCTTTTGGAGGTAGAGTAAAATACAATTTACCCAAGATTTTCCTCCATCGAGCTAGGAATTCTATAAATTTTTCTTTTTTTCCTTGTTTTAAATTATACAAGTCTTTAATCATGATATGTCTCTCTATGTAGGCACCGAATTAATGCATGAATAATTTTATAGTTTCTTTAAAAGTTCTTAAGGAATGTGTTGGCAACTAATAATACAATTCTAAATCCATACCCCCCAAAATTTTAGAAAATATTTAAAGCAATAGCATATCATCGTAAGGTATATCGTGACACATTGTTCTAAACATGTGAAGATGCTCAATCAAATATTCAGTCCCTTTATATATTGGAAGGACTGGAATGAGAAAGTCTTTGGGATATGGTTTAGCCACGATAATGGGATCTAGTGGTTGATTGCATATTTCCTTATAACTATATGTAGGGAGGTAAGGGTTTATGTGGTCTGATCATGAAGCTAATTTTTTGACTATTGCTTCAAGATGATGTGGTTGTCCATTGTGCATATTTTGTGCCACTATGTTTGCATAAGTAGGATAATATGTAGCTTGTACTGCCGAATAAGTAGTTGGAATGGTGATACTATTATGCATTGAAATAGTAGGGTTGGTATACCCATAATGAAATGCATTTTGGTGAGAGATTGCTTGAAAAGAAGTAGAAATTTATGAATAAATTGGGTGTACATTTTTATTTCTTTGAGATGTAGAAGCTTGAGCAAACCTATTGTTGAGATATTGAGAAATAATATTGGTTGTAGTGGAAGAAACCAGTTGTTTTTGGGCAGAGATAGTTGTAGTAGAAACATAAATAGGTTTATGTTGAGGTGCTATTGATACTTGAATTTATGAGTGAATATCTTAAGAGTGTGGAATTTGGGTGGTACCAAGAGGAGGACCATTATAGGTGACATTTTGTGATGGAGGGAAATTTATGAAGTGGCACTTGCATACATCTCTGGTTGTAGGCAAAGTCGAAAAGGTTCTTCCAAATCTACTTAAATTGAAAAATAATCCCTCCTATGTTGGTCTTTTATTCAAAAGCATTAGTGAGAGTAGTACGATTATGACTTAAAAACTCCCAAAAATGCTTCACAGATTCAAAATGGATATCCCCTTTAGGTCCCATTTTAAACTCGAAAGGATCTAGTGTTTCTTCTTATTTAATTTGTTCTATTTATGCTATTTGTTCTTCTTGGTTTTCTCCTACCTCTACTTCAATATTTTGGTCATTAGGATTCTCAATATCCAACTCTTCTTCATAGCCAGTTGCAATCTGCTTACCATTCCTTAAATATTTAGGCATCTTTTATCGATGCTATTTTTAAGTTTTTCTCTTCTTTTTTTATTTTTTTGATTGTTTTTTTTAATATTAAGAGTTTCTTACTAAATATTTGCAAAAAAATCAATAATAAAAATATATTTGTGTGGTCCAATCTTCTCGAAAGAGTTTAAAGATGTCATTAATTGGATCTAATTCTTATGGGCTCATATACTGCTCTTCTTCAAAGGTAGTCATTTTTCAAAAGGAGGATGAAATGGACAAGAGTGAGATCTCTAGTAACAGAAGTAGGGGTGGAAATTGTAGCTTTTGGCAAACCTCCTATAAGAGTACCACTCTAGGTGCCTTATTATATCTTCTGTTTTGTTCCAAAGTTACCTCATTGACTTCTAGATATGCTAGAAACTTGTGAATAGTTAATGAATCTTCTAAATAACTTTCCCAAGGGTATATTGTTGAGTGAACACTAGCCCTTTTTTTTGCTAACCAACGCTCACAACTTCTTTTAATTTTGAAGTAAGGGGAGTAATAGTCTGCACCTAAAGCTTTTGTTATATCAATTCTCTTGATTTTACTTAGTTCTTCAGACCTACTCTTAACAAGATCAAGGTTATGCCACAAATCACCCCAATGTTCCTTGTCGTTTCTATAAAGAATATTAACTTCTTGTTCTATGAATACTTTCCTAAGGTCTATGAGCACAAATTCTCTAACACTATTGTCCACCATTTAATTATTTTATTATTTTATTTTTTTTTGTTTTATTTTTTACTTTTTTTTAATTTTTAGAGAAAACAAAGTAAAAAGTGAAAAAGAATACTAAAAAATATTTTCTCCTAACTAAAAGTATTTTCTTCAAAATGTTCAAAAATTTGTAGGCCAAGTTGTCTTGTTTTAATTTAGGCTTTCACCTGCATTCTTGCATGCAAATGCTTGGTGATGAATTCCAAGCCATGATGAAGCCTAGGTCCTACCAGTCCTCACCTAGTTCACCATGGTCAATGATACACCTCAAAAATATGTGTGTTATTTTCCATGTCTATGACGGATATTAGACTGGATAAATTTTAAGTCATGATTTAGAGTTTTAAGTTTTCCAGGCATAGTCAAAAGGATAATCCCTTTCTAAAGGTTCATATCCCATTCAGTGTGTGTTCTCGTTGTGTCCATACCAAATGAAGCTATGAAAAAGTACGTCAAATGTGATTCTTTTTAAGAAGTAATGTATGAAGAGAAAAATTTTAATCAATTCACTTAAAATTTATCTTTTTATGTGACTTAATCTAAGACAAACAAGTTTTTAATGATCTTTCTTAGTTTTTTTAAATCAAAGAAAAAATATTTTATAAGAAGTGGTGGTGTTTTCATTTCGGGTTCACCAAAGAATGTAGACTCAAAATTTGTGTACCCCTTTCCTTCAGGCTAATGGATCCGCACCTGGAAGGGGGATGGGAAAATAAGGGATCTACACCTCAGACGAGAAGCACTTGTGTCATGCTCTCTTTGGTGATTATCAATGAATTGTTGGTGGGTTCACCAAGAAACACTTTGTGGTGGTTTCCATGCCTAGGTAAGGTGATATTTTGATGAGTTCTTTTGGTTTAGCATACACCTAAGGTTTAGGCAAAATGCAACTATGCCTAGACTACATGCAATTTTACTTTCATGAAGACAACACACAATGATCTAGGATATTTCTAGAACCAAAGTACAATGCAATAGATCTATGGATGCAAAATGATAATTTTATGCTACCATATGCATATATATATATATATATATATATATATATATATATATATATATATATATATATATATATATATATATATATATATATATATATATATATTTGGTATATTATGAAACTAATCTACAAATGAGGTGCACAAACTTAATAAAGAATTGAAAACTAAGTTTAAAACTGAAAGAATTAATTGCTTACCTGATTTAGATAGTTGAAGAATATAGATACACTGTCTGTAGAATAGATTCATTCCTTGTAAAGTGATTTCACTCTTTTATGTATGATTTTGCAAATTTTTGGTTCTGAGAGCAAAAATGTTCATTCTAGAGTGAATTTACAATGAACCTAAAAACTATCAAATAAAAACACTAGAAATGGGAGTTAGGATTTGGGGATCTACATAAGCCACTGAATCTTTGATCTTGTAGTCATAGCAGTCAGATCCCTTTAGTATTTTAACCAACCATATATGAAAGTGAGAAATTATAAGGTTTTAATTATAGATGATAAAATAAACTATGATGCAATGATCAAACAAGGTAATATATGATGTAATATGCAATATGAAACAATGTAAATCCAAAATGCACCCTTGAAATAGTAGATCTAAAATTCAAATTGCCCCTAGGATAGTGTTTGTGCAATTTCATTGACTTTGCAGTGAATTCACTTCAAAATGAGCGAATTTGCTTTGTTATGAGTGAATTCACTGTCAAAAGGGTTTAACCCATGAAAATGCTTAATTTAAATCAAAGCCTAAGGTTTATGTAAAATCGATTGCAAAAAATACCATAAATTAATTATTCTTACAGTGCTCGGCTAGATTTCGCGAAGTGATGGTGGCTGAGGATGGTAGGCTACTAGCGAAACAATGGCTCCATAATGCATTCATAAACCATGACTTCACTTGCAAGAAAATAAGAATATAAAACCTTTGCACAAAATTCCACAATCAAGGATCTCTAAAGGGCTAAAGAGCTCCTTTTATATTTTTTTCTCAACGCAGGAAGGGGAATTAGTTGGATTAAATTAGGGTTTTTGTTCGACTGTTAATCTAGGCAGGACAAATTGCCAATTTGGATAGATCTGCAAGCCAAATCTAGGGGCTGACACAGCAGTGATAATGAGAAACAAATTTCATTAGAACAAAATCTTGGTGGGTTTCCAAATTAAGGTAAACTACTATATTTGGAAATTTTACTCCCGATCGCACAGATTCGCTCTATTTTGAGCAAATTTGTGGGGGTTATGAAATTATTCAAAACAAAGTTAATTGCTCGAAAGAGAGAAAAATTGCTCAAAGTAGAGTGAAATTACAAAAGAATAAGAAATGAACTATTAAAATTGGCATTTGTGAAAAAGGAAGGGTGAAGACGATGAAAACCTAATTTTGGGTGATTCCTCTTCTTCTTCTTCTTTATCCTTATCTTTAGGTCCAATTTTTGCACTTTCATAAGTGGTTGTACTATCACCTGATTCTTGCAACAATATTTTCCCTTTTCCTTTGTCCTTTTTATCATTTTCAAATTTTTGTATAGAAGCTTCTAAACAAACATTTAAGGCATCATGATAAGATTTTGTGTTAGTAGAACTTGAAGTATCAATACTACATGAGGATTGAAATATCTTCTCTAGGTATGATTCATCCATTTCTATTTTTATTTTAAGTAATTCTATCAATCCTTTTTGTTCTACATTCTCATCCTTGTAACATTTGAATGTAATTAATGCCATATATAATATGCTTCCATAGTCTAAAGAATTTGAATGTCACTCTTTCCATTATCAATTGTTTCAGTGAGTCAAGCATGTAAATAATATTTCGTTTCAAAGTTATATCTTAAATATTCACTATAAATTCTTTTTGAAGTAAGGTCTAAATCTCCTTCTGATTTTATAAATAAATTCTTGATTCCAATTTTTATGATACTTACTCTTTCCTTTCTAATTATGTTGTTCATATCAATGTTCACTATATTCTTTGAATTTGACATCTTTCTTCCTCTTTTAGTTTGAGAAGACTATGTTACTTTGTAGATTTTATATCTTTCAATTTGAATTCTAAACTGAATCAAATCTTGTAGTGTATGATTTGAACAATGGAACTCTAGTTCTTTTGAGATCCTTTGGAGTAGTCAACCTTATAACTCCCTAATAGGATAATTAAATGCTCTTCTTCAACTTTAAAATAACTTTTCTAATTTTGTAAAAATATCCTTTTATCTCTTAAATGATTGAGTGATCAAAGAACTTTGATAGTATACTTAGCTTTCTAGTTTTGCTTCAAGTTGAAGCCCTTTTGTCTCCCTAGTGATGTGATAAAAAGCTTATAATAATGTTCAACTTCTATCACTTACAATCAACTATTTATCTTCACTTGTAGAAATCTTAAATGCAATTTCAAAGGATAAGAATACAATATCTTTAAGATAGTTAAGTTGGATTTTCTATGTCTCTTTAATTTGAATATGAGACTAAATCAAATTTTCCAACTAAAACTTGACTTCTTTCTAACCTTGTAGTTTCTAAATTTCTTATGAATTCAATTTGGAGTAGGATTCCTTATATCTCCCTAATTAGAAATTTAAAATAAATATGTATTTGCAAATTAAGTTTCACTAACCTTATATCTCCTTGTTAAATATTTGCAAATAGTTGAAGCAATAATAATTAAAAAATTAATGCTTCTATTTTATACTTCCTTCTTAAGATAATCAAATTATTTCTAGATATTAACACCTTATTACTCCTATCATTCAATATCTCTAGAGTATAAAGTTTAGTTGATTTTAACCTTAATAAACTTGCAATATAATTATTACCTTAAATTCAAACTTGCAAGCTCTCTATAATCAGTTCAATCTAATGTGGCTTAGTGATAGTTGACTTCTTGTCAACTCCAACATGCTACGCAAGTATTTCACTTTCTTTTTCATCGATATGTGTGCTTCATCTAACACCAATATTCAAGCCTACGCATGTCTAATCACCTCGATGAATGTGCTCTCATTCAATATTGATATCCTAACCTTCACACTTCTATTCAAAGTGGCAACTGAGCTCTTCTTCAACTTCATTTCACTTGGCCTTCAAACTTCTATCTCTCCTGGTAGACGTATTCTTCTACAATGTCAATTGTCTTGGTCTGCAAGATTCTAGCTTCTACTATGTGTGCTATTTTGAGTACTTCTATTTAGCCAATGAGTTACTTGGTTATTATTCCTCGATATTTGTACCACTTCACTTCTTTAATGCACCTTAAGATCTATGTTTACCTTAAACTCGCAATTCTTCTATCCAATTTGGATTCACTTAATATGCGCTATATAAGTGCTTCCTATTACAAACACCTTCTCTATGCTATAGCATAGTGAAAGAGGAATAGTTCCTATTACAAACACCTTCTCTATGCTATAGCATAGTGAAAGAGGAATAGTTCTAAGTTTTACTTGCATTTTCTACATTCTTCGATGGGATTCTACTACAACCTTCTTCAACACCTATGAAAAATGGCATTAGGGAATTTAACCATTTTCTTTAATCTTGTAATCAATGCTCATTATGAGTATTATACAACTTATATTATTACTTGATTTTACCCTTATCTATGTGTTCATGTTACCTTCTATGTCGTGGTACTTCACTTATTGATTGCATGAAATGCTTTCTTCCATGTGGTGTGATTCCTTCACCACTTTTCCCTAACTCTTGTGGTCTCTATAAACACTCTCGCATTGTTATCTTAAAACTCGTTCACTATAGGTTTTGATAGCAGTACAGCACTTCAATTGATCAATATCCTCCTAATGCTTCTATTGGAGAGAAATGATGGTTATTCTCTCAGTGCTTCTCTGGTAGATATGACTATCCTTCCAAAACTCCTAAAGAGTGCCAACCTAATGTATGATATCCTTCTAATGCTCCTAAAGGGTGCCAACCCGATGTATGATATCCTAATTCTCCTCAAAGGTACCAACTAGATGTATGTGGTGGCTTCAACAATGGGTAACTCCTTATCTTGGTGGTGCAAATGATTGAGTTTACCTTTCCACCTATAACAATTTTGAAGTTGTATACCTGAGTTGAATGGGATGCTTGCTTTTGTGCAAGTTGCATGGGTAGAATGGTGTCTAGACTTGGTTCCAACGTAGCTTCTTGCCATGTATGTTCATGGTCAAAATACTATGATGCCTTCTTAGTTGTGATGTGCCATTTGATAGTGATGCTTGGAGGTGGATTTGTTGTGATCCTTGTGATGCCTTCATCAAGGGATTCCAACTATCAAGTATACTCTCCTTTGCCTTCACCAAAGGCTATTCTGATCCTAAATGTCCTTAGTATAGCTAATATCTTCTCCCACCTTTTGCTCAATGATACTAGGATGGATACGTATTATTAGAAGTCTAAAAAATAAACTCTTACTTCACCTTTCTGTAAATGGAATCTCTTCTTGATTTTCTTAGAAACTATGTAGGTATATGATGTACGAGATATCTCCCCTTTAATTTAGATATACTTCACTTTTAGAGCTCTCTTGAGTGGCTCTATAGAGATGTTATAAAAACATAGATTGTGATGGTATTCATGTTTGCCCCCTATGCTATTAAACTAAATTTTGACTTCACAAAATGTTTGCTACAACTTCCTTTACAGACTAAGATAAAACTAAAGTCAATATTACCTCTAAACCATTGTCAATACTTCTCTTTCTTGGTTTATTTCATACTTACTAATCTAGGCTTTTCAATAACGTATTTTGCACCTATGCAAAACTATTGAGTTTTCTTTTGCTTGGAATGGTCAATAGAATGTTGATATGTTTCTTTTTCTCAAAATATATCTAACTTCTATTATTTTTTGCACGTTGACCCTTGAAGATTATAACTTTTAAACTACTTATGCAATATTTAAACCTTGAAACTAGTGCTTAATAAACTTAATAAGAAACAAAATATAAAATTTCAGCTAATGAACCTTTTGCACCTTTGTTGCATACATTTTACCTTTGTAGATGATGATGATGGTGGTGATTTGAATCACCTAAATTGTTGTCTTTTTTAGATGACTCTTATAGGTTGTCCAAAAATAGTTCTTTATCTTACCTTTTTGCAGCTTTAACACTCCACTAATCTATTGCCTAAAACTGTGATTTTGTGGCTCCAATACTCCTTTAGAATGCACTTCTAAAATATTAACCTTAGTAGCTACTAATGCTGCCCAAATTACTACTTTATTTTTCTCCTCAAATATGAAAAATTTCAGATTGTAAAGCATTCAAAACCTTCACCAAAACGTTGTCCTTTAATTTCAAAAATCTGGTAGGAAACTCCTCCAAATTGTATCTGAGATATTTCTTACAAACCCTTCAATAACAATCCCCAAATATCTTAGATTTGGTGGTTTCTTTATCTCCTTTCTCTTTTTGAAATATGAATTCAATATTGTCCTATCTAGTGGCCTTCTTATCAAGATTCTAAAAGTCTTGATATCTTCTCCAAACTACCTCAAAATTTGATAAACTTCTTTCCAAATCTTCCTCCTTTGGGCTTGTTGTTAGATGGTAACAATTGTCCAAATTTCTTTACTAGAAACTTCTCCTTGGTAGTAAATTTTTCCAATGAGTTCTTCTAGGAACTCTTCCAATGAGGATCTCCAAGCCTTCCTTTTTTTTCCTTGAGATATCTTCTAGGGCCTTCAATCTTGTCGTTTCTCAAAAATTCTATGAGACCTTCCTTAATCTCTTCAATATTCAACTATGGAAGTTTTACAATGAGATATCCTCCTTGGATCTCCTAAAGTTCTACAATAGGACTTGTTTTAGTCCTTCTCTATCCTCAATATTTAAAATATGAAAGTTCTTCAATAGGACATTCTATGGGTCTCTCCTTCAATGTGAAGTTTTCAATCTTCAATGGAGATCACCAATCTCAAATCTTCACTATGACTCTTCTCCTTGAGTCTCTTATTCCTTCAATGGGATCTCCTTTCTAGGACCTCCTCCTTGATTTGCAGTATTTAAAGTGGCTTCCTTGGCCACTAGATCTCTTCTCAATATCCAACTTAGAGTCATCAATATTCAATTCTTTTAATGGGACCTTTCTCCTTAGGCCTCCAAATATTCAATCTCTACTTTTTTGCAACAAAGAACTAATCCTTGTGTGAGGAAAGCACATAGAATTTTAGATAATTAAGGTGAAATTCTTCTCTATTTTTTGTAGGAAGTTTCTCAACTTCTAGGATTTAATTTTCTATAAAAAAATATTAGAAATAGAAAATTTTGTAAATCTATAAAAAATAATCTTCACTAGTTGGATTACAAATCTAGTCGATATAATGTTGAGTTCTAGTCTTCACAAGTTTTTCTGTAAATCTATGGAAAAAATCTAGCCAAAGATAATTTTAAAAATCTGAAAATGATATTTACAATTTCCTCTCAATCTCTCTTGTGGTTCTATCTATTTCCTATTGATCTACCTTGTGCTCTGATACCATTGTTAGCTTTTGAAGCTCTAAAATTAAAGGAAATGGAACCACAAGTATGGAAATAAGTATGCAATGTTATAAATATGATAATTACTAACTAATATGTATAAAAATATGATAAAAATTTTAATACAATGCTCAATAAATGCTCATATAAGAAATCTCACGAAAATATACAATGCTTATCAATGGAGGTCATTATCTCTCCATTTTACAAAAATGGATCTACATTGTATCTACTACTACTCAACATATGCACTCCAAAATCCTCTCTCATTTCCACTGTATGAAGGCCTATTTATAATGAGATGCAGCTCTTTACCTTAAATATTCCTATGACACCTCACTATTCTATTCTAAGGACTTATGTACTTGTGGACTACATGCATATTTACATCACTGCACATTCTAGCACTTGTGCATTTATTACATTGCTTTAATAAAGTACTTATGCCCTAATAAAATCCTAATATAAATATGTACCCATGATGGTACATTAGTAAGGTACAAAATAATGTAATATATTCCAATAATTAAACTTATATTAATCAAGAAGAACAAAAACCATAGGGATATTCGATGGGACAACCTCCTTGAAAGCTTAGATCTAATACAATCTGATAAAGATATGAGATAACTTCTACTTCCACCCATTCCCTTATATAGACTCTTATTTACCATAATTTTAATGCTCAAGGTGAGTCCACATATATGAGAGGACTTGAGATACCAACTCCTACTTACAATAAAGTAATACATATATCATAACTAGATCCTACATACAATAAAAGTAATGGATACATCATAATGGACCCATATGCACTAGGTTCCCAAGGTGCAATGTACACCAACACTAAAAAAATACATAATGATGATTATATTGGGATAGGATCCTAATATTTATCTTCAAATATTGAGGTGATCATACTATTGCTAGAGTTGATGGACCAACTTCTAGGTGGCATATTCAAGCCATAATCCTTATCACTATACTAAAACATCCATGAGTGTGCAGTTGTAAAGTGTGTGTGTGTACGTATGATAGTCCAGAATACTCATAAGCTATAAAATGATTGAGCCTCCTAAATCTAATAGGGGTAGGGTAAATTGAACCTACACATGGCTTCCAAGGACCTTATTTAAAGAGAAGATATGGAAAATTGGATGTTTATGGAAGAGGGTGACAATTCTAGCTTGTAAGCCATTATGCCAATTTGCTAGAGCACTTTATATGGTCCATAAAATTTTAGTACTATATTTTGACTACCATGGTGTTTTAATGATGATTTCTTATAGGGATGCAAGTGTAGGAATACCATGTCCCTAATGTTAAAACTATGTTCCAAATGGTTTTGATCAAAATGTTGTCTCATATGGTCTTGTGCCATAGCCAAATTATTTTTGGGATGCTGGAGTAGTTATGAATGCTCTCTAAGAGTGTAATCCACTACTTGAACCTCAAAACTACCTAGAATGTATGAAAGAAGTGATCATGGATGGTGTCCATAAATTACTTTATATGTTATCATCTTTGTGGAGAGATAAGTATTAAACCACCATTCATCCAACGAAATCCACTTGATGCAATGAATCAATTGCTCAAAGGTAAAGAAATAGAGATAATTTTCCAAGTACATGCTAATAATTTTAGTTTGGCCATCAATTTAGGGATCATATGTTGAACTCATCTAGAGTTGTGTGTTGTGTAGCTTGAACAACTACCAAAAGTTACTAGTGAATATGGGGTATCAACTCAAAGATGATGGATTGAGGTAGGCCATAAAGGTAAAAAATGAAACCAAGGTGTATTTGGGTAATTTTTAAAGCTTCATAAGGGTGGGCTATAGGAAAAAATTCAGCATACTTATAGAGGCAATCCACCACCACAAGAATGAATATTTTACCTCCATACATTACAAATATTTGAATAAAATTGATAGAAATTTCCTTCCAAACAATGTCCAAAATAGGAAGAGGATGGATTGTGCTTAGTGTATAAATAGTTTCCCCTTCATAAGCTAACATATATCACATTTTGAAACAAAGGTATTGATATTATTTTTCATTCTTGCCCCCAAAAAATTGCATTTATCTTGTTCATATATCTTTAAGAAGCCATTTTATCCTATTGTGTTGGCAATTTTGGGTACATTGCCTTTGCTCAAGTGTTGATGTTGTCATTGATGTCAAGAAGCGGAAGGGTTTTTGTGAAAACCAAGGCAGACAAAATAAAAGGTTTTATTTAAAACCATGGACAACATATTTGAAATGGGTTTTTCTTAAAACCCAAGTTGGCTCTTCGTTTCGTTGAAAAAGGTGCCCCGGTGATGAAGATATTTAATTTTAAATATTTAGTTTAAATTTTATTTATTTAAAATTTAAATTAAAATTTTAAATTAAATTAAAAGGGCCGACGTGTTTGGAAATGCATCATAGTGCATATAAATTGAGGCAATGAAATTCTTTAATGGGGTGAAGTAGTGGATATTAATTGTTGTGCAATTCATTTTTGACTTCGAGCCCTAGCGCCAAGGAGGAGGCGCACGTGGTGGACAAACTTTGCTATGACACGTTAGTTGTGGTGCCAAGGAGGAACCGCAAGTGGTAGACAACCTTTGCTGTATCGAGTTGGTCATGGTGCCAAGGATAAGGCGCTCGCGATGAATCAGGACGAGGTTTCGCTTTGCAAGAAGAAAAATGTTTTAAAGGGAGAATTCGATATTATCCTCATGCATTTTCGATTTCGTCGAAACCCCTTGGCAGTGAAGGAGGAAGTCAATGTGATATGAAGCGAAGGTGATCAAGGAGTTATTCTGTGACATGGCAACATATAAGAGGACATACGCAAATTAAGACGAAGGATTCTCATGTTTCAGAAATACAAAGACAACGAATGTGTCTGTGATATCTAGCAACGTAGCAGTGAGTCCCTCGACGAATGTGACGGCAGTGTTTGGCTGCAACAGTAAATAGGTGGACAGAACTAGTCTTTGGATTGGTCACCACCGGATGAAGGAAACAAAGGGTACTGAAGTCCCTACTATTCCCATCGGTGGGGCTATCGCAGTTGCCAAGCTGTCAAGCGCTTAAGAAAGGAAGGTTTACTGTTCGATTCTTCGCAGGCGCTAGTAAGGAGAATGCTCATGTTCGAATCATGTGGGATACATTTTTAAGGTATGCAATAAAGGTTTTATTATTGATAGTGTGTTGTGGAAGTTGGGAGTTATAAGGGATCGAATAAAGTTTTGATATTTAATTAATTATATGGTGGTGTTAGGAAGATATAAGGGGTAGACACTTTGATTTAAATATTTTTGATTAATTAAAAAGATATTGAGGTATTTAGGAGATATAAGGTCTAGCAATTTAATTTAAATATTTGTTTTGAAAATATGGGTAATAGTTTTTATGGAGTAGATAAGGTGAATATAAGAAATATGTTATGTATGATTTGTTGAATGAGGTTGAAAGAAGAAGACATAGAACCTTGATTATATTTGGACCAAGGAATATTCTTGAGGAAATATTAAAGAAATATGTTGTCTACTAACCTTCTTGAGTTTGGCAAAAAGGTGGTTATGGTTATGACAAATTTGTGAGATCTTCTTCATCTTCAATAAGGTATGGGCACATTCTTCTTATGAGTATGATTGGTGTATGTTTTCCTGAAATAAGATTGGAGTGAAAAGGTATTCAACTAGGTTTCCTTTGGTTGGGTGTAAATCCTATTTTCTGGTTTGTTGAAGACTACTTATGCATTGTTATCATTGATGAGAGTTTTGGTGAATGCATAATTCTGGTTTGAGGTAGTGGAAGCATTGTGCACTAGGGTTTATGTTTGTGAGTCTTGCTACTTGCTTTGAGTTGGTGAAACCCTTGGTTGGCTGTTTTGAGGTTGATGGTTGAGTTGCTTCCATAGAGGTTGTTTGATCAAGTTATTGCTTTTACTTGATTCATGATATTGGGCTTACTCCATTGAGTTGATTTGAACAAGTTATTCTTTGCATTTGGTGATATTGTGTGGGTGGCTATTTTGTTCAAATATCTTTGGAGGGAAAAGGATTTCTACTTGTTTCCTTTTCTTGTGATGATTGGTTGAATGCTTCAAGGTTAATGTTGAGTTGAATGATGTTGGTTAAACCTTGTCTTTGAGCATTGTTGTTGAAGCCCTAATTGGTTGAGAAAAGATATTGGTTGTTGGAAAGAACATGAGTATCATTGTTATATGAGATATTGCTTGGTTGGCAATTGTTGGGTTGTGTTTCATGTTCTTGAGAAAAGCATATTACATCTATCTTATTCTTATGAGATTTGAGATTGAGTTGAGATTGAGATTGGGAGTTAAGTATAGAACATATTGAGTCTCTAACAATTCTCTTTATGCTTCTATGAGGTTGATGAATCACATTGGGTCTCTAACCATTCTCTTTGTGGGTTCATGCCAAGCAAGTTTTTCTTGATGAACTTGTGAGCAGGTTTTGGACAGGTTCCATTGGGGACTTGTGAGCAGGTTTTGGACAGGTTCCATTGGGGACTTGTGAGCAGGTTTTGGATAGGTTCCTTTGGGGACTTGTGAGAAGATTTGGACAGGTCCTAGCAGAGGACTTGTGAAGCTGAGTTTGATAGTTCTATCAGAGAACTTGAGGACAGAGGTGCATTGGTTCTATGAGAAGAACCCGAGGACATTTGTGCTAGACCGAAGGACTGTGTTTAGTGCAGATTCGAGGACCAAATTTTGAGGTGATAGAGTTGAGGACAGAGGTCTCCAGCCAGAGCAAGGAAGACAGGTGTCTTCTGTGGATAGAGTTCCATTTGCTAAGGGCAACGGAGGCAGAGGTCTTCTAGAGGATCACCAACCAGAGCAGAGGTAGGGGAAGGTATCTCCTTTGAGCAAAGGCTCATAAATTCAGATTGGGGGAAGGTATCTCCTTTGAGCCGAGGCTCATAAACATTGTAATTGGGAAGGTTTCCCAAAGAACTTTGAGATAACTTTTAGAGAAAAGTTTTGTGGATGAACCACGTTAAAATTGGTGTCACTTTGTGGATGATCTTGTGCATTGTTTTGATATTGCTTTGGATATATTGCTTTACTGTTTTGAAGTATAAAGGAAAAGTAAAAAGAGGTCTTATACTGTTCACCCCCCCCTCTCAGTATAAGCTTGTGTTCTTCAATTGGTATCAGAGCAGGTTCCTTCGGAAAGGTTTAACAACTTGAAGGAAAAGCTAGTAAAGAACACAATGGATTTTTCCAAAGGTAAACAGTTTCAAGAGAGTGATGAGTCTTCTAGTGATGAAGAGGCATATTACAACAAGAAAGGCAAGTTCTCTAGAAAGCACAAAAATATGAAAAACGTAAGATGTTTTTATTGTGGAAAATTTGGCCATTATGCTACTGACTGTACTGTTGCCAAGGATGAAAGTGATGAAGATAAACAGGACTGTAAGAGCAAAGATTCTGAAAGGCATAGGCATCAAAGGAAGATTAAAGATGAGCAAAGCAATCAAGGAAAGAGGTACTCTCACAAACACAAGAAAAGTTTCTACCTAGACAAAGCAAGTAAGTGTTCTAGTAGTGATAGTGAAAGTTCTTCAAGTGATAATGAAAATGAGATGTTGTTCATATCAGAAAAAGAGGAAGAACCAAAACATAGATTCATTATCATGAAATGTCTTAGATGTGGAAATTTTGGTCACCTTGAGGATGATTGCACAAATAATGAATTGGTTGCTAGTATGTATGAGGATGCTTCAGAAAATGATAAGGAAGATGCATGTATGGTTTTTGAAAAGGGTAGCACCTCTAGTGATAAGAAATCTGAAAAAGGCCTTGATAATTCAAAGTGCAATCAAATAGAGGATCTTGAATGTGAACTTACTAATGCTCTTAGTGTTTTGAAAAAGGAAAGAAAGAAGAATGCTAGACTCAAGGATAAGTTAGATGAATGTTGCATGGAGAGAGATAAACTTATAGAAAGTCTTGACGTCTCTATGGCTAAGGCACAAGAACTCAAGAATGAGTTAGAATCTAAGGTGCTTGAGTATAGTGAATTAGATCAGAAAATGGCTTCTTTGAAAGAGGAAAATAAAGAGTACAAGGATAAGCTGTACAGGTTTCAAGAAAGCTCCAAAAAGGTTAAATCTCTTATCAAAGGTCAAAGAAAGACAACAGATAAAACAGGTCTTGGTTTTGTTAAGCCACACAAGAAACAAGTTGGAGAGTCTAGTAAGAGACTCCAAAAGAAAGAGAGTTCTGATGAGGAAAGTATTTCAGATCATGAGTCCTTGAATGATAGATGCACAGAAATAGAAAACAGAATTCAGAATGAGAAGAAGAAGAAGTTTTCAGGACCTAAGAAGTCAAATAAAGGAAAGTTTCAAGGCAGATGTTTTGCTTGTCACAGGTTTGGTCACATGGCTTCACATTGCATGGCTCAAGTGAAGAAGGTAAATGACAGTTTTAGAGGTGGTAATTTCTTTCAAGGATATTGCTACTCTTGTCAACAGTTTGGGCACAAGGTAGTTCATTGCAAGGCAAATAATAGGAACAGGTTTGGTCATAACAGGTTTGGCCAGAACAAGGTTAGTCAGAACAGGTGGATTCAAAGAATAGGTATGCCTCAAAGAAATAACATTGTTACTTGTTATAAGTGCAACAATGAAGGTCACATAGCTAGACAATGTAGAGCTGAACTTCCAAGGTACAGGAACAGAAACAGTGGTATGAACAGGTCCAAGGATCAAGGCATGGCTAAGAACAGGAACAGTGACAAAAATAGGAACAGGAATATGGACAAAGAGTTCAAGAGAAGGCCCGGCAAGGAAGTTATAGACGCTGATGATGATCAGTGCCTAATGGGAGTTTTACTCCCACCCCAGAATTAATCACCTCAACAGGAGGTGGGGGAGGGACTAAGCTAAGAGGCTCATTCTTAGTCCCGAGCCCCAAAGGTGACCCTTTGCCATTGATGACAAAGGGGGAGAGATATGAGTAAGGGGGAGAGCTTCAAGTGAAGAGGAAAGCTTCAAGTCAGGGGGAGCAAAACTTCAAAGGTAGATTCTCAGTTGTGGGTTTCAGTTTTGGCTCTTAAGAAGTGTTTTTCAATAAAGGTTTGCCATCAATGACAAAGGGGGAGATTGTTGGCAATTTTGGGTACATTGGGTACATTGCCTTTGCTCAAGTGTTGATGTTGTCATTGATGTCAAGAAGCGGGGAAGGGTTTTTGTGAAAACCAAGGCAGACAAAATAAAAGGTTTTATTTAAAACCATGGACAACAGATTTGAAATGGGTTTTTCTTAAAACCCAAGTTGGCTCTTCGTTTCGTTGAAAAAGGTGCCCCGGTGATGAAGATATTTAATTTTAAATATTTAGTTTAAATTTTATTTATTTAAAATTTAAATTAAAATTTTAAATTAAATTAAAAGGGCCGACGTGTTTGGAAATGCATCATAGTGCATATAAAATGAGGCAATGAATTTCATTAATAGTTGGGCGAAGGATTCGATATCAATTTTCGTGCATTTCATTTTCGACATCGAACACTAGCGCCAAGGAGGAGGGAGGGGACAAAAAAGTCAAAAAAAGTGAACAATTATCATGTCAACAAAAACCCAGTAATCACCATTCACTAAAAAAAAAAAAAAGAGAATCAAATCATCCTCAGCATTACTCAAACCCCTGCCGAAGGAGGAAGTCAGGTGATATGAAGCAAAGGTGATCAAGGAGTTATTCTGTGACATGGCAACATATAAGAGGACATACGCAAATTAAGACGAAGGATTCTCATGTTTCAAAAATACAAAGACAGTGAATGTGTCTGTGATATCTACCAACGTAGCAGTGAGTCCCTTAGCGAATGTGACGGTAGTGTTTGGCTGCAACAGTAAATAGGTGGACAGAACTAGTCTTTGGATTGGTCACCACCGGATGAAGGAAACAAAGGGTACTGAAGTCCCTACTATTCCCATTGGTGGGGCTATCGCAGTTGCCAAGCTATCAAGCGCTTAAGAAAGGAAGGTTATTGTTCGATTCTTCATAGGCGCTAGTAAGGAGAATGCTCATGTTCGAATCACATGGGATACATTTTTAAGGTATGCAATAAAGGTTTTATTATTGATAGTGTGTTGTGGAAGTTGGGAGTTATAAGGGATCGAATAACGTTTTGATATTTAATTAATTATATGGTGGTGTTAGGAAGATATAAGGGGTAGACACTTTGATTTAAATATTATTGATTAATTAAAAAGAAATTGAGGTATTTAGGAGATATAAGGTCTAGCAAGTTAATTTAAATATTTGTTTTGAAAATATGGGTAATAGTTTTTATGGAGTAGATAAGGTGAATATAAGAAATATGTTATGTATGATTTGTTGAATGAGGTTGAAAGAAGAAGACATAGAACCTTGATTATATTTGGACCAAGGAATATTCTTGAGGAAATATTAAAGAAATATGTTGTCTACTAACCTTCTTGAGTTTGGCAAAAAGGTGGTTATGGTTATGACAAATTTGTGAGATCTTCTTCATCTTCAATAAGGTATGGGCACATTCTTCTTATGAGTATGATTGGTGTATGTTTTCCTGAAATAAGATTGGAGTGAAAAGGTATTCAACTAGGTTTCCTTTGGTTGGGTGTAAATCCTATTTTCTGGTTTGTTGAAGACTACTTATGCATTGTTATCATTGATGAGAGTTTTGGTGAATGCATAATTCTGGTTTGAGGTAGTGGAAGCATTGTGCACTAGGGTTTATGTTTGTGAGTCTTGCTACTTGCTTTGAGTTGGTGAAACCCTTGGTTGGCTGTTTTGAGGTTGATGGTTGAGTTGCTTCCATAGAGGTTGTTTGATCAAGTTATTGCTTTTACTTGATTCATGATATTGGGCTTACTCCATTGAGTTGATTTGAACAAGTTATTCTTTGCATTTGGTGATATTGTGTGGGTGGCTGTTTTGTTCAAATATCTTTGGAGGGAAAAGGATTTCTACTTGTTTCCTTTTCTTGTGATGATTGGTTGAATGCTTCAAGGTTAATGTTGAGTTGAATGATGTTGGTTAAACCTTGTCTTTGAGCATTGTTGTTGAAGCCCTAATTGGTTGAGAAAAGATATTGGTTGTTGGAAAGAACATGAGTATCATTGTTATATGAGATATTGCTTGGTTGGCAATTGTTGGGTTGTGTTTCATGTTCTTGAGAAAAGCATATTACATCTATCTTATTCTTATGAGATTTGAGATTGAGTTGAGATTGAGATTGGGAGTTAAGTATAGAACATATTGAGTCTCTAACAATTCTCTTTATGCTTCTATGAGGTTGATGAATCACATTGGGTCTCTAACCATTCTCTTTGTGGGTTCATGCCAAGCAAGTTTTTCTTGATGAACTTGTGAGCAGGTTTTGGACAGGTTCCATTGGGGACTTGTGAGCAGGTTTTGGACAGGTTCCATTGGGGACTTGTGAGCAGGTTTTGGATAGGTTCCTTTGGGGACTTGTGAGCAGATTTGGACAGGTCCTAGCAGAGGACTTGTGAAGCTGAGTTTGATAGTTCTATCAGAGAACTTGAGGACAGAGGTGCATTGGTTCTATGAGAAGAACCCGAGGACATTTGTGCTAGACCGAAGGACTGTGTTTAGTGCAGATTCGAGGACCGAATTTTGAGGTGATAGAGTTGAGGACAGAGGTCTCCAACCAGAGCAGGGAAGACAGGTGTCTTCTATGGATAGAGTTCCATTTGCTAAGGGCAGCGGAGGCAGAGGTCTTCTAGAGGATCACCAGCTAGAGCAGAGGTAGGGGAAGGTATCTCCTTTGAGAAGAGGCTCATAAATTCAGATTGGGGGAAGGTATCTCCTTTGAGCCGAGGCTCATAAACATTGTAATTGGGAAGGTTTCCCAAAGAACTTTGAGATAACTTTTAGAGAAAAGTTTTGTGGATGAACCACGTTAAAATTGGTGTCACTTTGTGGATGATCTTGTGCATTGTTTTGATATTGCTTTGGATATATTGCTTTACTGTTTTGAAGTATAAAGGAAAAGTAAAAAGAGGTCTTATACTGTTCACCCCCCCTCTCAGTATAAGCTTGTGTTCTTCATATAGTTGGGGATGCATGTATTTTCTATAGTATAGAATAAAAAAATGGTCAATTTATATGGATAATAAGGAAGTTGTTAGAATAATAAATTATATCCTAAGTTGTTACTAGGATAATCTATGTGGCTGAGATTAGCTCAATTAGTTATGATCCAATGGATCAGATTGTATGTCTTTGCTATTTAAGCAAGGCTCCTTTCATTCAATAATATCAAGTATTCTATTTTCTAACATTGAAAGAGTCTCTAAACCTTTTTGTATCGCTCCAAATTTTTCGCATCCTTACCTTCAGGCTATAGGATCCGTGCCCGGAAGGAGGATGGGAAAAGGATGGCATGGTACCTCGGACTGAGAGGCCTTGCGAAGGTCCCGCCTCTCGGGGGAGGTGTATTATGGTGATTTTTCGATGGATGGTGGGTTCACCAGAAACGTTTGAATGGAGTTTCCACGCCTAGGTTGGGAATGTGTTTAATGTGTTCAGTTTTATCTTTAAACATTCGAGTCCTAGGTTTGGCCAAATGAATCTAAGTTGTTCTATTATGAAAATGCAGACTAAATGAAATACAACAAACAGATTTGAGCAGAAATAGAGAGAAAAAGCTAAATTAAAGAGCCATACCTGATCCGGATGTCTGATGGAGGTTCTGATTCTTGAAGCAGACAGGATCGTCTAGAATTTGACGGGATCGTCTCCGACCTGCAGGATCGTTTGAGATCTGACGAATTCGTCAGAGACCTGCAAATAGAGAAATAGACACAAAATACAAAAAATGCAGCAATGCTAATAGAGGATAATGATGTAAAATGACAATAAGGATGTTAACAGATAATCCCGAATAGAAATGCAAGTAAGTTGCAACACTTTAATAGCTAATCATGACCTTATTATGCAATTAAACTACATGGGTGAACTCCAAGATGCAAAATAATAAAGAATAATCATAAGATTAACTAAATACAGAATAATGCAACAAAAAATAATGAGGAAATGCAAACTCTGGGCACTGATTGCCCCCAATGCAGACTGCAGTCGAGATCATCTCGAATTGGTGCGAAATCGTCTCGAATTGAACAGGATCATCCACGATGAACTGAGCTTGCTCCGGCTGAAAAATACTAAGGTTCCTGCAAATAAATTTGGACAAATATGGAGGCAAATAATAATTTAAGACGGTCTAATGCACGTAGAACTTGTGTTACAGGAAATTTCAGCCAGGGGGATGCCAAGGGGGAGTCCTAAGTTTAAATAGGCTTAGGAGGGAGGTTAGGAGGTTGGAGATCATCCCAATTTGGGAGATCTCCAACGGGGAGGGTCTCTAACGGCGCAGACACGCTTCTGCCCGGATTAGAGACGCCGTTGGAACAGAGGCTAATTGTGAAAAATTAGTTTTGGGACAAGATCGTCTGGACGTCCTAGCCCAGACGAAATCGTCCGATCTGAGGCGATATCGTCTGATCGGCGACGATATCATCAAACGGTCAAAACAAACTCTAAAAATGGCACGGGAAAGGAGGAAACGGGTTAAACGACGGTTTGGGAGCGATTTTGGGGTTAAAATTTGAATTTGAATATTTACTAGAGTAATTGTAATTATTTAAGGTTTTATTGCGCCAATTTTAGGGTGCTACATTTTGCCCCCTCTTTAGCGAATTTTTTGAAGAAAATGCGTTAAAGATGAGTTCTTCTCGATCTACGAGAAAGCAAAAATTATTCCCATTTTTAGGCGACGATTCTAGGTCGAATCGTACGATAGCTTACTATGGTGCCCCCTCCGTGTTTTTACCCAAATCGAACGTTTGAGGTAAAAACGTGGAAAAGCAAAATTTTAAAATGTTTTTAATTGTTTTTGAATAAAATTAAGAAAAATAGGGTAAAACCCTAATTCATTGTTACTGTTCATTTTCCTAGTTTTTAGAGCTCTGGAGACAAGATGGTCGAGACAGCGCACAGATCGACAGAGGTCCGATGCGGGCTACGGGTAAGGGTCTAAACTTAGTTTAGAATGCTTTAATTTAGAATTTCATGCTTTTTAGATTAGATTTGATTGATTTTTGAGCATCGCGGCCATTTTTGGGCCGTCGACGTCGTCGAGACGAAATCGTCTCGATTTCGTCGAAATCGTCTCGATATCGTCGATTTCGTCTAAGGGCGAAATCGGCGATAGGGGGACGATTTCGTCCAATAAGGGACGATTTCCTCATGCGAAATCGGAGACGAATTTGCTCAAATTGGGGACGATATCGTCCAATTGTGGACGATATCATCATTTATAAAATTGAACTTATTTTGACTTGCATTTTTAATTAATGATTTATTAATGATTTTTATTGTTGATTTTGTTTATGTTGTAGAGAGGATTACTAAAGAGCAGAGAATGGAAATATGGCGGGTTGAAGGATGACTTGGCCGCTCTATCTCAGGCAGAGCGAGATCAGTTGGCTCAGGTCGGCTTGCAGCATGTGGCAGAGATGCCACAGGTTTCTACTGGATATGGGGCTATTGACAACCCTAGCAGAGAGGTGGTATCCGGGTTCTTCCTGTTTTTGGTTATCGATAGGGGAGATGACTCCCACACTAGAGGATGTATGGAGGATTTTGAGGATCCCCATACAAGGACGGCTGATCACTCCCATGGCCAATCAGGGCCACGCGATGATGCGACTGTGTGGCGATCCGAGCTTCGCCCTGGAGAAGGGCGGAGTGAATATCGAGTCGCTATGCCAGATGCCTGGGGCATCTAGACTCACACGGGTTTTGGCTGGGGTGGTAGGTGGACTTCTGCTGTGCCACCAGAGTGGATGCAGGGTACCATGGCTACTGACAGATGTGGTCTGTGACATGAGAGACCACGGGTATAGGTTTGCTTGGGGGAGCTTTGTACTCTATCGATTGTATAGGATCCTTCATGGGGTCATATACAAGGGCGGCCGATGTCTGGTTATGACATCACTACTACAGGTTTGGTGCTGGGAGCACATCATGGTGCGAAGGCCGGTAGGGCTCCCACTGATAGGGATTGATGGGGAGAGGCCCCGAGTTTTCTACTGGTGGCTCCGGAGAGGGGCACAGTGATGGATAGATCTGCCAAGCATCCCGGAGACTACTAGACGACCTTGTCTTCGACCAGATCACCTGGAGGCCTTGGAGAGATCATCCAGGGTGGGCCGAGGATGGACAGGAGCTGGCTCGCATCAGGTGAGTCTACTGGCTAAGAGAGGTGGAGCTCCATCGGTACGACCGAGTTTTGAGGCAGTTCGGTCTATAGGAGGGGATCCCATCTCTCAGAGACTACGAGTTTTCCCGGACTATCCGGGATAACACTACAGTTAGCGGGGCTCCAGATATGCAGTGATTCTAGAGTCAGGACGTAGATGATGCCCCCATTCAGCCAGTGGATGGGGACGACGCTGGGGTAGCCGACGGCTATGATGCCTGGTACACAGGCATCCGCCCTCCTCGGATGATGAGGGCTCAGGGTCTGATTCATGCAGTTGTGCGTCGGATGGGGAGGCGATGCCAGGCAGCCATTGAGGCAGCATAGGGTCACGATAGGAGAGAGCAGAGGAGACCACAAGCTCAGCAGAGGCCATGGCAGTGGGAGAGGAGGGAGGAGAGACCCCCTTCTCCACAGAGAGAGAGGCCACCATCGCCCGATAAGGGCAAGGGTGTTGACACTAGGGAGAGCAGCGAGACAGCGACTCTTCGAGCTGAGGTTGCCCGCCTGCGGGCTCAGGTGCAGACATTGTAGGATGAGGCTACATGACTTAGAGCTCGAGGTGGAGGAGCGAGCACTCAGGATTTAGCATGCGCTATTGCCTAGGTTACATTCTATCAGGCTCTATATTACTAGGCGATGCCAGCAGAGCAGAGGGTGCCATTACCAGCTCATATTGCAGAGCCTGTCGTGATGGGGTCATCTAGGACATCATCACGATCGGCATCCAGGACTCATGGCACCACACGGACTACGATGGGGCCACCTCCTCCACCTCAGGGCGGGGGAGGAGATGAGGCTGAGAGCTCGAGGGGTTCTCGAGGCGAGGCTACTGCACTACACAGAGATTGTATATTTGATTGAGAGGATTGAGTATGCCAAGATGTAGATTGTGGCATACCAATCTATTTTTGATATGATGTACATATATTTGATATATATATAGATGAGATATTTTTTGATCATATGACTTGTCTTATGCATTTGTATGATGCTTTTAATGTTTTGGTGTGATTGATTTGATGATTCATGTAATTATGTCGTTTGGAAATATTATGGTTTTTAATGTCATGCTTTAAAATTTAAATGAAATAATCTGATGTAACAAATTGGTTGTTTGTGATGTGATGATTTGATAAAAAAAAGGGACTTCTAACAATAATTTCAAAGGACATTGTCGCTATTATAGACCATTTCATGGAGTCGCCGCTCACTCGGTCGTCAAGCTAATCCCAGTATAGAAATATTGTTAAAAAGTAAAAGAGTGCTTAAGAGACTGTCTTAAGACTTTGGTGTAATGGTGCAAATGATGATGATGATGATGATTTGTTTTCAGACTTTTCATGAAAATATTATGCATGAAATATTTTAAAATGATTTTTGCTAGGCATAAATTCCTAAGTGTGATAAAATTTTTGGATAATTCCCTAGGAATTATACCATCATTGCAAATTTGCATATTGACATAATGACATGAAATAGTGATAATGTGCATGCTTTTTAAAAACATAATTGTATAACAGAATGATTTAAGTCATATGTTTTTATGATTTTAAATAAATGGGGAATAAAAATTGGTACAATGGTTTGCGCTAGGCATAGAATATGTAGGTATAGACTTATACCATCATCGCGAAATCCAAAGAAAAAGTTGATATAATAGTTTTATTGTATGGTTGATTTTTAATTGTTGAAAATAAACAAAAAATATGAAGAGGAGGACTTGCGCTAGGCATAAGACTCCCATTTAAGTTCTGGAACTATACCATCGTCGCGAAAGTCGACAATATATATATGTGTTTTTATTGTATGGTTTGAAAGAAATTTTGATTTTTGATTATGCATGTAGTTGTCTTTATGCGAGAAAGGAAAAATGAAATTATTCCAGACAATTTGCAAAGATATTTCAAAGTATCTCGAAGACAAAAGTTGGATTTATAAGGAATCCCATGTGCATATGTGAGTTCATTTCCAATCTTGATTTATCATAATGATACACAAAATCTCTCAAATACAAATGTGTGTGCAATTGCTATGTTCGTTTACCAGTTTTGAGCAAGATAATTTGATACAAGTGATTTGAATGAACCAAATAAGTGTTCATTAACCATGATTTAGATGCATATAACCATACCAGACTACTATGTAAGTCGGATTATCAAGAGCTAGCTAATCCATAAGCAGACATAGGTCTATACAAAAGAAGGTCGCTAATGTGACAGACATATCGCCACGCTAGGAGTTACCCAAGGCCAAGCAGGTTGGGCACAAACCACCTGTTATGGGGCTTACCTCATAGTTTTTGAATAATTGAGAATTCCAGGGATTCAAGCTCATCAACCCTTCTTTTCTTTTCAATGGGTAGGGAGAGGGATTTTATTGCTTTTGCTTTTGCTTTCTTTTGCTTTTCTTTTGCTTTTCTTTTGTATTTTTGCTTGATTTTTGAGATAATGCTTGAAACATTGCTGTAATGATATAAAATAACATTTTTCTTTTTCTCTTTTTCTTGAACTTTGCTTTTCTTCCTATGCTAGGGATACTTGCTCGGATTAGCTGTAGAGCAAGGGATTTTTATTCTGGGTAGGGGTGAGCTTGTCCTTTTGCCAATTCTCAAAGATTCTAGACCATGTGCATGATAGGATAGCAGGGGAAACTTTTCGCTCAAGAAACCACTTCTACTATGTAGCATAGCATGGACATTACAAATATAATCATTTTATTGTGAAAGGATGTGCTTGGTTTAAGTAAATAACAAGATCAATTCTCTCGTGCTCAAACTTTATTTAATTGAATTTTGTGGACTTTGATATAAGAGAGATTAGTAATCATGCCAGATAAAAATCAAGATATTTATTTTGTGTTTGTGAAAGTGAGGGATTCCAAATAAATGCTAATTTATCCAAAATAATTTGAAATATATAACTGCAACATTTGTAAGAAGAAATATATACAAATACTTTTTGGGAAGTTTGAGAATGTTGACTCTCTCTTTCTTCTTTATTTTGTTTTGGTTTCGAAAGAGTCAAGAATATTGTTGTTTTTATTTTTATTATTTTTGTTTGTTTTTGTTTTTGTGTAAACAATTTGATATATTTTTAAAATAAGACAACATGCAAAATATGTACAAATGATGAAATGACCAAATTTTATGCGTAATATCGCCTAAGATGCATAATATTCATAGGTTCTTTTAAATCTTTACCATCTAAGGTAGCTAATTTGTATGCTCCCGATTCAAATTTAGCAGTGATAATGTATGGTCCAAGCCAGTTGGGCTCAAATTTACCTTTAAGGTCTTTAGTTGCATTAGTATTTTTTTGATTTTCTTTTAAAACAAGGTCGCCGATCTCAAAGGATCGATGACGAACTTTTTTAGCATATGATCTTTTAAGCTTGTTTTGGTAGGCACGGAGATGCTCCAAAGCATTGATGCATTTTTCATCTAGGAGTTCCAGTTGATTGAGTCTACCAGCTCGATATTCATCTCCTACTTCGGTATCTTGAAGTAGTAGAGCCAAAGAAGGAACTTCTAATTCAAAGGGAAAAATGGCTTCAAGCACCATAAACCAAAACAAAAGGTGAAGTTCCAAGGGGGGTTCGAACACTAGTTCGATAGGCCCACAAGGTCGGATATAATTGAATGTGCCAGTCGCGCCCAGATTTATTGACCAATATTTTAAGAATTTTGATTAAGGTTTTGTTAGATGCTTCTACTTGACCATTACCCTAAGGATAATAGGGAGTGGACCAGCGATGTTGAATCTTATATTTTTGGCATAATTTCTTAACATCTTTATTTTTGAAACAAGTTCCATTGTCTGAGATGAGGTTTGCAGGAATTCCGAACCTACAAATGATTTGATTAAAAATAAATTTAGAGACTTGTGTGCCAGTGTAGGAAGCTAAAGGCATAGCTTCAACCCACTTCGTGAAATACTCGATGGCGGTTATGATGAATTTGTGTCCATCAGATGACACAGGATTAATTTTGCCAATAATGTCTAAGCCCCATTTTGAAAAGGGCCAAGGAGATGAAATAGCCTGCAGTTCTTGTGCAGGGGCATGGACAAGGTCAGCATGTTTCCGGCACTTATCGCAATGGTGCACATAATCATGTGCATCATTCTCCATGGTAGGCCAAAAGTATCCTATCCTAAGGAGCTTTTTAGCAATGACACTACCACCGAAGTGTCCTCCACAAGATCCATCGTGGGCTTCACTCAAGGCTGATTTGGATTCTTCTAAATTCAAACATCTTAATAGGATACCTTCAAAAGATCTCCTATATAAAGTATTGCCAATTATTACAAATCGACTTGCTCGTCTACGTAATAACCGATGCTTGGTTTCTATTAGAATTGGCAGGGAAAGTCCCATTTTGGAGAAAATCAAATATATCTCGTATACCAAGGTTCAGGAGTAGTTTCATTGATTAGAAACACATCCAAAGGTTCTAAGCATGACTTATTTGAAGCGGGTTCCTGGAGTCGATGAATAATGATGGTGGCATATTCGTCATCTAACTCCAAGGGCAGAAGAGATGCAACTGCGGCCATAGCGTCAATCGCACGGTTGCTAGTTCGAGGAATAGCTTCCAAGGTAACTTGATCAAATAGGGATAACAATTGCAAAACATATGCTTTATATGGGTGCAATTTATCATCTCTGGTCTGATAAACTTCATTAATTTGATTTATGACAAGTTGAGAATCACCAAAAACTAACAGATGTTTAATTTTTAGCGCCAAGGCAGCTCGTAATCCAAGGATTAGAGCTTCATATTCAGCAGTATTATTGGTGCAAGCAAATGTTAATTTGAAGGACAGAGGAATAAGATGTTTTTGCGGGGATATTAAAATAATACCCGCACTAGCCCCACTCATGCATCGGGCTCCATCAAAGTATAAGGACCATTGTTCAATATGGTCTGCCTCTAATTGAAGGCATTCATCAGGAAACTCAATGATGAGGGGATGGGTAGACTCTAAGGGTGCAGTAGCTAATTGATCTGCTATGATTTGACCCTTAACAGACTTCTGTCCTATGAACGTGAGGTCAAACTCGCTTAGAGCAAGAACCCACTTGGTTGTACGACCCGATAAATAAGGTCGACTCATGAGATACCTCAAGGGATCATATTTAGCAATGACATAGGTTTTCTGACTAAGCATATAATGGCATAATTTCTGCGTAGCAAACATGACTTCTAGACATAGTTTTTCTAATGTTGTGTAGCGGGTTTCATAACTGATGAAGGTTTGGCTAATATAATAATTAGCACGTTCTCTCTTCTCATCATCAAGTTGAGCTAACATAGCTCCTAAGGCAGAATCTAAAGCTGAAATATACAGGAGAAATGGGCGATCAGGTCTAGGTGGAGAAAGCATAGGTGGGTTAAGGAGGTATTGTTTGAGAAGTTCAAAAGCTTCTTTACATTCTTCATCCCAATTAAAAGGGACATCCTTCTTAAGGAGCTTAAGAAAGGGACCGGTTTTGTCCGCCAACTTATCGATGAAGCGACGGATAGCTTGAAGTTTACCTTGTAAACTTTGTAATTCAGATATATTGGTAGGTGTGGGCATATCAATGATAGCCGCAATCTTGAGAGGGTCAATTTTGATGCCACGTAAAGAAACTATAACCCCTAATAGTTTATCGGACTTAACTCCGAATATGCATTTGGCTGGATTTAATCGAATAAGATATTCTCTTAACCGATTAAAAACTTTTCTCAAATCATCTAAATGGTTATCTTCATTAATAGAGCGAGCTATAATATCATCTACATAATCATGTAGGATATCATGCATCATATCATGAAAAATATAAGTCATAGCTCGTTGATAGGTTGCACTTGCGTTCTTTAAGCCGAATGGCATCACTTTCCAACAAAAGGTACCCCAGGGGGTAATAAAGGTTGTTTTAGCCTGATCTTCAGGAGCTATCCTGATCTGATTATAACCGAAGAATCCATCCATTAAGGACATCATCCCACTCCCAGTAGTAAAATCAATGATTTGGTCCATGTTTGGAAGAGGAAAATCATCTTTAGGGCATGCAGCATTAATATCTCTAAAATCCGTGCAAACCCTAACTTTGGTAGCTTCTTTCTTGGTGACTTGGAACTACATTTGAGATCCATTCAAGCATAATCAATAGCTTGTATAAAAACAACATTCAGGAGTTTTTCTAACTCCCCTTTGACTAGTAAGGCCACTTTGGGATGCATTTTTCTAAGTTTCTGTTTAATAGGTTTAGCATCCGGATGGACTACTAGATGATGCATGACTACGGAAGGGTCCAGACTCGGCATATCTTCATATGTCCAAGCGAAGACATCTTCATATTCTTTAAGGAATGCAATGTATTGCTCTTGTTTTTCTTGACTTAATTCTGATCCAATATTGATTATGTGGGGATTATCCTCAGCTCCAATGTTAACTTTAATGATGTTTTCTACTTCCATGTGTAGATCTCTTTCAAAATTAGGTGGGGCAGGTGAAACGCCCAATTCTTGTAATTCTTTTAAGGTTAAGTTGGATAATTCATCTTGAGGATTAGTGGCCTCAAGTCGGGCTATAGTTGGTATAGAACCATCAAAATAAAACCCATTGTGTAACATCTCTTCAACGGAGACATCATGGAAAATATCTCCTTCCAACTCCTCATCGGAGTCAACAATCAATTCAGGGTAAGCTATGGATAGCATGTTACATGTAAATGGCTGATTCTTTAGAGGCAAATCATCTTGCCTATCCAAATAATCTTGATAACATATGAGTTGATCATCATCTTCAAAAGGGAAGGGTTGACCCTTACTAGGAAATAGGCCCACACCACATCGGGCGGGCCATGGTTCTACCTCGAAAGGTTCTTTCATACCATTTTGGAAAGGTCCCAAGCCTTTCCCTTTATATCCCATTTTAAGCATTATGGGTTTAGCTTTAATATACTCATTAGTAAAATAACATCGAGCATATCCATCATGATGAGTTTTGATATTCCTGGGTATTCTTCCCCAATCATATCCTTTATAAATAAAGGCACAACTCCCGACTTGGTAAGTACTTCCCATCGGTTGTGGGAGGCCCAAAGTACGAGGATATGGCGGCAAGTTATTTAAAAGAATTGAATCTTGCATAAAAGCATTTGTTTTTTTTGATATTAAGATTGTGGATAAATCTGGTAAAAGTTCATCAGAAAGAGCATAAGATGTAGAAGGATCATTCCCTATATCTTTAGATGTGGAAGGTATGATAGATGTTGATAATGTGGAAGTGTTAATAGATGGGTCTATAGGTTTTGAAATTATAGGGATGGAACATGAAGGATTGGTTATGGATTGAAGATCCTTTTGAGGTTCTAGAGTAATTTTTTTAGAAGATTGTTGATCTATATATGAGGGTGAAATTAATGGAGGAGAAATAGATGAAGTTATGGGTGTGTGTTTCACAGTTTTAGATGAAAAATAAGAATTAGGATGTGTGGATGACAGAGCAGGGCAAAATTGAACTCCAACAGGTTCTGCCAAAGCACACATATCAAAGGGTCTAGGATCACCATGGATAGTGACCAACTGATTTTTAAATTTGAATTTAACACATTGGTGTAAATTTGATGGGATAGCCCGCATTGCATCCGGGTATGGTTGGATCAGGTTCTTGGATAGCTGGTAATTGAATCAAACCTCTTTCGAGTAATTGAGGTAAAATAGTTGATAATGGTTGATTCAATCTAGTAAATTATCGAGGAGGTTTATCAGGAGGTTTCAATATAAATTTTTCTGTTGTCTTCATTGCATTGATATTAGCAATATTTTTGCTGTCAGTGACTCCATCACCTACGACTTGTTTGTTTTTATATTGATTTTTGGATGTTTTTTCATCATATTTCTTCCTAAGTTGGCCTCTCCTAATGAGGGCATCTTCTACTCTTCAAGCTAAATCTATAGCCTGATTGAAGGTAGTTAAAGTAGCAGTTGATAACTCATAAGATATTTGTTCTTGCAAATTATTAATAAAAATGTCCAACATTTCCCTATAATGTAGCACAAAGTGTCGTTTTCCTGTCAACTGCCTCCATCTAGCTAAGAAATCAGCAAAACATTCATCTTTGTCTTGTTTTAAGTTGTATAAATATTTAATGGTGACATGCCTCTCGATGTAGGTACTAAATTGATGGACAAAAGATTCAACTGTTTCTTCAAAGTTTCTCAAAGAATGAGTGGGTAGTTGATAGTACCACTCCAATGCCATTCCACCTAAACTTTTCGGGAGCTTTTTTAGTAATAGCAAGTCATCATGTGATATATCATGACATGCTATCCTAAACATGCAAAGATGCTCTATGGGATCTTCAGTTCCTTTATATATAGGTAGGACAAGCATGGGAAAATGCTTAGGGTATAGTTGTGCTACAACTATGGGATCCAAAGGTTGACTAGATAATTGTACGAGGGACGGTAGGGATCTATTGGGTCCATGCGAGAAGCTAACTGCTTCACCATGGCTTCTAGATTACTGGTTTGCCCACCATATTGGTTTGATAGGGCATTAATATGGGATTTGTGAGCATATGATGGAGGGACATGGAGATTAGATGCTATATTGCTATTGCGTAAATTGTTAGTAGGAAGGGTGTTATGAAGAAGTTTTGAAGTTATATTATGTTGTATTCCAGATTGTTGGAAATTGGTGTTTGGCTTCATTTTAGGTTTTTGTTGATTTGAAGCATATTGATCAATAGTTTGGTGAAGTAAAGCAGTGAAGGAAAGTTTATTTTGTGTGGAAATGATTTTAGGCTCAATAACAGGTTCTTTAGGAGGTTGGGTAACCTGTTGTTTTTGCATGTTCTGAATCATAGTGACCATATCTCTATTAGATGGTCCAGCCTTATCACTTTCTTTATCAACAAAGGACAAGGGATTAGTGTGTATATTAAACACATCTTCCATGGCTGCTTGAGTGTCATTAATTTTTCCTTTATCAATACGAACTGCCACATTAAGAGCGCCAATGTTATTATTGAAAAATTTCCAGAAATGATCTAAGTTATCAAAATCAATAGTCCCATCTGGAGTTATTCTAAGGGATGAGGATCCATCATCTTTAACATTTTCTTCTTGTTCATCTACAGCAAGCTCATCGTATTGCTAGTCTAGAGTTTCTTCTTCCAAGATTGGATCCTCAGGGAGGACATTTGGGTTTCTTGTTTTTTCTCCTAACCAATCTTCTTCTTCTCCTTCAGTTTGTTTACCATTCCTAAGTTTAGGCATTGTGCTTAAATTAGATTTAAGCAAATATATATATATATATATATATATTTATTTATTTATTTATTTATATTTATATATATATATATGCAACAAGCTTAAGAGGTATATATTAATTATATACCTACTACAATATTTTAAATGAAATGTTTTGGTTTTTGTTATGTTTTTTAGTTTTTCTTATTTTTTGTTTTGTTTTAATAACAATATTATAAAGATAACAAACAGCACACAAAACACAATAAATAATAGTAATGAAAGCAATGATCTAGTTTTCTATAAACAATTTATAAATATCATTAATGGGCTCAAGTTCTTCAGGAGTCATGAAGTGTTCTTCTTCAAATTGAAAATTTTCTTTCAAGAATTTAATGAAAAGGGCTATAGTGATATTATCTGTTTCAGATTCTGGTTGATAATAATAATTCTCATGATAATATTCATGATATAACATAGCTCGAGGAACTCTATTCCATATTTTTCTTATCATAAGATCAGTTTCTTGGACTTCTATATGAACTAGAAATTGGCGTACCACAGCTGCGTTCTTGAGGTATTCCTCGGAGGTGAACAATCTAGAAGACACAAGAGCTCTCCTATAAGCTAACCATCTATGGCAGGCTCTCTGAAGTTCATGATAAAAAATGAGTTGATGAGGATCCAAGATTCTATCTAGGACAAGCCTTTTGATTTGTTTAAGTTTTGTTGACCTAGATGACACCTAGTCTTCTATCAAGTTCATCCCACAAAAGTTGATTTCTATCTTTTTCAGGCACACTAAGCATAGAATTGATTTCTATGGCTGCTAATTGGTTTTCAAAATTTATAGTAACTGCTAGTCTTTTCTTAGGAGCTACCATCTAAACATGATATGAAACTTATTAGTTTTAAATGATTTGAAATGCATCTATATTTTTTTTTTTTTTTTTTTCAAAAGGTTTTAAATGCATTCACGTCGGGTTCACCAAAATGTATCGCTCCAAATTTTTCGTATCCTTACCTTCAGGCTATAGGATCCACACCCGGAAGGAGGATGGGAAAAGGATGGTGTGGTACCTTAGACTGAGAGGCCTTGCGAAGGTCCCGCCTCTCGAGGGAGGTGTATTATGGTGATTTTTTGACGGATGGTGGGTTCACCAGGAAACATTTGAATGGCAATTTCCACGCCTAGGTTGGGAATGTGTTTAATGTGTTCAGTTTTATCTTTAAACATTTGAGTCCTAGGTTTGGCCAAATGAATCTAAGTTGTTCTATTATGAAAATGTAGACTAAATGAAATACAACAAACAGATTTGAGCAAAAACAGAGATAAAAAGCTAAATTAAAGAGCCATACCTGATCCGAATGTCTGATGGAGGTTCTGATTCTTGAAGCAGACAGGATCGTCTAAAATTTGATGGGATCATCTCCGACCTGCAGGATCGTCTGAGATCTGACAAATTCGTCAGACGAATTCGTTAGAGACTTGCAAATAGAGAAATAGACACAAAATACAAAAAATGCAGCAATGCTAATAGAGGATAATGATGTAAAATGATAATAAGGATGTTAACAGATAATCCCGAATAGAAATGCAAGTAAGTTGCAACACTTTAATAGCTAATCATGACCTTATTATGCAATTAAACTACATGGGTGAACTCCAAGATGCAAAATAATAAAGAATAATCATAAGATTAACTAAATACAGAATAATGCAACAGAAAATAATGAGGAAATGCAAACTCTGGGCACTGATTGCCCCCAATGCAGATTGCAGTCGAGATTGTCTCGAATTGGTACAAAATTGTCTCGAGTTGAACAGGATCATCCACGACGAACTGAGCTTGCTTCGACTAAAAAATACTAAGGTTCCTACAAATAAATTTGGACAAATATGGAGGCAAATAATAATTTAAGATGGTCTAATGCATGTAGAACTTGTGTTACAAGAAATTTCATCCAGGGGGATGCCAAGGGGGAGTCCTAAGTTTAAATAGGCTTAGGAGGGAGGTTAGGAGGTTGGAGATCATCCCAATTTGGGAGATCTCCAACGAGGAGGGTCTCTAGTAGTGTAGACACGCTTCTGCCTAGATTAGAGACGTCGTTGGAACAGAGGCTAATTGTGAAAAATCAATTTTGGGACAAGATCGTCTGGATGTCCTAGCCTAGGCGATACCGTTCGATCTGAGGCGATATCGTTTGATCTACGACAATATCGTCAAACGGTCAAAACAAACTCTAAAAATTGTGTGGGAAAGGAGGAAACGGGTTAAACACCGATTTGGGAGCGGTTTTGGGGGTTGAAATTTGAATTTGAATATTTACTAGAGTAATTGTAATTATTTAAGGTTTTACTGCGCCAATTTTAGGGTGCTACACTTTTACATACAAAAAAAAGGTTAGAAAATAGAATACTTGATATTATTGAATGAAAGGAGCCTTGCTTAAATAGCAAAGGCATACAATCTGATCCATTGGATCATAACTAACTAAGCTAATCTTAGCCACATATATTATCCTAGTAACAACTTAGGATATAATTTATTATTCTAAAACCTCCCCTTAAGTGGTACTAGGATATACTAACAGAAGCCTAGCTATCTCATATGTTTCTCATCCTATGTATATATTGGACAAGAATCAAGATTAGTTTAGATTTGTTGAATTAAGGATTGAAATGTGGAATCATGGGTTAATGTTGGACATTTTGAGCTCATTTAGTTGTCATTGATGTCAATGTGAAAAGTTGTCATTTATTCCAAAGTGAACACGTGAAGCTATCATTAACACCATGGAGTACATCATCATGAATACCAAGAAGCAATGCAAAGATATGGAGAAATGTTGTCCAAATATATTTTTATAAGGGTTTTTGTTAAAACCATGGTGGCACATTAAAAGGTTTTTTATTAAAACCATAATTATAGTTCTCTAATATTGTGATGGCATAATTACGGTTTTTGTTAAAACCAAGGTGACAAAATTATTTTTCATCAACCCAGTGAAGTGCAAGTGATAAGTTTATGTTAACTCAAAGAGGCCTTTAATATTTTATTAAATTATAAAGTTTATAAATTATAATTTATACAAGTCGACGTCATCAAGTCGAATCATCCATAGACATTGTATGCAAAGCAAATGAAGGGTATTTAAACCCTAATACAAACCTTAGGAAAGAGCATCATTCGAATTCAAAAAATAATAAAAAATTTGAAGCCTCCGAAAAACATGAAAGAGAGATATCACAAAGCAAGGCAATGCATCGTGTTTCATGTTCGAGCAAGAATCAAGGCAGAAGGTACAGCGCTCGTGGTCTAGCTTGGCACTAGACATGAGAGAGGGTCAGAGGCTTTGAAGCCTTTGTGGAAGGTTTAAGCTACCTTGGTGCTTAAGCTAAGAATGTGGAGCGCTTAGCTCACATAGCTAGTTTGTCATAGCTAAGGCATAAGTTGTGGAGAAGGCGCAGGTTCAAAACTCTGAAAATCATGGAATGGGATTCACCAAAGTTTTTTATAATTTAATTTTTATTTTTACATAATACTAAGGTTTATGATGAATAAGGGAATATTTGTGGTATTTGATTATTGGGCTAAGGTTTTAAGGGTTTTTATGATATTTGATTAATTATGTTAAGGTTAGGGAGTTATAAGGTGATATTGGTTTATTTACCTAAGTGGTAAATAGGTGCTTTATTAAGGTAAATATTATTTTACCTTAGGAGATAGAAATTATGTTGGAATATCAATTTTGTGAAATGTAAAAAATTGAAAAGGAAATTTCTGTGAAGATATTATTGTCAAATATTGCTATTTAGAAGGAGATATAAGGTGTATTACAAAATTGAGCTATTCTTGTATTTTGTGAATAATAACACTTGTTATCTAACCCTTGGCACTTGGCAAAGAAAAAGATATTCCTGAAGGCAATTTTTGAAGATCATCCTCCAACCAAGAAAAAGGTATGAGCATGTTCTTCCATAGTTGATTTGATTGATTGGTTTTCTGGAAAATAAGTTTGGAGTGAAAAGGACTTGATTAGGATTTCCTATTGAGTGTGTTGAGTGATTGCTTCAAGCTTTTTTGGAATAAAGAAGTGTGGTCAAAACCTTGTTTAATAAGCATTGTTGTTTAAGCCATTGATGAGTGAAAGAACATGAACTAGAGTTTGAAAAGAACATGAGTATCATTTTTATGTGAGAGTTGTTTTATAATTGTTGTTGAAGCCATTGATGAGTGAATAACATGAGTATATTTGTTATGTGAGAGGTTTTATAAGCATTTTTTTTGAATCCATTAATGAGTTAAGAACTTGAACAAGGGTTTGAAAATAACATGAATATCATTGTTATGTGAGAGTTGTTTTATAAGCATTGTTGTTGAAGCCATTAATGAGTGAAGAACTTGAACAAGGGTTTGAAAAGAACATGAGTATCATTGTTATGTGAGATTGGTTTCTGATCAATGTTGGAAATATTTTGAGTAAGTAATTATATACTTGGACTAGGGTTTGTCAGCAAGGATTATCTCATTGATTCATTGATTGAGTAGAGTTGGTTGAGCCTAGTCAAGTGGATGTGTGAAGTGATTGTTCAAGTTCCATAAAATAAACTATTATATATTTTGAATTGAGTTGAGAAAGTGATTGAGCATTGAGTTGAAGCATATTGAGTCTCTAACAATTCTCCTTATGTTTCTAAGAAAGTGATTGAAAGTATTTGAGCATATTTGAGGTAAGTCTTTGAGAAGACTTGTGGACAGTTTTGGGTAAGCTTTTATGGAAGCTTACAATACATATTGGACAAGTTCTGAGTGGACTTTTTGAGCATATTGGACAAGTTTTGTGTGGACTTGTTGAGAAAATTGAACAAGTTCTAAGTGGACTTTTTGAGAAGATTGGACAAGTTTTGAGTGGACTTGTTGAGAAAATTGGACAAATTCTGAATGGACTTGTTGAGTATATTGGACAAGTTATGTGTGGACTTGTTGAGAATATTTGAGCAAGTTCTGTGTGGACTTGTTGAGCATATTTGATCAAGTTATGTGTGGACTTGTTGAGTAGATTTGAGCAAGTTTTGTGTGGACTTGTTGAGAAAATATTGGACAAGTTTTGTGTGGACTTGTTGAGCAGATTGGACAAGTTCTGAGTGGACTTGTTGAGCAGAGTTTTGGTGCATATTTGAGGATATATTTGTACTAGAACAAAGATAGAGATTGAACATATTTGTGCTAGACCGAAGGACTATGTTTAGTATAAATTTAAGACATAGCTTTGGAGGTGAGAAAGCAGAGAGTACAGAAGTCTCTAGTGGATAGAGATCCATCAGCCAGGGTAGTGAGGATAGGTCTTCTGAGTAAGGACAAGAGTCTTCAGTAGAGATAGATCCACAATCCAATGCAGTGGAGGCAATTGTCTTCAAGAGGATCACCAACCAAAGTAGAGGATAAGAAGTTATCTTATGGATAGATATCCATGAACTTGATTTAGGGGATTGGTGTTTCCTTTGGATAGAGGTCCATAAAAATTGTAATAGGGAAAGGATTACCAAGAGATTGATTGAGAAAATTTTAATGAAATATTTTCTTCATGGAGTAGCCCACATTGAGTGAACCACGTAAATTATGGTGTCTCTATTTTGTGTGGTCATTTGTATATTGCTTTGATTACTGCTATTGATATTGCTATATTTACGTTGCATAATATAGATTTGGAAATAAAAATCAAAAAGTGGTCTTATACTGTTCACCCCCCTCTTAGTATAAGCTTGTGTTCTTCAGTTACTTCATATTGAATTTGGTGGGTCCATTGAGGAAGTGGGGTAGAAATAACACATAAAATTCCCTAGTCCTCATATCAATTGGATCGTACACTAGCAATGACAATTTTCTTATCCTTCTTATAGATTATTTAATTGTTATACCCCAATAGTTTGGTCACCCATTTTTATTTTTCGAGTATGGGGACATGTTACTCAAGAAAGTATTTAATATTGTGGTCATCCAAGTTGATGGAAAAATGTCACCCATTAAGATAATGCCTTTAATGGTTGATAGAATCTAATATTTCCATCATCTCCTTCTCATAGGTTGATTTTCCTCATTTTTTTTGTGATATTGCTTTACTAGTGAAATTCAATTGTTGTCATTCTTCCTTAACTACTATGCCAATTCCACTTTTGGAGTCATCACTTTCAACCACAAAAGGCTTCAATAAATTGGGTATCACTAGCATGGGAATAGGGAGCATAGCTTTTTTAATTAATAGAAAGACATGATCAATGGTCGTTGACCATAGAAATAAGTTCTTTCATAACATATTATCAAGGCAAATGCAATATTTCTATAATCACATACAAATTTCTAATAATATTTGGTGAGTCCTAGGAAATACTAAACATGTTTGAGAGTGTGTGTCTTGGGCCATTATTGTATGGTAGTAATATTTTTGGGATCCATCTTGACCCTTTCCTCTAATACTATATGGGTTAGGTATTCCACTTCCTACATTTCAAAAGAACATTTGGACTATTTGCACACAGACAATTATTGACCAATATTTGTAGGGTCTATTCAAAATATTACAAATGTTCCAACCATGTGTGACTATAAAATTGAATATTATTCAAAGAAGACAAAAATACGTTTGTACAAAATTAGTCAAAAGATTGCATTCATGAGACTCTGAAAGGTGGAAGGTAATTTGATAAGAAAAAAAGGAATGGAAAGGAATTGATAATGGACTTCATTAATATGGAATATTATCTCTAAAAAATCTTATTTCCTCCATCTAATTTGATGATATCCTAAATGTAGATCCAACTTTCAAAATAAGAGAGGACCATTTAATTCATCTAGTAACTCACCAATAATGGAAATGGGAAATTTATCCTTAATGGTGATCTTGTTAAATTATCTAAAATCCACACATGACCAGCAAGACTTATCTTTGTGTTGTGGCTGATCCACAACACACCCCAAAATTGGGGACCCACCTTTTTTCGAGGCTTTCAGAGAAAATCTCAGTGACCCAGATGCTAAAAATGAAGAAAAGGGGCAAAAATGCACAAGTGTAGAAAGTGTCGCGAAATCGCGACATGTCGCGGCGAAAACAGAAAAGTGTCACGAAATCACGACGTGTTGTGCGGTCGCTGCCAAAAATAGAAAAGTGTCATGAAATCGTGACATGTTACTCCATCGTGGTCGAAAGAGGAGAGAGAAAAGGAAAATGAAAAGTGTCGCGAAATCGCGCCATGTTGCTCCGTCGTGGCCCAAAAGAGGAGAGAGAAAGGCAAATGGAAAGGCGTAGTGAAATCGTGACATGTCACAAAATCGTGGGTCAAACCAGTCAAACAGGGCAAAGCAAAAAGAACGTCATGAAATCGCGACAGGAAGCGGCAAGCGGGGCACGAAGCAGAAAGATGTCGCGAAATCGCGACGAAAATCAGCAAAGGTGCATGAAGCGCAAAATGGTCGTGAAATCGCGAGAGAAAGTAGCGAAGAAGGCATGTAGTGAAAATGGTAGCATGAAATCATGACAGAAAGTAGCGAAGAAGGCATGCAGTGAAAAACGTCGCGAAATCGCTACAGGTTGCGGCCGAGAATGTACGGAAGTGAAAACGGTCGCGAAATCATGACAAAAAGTAGCGAAGAAGGCATGAAATGGAAAATGGTCGCGAAATCGCGACAACATTGAGCGAAAAGACATGAAGTGGAAAATGGTAGCGAAATCGTGCAACTTTTGAGAAAGCATGCCCGTCAGGCAAAAGCGTCGTGAAATCACGACAGGTTGAAGCCCAAGCAGTACGGATGAAAAAGACGTCGCGAAATCGTGACAGAATCGAGCGAAAGGGTCCGAGGCATAAAAACGTCGTGAAATCGCGACAGCATGCAGCAAAGGTGCCCGAAGTAGAAAAGCGTCGTGAAATCGTGACAAGTTGCAGCGAAGGAGCAAGAAGCGAAAACGGTCGCGAAATCGTGACAAGTTGCGGCCGAAGGTGTACGGAACAGAAAAGCGTCGCGATTTCATGACATGTTTTCGCTATGTTAACAGAGGAACAAGTTGCATGCATGAAAGCATTGTGATTTCCATGGGACCATTACAGAAGGCACAGAAAGCGTGAGACACGTGGCATACAGGTGTCGGAGTTGCAGAGGCGTTACATGCAGCGGTAGATTTCAAACGTTTCAGCATCAAGCATGAAGTGAAAGCATCAAAAAAATGAGAATTTGAAAAGACGCATTTTGGGAGCTGAAACGAAGCATCACAGGCTGAAACAGAGAGCATTGCTAGGCTTTAAAAGCAGAAGCATAGGACAGATACGAAGGTCGAAAACCGTTGGAGCAGAGTTGCAGTGCTAGAGGCCAGAGGGTCATTCTGGGCCTGCTTTGAGGTTGTTTTCCTTCCTTTTTTTGGTTTTGAGAAAACCAGAGATGCTGCCATTGTAACTTGACATATTATTTTAATGCAGAGTATTCAAAAATTTGCATCTTGTTGGCAAGAAAGAAGGAGTTATTTTCTGCATGCATGTTTTAATGTTTATCTTTCCCTTTTTCAGATTTCTAGGCTTATAGATGAAGTTTAATGCAAGTTCTCTTGGTTGCTTCATGCGAATGTCTAAATCTGAAAAATAACAGTAAACCCTAGAGACCAGCACTTAACTTATCTGGATTGTGCGTGTTTGCAGGTTCAATAGGTTAGGTTGCATGCATGGAAACCTCACATCTTCGGTTTTGCCAGGACGGGATAGCATCAAACTGGATGCAATTTTAAATTTCTTTTCTTTTGCATTTTATTTTTCTTCTTGCTGCATTTTATTTTTAGAAGTTCTAATTTTATTTACAGGCTTTAAAATAAAATAAAAAAATTAAAAAACTCCAAAATCCATAAATAATTCCTTCATGTTATGGCATTTCATTAAATTTCATTTTGAAGTTACAGCATGGTCATTTGAGGATCAAATCACATTTACTTTATCAGGGTTCAATGAACAATCATTAAATTTCATAGTAAAATAAACCACAGTGCCCCTTGTTTTCAGTTACTTGCAACCACTAAGGTGTTCCAAGCATTTTAATTAAATATCTTTATTTGAGATTATTAATACACAGATGCAGAATGCTAACATAACAAGAACCTTGGAGAAATTGTTTAATTTCTTTGCAAGCAGAGGATTTAGAACCCAAATCCTATCGGAGAGTGTGTTTTCACAATCGGGTGAAAATACCACTCAACAGATTGGCGCTAGAAGGAGGGCATGTTAGGGTTTATTTTATCATGATTTTAGATGCTACGGGTTTTTAATTGTTTAAGAGCTTTACATTGCTAAAAATTTCAAGTCCATTTTATTAGCATATACGGCCTCTAACACCACTCAACGGATTGGTACTAGGAGGGCCGAACGGGTTTATTTTAGTGTTATTTAAATTTAAATTTTTATGCTTGTCCTCTAACACTCAGCCGATTGTAAAAAGGACGGCCTGAATTTATTTACTTGTTCTATTTTAATTCAGGTATGTTGTATATTATTATAACACTTTTCTGATTGTTCATTCAGAAATATGTGATTTGATTTAATTTAGAAAATTTTGGTCTCATGCAATTACTTTTCATTTGATTTTAATGAATACATCTCTTGGTTGATGCTAACTTGATTTTTTTTAAATTGCAGGTTGAATATTCAACAGATTTGGTTCTGAAATTACATTTTACAGTTTCACTAATGGCAACACTTGAGGAACAAATGGTATCCCTGAGAGCTGAAATAATGTCTCTAAGAGAGAGAATGGTATCAATGATAGAGGATTATTATGAGGGTTTACATGTGATACCCTATCATATTCCTACAATGTTATTGGATTTTTTACGGTGTTTTAATCAAGAGGTGCCACTAGGATACTTGCAAAAACTGCATGTTTACAAGGATGCATTATGTAAATTCCAGATTTTTTATGAGGAGGTAGCTTGTAAGTTATTTGCATACATTTTGGATGATAGACCATTCTTTTGGTATAGCCAACTACCCATGGAGGTTAGGACTTCTTGGATACAACTAGAAGCAGCCTATCTTAATCATTTTGGTAATCAGGCTGACTTAGAAATATTGAAAAATCAGTTTACCTCCATATGTAAAGAGTCTAATGAATCCTTGAGTCAATTCAATGGAAGATTTCATGAATTGCACTCCCAAATGTGGGAAAATTTTAACACATTAGAAGAAGAAGCCATGGAAGTATACCTAGGAGCCATACACCCCACACTTGCTTCACTCATTGAGGAAAAACTGAGTGGCTTGTCTCTAGAGAAAATCCATGAGGTCTTAGAAGAGATAGAACGACAAGGTCTTGAAGAAGAAAAGGCACAACATGTTCACATGAGAGATTGTTCTTTTGATGCCAACCTACACCAACCATCAAACATAGCACCCTCCACTCCAATGATACCTAAGGTGAGTGATCAAGGGGATGAATTTGAATACCCAAATTTTATGACCACCTTAGATGTAGTCCAAGAGGAGGTGCAAATTGCTAAGACAACATCCACTAGTGAGGATCATGTAGAGATACACGATTATCTAGATGAAGGGGTTCTAAATTCAACAATGTTTGATATATGTGATAGGATGGAACCCACCATAGAATTAAATAAAGTGGTTGAAAGTGAAATGGAAAGAAAATTAATAAATGAATTTGAAGACATGATAGAGTTTCACCACTTGTTCTTGGAAGATACTATTGATGAGACGTGTAAAATTAAAGATCAAGAAATTCTTCACCCTCCAAATTATGATAATGAATCATGGGTTACTAATTTGGACAATGATAGCCTTATAAATTTGAATTCAAGAAATAACCCACTTTTGGAAATAATTGAACCATCTAAGGAAGGTGAAGATGAATTTGATGAGAAGCACATTGATGAATTGGAAGATGTTGAAGAAATAGTTGAACGTCACCACTTGATTTTGAAAGATGATTATTATGATGCTTGGAAGAAGTGGGAAGACTTCACTCATTCCAAAACTACTAATGAAACTTTTGTGCCAATTGATATACAGGACAACATAATTGCCTACTCAAAGGAAGATATTACAACTCCTGTACAATTTGAGGATGTTTTGGAAGAGGGTTTCAAATCTCATCAAATTTTGGAAGATTATAACCATCTTATTGCCAAGGACAAAGAAGAAAAAGAATTGATGAATGAATCAAGAGATCATGTCACAAACATCATGGATTTTCATTCTATGGATTTGGATGACGATTTTTACAATGGTTGGGGGAGATATGATAATGCATTATTTTCTCACATCCCTATAGATGAAACTCATATTTCACTTGATATGCAGGATGTTGAACCTTCTACATCATACGAAGATCTCATATTCACAGGATTTGAAAAGGTGACAAAATTTGATCATGTTGAATATAAATTCATTGAAAGTGTGGATGCGAGTTTGCATGATGATTTTGAGGATTCAAATGAAGAGATACCATGGATAGTGAACAAAGAATTGGAACCAAATGACAAAGAGATTGATCAATTGGAAACAACTCAAATGAAGGATCATCATGAGTCATGGGACATACGCTTTGACCAAGAATGTTTGAGGATTGAAAAGGATGACCATATTTTGAATTTAAATAATGTTTATGGTGAAATGTCATTAAAGGTAAATGAAAAACAAGGTATAATTTTTAATCACACCTTTAATAACATTGTTTCAATGAATGGAAAAGAGGTTGATGCACTTGAATTGTTAAACAAAATTCATCAACAATTATTAATTGAATCTAGGATAAAAACTTTTAATGATCCTAATTTAGTAAATATCCTAGATGCTTGTAAATTGTTACACAAATTTGATTGGCCTACAAATTTGGAAAATGATTTGGCTTTGAAATTTGTAGAAATAGGCTTCTACTTACAAAATTGCATATTTGAAAAAGATAGCCTAATTCTAAATCAAGGAGGGAATTATGAAGTTTACATTTTTAAGAATAGACAAGATAAAATTGAAAATCATTTATTGTCTAATCATTTTAGTAATTTGATGCTTACCTATGGGAGTATTATTGGAACTAAATCAAATTGGTATGGTGAGCATGGCAAGTGGAAATTTGTTGCATTGTTTGGTCTAGTCCTGTTTGTGTTGGATTCCCACAACATTTGGCATGCATATCATGTTATATTTTTGTTGAAATGTTCTAATCATGTTTGGGATCCAGGAAAGTGATAATCCAAGCTTTGCATCATCTTGTATTATAGTGTACATTTGTATATAGATTTTGGTTTTTTGGGTTTTGGTTTGTGTTTTCAAATTTTCATTTTTGGGATTGCAGTTTGGTTTTGGATTCAATAAGTTTTGATTTAAAGTTGTGTGTTTATTTGACATGTTTTGTTTGTCTATAAAAAAAAAAAAAAATGATGAAAAAGTTGCCTTGAGATGCTAACTTATGTTCTAGATCGGGAGAATATGAAACATTGGAATTGTCTTGTAAAAGCTCCACAAGTAACACAAACAATTTAATAGTATCGTTTGAAACTTGTGATGCATGAAGTAGTCAGTTTTATATAGCAATATTTCATTTGCAATTCAAAAGACAATGCATTCATATTACATCTCACTTTGCACATACATGCCATCGTAGTTGCAAGTGCATTTCAAATGCAAATCATTAAAGTATGTCAAATCCTCTTAGGGTTGTGTTATAACATAAATATAAGAAAAATCCTAAGGTTGGAAACTGAGTCTTGAGATATCTAGAACCAAGCACGTCTTATACATTAAAAAGGATCTTGAGCAAAATGATCAAAACCTAACTTGGAAGAAAAGGTTGGGCGAAAGAAGTTTTTCATGTCTATCCTATTATGCAACATGATCCTTAAAACAGTGGTTTTGACCACTTCCATAGAGCTTAAAGCCTAAAATCAGAGTAGTAAGGATAGGGTTAAATCCTCATCGAACTTAGGTTGAGGATCCAATTCCCCAAAGCTTTGATTTGACCTACATGGAGTAGTAAGGATAGGGCATAAATTCTCATCTCGCTTAGGTTGAGAATCCGATTCCCCAAAGCTCCTATGTCTCATTTCATAATAAATCTTGGATTGGAAGGATCGTACTACTTGTCCTCTCGCAAAGGATGGGTAGTCATCCCCAAGGTCTAAGCAACAAAATTAATATTTTCCATTTACATCTAAAGTTTGGATTGGAAGGATCGTACTACATGTCCCTAGCAAGGATGGGTAGTCATCCCTAAGGTCCAAGAAGTAAAAAATAAATTTTTCCCATCTCATATTTATATTGGATTGGAAGGATCGTACTACTTGTCCTCTGCAAAGGATGGGTAGTCATCCCTAAGGTCCAAAGAAATGAAGATAAGTTTTGGATTGTGGGGTTAAGTGTGCCCATGCATGGCAACATGTCTTGTCTAAAAAACAAGACCACTGATTGTCCAAAGGGTTAGACTAGCATGACCATTTCTTCCATAATTGGTTTAATTATTTTGCTTAAAGTGAGGTAATGAACTCTAAATCAGAATAGTAAGGATAGGGTTAAACTCTCATCTCGGTTGGTTGGGAGTCTGATTCCCCAAAGTTCCGATTTCACATTCACTCGCACATGGGTTCAAGATAGTAGGGACTCATAACCAACTTTGGGATACAATAAGGTAATTAATTAGTGGATCCTAAGAGGGTTTGGCAATCTTGAATGTTTGTACATGATACTAGAAGAAAGACTATGCATTTTATAAAAGCGAGATCTCCTAGCATATTCATTAGGTTACACAAATCATTCACAATCTCATATATGCATTCATGCAAAACTGACAATGGAGTGTGGATCAATTTCAAACGATAGGGAAAGAAATTCATTGCACACACTGAGCTAATACTTGATGATTCTGATGATTCATGTACTTCTGATCTTTGGGCATTTGTTATATTGCTTATGTGATAACGCATGTTTTCGAGTTTGTATGTGTTTCAGGTTGGGTTCTTACTAAAAATGCTCAAGAGCATTTGACAGCAGAGTCGCCATTTGTTGTGGCTGATCCACAACACACCCCAAAATTGGGGACCCACCTTTTTTGTAGGCTTTCAGAGAAAATCTCAGTGACCCAGATGCTAAAAATGAAGAAAAGGGGCAAAAATGCACAAGTGTAGAAAGTGTCGCGAAATCGCGACATGTCGCGAAATCGCGACATGTTGCGCCGTCGCGGCCGAAAATAGAAAAGTGTCACGAAATCGTGACGTGTTGTGCGGTCGCTGCCAAAAACAGAAAAGTGTCACGAAATCGTGACATGTTACTCCATCGCGGCCGAAAGAGGAGAGAGAAAAGGAAAATGAAAAGTGTCGCGAAATCGTGCCATGTTGCTCCGTCGTGGCCCGAAAGAGGAGAGAGAAAGGCAAATGGAAAGGCGTAGCGAAATCATGACATGCAAAATCGTGGGTCAAACCAGTCAAACAGGGCAAAGCAGAAAGAACGTCGTGAAATCGTGACAGGAAGCGGCAAGCGGGGCACGAAGCAGAAAGATGTCACGAAATCGTGACGAAAATCAGCAAAGGTGCATGAAGCGCGAAATGGTCGCGAAATCATGACAGAAAGTAGCGAAGAAGGCATGCAGTGAAAATGGTCACGAAATCATGACAGAAAGTAGCGAAGAAGGCATGCAGTGAAAAACGTCGCAAAATCGCTACAGGTTGCGACCGAGAATGTACGGAAGTGAAAACGGTCGCGAAATCGCGACAGAAAGTAGCGAAGAAGGCATGAAATGGAAAATGGTCACGAAATCGCGACAGCATTGAGCGAAAAGACATGAAGTGGAAAATGGTAGCGAAATCGTGCAACTTTTGAGAAAGCATGCCCATCAGACAAAAGCGTCGCGAAATCGTGACAAGTTGAAGCCCAAGCAGTACGGATGAAAAATGCGTCGCGAAATCATGACAGAATCGAGCGAAAGGGTCCGAGGCATAAAAATGTCGTGAAATCACGACAGCATGCAGTAAAGACGCTTGAAGTAGAAAAGCGTCGCGAAATCGTGACAAGTTGCAGCGAAGGAGCAAGAAGTGAAAACGGTCACGAAATCGTGACAAGTTGCGGCCGAAGGTGTACGAAACAGAAAAGCGTCACGATTTCGTGACATGTCACGATTTCGCGACATGTCACGTTTTCGCTATGTTAACAGAGGAACGAGTTGCATGCATGAAAGCGTTGCGATTTCCATGGGACCATTATAGAAGGCGCAGAAAGCGTGAGACATGTGGCATACAGGTGTCGGAGTTGCAGAGGCGTTACATGCAGTGACAGATTTCAAATGTTTTGGCATCAAGCATGAAGTGAAAGCATCGAAAAGGCGAGAATTTGAAAAGACGCATTCTGGGAGCTGAAACGAAGCGTCACAGGCCAAAACAAAGAGCATTGCCAGGCTTTAAAAGTAGAAGCACAGGATAGATACGGAGGTCAAAAACCGTTGGAGCAGAGTTGCAGTGCTAGAGGCCAGAGGGTCATTCTGGGCCTGCTTTGAGGCTGTTTTCCTTCCTTTTTCTGGTTTTGAGAAAACCAGAGATGCTGCTATTGTAACATGATTTATTTTTAATGCAGAGTATTCAAAAATTTGCATCTTGTTGGCAAGAAAGAAGGAGTTATTTTTTGCATGCATGTTTTAATGTTTATCTTTCCCTTTTTCAGATTTCTAGGCTTATAGATGAAGTTTAATGCAAGTTCTCTTGGTTGCTTCATGCGAATGTCTAAATCTGAAAAATAACAGTAAACCCTAGAGACCAGCACTTAACTTATCTGGATTGTGCGTGTTTGCAGGTTCAATAGGTTAGGTTGCATGCATGGAAACCTCACATCTTCGGTTTTTCCAGGACGGGATAGCATCAAACTGGATGCAATTTTAAATTTCTTTTCTTTTGCATTTTATTTTTCTTTTTGCTGCATTTTATTTTCAGAAGTTCCAATTTTATTTACAGACATTAAAATAAAATTAAAAAATTAAAAAACTCCAAAATCCATAAATAATTCCTTCATTTATGGCCTTTCATTAAATTTCATTTTGAAGTTACAGCATGGTCATATGAGGATCAAATCACATTTACTTTATTAGGGTTCAATGAACAATCATTAAATTTCATAGTAAAATAAACCACGAGTGCCCCTTGTTTTCGAGTTACTTGCAACCACTAAGGTGTTCCAAGCATTTTAATTAAATATCTTTATTTGAGATTATTAATACACAGATGCAAAATGCTAACATAACGAAACCTTGGAGAAATTGTTTAATTTCTTTGCAAGCAGAGGATTTAGAACCCAAATCCTATCGGAGAGTGTGTTTTCACAATCGGGTGAAAATACCACTCAACACTTTGTTATAAACCAAAACTACTAGGAAGTAATATGGCCTGATACTTGGATGAAAAACCCATGCTACTAACAACCCCTACACCATATTTTCAATTCTAGTTTTTTGTACATAGGGATATTCGTAGGGATGAATTTTGGGTGGTAAGCTTGCAAGGAAAAGCTCAATGGAATTATAGTGGGCATGTTGTGGTGGTAACCCATGTGGTTCTATAAATATGAACATATATTTCTCTATAATTCCCTCAAATTATATCAATGATAGTCATGCCCTAGAGTGCAATCAATTATCCCACTATCTCTTGAGATAATTTCTTCATTAGTTTTTACATTCGATGGGAGCTAATAAATTGGGTAGGACCTGTGGGTATGTCATGGAGAGTGTATTGCTTTATTTTTTATTTAATTGCATCCATATCTTAGCAAAATCCCATACTATTAGATCCATGATATGAAGCTACCAGTTCTCAATATAATATCAAAATCTCTTAAGGGAATGGAAAACATGTCTAATCTAAGGTTGTAATCACACATCATCACCTTTATATTTATACATTTTGCTTTTCATTGTAGAGTACTGTTATTTGCCACCATGAATTCAAATGAATTACAAGAGTAGAAATAATAGTCATTTTATATTTCTAATTATTGTTCCAAAATCTACCTAAGGTAAAATGTGCACCCAAGACTTGGCCAACATTGAATGGTTTATCGAGATCCAAAGCTCGACAAGGTCAATCTCTAGAGAAGGCTAGCTCCTACAAGGTTCTAACTAGCTAAAATCTATGATGTAGGGGGAAAGGATGCATAAAGTAATAAACGTAATTGAAGCTAGAACTTAATATGGTATAGATTAACCAACATCAAGAAGTGCACAAAGGTCATGAAATAAAATAAACATCCAAATATCCTAACATACCAACTAATTTTATTAGATGCAGAATAATATCCTTCAATAAACTTAAAGCCCAACAAATATAAATTCTAAAACTAGATAACCAAAGGCCAAACAAAGATTTGAGTTGTATTGTTTTCTTCAATAAATCTTCATACATGCAACTTGTAAACACCTAAGAGTTTACCCTTTCGCAATAGGACATTGCTCTTATTTCTAACTTTTTTATGGTTCAATATTTTAAAATTACAAAAACATTGGTTCAGCTAACGGAATAATCCATGACAAACTACTCCTTTATAAATAACGACACTCATTCTAAAATCCAAGCTTTAGTTTAGAGATGGATCAAAGTGTGTTGTTAGTAAGCTACAAAAAGAGAGTTTCGTGCATCCAAAAAACTCATGTCACCTATTGTAGAAGAAATAAGAGGTAAAAAATAGAAGACCATATGCAACAAACTCTCACACACTGATGGATTATAGTTAGTGTGTTGTCACTCCAATGGAGTATAGTTATGGAAGTACCTTGTTTTTGGTGGTTTTATTAACTTTTGTACTTATAGTTCCCTTTTCTTCATCATTGTTATGGAGGGCCTAATGCATCAGGTTTTTGTAATGAACCCTTGCTTCCTTGCATCCCAAGGCAATCCCTCATATAGTTGGAGAAACCCTAACTCTAATATAATACATCTAAATTCCAGTATCTTCTCGATCAATAAGCATCATATCACTATGATAAATATACAAGAATATACTCGAGATCTCACTTCAGAACAAGTAAATAAAACCACAAGTAGTAAATCAAAGGTGATGACAACTAGGTTGGGCTTCACCCAATTTTGATAACATATTTTTGAGGTAGTTAAAATAACAAACTATACAGTACCCGATCGATGACAATACATGAGATGGCACCAGGTGGATGATCCAGATGAAAGCAGTTCAGGAAGTTACAAAGCTGCTACAACTATAAGAAGGATGTCCACAACCAGAATAAGCATCGATCTTTGACATAGCCTATTTTTTTTAAGAGGTATATTTGAGTGCCCATTCTTTGTTGTTGTATTCCCTTTGTTTCCTTTCTTCTTTTCCATCCCCTCATTTTTCCATTGTTGTGTAGGTTTTTGATAGGAAAGTGCCCAAGAAGCTAAGATTATTTCCAGATTATTGAGCCAAAGGTCTAGAGATTCAACTATTATGATATTCAAATGGGAGAGTGAAAGGTCCTTGTTACGACATTCAAACGAGGATCTTTATTATATTAATCATTCTAAGAATTAAATGGCAATTCCATGCCAACTCTTCATTTAATTTTATTTCAATATTAATACAATTTTGGGCTTCTTTCCTGTTATTGTTTTGTGTTTAGTTTTGTGTCTTCATTATGGGTTACATTATTTGAATGCATAGTGAACACTTATTTCATTGGTCAACTATTACATTTATTATGATATTCGAATGAATGTAATTGCACTTATTATCTCTTCTCTCTTTCTTTCTATTTTTATTGAATTGTTATTAAATCTTGCTACAATTGCCCAAAGGATTAAAACATCATTCATACATAAGGCATACTATAACTGCTATTATTTTAGCTCAGTAAAAATTTATAGTTGTTAATTCATCACCATAAATCTGGAAGAGCATGAACATAAAGAACTTAAGCTCACCTCAAGGGTATCCTTACCATACTTGATTTATCTAGAAAATATTAAATAACTCTATTCCCAAGTTAAAGAGGCAGGTTGACCAGAGCCTGTAATTGCTCATTGGTAGTAGGTTTTCTTGTAGCATTTCAACTTATCTTAAGGATGCAGGAAAAATACCCAACAAGCCTGTTGCCTAGTTATGGTCCCAATCGTACCTACTATGTTGCTATGTTGATGAAGGGGTTGTGAAGTGATGAGTGAAATGGATGAGTTGAGTTGAGTGGGATGTGGTTTTGCAGTTATTTTTAACTCTACAAGAAGTAATTATTATGAAGAAGGGTGAGTTGTTAGCACTCTTGGAAATGGTTCTTTGGGAACTAACAAATCTATAATAGGTAATATTGGTCCTGACTCATCTTTCGAGCTATTAGCGTAAAGAGAACTAATGTCTATCTATGATTTTGATTCACTTTTTGTATGTTCAGGAGATAAAGTTTGAAGTTATTTCTCTTGAAATTTTTTATTGTAATTGTGGATTGTGTAGGCGCAAATACAATTTGTGAAGGTTGTGGTGGTATGATATTACCAATCATTCCCACATAATGCGTTGTATGAGACACATTTCTATAATATAGTTGATTCATTGCTTCCTTACCACGGTTGGGTAATAGATTTTGGAAGATATCTAGAATTTTATTGGTATTCTATGCCTGTTGTATTTGTGTATTTGCTAGAAAATTGAGATTTTACAAAGGATTCTTTACTTCTAGCTTGTCATTGTCAATTATATATTGAACTAAATGTTTGAACCTTTTACAAGTATTTGTTAGGTGACCATCCACTCGATGAAAATCACAATGTTGATTTGATCTATATCAATTTTGAGAGGTATCTAGTTGTCGAATTGTTGATAAATCTATCAAACCTCATTCTAGTAGTTGAGGCAAGACCATTGACAAGGGTTAATTTAACTTTGAGAAAGTTTGTGGTGGAGGTTTTTGTGGTGCTTACAAATTTCTTTGTAGCATCCATGACATTAATGTTTGTGGGGTCTATTACCTATAACCCTATCTTCTACCACATGTTTGTTTTTATATTAATTTTTGGATGATTTATCCTCTTCTTTTCTCTTAAGTTGTCCTCTTCTAATAAGAGCTTCTTCTACTCTTCTTGCCAAATCAATGGCCTAATAAAAATAGGTTATAGTAGCAATTGCTAATTCATAAGATAATTTCTCTTGTAAGTTCCCAATGAAGATTTCTAGCATCTCTTTTGGAGGTAAAGTAAAATGTAATTTACCCAAGAGTTTCCTCCATCGAGATAGGAATTCTCAAAAAATTTCTTCTTTTCCTTGTTTTAAATTATACAAGTCTTTAATCATGATATATCTCTCTATGTAGGCATCGAATTAATGCATGAATAATTTTGTAGTTTCTTTTAAAGTTCTTAAGGAATGTGTTGGCAACTAATAATATCATTCTAAAGCCATACCCCCCAAAATTTTAGGAAATATTTTAAGCAATAGCATATCGTTGTAAGCTATATCATGACAAGTTGTTCTAAATATGTGAAGATGCTCGATTGAATATTTAGTCCCTTTATAGATTGGAAGTACCGGCATGGGAAAGTCTTTGGGATATGGTTTAGCCATGATAATGGCATCTAGCGGTTGACTGCATATTTTCTTATAACTATATTTAGTGAGGTAAGGTTTTATGTGGTCTAATCATGAAGCTAATTGTTTGACTATAGCTTCAAGATGATGTGGTTGTCCATTGTGCATATTTTTTGCCACTATGTTTGCATAAGGAGGGTAATATGTAGCTTGTGCTACTGAATAAGGAGTTGGAATGGTAATACTATTATGCATAGGATTTGAAATAGTAGGGTTGATATACCCATAAGGAAATTTATTTTGTTGAGAGGTTGTTTGAAAAGAAGTAGGAATTTGTGAATAAATTGTGTGTACATTTTGATTTCTTTAAGATGTAGAAGCTTGAGCAAACCTATTGTTGAGATATTGAGAAATAAAATTGGTTGTTGTGGAAGAAACTAGTTGTTTTTGGGAAGAGATGGTTGTAGTATCAACATAAATAGGTTTATGTTGAGGTGCTATTGATGCTTGAATTTATGAGTGAATATCTTGAGAGTGTGGAATTTGGGTGGTACCAAGAGGAGGACCATTATAGGTGATATGTTGCGAAGGAGGGAAATTATATGAAGTGACGCTTTCATACATCTCTAGTTGTGGGCGAAGTTGAAAAGATTATTACAAAGCTACTTAAATTGAAAAAGCGTCCCTCCTATGTTGGTCTTCTATTTCAAAATAATTAGTGAGAGTTGTACGATTATGAATTAAAAACTCCCAAAATGCTTCACGAATTCAAATGGATATCCCCTTTAGATCCCATTTTAGACTCAAAAGGATCTAGTGTTTTTCTTCTTTAATTTGTTCTATTTGTGATATTTGTTCTTCTTGGTTTTCTACTGCCTCTACTTCAATATTTTTGTCATTAGGATTCTCAATATCCATCTCTTCTTTAGAGCTAGTTGCAATCTGCTTACCATTCCTTAAATATTTAGGCATCTTTTATCAATGCTATTTTTAAGTTTTTCTCTCTTTTTTTTGTTTTGATTTTTTTGATTGATTTTTTTTTTAATTAAGAGTTTCTTAATAAATATTTGCAAAAATTTCAATAATAAAAAGTTAGGTTTGTGGTTCAATCTTCTCGAAAGAGTTTAAAGATGTCGTTAATTGGCTCTAATTCTTTTGGGCTCATATAATTCTCTTCTTCAAAAGTAGTTTTTTTTTTAAATGAGGATGAAATGGACAAGAGTGAGATCTCTAGTAACAGAAGTAGGGGGTTGAAATTGTAGCTTTTGGAAAAAATCCCAAAAGAGTACCACTCTAGGTGCCTTATTATATCTTCTATTTTGTTCCAAAGTTACCTCCTTGACTTCTAGATATGCTAGAAACTTGTGAACAGTTAATGAATCTTCGAAATAACTTTCCCAAGGGTATATGGTTGAGTGAACACTAGACATTTTGTTTACTAACCAACGCTCACAACTTCTTTTAATTTTGAAGTAAAGAGAGTAATAGTCTGCACCTAAAGCTTTTGTTATATCAATTCTCTTGATTTTACGTAGTTCTTCAAACCTACTCTTGACAAGATCAAGTTTATGCCACAAATCACCCAATGTTCCTTGTCGTTTCTATAAAGAATATGAACTTCTTGTTCTATGAATACTTTCCTAAGGTATATGAGCACGAATTCTCTAACCCTATTATTCACCATTTAATTATTATTTTTTATTTTTTTTGTTTTTTTTTTGCTTTTTTTATTTTTTAGAGAAAACAAAGTAAAAAGTGAAAAAGAATATTAAAAATGTATTTCTCGTAACTAAAAGTATTTTCTTCAAAAAATTCAAGAAGTTGTAGGCCAAGTTGTCTTATTTTAATTTAGGCTTTCACCTGGATGCTTGCATGCAAATGCTTGGTGATGCAGTCCAAGCCATGACGAAGCCTAGGTCCTACCAGTCCTCACCTAGTTCATTGTGGACAATGATACACCTCAAAAATATGTGTGTTATTTTCCATGTCTATGATGGTTATTAGACTGGCTAAATTTTAAGTCTTGATTTAGAGTTTTAAGTTTTAAAGCATAGTCAAAAGGATAATCCCTTTTTGAAGGTTCGTATTCCCTTCACTATGTGTTCCCGTTGTGTCCAGACCAACTGAATCTATGAAAAAGTATGTCGAATGTGATTATTTTTAAGGAGTAATATATGAATATAAAAATGTGAATCAATTCACTTAAAATTTATCTTTTTATATGACTTAATATAAGACAAAAAAGTTTTTAATGATCTTTCTTAGTTTTTTTAAATCAAATAAAAAATATTTTATAAGTGGTGGTGTTTTCATGTTGCATTCACCAAATAATGTAGACTCAAAATTTGTGTACCCCTTTCCTTCAGGCTAATGGATCCGCACCTGGAAGGAGGATGGGAAAATAGGGGATCTACACCTCAAATGAGAAGCACTTGTGTCACACTCTCTTTGATGATTATTGATGAATTGTTGGTGGGTTCACCAAGAAACACTTTTTGGTGGTTTCCACGCCAAGGTAAGGTGAGAGTTTGATGAGTTATTTTGGTTTAGCATACACATAAGGTTTAGTTAAAATGCAAAAAATTCAAATTTAGTGTGGCAGTTGAAAATTAATTTAAATATTTATTAATAAAGGCATCATCCTAATGTCAACATTCTAACGTCGCATGTTGACAAATTCATGTGGAGGTAGAGTACGTATGAAGGACGTGCCCCATCGATGCAAAATTAGACCAAACATCATCGATAACAAGGAGACAAACTACTTGGACGTAGACCACAAATCGCTGGATGGTGGTATGACAAGGATAGATGTAGTAAGTTTGTACCTAAACCTATGTGGACTCGAATGACCCCATTGATGTAGATTCGAACTGCGGGTGATAAATTCATGGACACCTAAGCTACCTATATAGTGCATAGGATGAACATTTTGGTAGTGTAGTGAGCACCACATGATGAAGAGCATGTATGCAAGTTTGGAGATAGAGTGGAACCTCCATATGTGGAACCTACACATCAAACGGGTCCAGCTCAGGTATTTTCGGTAAATTGAAGAACCCAAACAAGGGTATCATCGATGAAGGACCGAGAATTAATTCCAATGGACCATCGGTAGTTTGATGACATGAATATGTGCTAACGTGGCAACTTGAAACCATAAAGAGCATTGTAAATGGATGAACATTGGATAATGATCTTGGGTTGCTAATGTGGAGTGCAATAGCGGTGCAATGGATGAAGTTTGAGTGAAGACTACACAAGAAGCATGGACAGGGGAAGATACACTATTTAATTATGATTTGGAATGATTATACCAAGGAGAGTTGACAAATTTAGTATCTACATTTCTATCATACTGAATAGGCATTCGTTGATACCCACAGTAGCGTGTCCATAGCTTATGAATCTAAAGCGATCATAGAGATATCTCACAAAAACAAACACGACAACAGCGAGGCATCAATAGGATGGAGACGGTCACCTCAAGTGAACATGGTCAATGTGGAAGTAAATTTAGTCTAATGGTTAGCAAAATTATTGGGTATGAATGCCCTCAATTCGATTTTAATAAAACTTTAAATGAACTGTTTAAAGTAGACAAGGAGGAAGGAATAGATGTTGTTGTCTTACAACTAGTCTTAGACCAAGAACAACTTCGACAACAATGTAACATTGTAAGAGAAGATTTTAATAAAGGATATAACTGCCAAGAATACTAAATAAGAATAGGAATTTAATTATGTTTAGGGATGATCAATATCATTCATATGTCATGGAATGTTTGAACCCTACCATCGGTGTGTGATGTTGGGCTATAAGGAATCATCAAAAATATTTATCATAATGAGAAAGAGAGCTAGATGTGCACAATATGGGGATCTACATGTAGCGAGTGGGGTTGTAGTTGATTGTAGAACTCATGGGCATTTCACCTGGTTGAAGACGTTAGCGGATTTTTTAGTATGCAGCTAGATACCAGAGACATACGAACATAAATGTGGGTGATATTCAAGGTAGTGATGGTCACTTTACAAATGAGTTGGATGGATAGTTACAATGCAAGTAGTCATATAGGAAACTACGTGAGGGATGTGGGTAGTATATTCCTACCTAGTGCTGCTTGTGGAAATAAAATTCACATTGAGCTAGATAGATCTTCAGGATCTTTGTTAAATAAAGTAACAAAATATGCCTAGTGTCGGTAGTAAACACGTGTCAGAGGACATAAACTACGAGAATGCACAGACTATAAGAAATAAATGCAACGAAGATATGGGGATGTAGAACATAGAAAATTGTGGGAATGCGGTTGCATCGTCATAGTGGGTGTTGATTGCTAATGAAAATCAAATGGCAAATAGAGAGGTCAAATTTTGAATATCAAAGAATATGTAATATCAGTAACAAGAGTGCTTGTGAATCTAAAGAAATGTTTTATCTTACTATTCATCGGGGGGACTTGACCTGTGAGTGCGCTCTTGGAAAGACAAGGATTATCCAAAGAAAAAATACCACATAGAATATAATGTCTACTTTAGTTGCATGGGTAGAATCAGATGTATTATGGTGGCTTACCACTTACAGGGAACCTGGAGAGAACATTCACTGCACCATAGATAGTTTGGTAAAATGTGATTATAGAATAAATAATGGTAGACCGGATGTTGCTGGAAATTCAAATGTGGATGAAATTTATCATGGTTGTAGCTTCGAAATTATCAATAGTAGGGCACAAAGCAGAGCGTGGTAATGACACAAACAATAGTGTGAGTGGTCATACGATCAATGGACCTAGAGTTAGAAGGTTTTTATATACCTCAATGCACAACATGGCTACAAAAATTTTTTTATTATCCTCATATGCTAGTCAGAGCGTGCCAATTCATGCAATGTTTGTTTTGTATTTGTCAAGATATACTCCATTGCTCTAATGGTCCCGTCTCATAGACACGTAAGAATGAAGGAGAATGTTGTTGGAGGCATCAAGAAAGTTTTAATAAGTGTATTACTATTACAAATTGACAATATATTATTTGAATATAATATTTCAAGCAAAGAAAAAGGAAAAGGCATGCAGAGTCCAAACAAAAGGCCAAAAAAAAATGAAGTGAAGGGTCTCCATCCATGAAAAATGGAAAAAAAGAGTTGTTATGCAGGTTAAATTTCCCATGGAAACATAGAATATGGTGCTTGACCTTTTTGAAGGCCAATGGCTAGATTTTCTTCAGAAATCCATATTCTAGAAGTTTTGGAATAGGGTTAAGGAAAAATGGTTGGAAGGATTTTAGCTGTTGTCCTCATCTTGTATGCAGGAAATAGATTTCAAAGGCAATAAAAAAGCTTTAATGAATATTTTCACCATATGCATTGGAATTATGTGATGATGTTTTATGTGTGAATACGGTTGCATTGTTTACATATTTTGATGCATGCTTTACTCCTTAGACTCTCGTCTTGACTAGCCTTAGATTGTGTGTATACAGGTCTAACCTAGTTCTTTTCTTTGCGTTTGGGATCTAATATTTTCTACAGGATTGGGGAACCGTTTACAGTAGCTCTCTTTGGTCATTTTCTGCATTATGTTTCAAGTTTTTAGATTTTTTTTTTGTTTATTTCTCTAACCTTGTTTTCTCATTTTTTTTTTAAACTTCGGCAATTAAAATAAAAATTAAAAATCCAAAAATAGATGCATGGGTGTAAAGAATAAGCTTTAATGTTCCATTTAGAACAAGTTTGATTTTTTTAAGCCATTTCGAAATTATAAAAATTATTCAAAGTTGTTTTTACAGGCATTTTGTAATTTCGGATTTTACATAATTTTACATTTCGAAGGTAAATCAGATTTCAAGCTTTGCATGTTTTTTTTGCAAGCAATAAATTAACTTTCCTTTATTAAAATCATAGTTTTATTAAGGGGGAGTGATTTATATGGCATTTCAAAGGCCATTGTTTTTAGAGCAATAAATTGACATCTCTTGATGAAAATCAATTTCATTAAAGAGGGGTAGTTTATTTAGCATATCAAAGGCTTCTACATTTTAAAGCTAGTATTTTTTATTATTTTATTTCACAAAGCAAGCTAAAATCAATCATTTCATCATTTAAGATTCACATTTAAATATAGATTTTAATCTTCTATTTCATTCTTAAAGTAGGGTTTAATGCAAGATAAAACTTGTTTAAAATTTGCTTAACCAAAAGAAGATAAAATCTATCTAAAACACATCAATATAAAATGAACTAAGGCATTTACATCGTGGTCATATGATGGCCAATCACATTTTCCTTTTTCTTTTAAGTTTCATGAAAAATCAATAGCATAGCATAATAAAATAAAACAACACATGCCCCTTGTTAACAATTACTTGTAAATCACTAAGGTATTCCTAGTACTTATTTGATACATCTTCACAATATTATAAGCATACATTAAGTAAAAGGAACCTTGGAGAAATTTCATTTCTTTGAAAGAGAGGGTTTTCTAATCAAAATTCTAACTGTGATGGGGATTTTACAATTGGGCAAAATTTCCACTCAATAGGACTAGCATCCTGAGTAGGTTTGATTCTTACTATGATTTTAATAGGAAGTTTCTAGGGTCATCCCTTAGGATTATGTATGGTCAATTTCCAAGAATCCCCCCTCTAGCATGAGAATTTCTATGAATATAAAAAGTTGAAGAAGGGGACAATACACCTTAACCGAGGGCATGATGATAAGGTTGTATAGCTTCACAGGGAAGCCATTTATACTCCCACATTTTGTCACCATTTGAATTTTGGCACTTGAATATTGCAGACAATTTGACTACATTAACTCCACATTTGGCTCTAGAGCAAAGAAAAAGGGGATAATCAATTACCCTTCAAATATGGAAGATATCACTTTGACAAGAAAGGGCTAGTATAAATAAATTACTCAAACCATGAAGAGGTTAGGGCTTATAGCACTCCCACAAGTAATGTAATAAATGCACAAGTGTCAATTTGCAAGTTGTAAATGTGCATGTAGTCCACATGTACATGAATCTTAGGTAGAATAAAGGCCAAGGAATCTATCTTCCTATATAAAGGGCTCATAGTAGGTGATTTCAAAGGGGTGTAATATAGTAGTAGTAAGTAGTAGTAAGTATAGAGAGTGTGTGTTATAGTTTAGTAGTATGGTACAATGTAGTCCTTTCATATTTGTTCATGGGGTGTTCATGTCCTATATTATATAGCATTGTACTATTTTCATAACTTTCATTAATGGCATATTTTTGAGTTATTTGCAGATGTTCAATTCATTATTTTCCTACATATTATTGTGCCATTAGTTTATAGTCATCTCATATTAGTTATCTTGCATATTATGGTTGTATTCCCTATACTATAGTCTCATCAAAAGCTAACAAAAATTATCCTACAAGAGGTAGGAATTTTGAGAGAAAAACCTTAGAATACAAAATTCATGCCCAATAATTAGAAGGTGTGAATCTGGTAAGCCAGATTCATGCCCCATATGAGACAACCATGAATTTGGGATAGCTAGACCTATGTATAGGTTTTTTGCATTTTGGGATATCAAACGATGTTAGAATGGGATAAAATGTATACCATTGGAAATCTCTTTTCAAGCCCAATAAAATGGTAGTGGTTTGAAAATAATGGAGAAGATTTAATAAGGTAAAATTTGGCTGAAATATGACCTTACTTTTCTTAGATAAAAAATAAGAATCTAAGGAAAATGACTCATTTTAATGGGTCAATTTTCCATGTCTACATTTTGCCCCCTCTTTAATGCATGTATGGCCTAATAAATGCATCAAAGAAAGATATGGACACCTATGGGTGAAAAATGACAAACACAAAAAATGGTGGAAGGTTTAGAAGAAAGGGGTGGTGCAAAAATAGTGTCATTCCAGACACTTAAATATTTTGCATGCAAAATGAGGTATTAGGGACATTAATACCTCTCAATTCAGGATGTCCCTTGAGTTTTGAAAGGAATTCTAAATTCCTAAGGAAAATAAAAATGGCTGACATAGAATAAAATAGAGCGGTGAACATCGAAAAAAAAAATCTCCAAAAGGAAGAAATATGAGAGAGAAAAGATAAAAAGAAAATATTATGTTTTACTTGCATTTTAAAGTTTTTTTTAAGCATAATTATCACAAACAAAATGAATGCAATGCAAAATGATCCTAACTAAATGAATGCAAAATGATCGTAACTAATGGAATGCATGAAAACTAAGTAAATGAAATACATGAATGAATCTAACTAGTGAAATGCATTCTAAAATAAATGTGAAAGTGCAACGCATGGGTGAGCGGATGAATAGAAGAAAATATGGAAGAAGAGAGAAGGAAATAAGGAAACAAACGGAAATAGAAGAAAGAAAAAGTGAAAGAAGAAGAAAGCAAAGGTCAAAAAGAGGAAAAAGAAAAAAAAAATGAAAATAGCAGCGAAACCCTTGTGAGGATGTATGCTCTCAAATGATCAAGATGGATTTTATCCCTCAGGTGTGCACAAAGCTATCCTACAAAGGTGTTATGCTCACAAATATGGATAAGTGTGGAGTTATACCCGCTATGGGTGTAATACTCATAAATATGACTAGAGATAAAGAGATACCCTCTAGTATTTCTGATTGCAAATGACCAATATGGATGCTGCCCCTCACGTGTCCATAAATTTTATCCTGTATAGGGTGTTGAAATTATGTGATTGATATTGCCAAAATGAGAACAACCCAATAGGGTTGTGGTGTGTGTAGAATGATGTATGAGTGGAGCAAAGCACAAAAAAAGTAATGTGATTATGTGTGTGTGTTAGAAGATATTTGAAATTAATAGAAGTAAGAAGATAGTGTGTGTGTGTGTGTGTATGTGTGCATTCCTAGTGGAATTTCAAGAGCTAAGAGGTGTGCATAATATATTTAGTGGTCGTATGAGTACCATAAATGATATCCATGTGATATCTACCCTATCTCACGAGGATCACTTAACACTCAAAATACTAATAGGTGTGAAATAGAAGGAATGTAAATCCTTTTTCTTGGGGAGGATAAGAAATGATTAAAACTTTCAAGTACAAAGAACATACAAGAGAAGAAAAACTATATCCCTTGACTTGGAGAGAAATTTGATGATTATTTCAAACTTTTAAGGTTAAGGATATAAGAGAAGAATAGGGAAGAAGAAGATATGGATGAAATGCAAAGATGAAAATGCATGGAGATGGATCCTAGGTTGCAGATTTGCTAGGCATAAAATCCCTATTACGAGTGCAATGCATGTGAGCTAAGACATAACTAGGTGTCATCACTTGCCATCCTCACGAAGTCCCCAAAAATATATATGATCAAGTAGTCATGCAAATATGGTCAAGCAACAATGCAACTATATGACAATAAAAATGCAAATGGAACATAATGTTAGGCAAACCATGCAAATTATGATAGGAATTCATGTAGTATGAACAAGTAAACCAAATGCAATATGAAGACTAATCTAAATGTAATATGAAAATGTAGAGTGCCAAGTTATGCATAGTATTTCTTTAGATGCATTATGTTCATTAGTTCTTTAAGTTCTTTACCATCCAAGGTGTACCCACTTAAGGTGCACCAAAGTTACCACATTGCAGAATAGAATGTTAGTGGGATAAGGAGGTACCTCATCCTCATCACTCCACTCCAAGTATTTATGATCTAAATATTCAACATAAGTAACAAGGTGATCATCATTATCAAATGGTAAAGGTTTATTTTTATTAGGGATGTAGCCTATGCCACATCTTCGAGGCCAATCTCAACTTCTAAAGGCTCTTGAATACCTTCCTATTATGTCCCTAAATCTTTACCTATATATCCCATACTAGATAGGATTTTTTTTTGGCAATGGATAATTATTAGATAGGTAAAAATGGGCAAAAGAACACTCTTCAAGAAGGGGGTTGCTACCACAGATATTTTCTTTGAGGGATGATCCTAGGAATATGTTAGTCTCACAATGACACTGAGAGGGGGGGTGAATCAATGTAGCTATTTCAATTCAAATCTATAACTCTTAATACTGAAACAATGAAGATTTAAATCAGATAAAGCAAGTATAACAAGAGAATATTCCACAACACACGATGTAACGAGGTTCACCAATTTGGCTACTCCTCAAAAATTACTGCTTGGATTACCGTCCAAATCCAGCCTTTGCAAAATACCAATTTTACAATCAATTTACCAGCACCAACTGGAAGGAGCACCAACCACTAATTTATTTGCACCCACAGAAAGGAGCACCAACCCCTAATTTATCTGCAACAATAGAAAGGAGCACCAACCCCTAATTCCAAGCACCAACTTGGACTGCAATTTTGAAGCTATAAGATTGACATAAAAATTCCTTTGCTTATTCAAGACCCTGACTGGTCTATTGCTAACCCAACCTCTCTCTCTATTCACCAAAACACCACACACACTTAAGGCTCTTCTTACTACACTTTTACGGCTCTCACGGCTCTGCTTAATGCTCTCTTACGACACTCTTCCAACCCTCTTTTTGCAGCACTTTCACTCTATTTAGCAGCACAGTAATTCTCCATGCAGACCTCCTTTTATAACAAAATTTTGATTCTATTTTTAACTTCCATATTTTCGCATGCAACTTATTAATAAAAACTTCTATATGTAACTTCTTTATCACACAGTATTCTCTCATGCATCCTATTAATAGTTACGGCTCTTTGTTTGGTCTTCGAATGATGACTTTCAGTTTAACCATCGCTCGATGCTTTCACTCCGTAACTGGCCCTGTAACTATCGTCCTGACTTCAGTTCACTGTTCTTATTTTAGCTGCATGATTTTTCTCTGTAACTACATCTGTAACTAACGTACTGACTTTAGTTAACTCTTCTTATTTTAGCTACATGATTTTCTTCTACAACTGCACTTGTATCTGTCGTATAACTTCAGTTAACTGTTACATATCTTATTTTGGCTGGGTTCTCTTCTTAGCTTGTGCCAAAGTGACCTATCACGAAATCGTGACACTTTTGCCTCTTTGTCCTCTTCTCAGATTTTTCCCATGAAAACACAACATGTCACGATATCGCGACACTTTCGCCTCCTTGCTTCTTTTGTTTGTACTCGCGAAAACACATGTCGCGATATCGTGACACTTTTGCCTCCTTGCTTCTCTTCTTGGCTTGTACCAGCAAAAACACAACATGTCACGATATCGCGACACTTTCGCCTCCTTGCTACTCTTCTTGGCTTGTACCCGCAAAAACACATGTCACGATATCATGACACTTTCGCCTCCGTACTCTTCCTCTTTACTTTTGTCGCGATATCATGACACTTTCATCTTCTTACTTTCTCTCTCCTCCTTTAGTCGCAAAAATGCGACATGTCACAAAATCCTGACACTTTCTCTCCTTTACTCTTTCTCTTGCCTTCGATTCATGAAAATCCGACATGTGATATCGCAACACTTTTTCTCCTTTGCTCTTTCTCTTGCCTTCGGGTCACGAAAACCCGACATGTCGCGATATCACGACACTTTTTCTCTCGAACTCTCTCTCTTGCAATATGTCATGAAATCATGACACTTTTTCTTTCGGACAATCTCTCCTGCAATATGTCATGAAATCGTGACACTTTTTCGTCCGTACAATCTCTCTTGCAATATGTCGTGAAATCGTGACACTTTTTCGTCCGTACAAACTTCCTTGCAATATGTCATGAAATCGTGACACTTTTTCGTTCATACAATCTCTCTTGCAATATGTCGAGAAATCGTGACACTTTTTCGTCCGTACAATCTTCCTTGCAATATGTCGCGAAATCACGACACTTTTTCTACTTGCCTTTTTCTCTTCCAACATGTCGCAAAATCATGACAGTTTTGCTTGCTTACGCTTTCTCTCCGAACATGTCACAAAATCATGACAGTTTTGCTTGCTTGCACTTTCTCTCCGAACATGTCACGAAATCGTGATAGTTTTGCTTTCTTGCTCTTTCTCTCCGAACATGTCACGAAATTGCAATAGTTTTGCTTTCTTGCTCTTTCTCTCCGAACATGTCATGAAATCGTGATAGTTTTGCTTGCTTGCGCTTTCTCTCCGAACATGTCGCGAAATCATGACAATTTTTCTTTCTTCTCAACATGTCGCGATATCACGACAGTTTTTCTTTCTTGCCAACATGTCGTGATATCGCGACAGTTTTTCTTTCTTGCCAACATGTCACGATATTGCGACAGTTTTTCTTTCTTGCTCAACATGTCGCGATATCGCGACAGTTTTCTTCCTTGTGATTTTATTTTGATTTTTAGTATATGGGCCACTTCTATATTTTGGAAAACCACTATACATACTCTGAAGAACCTCTTAACTCCTGTCCACTGCATCAACCGATTTGTCTGACTGTATTGACAACAATGACAATACTGTTGTTGCACCTTGCTCATCAGAAGATAAAGGTACTATAGGCCCAAAAGGCTATATACTTAAAAAAATTGCAAAAATCTCAAAATAATTCTAATTGTGAAAGAGTATCTCCGAGTCATAGTTTCTTGTATCGTTGACCAGCTCTAGGTCATAATTAATGTTGTCAAAATAGAGGGATCTCAATGTAGCTCATAGTAAGGTTTCATATCCCACATCATCCAATGGTCTCCAAGCCATAAAAAACACTGGTTGGCATCAAGTCGCAGTTAGCATAGTGAATTCATGTTTCAAAGTGTGGCCCAATGACAACAAACTCTAGACCGCACTCAACACAGGTAAGCTATAGGTCATGATTAGCATGATCAAAGTGTAAGGGAGAACAAGGTGAATCCTAGCCCAAATTAGGTTGCAGTCTACAAATGAAATGATGCAAGTCAAGTTAAATGAATAGTTTGATCATGGCCATGCACCCCCTAGATTGGTTCTAGATCATAGTCAGCATGGTCAAACTAGCTAGTTCTTAAATTTAGAATGTGGACTAGAGTAGGGTTCTTGCATTGTAATAAAACTTTCTTTTGGAGAAAACAAGAGGAAGAGGATGCAGTCACACCCCATTCAAGAAAGCTCTAGAGTAAAATTAGTGCAGTCAGACTTACAAGATTTGTGATTCAAAGTGTGGCCCAGTGACACCAGAATCCAAACCACGTGCAACGTAAGTCAGCTTAAGACCATAGTCAACACGGTAAAACCAGCAATATTTACAATCTCAAATGCAGTCTAGGGTAGGATTTCACATCATAAATTATGAAAGCTTCTCAAGACTGATATACTAAGGAGTGCCCCATCCCAAAGTAGGTTCTAGGGTACGGGCTAGCTCCAACTCATGGCCAACCTAGTCAAAATCATACTACAATAGAAAATAAGTGTGGATTCAAGAATTCAAAAGAGAGAATGAAGCATGTCTAGGCCTTGTCCATTCAAAACATAGTAAGTTTTTCTAAAGCTTTGATCTTAGTTGTTCATTGGCAGATCGATGGATGACATTAAATTTTGGTTGAGGATAAGCATAGAATAAATATTTCATCATGACATAGAGATGATAAAATCAAATCTTCCTTTTGAGTTGATGATTTTTAAGATAAAAATATGAAGCATCAATTTTAGTCTTAGATCTATTATGGAGAGTAACCACAAGAACAGGTAACAACCTGGATGCATTCTTGGAAAGATCTTACAACTAGAATCCATGAAGGCCAAGCAAGTTGTAGAGGCTACTTGTAAAAAATCAATGAAGTATGATCGCTCAACTTTATTTGATCAAAAAAGAGATCACCACATCAACATCTTGTTAGTTTGGCACTCTAATTTTCTTGTAAAGCTCATATATTCTATAATATGTTGTAAAAACTACAAATAGAGGTCATGACCTCCTTTCAAAATGTTGGCTCTAAAGTGTTTACTTGCACTACTATTGTAATTTCCTCTAAATTATTGAAAAGGAGCATTAATTGGAATTTTTGCCTCAAACTTGCATCTTCATGCCTTATGATACTATCTTGTGAAGTCATTTTTGCTAATACTGCTATGGTTAGTATATTCTACTAATTTGGATTTCTAACTTAAAGCAAATTGGAATGGTTCATGTCTAAATGTATGCTTGTAAGAAGTCATTTATCTTAGTCAATGTGTTAATCTAATTATATTAATTTGGATTATTAATACTTTAGATGTTTGGAATGATTCCCAGAGTATGCAATTACTCTTAATGTTGAAGATGGCTAGGTTTTGACTATTTTTAGTTCTAAGTGATATTCTAGAAGTTAAGTTGTTAAGGGTTCTCTATAGATGCCTATGTTGTTATCTTTACTCATTCACCATTGATTCATTTCTTTCTTAACCCTTCTTATTTCTATCCCTATCCTTTATATATTTAATTGAGCTTAAATGAGTCAACATTCAATAATTTGACAAGGAATACCAGCCTACTCAAGAGGTTGGGTTAAAGCATTTTAACCCATCCAATGTGTGTGGTTTGGGCTATGATTAGCAGGTTCTTGCCTTTCAAATCATTGCAGATGATAGTCATAGTTTAATTTTAACTTGATGTCAATCTAAGCCACAATAGTTTATGGCATGCCTAGTGGGACCAATCACAAGATTTTATATTCCCACTATACATTTTTATTGCATTTTTCTAGAGGAATCAATATTTAGTGAATTATCTTATCCTCACTAAGTGGTGAATATAAATTCACTTGGAAACCACCTAAGTTTAGAACCCTATAAACCCTTGTTTATTGGTATTATATTTCATGTTTACCAGGTTAGCTATAAAGAATAGGCAAGATCCTATTAATTTCTTAGAGTTACTTCCAAAGTCTAGATAGTCAAGATATCCTTCTTCTAAATCTACCTTTGATGATACTCAATCAACACCTACTTCTCTGGAACTCTCTAAGCCCAGTACACCTAGTACTTAAACCAACATGGCTCAAGAACAAGATGCAGGGCAACAAAATTTTTCTTATTAGAATATTATTGGTCCTTTAGGTTTTCTTTATGTGAATGATATTACACAAGCTACAATAAAATCCATACCTACATATGATGGTTCAGGTAAAAACTTGTATGAACATTGTCAAGATTTCCTATCTATGGCATCCATCCATAATATTAGAAATGAAGATGTAATTTTGAGATTGCTAGCTCTATATTTTAGAGGTAAAGTCCTACACTAGTTTAGGGTCCTTGAATACAATCCTATAAGCTCATGGTCTGATCAATCAGGTCCTTTTGTTGAATATTTCAACAATTCAATAGATCCAATTTCACTTTTGACCCAATTCATAGTCATTCAAAGACATCCATAGGATTCAATCTCCAATATCAATCTATTAGATTGTTTCTCTAGTTATAATCAAATATGGGTAAAATATAAAGACCAATATAAGATAACTTTCACTACAAAGTGGGGTACCTTTGCTTATCAGAGAATGTTATTTGGGCTATCTAATGTTGGAGATGCATTCCAAAGGGCTATAGACTATGATTTTGTTAGAGTTAAAGTGCACTATGCCTTCACCTTGACACTTGTCAGTTTCTCTTGACAAGTGTCATGTGTTTCATATAGGCTTATGCCTATATATTGTAACCTTGTTTCATTTGTAATATATCTTATTGTGTTCATTTTATATAAGGCCTGACATTTGGTATCAGAGCAGGTTCCCTCTCCTGCCTGTGAAACCCTTGAGGGGGGATTTCCCTCATGAAAATCCTCCCTCCTCCCCTCATTTTTTCCCATTTGTTTCTTCATGCGAGGGAGTATGCTCTCCATCTTTGATGGATCAGAAACCAGAAGCTTGAGGAAATATTGATGGTGGTAAAATATGTTATTTATGATCTGGTTTTGTGGGCTATTTTTTTTAATGACAGTTAGTTTTGTTTGCCATGGCAGAATCAAGGAGACGGAAGATGCAATGACATTGCACAGGGTGAATTCAAAATATTGTGTGTCCACAGTAGAGATCTCAAAGATTTCATGATCACGGAAAAGGCAATGGTGGAGCCCGTGCTGAGGCCCAACACCATTCTACTCTCAATGTACTCCATGGCCTTGATGACGGCTTGTCATTTGAGATTGTCCTGCGTCAACTTTGTTTCCATGGTGGTTATCGTTGAGAAATTGTAGAGGTTCTTGATGCAGTGCCGCAAAATGCTCTGACCCTCCGAAAAGTGTTTTATCTGAAGGACTCACATCGACAGCCACTTTCATCTCATCCTTAACATATGGACTACTAGTATGGCGTACATAATCAGAATCTAGAGCCAGAGTGCTAGCACCCCTCTCAACCTCCTGAACCATCATTTATCGAGTTATGTGAAGGCCTTGCGTGATGCTTTTAGCTGCTACTGTCATTCCAGTATTTGTTTCTAAATTTTGTCTTTGACATTTTAGTTGGGGAGGTGCTGCAGGTGGAGGCCGTGCGCGTGGAGGCATTGCAAATGGAGCCACTGTCGGGGAACACACATTCCAGCATGGAGGTGTTCCTCTCACTCAATATTGCTATGGTGTTTACGGCCAGCAACCCTAACAAGGTTGGCATCAAGTACAACCCATCCAAGTGGGTGATGTGGTTGGTGGTACCATGATATTGGATGTCCCATGATAGCAAAATATTGGAGCCACATTTGATTTTATTGTGAGCAATGAAAGCAAGTTATAATGTGCGTTAGGGCCTCATTTTTTTGCCGCTACCAAGTGACAAAGCTACTATGTTTGGACGCCAGCCTTGTTTACACGTTTTTGAGATGAAGTAATGGAGCCTCAAGCATTGTGATGGAGGACAATAATTTTTATTGCTGTAGTAATTGAGATCATACAGATCCATTTTATTCTGCTGGCAGTGATGGTGGTCTGGCAGTTCAGGTACCTGCTGGACTTCAACAGCAGACATTTATTGGCCATGGGTGATTACACATTTTTTTATCTGGCAGTTTGAGTTTTTTAACAAATGCTTTGAAGGCATGAGAGGCAATTTCTTTGAATGCGATACCTGCATGTAATTTCATTTTGGTGCAACTAGTGTCAGATTGTTTCCAATGTGCTCGACAACGATTTTCTCCCATGATTTGGAGAGAGCGATGGCAGCCAGAGCACATAGTAGTGGATGCTCATGGAGAGCGCTAAAGTGGATACTTTGAGGCAGAGGCGGAGAAAATTTTGATCATGATGTTGGATCGTGTTTTTTTGGTGATTGCACTGAAATGAAGTTATGGCTATTGTTGGATACTGAGTCTTCATGCGACTATGGTTCTGTCATTTTTTTTTTACAGTGATTCTATCATTTTTTGTTCTCGATGGGTGCCAACATTAAATGACATATCTAGAAAGAAATTTTATGGATGCCAGTGAGAACTCTTGGAGACCACACCAGGAACGCAAACTATGTACCAGTGTACCTATGTGATAATGGAGCGCTAGCGCAAACTTCAAATGTTAGGTCACTTTGGGACATGAGATTGCAACTGTTCCGCAAGCATTTATCTCTATGCACAGAGGTTGAGCATAAGACTGCAACTGGACTTTTGAGATTGATTGAGAAGGAGAGAATGGGTGAAGTAGTTGATAGGACTCTGCTGAATCATATTTTGAGGATGTTCACTACTCTTGGTATATATGCGACGAGTTTTGAAATAATCAATTTTTTCAATTTGATCTAGGATTTCAGTTCTAAATCGCATGAATAGGGTTTCGGACTTCCAAGTTTGGGGGAAAACAAGGATTGAAGTGATTTTTTCTTGAGGATTGCGGTGAAGGTTTGTTGTTTCTTGAAAAAATTGATGCGACGGTGGTGATCGGCTTGAAATTTAGGAATTTGCTTTAGTGAAGTGATGATTTAGGAAGGAAAGAAGATTTTTTGCCTATGGAAGTGTTGTGGAAGTGATCATTGAGGGCTGACATGGCACTACTATTATTCCCACTGGCACAGATTGTTCAATGATGAAGACGACCTCCTTAAACCCTCGTACTCATCTATAAGTTGTAGTGAGTGCCCCCAATCTCTCCGCCACAAGGCTTATTCCACCCGCAATCATCGAGAAATAATTTGTAGCCATGAAATTTACAGTCGTTGAGGATCAAATAGAGACGAGGATAGCTGAGTTGTTGAGGATCAAATTGGTAGCCATGTCACAGATGAATAAATGGGATGTCGATAAAATTTTGGGCGTGTACATTTATGACTATCTGGTGAAGGAAATTTGCAGGCATCCGCCAAGGCTTACCAGGCGAAGGAAAAGGTATCCTCTGAGCCAGTCACGATAGACACGTCGGGGGGCTTCTTGTTCGAGTGGTGGTCCATGTTTTGGGACATCTTTATCACGTGAATGAATGAGAAGCACTCGGTGGTTGCTGCATCACTTCTACGGGGTTCTTTGTAAGGCCTATGATTTTGGCCCGTAGCAGTCCCGCCAAGTGAAGAGAAACGGTGCGTGGCCTCCCCTTTCAATGGCAATGAATGTGGCCACTGTACTTTGGAAGGACCATGGAGCAATGCCACATAATGATGTACCAGACCCTCCAAACGTCATCATAGACACACATGGCGAGCAAGGAGCCATCGCAATTGCAGTTGACGGTCGTGACGACGTCTGTGTGGTCCATTAAGACCCTGATGGCCTTAACGGTGCGGGTATCCCACACGCGGGCTATGGCATCATGGGAGCCGAAGGAGCAGCGTGCGGTCATCGAAAGCGGAGACTAGGAGGGAGTCGTTAGGGGAGAACTTGGCGGTGGAGATGGCGACGCCGACGGCCTGTATAAGGAGTCGTTGGTGACACAAGTTCATATGAGAATGGGTCCAAATGCTTTTTTATTATTGAGTGGAAATGCTTTCTTATTAAAAATAATGGGTTTTTTTTTTATTAAAATGCATAGGCCATAATAATAGGGTTGGCCCATTATTCTTTTATTAAAGTGGAGGGTCCCACCAAAATTCCCTCTTGGAAAGGAAAAGTTTTTCTAAATGGGTGAAGGGCGAAATTGTGATTAACAGTTGGTGGACCACTTTATGTAATTTCCTTGCAAGGAAAATTTGAAGACTATTCTTATTCCGTCTGAGTGCGATGCCAGAAATATTCTGTTCTTGAGGTTTATTTTGCTGCCTAGATATGCATGGTATTATTTTTCACATGATGAAGGCCTCTTTGGTGGTGGAATATAGGTGTATTTATAGTCATTGGAAATGTCTTTCCGTAACGGACACAATGGTGGTGTCATATTGTAATTTTGAGGTTGTTTCAATTAAGTTTTTTAGCCTCAAAATTTTTTCTACCTTGGAGTGCACTTTCGGTTGTACCCGACACTCCCAAGGCACTTATAAGTGAACCTAGTATCTAGTAGTCTCCTCTTTCTACTTGGCGGATGTAGAGGCTGGTTACCCATGCATTTCGGTAAGATGAGGTGCCTACCATAAGGACACTTATTCTAGGGACTACAGACATAGACACCCTAGACTCTATCTGAGGTCCTTTTCGGATCTACTTCTGAAGACTACAGACAGAGACACTTCAGAGGATTCTCTTCTATTCTTCTTTCTTCTCCTCCACACTTGGATTCTAAGGCTCAATTTTATTGTATTTCATAGCTCGTATTTCTTATGTATTAAGGTGCATTTTCGGCTGAGCCCGACACCTTCTAGATTCAGTTCACCATAAGGAAGTATTTGATATTTATGGTGAATCTAGTCAATGACCTACAAGAGGCAACATCCTCTGAGGATGACCTTCAGAGGCAACAGACCCAAAAGTGGCTGACCCTGAGGCACCCATGATGACCCTGAGGCACTTAGACGACTGACCCAGTGGCAACAAACCCGTGGAAGTGGCTGACCCTGAGGCAACAGACCGAGATGTATACATAGTGAATCTAGCATTATTCATAGTTGGAGAGCCAAGCGCAAAGAGCACGAGCCTAGACCAAATCAACAATAAGAGAGGATGATAGGTTTTTTAGAGAAGTCAACATTAAGGGGGAATGTTACCTAATGTTGACTTGTTTTGTTTCTTCTTTAGTTAGGATAGTGCACTTTAAGGGGGAATGTTAGAGTTAAAGTGCACTATGCCTTCACCTTGACACTTGTCAGTTTCTCTTGACAAGTGTCATGTGTTTCATATAGGCTTATGCCTATATATTGTAACCTTGTTTCATTTGTAATATATCTTATTGTGTTCATTTTATATAAGTCCTAACAGATTTTAGAGAATTTATTAATAAAATAATTATGATATATCTAAATGATATGACAGTCTATCCTCATAAAAAACAAGCACATCTCATGCATCTATAACAAGTCTTTCAAAAGTGTAGGGAATTTGGCATATCTCTCAATCCAAAGAAGTCAATATTTGTAGTTCACTAGGGAAAGCTACTAGGGCATGTGGTTTCCAAGTAGGAAATTTCTATTGACCCAGATATAATCAATTCCATATTATCTCTACCCCTTCTAATAAACAAAAAGGTATTGCAATCCTTCTTTGGGTAGATCAAATTTATAAGGAAATTTATTTTTGATTTTGCTCAAATTGTGAAGCCTATTTCAGAGCTTCTTAAGAAATATTTGGTGTTCAAATAGACTGATAAGATAAATCAATCCTTTGAGATGATTAATCAAGCCATTGCTACTATCCTTGTGTTGATCAACCCTAATTTTAACAAATACTTTATCTTATATGCCTATGGAGCTGATGAGAGTTATGTTGTAGTACTATTCAAAATGATGATGAAGGTAATGAACATACCATATTATTTTGGATTTAGACTCTCCGTGAGTACCAAATGAAGCATAACTTTATTGAGAGATAGGTCTTTGTAGTTATTAAATCTTTAAATAAATTTTTGGTTCAAAGTAATACTTTGGTATACGTGGTGCACCCTAATGTTAGAAGTTTCATTCTGCAAAGAGATGTGGGTGATAAGAGAGCAAGGTGGATTATAAAGATTCAAAAATATGATGTAGAAATTCATCCTACCAAGTGGGTGAGAGGAAGGTCCCTATGTCAGGAGTTAGTTTCCAAAGTAAATAAGTAGGAAGAGGTATCCTGTCAAATATTAGAATTAGAGTAGAAGGATGACAATCTCTTAGAAGGATCATATTGGGTTGATCAGCTTGTCAGTTACTTTCAATTAAGGAGACTCCCTAGGAATCTAAATGCCTCAAAAAGGAGATATAAAATTCAAACCTTGAACTATGTCCTTTTGCCTAAATAATTATACAAAAAAAAAACTATATGGAGATCTTTTAAGATGCATCAAAGAAGATTAAAAACCAAAGGTTTTTGAAGAATTCCATGAAGTGCTATCAATAGGTCACTATTCAGGTAGAGCAACTACATTTAAGATAATAATATCTGGTTATTATTGGCCTAAAATATTTTTAAACACTTTTAAAATTGCTAGATCATACAATAAATGTCAAAGATATGTGGGAAGAAGTAGAAATGCATCCATGTAGCTTAGATTGATACAGGTAGAGCAACCATTCTAGTAGTTGGGGCTAGAATTTATTGGGGTGATCAATCCAAATTCTTCAGTTGGTCACAAGTGCATTCTGACTACCATCGACTATTTCACCATATGGTTTGAGGCAATTCCAACTAAAAGGTTATATAAAGATGTAGCTATCGAGTTAGTTGAAGGCTTGATCACAAGGTTTGGCATCCTAGAAGCCTTGGTAAGTGATAATGGTCTATCTTTTAAAGGAGCAATATACATTGAATTTACCAGAACATATGGTATTTTTTTAAGAATTCTTCAAACTATTATCCATAATGGAATGGCCCGTAGATAACTCAGCTAGATTTAGAGGAGTCAAAGGTAGATAAATCATTAGCTTTTCTATAACGAGGCTTCACACTGCATCCAATACATGATGGAAGAATTAATAGTTGAGTTAAAACACGATATATGGTATGCCCCGCACCATATCTAAGCTTCTCACGTAAGCTTTCCTTCTTCTCCTACACATTTTAAAATTTGAACGATGCCTTAACTACAATTCAACCATCGCATTAATGACGATAGATGGCATGTAAGTTATATATAGCTAGGATTTTCATTGGCATTTCTATTGGTTAAATTTGTAAATTTATAGAGATTATTATAGAGAGATCTTGTGAGCGACTGCAAGCATTTTCAAATATTTTGTAGAGCATTTTCAAAGCTTCCATTAGCAACAATGGCATCTCTAACTCTAGAGAAAGCAACTGAGGGTGATAGCAGCAGGATGGGACACTATTTAGACACAATTATGTTAGTGGTTGATACCATTATGATGTGGAAGACAAGGGATAAGCTGAGTAAAATATGTCAACAACAAAATATTGAAGCAATTATCAACCTCAAGTGCAAGTTCTTGTTTCATCTTTTCCCTTCTCTATTTTTACATTTGTGATTCTATACATCCTTATCCAAATTTAATTTTAGCCATTGTCAAATACTATGACCCTGAGAATAGGGCAGTCAAAACCACCGATGGTAGTGCCATTTTTATAATAACCTCTAGTATATATTACAATATTTTTTCCATGGAAATAATCCCACATGTAAAACCCAAACATTTTCATCGAGATGAGCGGCTTAGTATTATATCCTCAAGGGACATACAAAGAATGGAGAGCATTTTCTTGAATGGATAGGGATGCAGCTAAAAAGCATAAACTACAAATATCAGTTGCCCAATACCCCAGTTGCTACCAAGTATTTCTCCAACCCTGAGCTATTCTCTATACTAGCAATATTAGTAGGGTTAAATTCAGATGTCAATGTGCAAGATTGTCAAATAGCTACGACTTACTACATCTTGAATGAGAAAATGTATGATATGTCACAAATTGACAACAAAATTAAGTTGATTTACTTTGATTGGTCTTTTTTTCTTGTCCAAATAATCCATGAGAAATTAGTTGCAATGAAGAAGGATACTCAAGTTGCCTCATTTAAGCATTGCTCTAACTTGACGTGGATGTTTTTCATTTCTACTAGGTAAGAGATGCCTTGTATTGGAGTGATACCAAATGATGACAATGGAAAATCTATTCCTATCTATCAATGGACTAGCATCCTTAGTAGGTATTATTCTTACTATAATTTTAATAGGAATTTTCTAGGGCCATCCCTTAGGATTATGTATGGTCAATTTCAAATAATTCCCCCTGTAGCACGAGAATCACTACAAATAGAATAGGTTGAAGAAGGAGACTATACATCTTAACCAAATACATGATGATAATATTGTATAGCTTCACGGGGAAGCCATTTATACTCCCATATTTTGTCACCAGTCAAATTTTGGCACTAGAATATTGCAGACAAGTTGACTACATTAACTCCACTTTTTTCTCTAGAGCAAATAAAAAGGGGATAATCAATTACCCTTCAAATGTGGAAGATATCACTTTGATAAGAAAGGTCTAGTATGAAGAAATTACTTAGACCATGGAGAGGTTAGGGCGTATAGCACTCCCACAAGTAATGTAATAAATGCACAAGTTTCAATGTGCATGTAGTCCACATGTACATGAGTCTTAGGTAGAGTAAGGGCCAAGGAATCTATCTTCCTATATAAAGGGCTCATAGTGAGTGATTTCAAAGGGATGAAAAATAGTAGTAGTAATCAATAGTAATTATAGAGAGTGTGTGTTATAGTTTAGTAGTATGGTATAATGTAGTCCTTTCATATCTATTCATGGGGTGTTCATGCCCTCCATTATATAGCATTGCACTATTTTTATCACTTTCATTAATGGTATATTTTTTAGTTATTTGTAGATGTTCATTTCATTATTTTCTTACATATTATTGTGCCATTAGTTTATAGTCATCTCATATTAGTTATCTTGCATCTTGTGGTTGTATTCCCTATACTATAGTCTCATCAAAAGCTAACAAAAATGGGCCGACATGAGGTGGGGTTTTTGAGATAAAAAACCCTAGAATACCAAATTCATGCCCAATAATTATAGGGTGTAAATATGGTAATCCAAATTCATGCCCCATATGGTACGACCACAAATTTGGGATAGCTAGACCTATGTGCAATTTTTTTGTATTTTGGGGGACCAAACGATGTTAGAATGGGATAAAAATTATACCGTTGAAAATATCTTTTCAAGACCAATAAAATAGTAGTGGTTTGAAAATAATGAAGAAGATTTGATAAGGTAAAAGTTGGCTCAAAGATGACCTTAATTTTATCAGAGGAAAACTAAGGATCTAAGGAAAATGACTCATCTTAATGGGTCAATTTTCCATGTCCACATTTTTCCCCCTCTTTGATGCATTTATGGCCTAATAAATGCATCAAATAAATATGTGGACACCTATGGGTGAATAATGACAAACACAAAAAAATGGTGGCAGCTTTAGAAGAAAGAGGTGATGCAAAAATAGTGTCATTCCAGACACTTAAATATTTTGCATGCAGAATGAGGCATTAGGTACATTAATACCTCTCAATTAGGGATGCCCCCTTGAGTTTTGAAAGGAATTTCAAATTCCTAAAGAAACTCAAAATGGCTGACTCAAAAGAAAATAGAGCGGTAAACAACAAAAAAGAAAAAGGTGCCAAAAGGAAAAAAGAGGAGAGATAAAAGATAAAAATGAAATATTAGGTTTTACTTGTATTTTAAAGTTTTTTTTAAGCATGATAATCACAAAAAAAATGAATGCAATGCAAAATGATCCTCACTAAATGAATTCAAAATGAGCTTAACTAATGAAATGCATGAAAAGTAACTAAATGAAATACATGAATGAATCTAACTAGTGAAATGCATTCTAAAATGAATGTAAAAGTGAAATGCATGGGTGAGTGGATGGAAAGAATAAAATATTGAAAAAGAGAGAAGGGAAGAAGGAAACAAATGACAATAGAAGAAAGATAAAGTGAAAGAAGAAGAAATCAAAGGTCAAAAAAAGAAAAAATAGAAAAAAAAAAAATAGGATTGAAACCCTTGTGAGTATGTATGCTCTCAAATTATTGAGATGGAGGTTATCCCTCGTGTGTGGCCATGAAGCTATACTACAAGGGAGTTATGCTCACAAATAGGGATAAGTGTGGAGCGATACCCGCTATGGGTGTAATGCTCATAAATATGACCAAAGATAAAGAGATACCCGCTAAGATGTCTGCTTGCAAATGACCAAGATGGAGGCTACCCCTCACGTGTGGCCATGAAGATTGTCCTGTATGGGGTGTTGAAATGATGTGATTGATATTGCCAAAATGAGCACAACCTAATAGGGGTTTGGTATGTGTAGAATGATGTATGAGTGGAGCAAAGAACAACAAAAGTAATGTGATTTTGTTCGTGTGTTAGAAGATAAATGAAAGTAATAGAAGTAAGAAGATAGTGTGTGTGTGTGTGTGTGTGTGTGTGTGTGTGTGTGTGTGTGTGTGTGTGTGTGTGTGTGTGTGTGTGTGTGTGTGTGTGTGTGTGTGTGTGTATTCCTAGTGGAATTTAAAGAGCTAAGAGGTGTGAATAATATAGTCAGTGGCCATATGAGTACCATAAATTATATCCATGTGATATCTACCCTATCTCACGAGGATGACTTAAAACTCAAAATACTAATAGGTGTGAAATAGAAGGAATGTAAATCCTTTGTCTTGGGGAGGATAAGAAATGATTAAAACTTTCAAGGACAAATAACATACAAGAGATGAAGAACTATATCCCTTGACTTGTAGAGAAATTTGATGATCATTTAAAAATTTTAAGGTTAAGGAATATAAGAGAAGAACAGGGAAGAAGAGATGGATGAAATGAAAAGATGAAAATGCATGGAGATGGACCCTAGGTTGGGGATTCTCTAGGCATAAAATACCTGGTATGAGTGCAATGCATGTGAGTTAAAACATAACTAGGTTTTATCACTTGCCATCCTCACAAAGTCCCCAAAAATATATATGATCAAGCAGTCATGAAAATATGGTGAAGTAACAATGAAACTATATGAAAAGAAAAATGAAAATGGAACATAATGTTAGGCAAAATATGTAAAATATGATAGGCATTCATGCAGTATGAATAAGAAAACCAAATGCAATATGAAGACTAATCTAAATGTAATATAAAAATGCAGAGTGCTAAGTTATGCATAGAATTTCTTTAGATGCATTTATTCATTAGTTCTTTACCATCCAAGGGGGCACCAACTTAAGGTGCACCAAAGTTACCACATTGCAGAATAGCATGTTAGTTGGATAATATGGTCAGTCCCTCATCCTCATCACTCCACTCCAAGCTTTTTTATCTAAATATTCAACATAAGTAACAAGGTGATCATCATTATAAAATGGTAAAGGTTTATTTTTATTAGGGATGTAACCTACACCACATATTTAAGGCCAAAGCTCAACTTCTAAAGGCTTTTGAATGCCTTCCTATTATGGCCCCAAACCTTTACCTATATATCCCATACTATATAGGATTTTCTTGGGCAGTGGGTAATTATTAGATAGGTAACAATGGGCAAAATAACACTCTACAAGAAGATGGTTGTTACCACGAATATTTTTTTTGAGGGATTCTCCTAGGAATATAAAGATACTATAGGCCCAAAATGCTATATACTTAAACAAATTGCAAAAATCTTGAAATAATTCTAAGTGTGAAAGAGTATCTCTGAGTCCCAGTTGCTCATAGAGTCGACTAGCTCCAGGTCACAATCAATGCGATCAAAATATAGGGATCTCAAATTTATGTTGTAGCTCATAGTAAGGTTTTGTGTCCCACATCATCCAATGGGCTCCAAGCCACACACAACACTGGTTAGCATCAGGCCATAGTCAGCACAGTCAAACATGATGAATTCATGTCTCAAAGTGTGGCCCAACAACAACAAGCTCTAAACCACACTCAACATAAGTAAACTCTAGGTCGTGATCAGTATGGTTAAAGTGTAAGGGAGAACAAGGTGAATCCTAGCACAAAGTATGTTGTAGGCTATAAATTAAATTATGGAAGTCAATTTAAGTGAATAGTTTTATCGTGGCCATGCACCACCTAGATCATTTCTAGATCGTAGTCAACATGGTCAAATTAACTAGTTTTCAAATTTGGAATGTGGCCTAGATTAGGGTTCTTGCATTGCAATTAAACTTTATTTTAGAGCAAACAAGAGGAAGAGGATGCAATCACACCCCATTCAATTAAGCTCTAAAATACAGTCAGTGCGATCAAAATTACAAGATTTGTGATTCAAATTGTGGCCTAGTAACACCAGGCTCCAAACCACACTCAACGCAAGTCATCTCAAGACCATAGTCAATTCGATTAAACCAGCAATATTTGCAATCTAAAATAAATTCCAAGGTAGGGTTTCATATCACAAATTATGAAAGCTTCTCAATGCCAATGTACTAAGGAGTGCCCCATCCCAGAGCAGGTTCTATGTTGCAAGCTAGCTCCAAGTCATGGTCAACCTAGTCAAAATCATCCTACAATAAAAAATAATTGCATATTCAATAATTCAAAATATATAATGAAGCATCTCTAGGCCATTTCCATTCGAAACATAGTAAGATTTTTTGAAGCTTTGATATCAGTTGTTCATTGGTAGATCAATGGATGACATTAAAGTTTGGTTGAGGACGAGCATAGAATGAAGATTTTATCATGACACAATGATAATAAAATCAAAACTTCCTTTTGAGCTGATGATTTTTAAGATAGAAATATGAAGCATTAATTTTAGTCTTAGATCCACAATGGAGAGCAATCGCAAAAACAGGTAAGAACCTGGATGTATTCTTGGTAAGATCTTACAATTGGAATCCATGAAGGCCAAGCAAGTTGTAGAGGCTAGTTGTAAAAAATTAATGAAGCATGATCGCTCAACTTTCTTTGATCAAATAGGAGATTACCACATCAACATTTTTCTAGCTTGGCACTCCAATTTCCTTGTAATGCTCATATTTTCTAGAATCTATTGTAAAAACTATAAATAGAGGCCATGACCTCCTTTCAAAAGGTTGGATCTAAAGTGTTTTCTTGCACTACTATTGTAATTTCCTACAAATTAATGAAAAGTAGCATTACTTGGAATGTTTTCCTCAGACTTGCATCTTCATGTCTTATGATACTATCTTGTGAAGTCATTTTTGTTACTATTGCTATGGTTAGTGTAATTTGCTAATTTGATTTGCTAACTTAGAGAAAATTGGAATGATTCATGTCTAAATGTATGCTTGTAAGAAGTCATTTCTGTTAGTCAAGGTGTTAATCTAATTCTATTAATTTGGATTATTAATACTTTAGATGTTTGGAATGATTCTTAGAGTATGCAATTGCTCTTAATGTTGAAGATGGCTAAGTTTTAAATGTTGTTAGTTCTAAGTGATATTCTAGAAGTTAAGTTGTCAAGGGTTCTCTGTAGATGCCTATGTTGTTAGCTTTATCCATCCACCATTGATTCATTTCTTTCTTAACCCTTCTTATTTCTATCCCTATCCTTTATACATTTAACTGAGCTTAAATGAGTCAACATTCAATAAGTTGACAAGGAATACCAGCCTACTCTAGAGGTTGGGTTAAAGCATTTTGACCCATCCAATGTGTGGTTTGGGCTATGATTAGCGGGTGCTCACCTTTCAAATCATTACAGATGATAGTCATAATTCAATTTTACCTTGATGTTAATCTAAGCCAAAATAGTTTCTGGCACACCCAGTGGGACCATTCACAAGATTTCATATTCCCACTATACATTTTTATTGCATTTTCCTAGAGGAATCAAGATTTAGTGAATTGTGTTTTCCTCACTAAGTGTTGAAAGTAAATTCACTTGGCAACTACCTAAGTTTAGAACCCTGTAAAACCTTGGTTTTTAGCACTATATTTCATGTTTACCAGGTTAGCTGTAAAGAACAGATGAGATCATATTAATTTCTTAGAGTTGCTTCCAAAGTCTAGAAAATCAAGATATCCTTCTTCTAAATCTACCTTTGATGATACTCAGTAAACACCTTCTTATCCATAATGCTCTAAGACCAGTACACCTAGTACTTCAACCAACATGGCTCAAGAACAATATGTAAGGCAATAAAGTTTTCCTTATTGGAATATTGTTGGTCCTTTAGGTTTTCTTCATATAAATGATATTCCACAAGCTACATTAAAAGCCATACCTGCATATGATGGTTCTGGTAAAATCATGTATGAACATTGTCAAGATGTCCTATATATGGCATCCATCCGTAATATTAGAAATGAATATGTAATTGTGATATTTCTAGCTCTATATTTTAGAGATAAAGTCCTACACTGGTTTAGGGCCATTGAAGACAATACTATTAGCTCATGGTCTGATCAGGAAGGTCCTTTTATTGAATATTTCAATGAGTCAATAGATCCATTTTCACTTTTCACCCAATTCATAGTCATTCAAAGACATCCATAGGAGTCAGTCTCCAATTTCAATCTTAGATTTAGTAGAACATGGAAAATAATTCCTCTTGAATTTAGGCTAGCCACTCCTCTTGCCTATATGTATTATATTAGAGCTCTTGGGCCTGACTTAGGGTTACAAACTCAATAGTCAAGAGTAATCTCATTCCCATAGGTTTATCAAATGGTCATCCATGCAAAGAATATTTTGATTTTAGTAGGTAGATTGCCTCCTAAGATTGTTATGCCTTATTATCTCAAAATCACTCAACATCCTCCTCAGTCCAAGACCTCATCATCCCCTGCTATGGATCTTCCACCATTAGAAACTCAATTTCTTTCAATGGCTCCAATACCTCCTCCTAAGCTATCATATGCTTCAATCCCTTTTCCTCCACTTCTATCCCAAGGACCCTAATAATCCTTTTTGTTACTATATAATTATAACACTTTGAAGACTATCAATAATAAAGTGAATGTTATGGAAAAAATACAGATGAAAATATCACAACAAAGAAGACTCCCATATGTTAATAGAGATCAGAGGCCTAGTACTAGTAGCAATATAGGGCCAAAGGTTACTACCAACTATGAAGATCAATAATTGCTCCCTAAGACTAGTGGAAATATTCTATGCTTAGTCTGTAATGATACCCATGATCCTAATACATGTGTAATGTACCAACATCATGTGCAACAAGCCATGGAAAAGGCTGCCAAAACCCAAAAGAGAAGGGTCAATATGTTATGGCAGCATGAGAAAGTTATGGTTGGACAATATCTCCTTGAAGAAGAATTAGTTTCTATCCTAAATAGATCTAGAAAGAAACCATTGTAGGTGGATCCCCAAAAAATGGGTCAATTTTATGTCCCCTATCAAAAGAAAAGGGAGCAGTCCTTGCCAAAGAATGATAGATTCCTAGTCCCCCAAACAGTTAAAAAGTGAGATCTAATTCCCAGGGAACAATAAAATGACAAGAGAACTCCAAAATAGGGAGAAAAGGAAAAGAATAAAGAACAAATAGGTTCTAAATATGAAGCACAAGAGAGATTAAAATTTCCTTCTATCACCAAGAGACAGAGAATTGAAGCTACCCAACAATACAAGAGAAATTTTGGTGAATTGGAGAAGAAATATGAGAAAATCCCTCTAGAAAATCTTGAATTTAATATTGTGGAAGAACTAAAGAGAACACCTTCTAGAGCAAGTCTTTATGACACACTTTTCATTCCTGGCCAAATTGATCTACTAAAGGCTTCCTTAAACAATAATTCTCTAGAAAAGGAGACCAATACTATGTTTAATTTGGCTCATGACCAAGGAAATATGACTCCAGCAACCCTAAAAAATAAACCCCCACCATTTTATATTTCTCTAAGAATGGAAGGGTGGATTGTCCATAATTGCATGATAGATTCAAGGGCCTCAACTATAGTCATGCCAAAAGTAGTCTATGATGAAATGGGAATGGAATATACACGTTCATGTCCAAGAGTTTTGCAGTTAGATGGAACACCATTCAAAACCATAGGGGTTGTTAAAGATGTTTTGATGAAATTACATAGAGCTCCAGAGGTCACTATAGTCCAAGAGATTGTAGTAGTAGACCTAGAGCCTTATTTTAGCTTATGTCTCTCTAGGGAATTCACTTCCAAGTTAGGAGGTTATATGTATTTGGATTATTCTTGCATGATGATTCCCCATAAAGGAAAAAGGATAAGGATCACTCCTAAAAATCCAGTAGCTTACCACATTGAGAAAATTGAGGAAGATATGTACAATCACTCTGTAATGGAAGAACCAAAGCTAGTGGAAATCCTTGAAGATCTGGAAGTTGAAGATGAATTACCATTTAAGGAAGATCACAATCTACTTGAAATAGGAATGGGTACCTATAGCATCTCTTCTAAAGCAAAGAAAAAGACTCTAGCCATATCTAATCAGACCTTAAGAGAATAAAAAATTTAGACTATGCATTTTGATGGAGCAAGATGTAAGAATGGAGTTGGGGTAGGAGTAGTTCTAAAATCACCTTCAGAGGGAGTAAAATATTTTTCCTATAGATTAACTTGGTCTTGTACAAATAACAATGTTGAATATGAGGCCTTATGCCTAGGATTGATGCAAGTAAATAAGATGGGTATTAAAATGTTGGATATATATGGTGATTCAAAACTAGTAGTAAATCAGGTTATAGAGAAATGTAACAATAAGCATCATTATTTAAAGACTTATAGAAATAGAGTCTGGGATCTAATGGAATCCTTTGATGCTTTGAACCTACATGTTATTCCAAGGTAGAAGAATCTCTTTGCAGATGCTTTGGCTGTCAAAGGTTCTAATTTTTCTCCATCTTCAGATTATGGATCAACTGAGAACAAGAGAGTTAAATTGGTTTTTAGACCTGTAATGCTAGATAGATAGATATTTTGGTAGGTATTTGAAAATGATGATCAGATTATTGATTTCTTAGTCAGAGAGGCTAGTTGTATCAGTTCACAAGGTGAGACTAGCCCAAGAGATTGAATAGCAAGAAATTATACAGTTAAAGAATAATCACATACCTAAGGGGTTGATTACCTTAGAAAGCCTTTTTGACAATGAGTATGGGAAAATATCAAAGTAAGATGCAAGTAGATGATAAGATTTATAAAGAAATTAAAATTGAAAATGGAAGAAAAGCTTAAAGTTGGTATCCAATGCACCCTAAAGGAAATGGAATAATTTAAGGCTTTATGTTCTTAGTATAAGTACATAATAGCTTGGACCTATGAAGATTTAAAAGTTTATGATAAGAGCATAATCCAACATACTATTGAGCTAGTGCCTGATGCCAAAAGCTTTAGGTAAAAATAGAGACCAATAAATCCCAAGATTGAAGTAATCATGAGATAAGAGTTACTTAAATTGTTAAAGGCAAAATATCATTTATCCTATTAAGCATTCTACATGGGTAGCCAATATAGTTCTAGTGAGGAAAAAGAATGGTGATATTCACCTATGTGTGGATTTTAGGAATCTAAATCAAGCATCACTCAAGGATCATTATCCCTTACCACAGATAGATCAGATTTTGCAGATAGTATCTAGAGTTGAGAGGTTTTCTCTATTAGATGGTTTCTCTAGTTATAATCAAATCTGGGTAAAATATGAAGATCAATATAAGACAACTTTCACTACAAAGTGGGGTACCTTTGCTTATCAGAGAATTCCATTTGGGCTATCTAATGTGGGAGCTACATTCCAAAGGGCTATGGACTATGCTTTTGGAGAACTGATTAATAAAATAATTTTGATATATTTGGATGATATGATAGTCTTTTCTCATAAAAAACAAGCACATCTCAGGCATCTAGAACAAGTCTTTTAGAAGTGTAGGGAATTTGGCATATCTCTCAATCCAAAGAAGTCAATATTTATAGTTCATGAGGGAAAGCTACTAGGGCATGTGGTGTCCAAGCAGGGAATGTCTATTGACCCAGATAGAATCAAGTCCATATTATCTCTACCCCTTCCCATGAACAAAAAGGTATTGTAATCCTTCTTTGGGCAGATCAACTTTGTAAGGAAATTTATTTTTGATTTTTCTCAAATTGTTAAGCCCATTTTAGAGCTTCTTAAGAAATATATGGAGTTCAAATGGATTGATAAGAGAAATCAAGCCTTTGAGATGATTAAGCAAGCCATTGCTACTGCCCCTGTATTGATCAACCTTGATTTTAACAAAGACTTTATCTTATATGCTTATGGAGCTGATGAGAGTTATGTTGCAGTACTAACTCAAAAGGATGATACAGGTAATGAACACCCCATATTCTTTTGGAGTTAGACTCTCCATGAGTACCAAATGAAGTACAACTTTATTGAGAGATAGGTTTTTATAGTTATGAAATATTTGAAGAAATTTAGGCAATATCTAGCTCAAAGTAAGACTTTGGTATATGTAGTGCACCCTGATGTTAGAAGCTTCATTCTGCAAGGAGAGTTGGGTGATAAGAGAGTAGGGTGGATTACAAAGATTCAAGAATATGATGTAGAAATTCATCCTACCAAGTTGGTGAGAGGAAGGGCCCTATGTCAAGAGTTAGCTACCAAAGCAAATAAGTAAGAAGAGGTAGCCTGTCAAATATCAGAATCAGAGTAGAAGGATATTTTAGAAGGAGCAGACTGGATTGATTAGCTCGTAAGGTACTTTCAAATAAGGAGATGTCTAAGGAACCTATTAATGCCTCACAAAGAAGGAGATATAGGCTCCAAGCCTTGAACTATGTCCTTTTGCTTGAAGGATTATACAAAAAAAAAACCTAGATGGAGTTCTTTTAAGATGCATCAAAGAAGATAAAAAACAAAATATTCTTGAAGAATTCCATGAAGGGCTATCAAGAGGTCACTATTCAGGTAGAGAAACTACATTGAAGATAATAAGGGTTGGTTATTATTGGCCTAAAATATTTTTTGACACTTTTAAAATTGCTAGATCATGTGATAAATGTCAGAGATATGTGGGGAGAAGCAGGAATGCATCCTTACCACTTAGATTGATATAGGTAGAGAAACCATTCCAGTAGTGGGAGCTAGACTTTATTGGGGTGATCAATCCAAATTCTTCAACTGGTCACAAGTATATTCTGACTACCATTGACTATTTCACCAGATGGGTTGAGGCAATTCCAACTAAAAGGTCAGATCAAGATGTAGTTATCGAGTTTATTGAAAGCTTGATCACAAGGTTTGGTATCCTAGAAGCCTTGGTAAGTGATAATGGTCCATCTTTTATAGGAGCAAGATACATTGAATTTACCAACACATATGGTATTTGTTTAAATAATTCTTCAAACTATTATCCACAAGGGAATGGCCTAGTAGAATCTACCAATAAGAATGTGCTCTGAATGCTAAAAAGGGCCTTGAAAGATAATAAAAGAAGTTGGCATCTACTCTTGAATCAGGTCCTATGGGTAAATAGGATCACAATGAAGAAGTCAATAGGCACATATCCTTATGCCTTAGTGTATGGAAAAGAAGCTATCCTTCCTACACACCTTGAGATACCTACTCTAAAGATAGCCAACTAGAGTGATTCAACAGATGAAAATCCTTAGGAATTAAGGCTAGTGCAATTATTGTAGATGGAGGAACAAAGGAATAAAGCATATGAACAATTTCAGAAGCACTTGGCATAGACTAAAGGATGGTTTGATAAAAGGGCCACATGTAAAAAATTCAATATTGGAGATTCAATCCTAAGATGGAATGAGGAGAAAGCAAAACCAGGCAATCACCAAAAGTTTGATTCATTCTGGGAAGGTCCATACAAGATTGTTGCAGTCAAATAGAATAATTCTTTTTAGCTACAAGATCAGGGAGGAAGTTTGCAACCAATCCCAGTCAATGGATACCATCTTAAACTCTACTTCAAGTAAAAATCCTCTCCTTTGTATTATATGTACATAATTGTATTATATGTAATTGTTTTTCAATTTTCAAAAAAATATAGAAAAAGAAAAAAATAGAGGGGCTATGGCCTATAACCGGTTCTCAACAAGGAACAAAATAATAAAAAGGGCCAAAATTTCTTATTAGGATTCACTATCTAGAGTCCTATAAATTTTGTACATGGTTGTGTACCGCATCCAAGGCATAATAGAGGAAATTAAGGTGCTAAGTTTGAGTGTGACCCATAGCTAACTCTCAGCTAGAGTTAGAGCAATCAAAGGTAGAGAAATCATAAGCTTTTCTATCATGAGGCTTCACGCTGCATCCAATGCATGATGGAGGAATTAACCATTGAGTTAAAACGTGATAGATGGCATGCCCCACACCATATCCAAGCTTCTCATGCAAGCTTCGCTTCTTCTCCTACCCATTTTAAAATTTGAACGTTGCCTTAACTATAATTCAACCACAACATTAGTGGTGATAGATGGCATGTAAGCTATATATAGCTAGGGTTTTTATTGGCATTTCTATTGGTTAAATTTATAAATTTGTAGAGAATATTATAGAGAGATCTGGTGAGCAGCTGCAAGCATTTGAAAAACCTTTTGCAGAGTATTTTCAGAGCTTCCATTAGCAACAATGGCATCTCTAGCTCTAGAGAAAGCAATTGAGGGTGAGATAAGTAAGATGGGACGCTATTTAGATGCAATAATGTTGGTGGCTGATACCATTATGACATGGAAGACAAGGGATAAGCTGAGGAAAAGATATCAACAATAGAGTCTTGAAGGGATTATCAGCCTCAAGCATAGGTTCTTGAGTCATATTTTCCCTGCTCTCTTTTTATATTTGTGATTCTGTACATCCTTGCCCAGAGTTAATTTTAGCCATTGTCAAATACTATGACCCTAAGAATAGGGCAATCAAAACCATCGATGGTAGAGCCCTTTTTAGAATAACCTCTGAGCTATGTTGTAATATTTTTTCCATGGGAATAACCCCACATGTCAAACCCAAGCCTTTTCATCTAGATGAGCAGGCTCAGTATTATACCCTCAAGGGGCATCCGAAGAATGAAGAGCATTTTCTAGAATGGGTAGGGATGCATCTAAAAACCATAAACTGTAAAGACTATTTACCCAAGACCCCAATTGCTACCAAGTATTTCTCTAACCCTGAGCTATTTTCCATGCTAGCAGCATTAGTAGGGTTAAATTCAAATGTCAATGTGCGAGATTGGTAGATAGCTACGACTTACTACATCTTGAATGATAAAATGTATGATATGTCACAAATTGATAGCAACACTAAGTCAATTTACTTTTATTGGTCCTCTTTTCTTACCCAAAGAATCCATGAGCAATTAGTTGCAATGAATAAGGATACCCAAGCTACCTCATTCAAGCATTGCTCTAACCTGGCATGGATGTTTTTCATTGCTACTAGGCAAGAGATGCCTTGGATTGCAGTGATACCAAATGATGACAATGGAAACCCTATTCCTATCTATCAATGGACTAGCATCCTGAGTAGGTTTGATTCCTACTATAATTTTAATAGGGAGTTTTTAGGGCCAACCCTTAGGATTATGTATGGTCAATTTCCAAGAATCCCCCCTCTAGCATGAGAATTGCTATGAATAGAATAGGTTGAAGAAGGGGACTGGTACATATTGATCGAGGGTATGGTGATAAGGTTGTACAGCTTCATAGGGAAGCCATTTATACTCCCACATTTTATCACTAGTCGGATGTTGGCACTAGAATATTGTAGACAAGTCGACTACATTAATTCCACTTTTGGCTCTGGAGCAAAGAAAAAGAGGATAATTAATTACCCTTTAAATATGGAAGATATCACTTTAACAAGAAAGGACTAGTATAAAGAAATTACTTAGACCATGGAGAGGTTAGGGCTTATAGCACTCCCATAAAGGTGGAGGTATGACCTTGATAATAAGTTTTTGGAAAAGCTAAAAGTTCTTAATGTTGGTAAGGCTCCAAAATTTGAAAGGACTCTGAGGCCACACATAGAAAAATTCAAAAATAACAAATAAAACTCCCCTCTGGAATGGAATGTAGGCAAAATGGAACCACTGCCTCCTTGGAGGGATTTTTATGAGCAAGTGGTAGATTATGACCCTGAGCACGAAAAGGCTCATGAGTTAAAAGAGTCAAAAATACAAACCATTCAATAGAAGACCGATTGGGATGAAGCCAAAATTTTGGAGTAGTGGAAAATGAGGGTGGAGACAAACACTATACCCTCCAAGTATGGTCTCCAATCTGATCTCGATTTCTCTAGTAAGTATGATGCACACTTTAAAACTTGGAAGGCCAACAATAGGAAAAGCTTGGCATTAAGTTTTAGAAAAGCTGAAATAGGGGAAGACACAGGGAAGGCTAAGGCAAAAGGGAAAATATCAGAGGTTAAGAAGTAGAAGAAGATTTAAATACCTCTAGCTCCTCCTCCCCCTTAATCCCAATAGTAGCAAGATACTGCATCAGCCCCACCTCCAAAGGTTGAAAGGGCACAACCTGCTTTTGAACCCTCATAGGAACAATTACAAATATACAACAAAGGGGTTATAATGATGCAAAATATGGGATACTCTAGTGGAGGACTGGGGAAAGATGAATCAAGACCCATAGAGAACATAAAGGTGGAAAAGAGGCCAAAGTATCTAGCCCTAGGGGTAAAAATTTCTTCATAAGAGCCAATGGAAGAAAATATAGATACCCTTCCCAAGGTCAAATTTACTTTTGTAGCTCCTTCAAAACCTCCAGCTTCACGTATTCAAAATATTGTATCCTCTCCACTAAAGCAATGAGATAGTGATCTACAAGCTAGTCCTGCATCCCCTTTTGTATTCAAAAGGAGGGCAAAAGATTCAGTCAAGGAAGTTGCCAAAGAGGAAAGTAAGAAGAGGAAGTTAGATCAAATGCAGTAGGCAGTTGAATAGACACAAGTTGTAGTAACAACATAGCCATCTCAACAAGTTCAGCAACCTAAGATGGAGGACATTTTTTAGCAGTCTACTTTGGTAGGCTCAGGTATGGCTTCTATTATTTCTTCTCCTTCTCCTTCTCATTCCCCAAGGAATCCTCCCTCCCCTTCTCAAGAATAGGAGGCACCACCACCATCACCACCACATGATCCACCTCCATCACCTCCTAAGCCTCCTTCACCTCATCTTACATCTTGCTCCACTCCATTCATCCCTAACATCATCACCCCTCATTTCAATAGAGGGAAAAACTCTACCATTTTCTCCACCAACCTCTACAATAGCAACAACTCTTACTACTACAACATTTATTTCCACTAATGGCATAATAACATATTCCACTATCATGTCCCTATCATATTTTCCACTATCGCCAGTTCCATTTCTACCATCACTCATCACTGCATCCACACCTTCCACCCATCCAACTGTGGCTTCTTTATAGAAGGCCAAAAGTGTTGCAATGAACACACAGAGCTACTGGAGCAAGAATTTTGCTCAATCTTCCAAAAGAGTAGCTCGTACAAGGAAAACCATGATAGTTGACCCAATTGCTCGATAGAGAACAAGGATCTCCATTACTCCTCTAGCAAACAAGTCAAAAGAAGACATGACTCTAGAGGACTATCAACTAGAAGAACAAACTAAAGACATCTCTCAGTTGCCCATAGAGGATGAAATTGTTATTGCCAAGGCTCACCTTGATACCATCTATGTCCAAAATGACATTTATAAGGAGAAATATGAGAAATTGGAGGAAAAGGTGGAAAAGTTGGAATCAACAATCAAGGATCTAAAGACTATGGAAAATACTGTGAGAAATGAGGTGAAGAAGTGGTAGAGCAAGTATCAAGAGATGGTCAAATTCAAAGAACAAGATGAAGAACTAAAGAAATAGAACCAAGAATAGGCCAAATAGATAGAGGCTCTACAACAATAGCTTCAGGTTGAAAAGGCTAGAGATGTAGGATTCTCCAAAGATAAAGTCAAGCAGATCAAAAAGGAGATATGGACTGAAGTTATGGAGAAATGTGTATAGACTCAACCTATGATCAATTTCTTAGATGAAGCTAGCCATTTGTTAGAGAAGACCAAAAAGGATATTGAAACCACTCAGAGTGAGGTTCAGCCAATGGTCGAGCAAGCCACAAAGATATATAGGTTATCTAAATTCAGATGTAGTTTTGTTGCTAAGCCTATTCCCAGCAAATAATGGACTACTATAAGTCTAGTAGCCAATAATATCCTTAGGAGCTACAATTTGAGCCAAAAAGGAAGGTTGTTGATTGATAAAATTGAAGGGAAGATCCAAAATATTGTGGATTCCACCTAGGAAATGATGGAATATGGTTTCAAGGGATTTTGGGATGAAGAGTCCATGCTCTTAATATTGGAGGACCTTCAAGCAAGCATGGGATCAATTTTCCAAGATGATTCTAAGATAGATGCTTGGTCAGAGCCCATTAAGCATGATCAAGTGGTAGAACTGGTGAAAGGCCTGACCACAATCAAGGATTTGATGGGAGATTTAGTAGAAATAGGACAATTTATGTCTTATGACAAGATGGCAAAGCTTCAGTTTACCCATCAACAATTGATGGAGATATCAAATCCTACTCCAACAGCTTGGAAGGAAGCTTTAAATATATTGAGTTTTATGGAGCAATTATTTGGAGAAGAAACAAAACAAAAATCTGAATCTGCTAAAGAGGAAGATGAAGAAGAGGAGAAGAACAAAATTATGCTAATGAGGAAGGAGAACAAGAAGAATATCACCCTAAAGGATAACATGGATAAGATGATCCTGAAGGAGATCAAGAAGAGAATATGGGTAAGGATGAAGAGCAATAGGAAAATGTTGATGAAGGTGAGAATAAAGAGGAAGGTGTTGAGCAAACACTTGAAGTAGAAGAGGAAGAGAATGCTGAAGAGATACAAGAAGAAGATGATAGAAATATGGAAATAATTGAGAAACCTAAAGGGATGCAAACTCAGCAAGGAGGGAGACAAGAAGAATAAGGCTCACCTCCAGTAGCATTAGTCTGATCTATAGCGAACTCTGCGGCCAACACCTCATAATGGTTTCAATCCTAGCAGTTGTCAGATCCCATAAGAAGAGAATGATCTTGCAAATGTCATGAGGAAGTTATTTGGTTGAGCTTTTAAATAGGATCAATCCCCTACTGATGGAACAAATATTTTACCTCTTACATTGCTTCCATATAAATCGTTATCCATTGAATATATCTTCAAATTTTCAAGTGGGCAACAATCATATGGAAGCAATATTCTAAGACATATTTTGTAGCTAATTGAAGTCCATCCTCCTATTCCATTTCCTTCATTCCATTTTTCTATCATAATTTACCCTTGCCATTCCATCCCTTCATTCATTTCATCCATCATTTTCATTTACATATATTATTGTAAATCATTTCTTGCCATCATTCCCTATTTTTTCCTATCCATTCAAGTTTTGACTCTATGTACCCGAAGGATAAGGCTCTAAGTTTTGCAACTCTACCAGCAATGTCCCCCTAGGAGGCACCATAATGTAGGCCCAAAAGGCTACATACTTAGAAAATTTTGTAAAAATCTCAAAAAATTCTAAGTGTGAAAGAGTGTCTTTGGGCCGTAGTTGCTCCTAGTGTCGACTAGCTCCAGGCCACAGTCAGTGTGATAAAAATGGAGGGATCTCAAATTTGGATTATGGCTCACAGTAAGGTTCCACATCCTACATTATATAATGGTCTCCATACCATACACAACACCATTTTGTGCTAGGCCATAGTCAACACAATCAAATGGGATAAATTCATGTTTCAAAGTGTAGCCTTGCAACAATAAGCTCTAGATCACACTCAATGTAGGCAAGATCCAGGTTATGGTTAGCATGGTCAAAGTGCAAGGGAGAACAAGTTTAATCTTGACCCAAAGTAAGTTGTAGTACGTAAGTGGAATTATGTGAGTTTATTTAAGTGAATAGTTTGATTATGGACGCGCACCACCTAGACTGGTTCTAGGCCATAGTCAGCATGGTCAAACCGGCTAGTTCTCAAATCTAGAATGTGACCCAGATTAGGGTTCTCATGTCATGATCAAACTTTATTTTGGAGCAAACAAGAGGAATAGGATGCGGTCGTGTCCCATTCAAGCAAGCTCTAGACCATAGTCAATGTGGTCAAACTTGTAATATTTGTGATTCAAAGTGCAATCGAACAACACTAGGCTCCAAACCGCACTCAGTGCAAGCCAAATCAATATTTTACTCAACACGATAAAACCAGTAAAATTTGCAATCCAAAGTGTAGCCCAGGGTAGGATTTCACATTGCAAATGATGAAAGTTGCTCAAGACCAATGTACTAAGGAGGGTCCCATCTCAGAGCAGGTTCTAGGCTATGGGCTAGCTCCAAGCCATGATCAACCTAGTTAAATTTATCCTATGATAGAAAATAAGTACAAATTTGAGACTCCAAAAGAGAGAATGAAGCATCTCTAGGCCACATCCATTGAAAAAAGAGTAAGCTTTTCTAAAGCTTCGATCTTAGCCAATCATTGGCAGATCGACGAGCGACATTAAAGTTTGGTTTAGGATGAGCATAGAATGAAGATTTCATCATGGCATAAAGATGATAAAATCAAAAACTTCATTTGAGCTGAATATTGTTAAGATAGGAAGATGAAGCATTAGATTCAATCTTAGATCCATGATGGAGAGTGACCACAAGAATAGGTGACGGCTTGGATGCATTCTTGGCAAGATCTTACAGTTGGAATCCATGAAGACCAAGCAAGTTGTAGAGACCAATTGCAAAAAATCAATGGAGCATGATCACTTTAGTCTTTGATCAAATAGGAGATTGCCACATCAACATCTTGTTGGCTTGGCACTCTAATTTCCTTGTAATGCTCATATTTCTTAGAATCTATTGTAAAAACTATAAATAGATGCCATGACCTCCTTTCAAAAGGTTAGCTCTAAAGTGTTTGCTTGTGCTACTACTATAATTTCCTGCAAATTAATGAAAAGGAGCATTACTTGGAATGTTTACCTTAGACTTGCATCTTCATGCCTTATGAATACTATCTTGTGAAGTCATTTCTACTATTGCTGCTATGGTTAGTGTATTCTACTAATTTGGATTGCTAACTTAGAGCAAATTGGAATGATTCATGTCTGAATGTATGCTTGTAAGAAGTCATTTATGTTAGTCAAGGTGTTAATCTAATTCTATTAATTTGGATTATTAATACTTTAGATGTTTGGAATGATTCTTGGAGTATGCAATTGCTCTTAATGTTGAAGATGGCAAAGTTTTGAATGTTGTTAGTTCTAAGTGATATTCTAGAAGTTAAGCTATCAAGGGTTCTTTATAGATGCCTATGATGTTAGCTTTATTCATCCACCATTGATTCATTTATTTCTTAACCCTTCTTATTTCTATCCCTATCCTTTATACATTTAACTGAGCTTAAATGAGTCAACATTTAGTAAGTTGACAAGGAATACCAACCTACTATGGAGGTTGGGTTAAAGTATTTTGACCCATCCAATGTGTGGTTTGGGCTATGATTAGTGGGTGCTCACCTTTCAAATCATTGTGGATGATAGTCACAGTTCAATTTTACCTTGATGTCAATCTAAGCCACAACATGTACACATTCCAATATGTACAACTTCACTCTTCTTATAGGGTAAACTCATAGTCCTCGGTGAGGGTGAAACTTGGCAAGATATAGAAGAGGTTCTTGAAGAAAAGGATTGACTTATTCCTATGATGAAATATTGATTAGAGGTTCCTCACTCACCTTTATATTTTCAAGATGCTTTGTGAGATGAGAAGAAGAAATTGAATAAGAAGAAAGAGAAGAAGAAAGAGATACTGAAGGATAAGAAGATCTGATTGAGCTTGCTCAACCATTAAACATTATTGGAATGGATGAGGGTCACCCGAAATGGTGATAAGTTGATTTTTGAATTATAACTTCAATCATTGATGAAAAGTAGAAGGGACAACCCTCATTACATAAATCCAAGGACATCTAAGTAGAATATTAAAATATTCGGGGTAAGGCACTGCATAAAACAAGTATCTAAGATCTTAGATCTAACACTAGGGGGGGATATAATGCCACAGGCCTCTTGGGCTCATTTTTGAAAGCTTTGATGATGACATCATATCTAGTTAAATCTTCCTCTTTTTAATCCAAAATTTTGGAGAAATTGAAAAGTGCATAGATTGAGGGAAGAATCATTATCTATCAAATTTTTCTTGATAAATGTTTTCCTAATAAATAGAGTGATGTAGAGGTAAGAATACCCTTGCAAGTTTGAGGAAGGTATACCATCATATAAAAATTTGATATGATGTATCCCAAGATAACCTACAACATCAACTATAGTACTAGAGGAAATATCTTGAGGAACATATTGTTGACTTAGAATCTTCAACAAGGCTTCCCTATGAATAGGAGAAGTTTACAAAAGCTCTAAGAAGGAGACATTGGCTAGGGTACTAGCTAACTATTGTTGAATGTTGAAGGAGACTTTAGATTGTGACCTCAACAATAAAGGTGGGTTTCTACTCTTGTGCTCCATTTTTGGGTATTCTTCAAAACTAAGGGTGGTTTTGAAGGTTGATTGGATGTAGAACTCGTCTCCTATTGAGATTGTTGAGTCTGTTGAACTTGAGTTTGTTGTCTTGTAGTTACCACTACCATACCAACCATATTATTGTAGGATGTGGCACATTATGATATGATACTTGATTAGATTCATGTTGTCCATGCTTAGGTATGGGATCTTGGAAGATTCCCATGTCTTGATTAGTTGTGGGTGCTTGTTGAGTAGGAGGTTGATTGTTTGTTGGAGGATTAGATTGAGGACCCTCTATAAAAATGTGACCTTCATCAATTAATTCTTGAACCACATGTTTATACCTCTTACATGAATTTGTCATGTACCCCTCCACTCTATGATACTCGCAATTTTGATATGGCTTATACCAATTAGTTGTGGTATCTAGTTGCCTTATGGGAGGTAACTCAATCATGTTAGCTTCCAAAGTTGCTTTAGTAACAACAAAATAGGTTGGTTGAGTCTTGTGAATTTTCTTGGTGGGATTTTTTGAGGTTGATGAAGCACCATATTTTGTAGGGTGTTAACAATATTGTTAATAGGCCTACTATCCGTTACCCCATCACTAACTACACACTTGTTTTTATAGTGATTTTCTATGGTCCTATATTCTTCTTTATTTGTCTTAATTTGACCTCTTTGAATAAGGGTTTGTTCTATCCTTATTTCCAAATATATTGCTTGGTCAAAAGAGGTAATAGTTGTTTCCAATTCATATGAAATATCCTCTTGTAAATTTCCAATAAATATCTCCAACATATCTCGAGGAGACAATGTGTATCTTGATCGACTAACTAAATTTCTCCAATAATACAAGAAGTCCAAAAATATTTCATCCTTACCTTGCTTCAAAAGGTATAAATATTTTATAGTCACATTTTTCTCCACATAAGCTCCAAATTGTTGAATGAGCATCTATGTTGTCTATTCAAAAAAATTTAAAGAATGATTAGGTATATGATAATACCATTTCAATGCCATACCACCAAGGCTCTTATGGAACATCTTTAGTAACAACATGTCATCATATATAATATCATGGCATGTTGTCCTAAATATCCTTAAATGCTCAATTAGGTCCTCTATTCCCTTATAAATAGGTAAAATTAACATTGGAAAATGCTTAAGGTAGGGCCTAGAGGTGATGATAGGATCTAGAGGTTTATTGCACATTTCCTTATAGTTGTAGGTGAAACTTGGAGGTTGAATCATATCTATTCTTAAAGCCAATTTTTTCACCATATTTTTCAAGCTTTGCATATCGGTATTGTTGGTGTGCAATACCCCTAGATTCCTTAGGGGAGGGCTATAAGTAGGTTGTTGAAAGAACTTGGCTAATATTGGAGGTAATAACACTATTATGACATGGGTTATGGAAGGGAATGTTTTGTGTGGTATCTTATCATGGGAGGTAACTCACATTTGGTGGAATATAAGCATGAATGTTGAGATGAGCAGAATGAGGAGGAAATTAAGCATAATCATGAGATGTACTACTAGTTGGAGGAACTTGTGGAATTCCTCCAACATTGGTGGTCATAATAGTAGAATATGTAGGTTTATGGAATAGATTAACATTATGAGAAGACTCAAACCAAGGATTGATGTGAATTTTTTGATAAGAAATGGTTTGATGATGAGATGTCCTAGCCTCTTTGATAGGGGTCTCTTCATCCATGGTATTATTCAAGGCTTGTCTGTGTTGCTTATAGAAATTCCAAATATGATCAAATGATTTGAAGGTGAGCTTACCATGAGGACCTTCAATAGGATCAATGTCATCATTATTCTCCAAGTCCTCCTTTCTCTCTAGATCGGGATTCTCCTTGTCAATCTGATCATCCTTTTGATAATTCGCATCAAATTTTGAAAGCTTTCAAATTATTAAGGTTTGGAGCCATAGGATTAAGAGAAAGGACAAGGGAGAAAAATATATCTAAAAATAATGAAAGGAACACAAAAGACATTTTTTTAAGTATTTTCATGTTCAAACTCTATGCAAACAGATTTAATGATCCTGCTTATAGTTGAAAATAAAAAGTAAAGAGACAAAAAGGAAGAGGCTTCCTAATTTGGCCACTAAGAACATGTTTCACGTTTGGGTTCACCAAATATTTAGAGGGGAAAAACTGCTTTGTCGCATATGATTCTTGACAGGATCTGTTGGGAGTTGAGGTGATCGTGGGGGTGTGTTATATTCTCTACACTCAGAGACTTGGGGATCAAAGGGTTCACCAGGAATGGTTTAAGGACTCGCTCCAGGTTTGGGATGAAAATTTTTTGATGTGTATATTGAGCAAACATTTATGTTTGACCTTTCTAAAATCTAAGCTATAGAAAAATGAAAGAACAATGCAAGAAAACAAGGATTAACCCTAGTATGATTCTATATTTTTGATGATGACTAAACCCAAACTTGCAGTAAAATAAATATTTCTATTTTTAACAAGGGTTTATGAGAATGCATAAATAGATTAACCCTAGAGTGCAAGCTATATGTTTTTATTATTTAAATACCTAAAAATAAAAGATCAAATATTTTCTTTTTCTTTTATGATCAAAATCTGAAACAAAAGGGAAAAAATACACATAACAAACAACCTAAATATCTACTAGAGCACTTACCTGATTCAATGGTTTATCCTAGCTTTAACTTGCATCCAAAATATCCAAACAACTTCAAACCTACAAGACAGCTTAAAAAACCCTAGAAAATTTGATCAACGTTTGGGGGCCTACTTAGGCCACTATATGAGTGAGCTTAGAGGCACAACAGTCAAGCCCCCTTGGTCCTTTTAGTTTATCATTCAAAAGTAAATAATCTTTTGATATTTGGAATAAGCAAAAGCAATATGAAATGGACATGCAATAGTGAAATGAAATGAAACGGAAAGCAAGTGAGAGAAAGTTAAAATACAAGAAGCAAATTAGGTTTTTGGAAATAAAAACTTTGCTTCCAAGTCCTAATTGACTAAATTCATACCCTATAATAAGGGGGCATGAATTTGGCTTGCAAAATTCACACCCTGTATGGGCGGGATATGAATTTGGTTTAGATGCACTTTTTGGGCCCCAAAACACCAAAAAATGTGATGCAAAATAGCAAAATATGGAGCTGATAACTAATAATACAAGTAAATAACCTAGTTAGTTGATGGATGAAGCTAGGAGTAATGAGAATATTAAGGAAGCACTCAATAATGGTGGACTTCTCCAACGATCAAGACTCCTCCACTTGATCCCCAAGGGCAGGGAAAATAGCAAAAATAGCAAATCGCAATAGAAGAACACTTGTTAGTGAACAATGAGAGAGTTTAGAATTTAGGATTCTCTAGAAATATTGACTTGTTTTTTTCTTGGGAAGAATTAGAATCCAATCCTCTATTTATAAGAGGTTTGAAGGGATAAAATGGTGAGAAAACAAGAGTTCACCGTGGGCAAGGGTCGACACCAAAATAGGTCGACAAGGGGTGGGGTTTTTGATAGAAAAACCCCTAGAATTCCAAATTTATACCTAGTAATTACAAGGCATGAATATGGTAAGCCAAATTTGTGCCTCATACGGGACAATAACGAATTTGGGATAACTAGACCCATGTGCAATTTTTAGTATTTTGGTGGACCAAACGATGTCATAATAGGACAAAACTTATACCATTGAAAAAATATTTTCAAGCCCAATCCAATGGTAGTGATTTTGAAAATAATGGAGAAGATTTAATAAGAGAAAATTTAGCTCAAATATGACCTGAATTTTTTGAGAGGAAATCTAAGGATCTAAGGAAAATGACTCATCTTAATGGGTCAATTTTCCATGTCTACACTCTCTTAGAGTGTCTTGAGTTTGATGTAGCTCAAAATATGGATTTAATCAGAATATCCAACTAGTAGGATCTTGATCTTGTTGTAAAAATCTAATTTTATGGTGTGGGTGTAGTGGTTAAGGTATGTTGTCCTTATACAATATTTTATAAATTTTCTATGGGTTTAGTGGAAATGGGATTTTTTCACCTTGTTGAAATGCTTCTCATACATCCTATATAGTGTTAAAAATACCAATGGTAAACATCGAGATGTTTTGTATGTTGTGTTGCATTTGATCCATCATATCCATCTTTATTATCCCATTAATCAAGGAGTCTTAGTCAAAACTTTGAAACTAATCCCTAAATTCTTATAGTTCCTTCACCTCTTCACTCACTTTTTCTAAATAATAATCTTATGGTCACCATATTGTAGCCATTTTATAAAAACTCAAGTGTTTGGAATGTGTTATGGATGCTTTATACCAAAGTGATCAAGATGAAGAGGCAATCATATTGCACCTAGCCAAAATTTGACCTTTTTAGTGGCCAAAACTAGTTGTTGGTGTTGTATATCAAAATGATTATTCCAACGAGACAATTGCAAGAGGATAGGTCTGAAAGTGGTATTTTTAAATCCATGTGTACCTATAATCCTTGGTTACTACACCCTTCAAGATGATTCATTTTATCAAAATTGGTAAATTCCTCATATTTTATAAGATATTACACCTAAAACTTTCTACCTACTACTCAATGCCCTTTTAAAACCCTTGTAATCCCTTAATATTTTGATTATACCTCTATTTCTTCTACCTTGTAACTACTGCCTAGTTCTACAAACTCTTGAATATTCTTTGAAAATGCACTCTGCTTAGGTCAAATTCTAGTGTCTTTCAAATCACTCTCTCAATATGCCCAAAGGTCCTTATAGGATTTTTTTGGGTGTGTTAGGCTAGGATTTGTTTATTTTGTGGGCATGCAGATATATTGATATCATTTGTAGATAATGTCATGCCTGATACTTCAAGGCACTAACTACAAAGGATTCCATCATTCTTGTAGTTGTATTGCTTATCTCCAAAGTATAATGTGAGTATATTTCGAAGGCTAGTCACTTATTGGTGCATTACAAAATACAAATTATATGTATATTCCTTTGGATAAAAGCTTATATTCGTAGGGGATCTTCCAATATACCTTAAGAGTATATGAGATCTCATAGTCATGTACAAATGATGTCTAAGGCTTGGGTATTAAATTTGGATCATCGCTCACTTCATTAGACATTTTATGGACAATCTAGCTTAGCTAATAATGACAATTTCTTTATGATATTTTAAAACCCCCAACACAAGGTTTCTATTCTAATAAATCTAGAGGACAAAAAAATTGAGTGCTTCAGATGGCTGCAAAAAAAATTGCAAAAATATAAAGGTTATGTTGGCATTTTTGCCACATTTATTTTATTGTTGTTTATTCATGCATTAGATGTTGAAATTCTCACTTCTATACAGGTTTTGATGCAAAAAATGCCTAAGTCCGAAGACTGTCACGATATCACGACAAAAAGCAGCATGGAGGACAAAATTTCAAAACCGTCGCGATATCATGACATGTCGCGTTATCGCGGGTCTTTCGAGGAGAGAGAAATCAAAAGCCAAAGGTGTCGCGAAATCGCGACTTGTCACAGTTTCACGACGCAAAAGGGCAGAAAAGAGCAAAGTCGGAAACTGTCACGATTTCGTGACGTGTTCCAAAATCGCGGTCAACGCAGTCAACGGCAGCAGGGGGTAAAACCGTCGCGAAATCACGACGCGTCAAAAAATCGTGGTCAACATGGTCAACGAGGGAAGCGCAGCAAAATTATCGCAAAATCGTGACATGTCGTGTTTTCGCGACTTATAATGGCATGGAGCAGAGCAGGGTAAAACCGTCACGAAATCGTGACATAACTAAGCGATAGGCAATGAGACTCAACTTGGTAGCGATATCATGACAGAATACTGATCACAGTGCAAAAGGCGGAAGACGTAGCAAAATCGCTACGTGTTGCGTGGTCGCGGCAAGATGCAGACAGAAAGGCTTAAGGAATGAATACGTCATGATTTTGTGACATTTGTGGGATAAATCCAAGCAAGACGAAGACGTAGCGAAATCGCTACGTGTTGCGTGGTCGCGGTTAAGGTGGATGAAAAAGTTGAAGGCACGAATGGCATCGCGATTTCGTGACACTTTTGTAAATGAGACCAAGCATGAAGCGTGTCACGATTTCGTGACACATTGTTGAAGAAGGACCAAGTGCAGAAAGTTGTAGCGAAATCGTGACATGTCAGATTTTCATGACTTAGAAGAGAAGATTGAGCAGCGGCGAGATAGTGTAGCGATTTCGTGACTTGCTTGGTTTTCGTGACCCGGAGATAACGATGAAGGTGCCGACAGGAAGATGTAGCGAAATCATGCATTGTCATATTTTCGTGGCAACAGGGCAAAGAAGGAACATAATTGTATGGAACGTCACGAAATCGTGACGCGTCGCATTTTCACGGTTCAAGGTAGCGAAGGAGACAAAGGAGCCAAATATGTCATGATTTCGTGACATGGTTGATTTTCATGATCCAAAAGTAAGGAAAGTGTACGGAGCAGAAAGACGTCACGATTTCATGACCTGTCGCGTTTTCGTGACCTGTTACAGTTTCGCGCCAGAATGCAGTTCAAACGGCCCGATGTAGTTTTGTGAGTTTCGATGATTCAAAGCACACCATAATTAAATGTTTTGCTGCTTTTCAATGCGAGCAAGGTAGAAGAACGTGTCCAAGCCATCAGAATTAAAGATTTCCATTATTCAAAGCGGTTGTTCATGGTTTTTCTAACGGTCCAAGCATATTTCAAGAATGACCATTTAATGAAGATGACCGACTCCTTGTTTCGAGGCTGGTTTAAGAGGAGCATTTCCTTGTTTTCGTTGCATAGGTTGTAGATCTCGAGGAAGTCCGTTGCAAGTTTTAAATGTTGTAAAGAAGCAAGACTTCTATATAAAGCAATGTAGATCTCAGAAAAAGGGATCGGGAGTTTGAGAGACAGTGTTGCATGAAAGCTTTCAAGTTGTTTTGCATGAATGAAAGAGACTTGGCCTCTGATTTGGCAAACGTCTTTCTATGTGATCTCCTTCTGTTTCATGTATTTCTCAGTTATGCTCATTTTTCTAATTTGTTGTTAGATTCAAATTCTGCATTTGAGTTTGAATGTTGCTATAAGAAAGTGAGTTCTGGAATGCAATTCTGAAGGTTGTTTGCGCAAGATCGTAATTGGATTACGTTGTAGTTTTTATTATTATATGTTGTTCATACACTTGAGGTTTAATTCTTGCTGAGTTTCTTCCCGATCTAACAAATTCGGCCTACGGCTATATTTCCCATCTCTTTCCATGTATTTCTTGTTTCTTTTTGCACATTTATAATTCCTTTCCAGCAACTTTAATCTGAAATCAAACTTAGTTTTAGTAAGGGAACCAGCCCTCTCTGGAGATTGGTCTGGGAGACATCTCTTTCTCCTAGCCTTTCAATGTTGGCCGGGTCTAGGGTGCATAGTTTTTAGAAAATCCTTTCCTGTGGCAGATTCGTGACCAACAGTTTTTGGCACGCCCGGTGGGACAGACTTCTTCTATCTCAAAAGATCCATAATCGGTGAGATTGTATGTTTCATTGTTTAACACCCGGAGGTATCAAGATTTTGATGAGCTGTCTTGACCTCATAGCGGAGATTTGTAAGTTCATCTGGCGACTTTGCTGAGTTGAAGATCCGAATTTCTGAATCGTGGACACCTGCTTTTAAAGTTAAAAGAATGTTAATGGCAAGGGTTTGTCCTAGATGGGATGATCCTGGCCCTCTGAATCTCCAAATTTGGCATGAGATTCCCAAAGGTGCCCTGAAAGCTCTAACAAAATATGATGGCACCGAGGGCATGGCTCTAGAGCATGTTGAAGATGTTGTTGCTTTGTCAATCATCCATGATATAGTTCATGAAGATGTCATGATCCGACTTCTGGTTCTGTCTTTGCAAGGAAGAGCATTACAGTGGTACAGACTTCTCGGGTGTCAAAGCATCAGCTCATGGGATGACTTAGCAGGAGCACTAATTAGAAGATTTGATGAAGATCCCTTTAACGGCTCTCAGGATCCCTTTCAATTTTTAATGTACATCGCAAGAGCACCTCTAGAGAGCATCACAGACTTCAATGTCCGATTCTTGAGAAGCTGGAAGAGAATTCCAGAGAAGATCCGACCGACACCCACCCAAGCCCACCTCTTCTATGTTCGAGCTTTCCATTCTGACATAGGCCTCCTCTTGCTGCAATCAGGTGAACGAAGGTTCCCTCAAATCTTTGAGGAAGCAGTGCGAGCGGAGCAGCTTTTGCTCCTATCAGGAAAATTACCGTGGGAAGAAGCTCCATTACCTTATCCGATAGTTGTTGTTCCTGTTTATCCAACATAGTATTCATCATGGCAGATCCCACATACTATGCAGAGACCTGAGATGCAGCTATGTGGAGCTCAAGAGCTAGATTTCATCCAAAGCCAACGATGGGAATATGCAAGCACTTTCCCAGCAATGAACCATATGGTTGCTTGCAATGTCTATCAAGAGATGGGCCAAGGAGAGGAACAGATTCAAGTTCCAGGACCTGAGCACCAAGAGGGCACTGTGCACAACATGCAAGTATTTAGCCGAAATCTATTGAGCATGCCTCATCAAGAGGAAGAGTCTGAAGAGATCCTGGAGAAAGGACTGTTGCTGGACAATTTTTGTGATCGAATCCGAGAGTTGGAAGAACCCGTTCTCAGTCCACAATCAAGGGAACCCTTCAAGATGGTGGTATTGGCTTCAGCCATTACTACAACTGGTACCTATAGGAGCCTGTCATGTGGTAAATTTCTTTGCTACATTATTTGTCGATTGTGTGGGTATTGGCATGCAGGATAACTTGCCCATGTCTGCAACATGGAGAACTTCAGGAAGAGGTCATCCCAATTTCAAGGACCGACTCAAGTATGATCAGATCTGGTCGGGACACTGCAGATTTATCGGATAACCCCTAAGACTGGGTTTGTGGTGACGACATGCCAATCATGTCGTAAACTATTGTATATAGCAAAAAAAAAAAGAGAAAAAAAAAAAAGAAAAAAAAAAGAAGTATTGTTTTTCTTTATCAGCTTCGGCTCTTTTTGCATGCGAGCCCGCAGGTACGTGTTTTTCTTTCTTTTTCTTCTTCTATCCCAGCAGTTAGTGGCTTCCTATTAATTTCTTCCTTCCCCTTCTTCACTCTTTCTTCCCTTCCCTTCTCTATTCCCTTCTTCTCCTACTCCTTTTCTTCTGCAAGTAATCAAGCCACTGCTGTTGTTTCTTTTTCCCTTCCTGTTATTCCCGCTTCTTCTTATCCTTTTCTTCTAAGTTCTCTGTCATTTTAGCATTTATCACAGTTTATCCATGGTTCACACCTCTTTCATCATAATCACTTCCATTCCATTATTCTATTCACCTCCATTTCCCTTTCATAGCAGCTGGTAGCACAGAGGCACTTTGTTACTGTATCTACCGCCTCACTTTCCCTCACTCCATCATTCCATCATATCACCATTCCATTCGCATTCCACAGTTCCCACTCCAGGATCTCGTTTCATGCATTTCCATTTTGCAACCCCTGGTGCTTTCATGGAGATTCTTTTATAGCACCTGGTTAGCTAAGCCAAATACAGATTCTTTGAGTTTCATTCATTCAGCAAGTGTTGTTGCAGCAGTCCGCCGAGATGTACCCCAGTAGCCAGCTTTCTGTTCTCAGTTTTCATGACTCTGTTGCCCAATGGTTTCAGGCCTGGGATTCGTGCATATAGCAGAACTGTATATCCCACGAGCCGCCAAGAATGTTGGCATTTTTGCCACATTTATTTGATTGTTGTTTATTCATGCATTAGATGTTGAAATTCTCACTTCTATACAGGTTTTGATGCAAAAAATGCCTAAGTCCGAAGATTGTCATGATATCGCGACAAAAAGTAGCATGGAGGGCAAAATTTCAAAACCGTCACGATATCGCGACATGTCGCGTTATCACGGGTCTTTCGAGGAGAGAGAAATCAAAAGCCAAAGGTGTCACGAAATCATGACTTGTCACAGTTTCATGGCGCAAAAGGGCAGAAAAGAGCAAAGTCAAAAACTGTCATGATTTCGTGACGTGTTCCAAAATCGCGGTCAACACAGTCAACGGTAGCAAGGGGTAAAACCGTCATGAAATCGTGACACATCAAAAAATCATGGTCAACATGGTCAACAAGGGGAGCACAGCAAAATTGTAGTGAAATCATGACATGTCGCATTTTTGCGACTTATAATGGCATGGAGCAGAGCAGGGTAAAACCGTCGCGAAATCGTGACATAACTAAGCGACAGGCAATGAGACTCAACTTGGTAGCGATATCGTGATAGAATACTGATCACAGCGCAAAAGGTGAAAGACGTAGCGAAATCGCTACGTGTTGCGTGGTCGCGGCAAGATGCAGAAGAAAAGGCTTAAGGAATGAATACATCGCGATTTCGTGACATTTGTGGGATAAAGCCAAGCAAGACGAAGACATAGCGAAATCGCTACGTGTTGCGTGGTCGAGGTTAAGGTGGATGAAAAAGTTGAAGGCACGAATGGCATCGCGATTTTGTGACACTTTTGTAAATGAGACCAAGCACGAAGCAGATGTTGCGATTTCATGACACATTGTTGAAGAAGGACCAAGTGCAGAAAGTTGTAGCGAAATCGCGACATGTCGGATTTTTGTGACTTAGAAGAGAAGATTGAGCAGCGGCGAGATAGTGTAGCGATTTCGTGACTTGCTTGGTTTTCATGACCTGGAGATAACGATGAAGGTGCCGACGGGAAGATGTAGCGAAATCGCGCATTGTCATATTTTCGTGGCAACAGGGCAGAGAAGGAACATAATTGTACGAAACGTCGCGAAATCGCGACGCGTCACGTTTTCATGATTCAAGGTAGCGAAGGAGACAAAGGAGCCAAATATGTCGTGATTTTGTGACATGGTTGATTTTCGCGATCCGAAAGTAAGGAAAGTGTACGAAGCAAAAAGACGTCGCGATTTCGTGACCTACGTTACAGTTTCACGCTAGAATGCAGTTCAAACGGCCCGATGTAGTTTTGTGAGTTTCGATGATTCAAAGCACACCAAAATTAAATGTTTTGCTGCTTTTCGATGCGAGCAAGGTAGAAGAACGTGTCCAAGCCATCAGAATTAAATATTTCCATTATTCAAAGCGGTTGTTCATGGTTTTTCTAACGGTCCAAGCATATTTCAAGAATGACCATTTAATGAAGACGACTGACTCCTTGTTTTGAGGCTGGTTTAAGAGGAGCATTTCCTTGTTTTCGTTGCATAGGTTGTAGATCTCGAGGAAGTCCGTTGCAAGTTTTAAATGTTGTAAAGAAGCAAGACTTCTATATAAAGCAATGTAGATCTCAGAAAAAGGGATCGGGAGTTTGAGAGACAGTGTTGCATGAAAGCTTTCAAGTTGTTTTGCATGAATGAAAGAGACTTGGCCTCTGATTTGGCAAACATCTTTCTGTGTGATCTCCTTATGTTTCATGTATTTCTCAGTTATGCTTGTTTTTCTAATTTGCTGTTAGATTCAAATTCTGCATTTGAGTTTGAATGTTGCTATAAGAAAGTGAGTTCTGGAATGCAATTCTGAAGGTTGTTTGCGCAAGATCGTAACTGGATTACGCTGTAGTTTTTATTATTATATGTTGTTCATACACTTGAGGTTTAATTCTTGCTGAGTTTCTTCCCGATCTAACAAATTCGGCCTACGGCTATATTTCCCATCTCTTTCCATGTATTTCCTGTTTCTTTCTGCACATTTATAATTCCTTTCCAGCAACTTTAATCTAAAATCAAACTTAGTTTTAGTAAGGGAACTAGCCCTCTCTGGAGATTGGTCTGGGAGACATCTCTTTCTCCCAGCCTTTCAATGTTGGCCGGGTCTAGGGTGCATAGTTTTTAGAAAATCCTTTCCTGTGGCAGATTCATGACCAACAGGTTACTAATTGAACGAATATATGGATAAAACAAGTTATTGAAATAGATGTGGAAAAAAATACAAATAGAATCGTTGTTGTGATGAAACCATCCCTAGATTGGGCTCTAATACCAATTGTAAGGATTCTACTTGCATGAATTAATTGAAACATAAAATAAACTCACAAGAAAACACAATTTTGCATACTTAACACAAATAGCAACAATTTTATTAATCACACTAAGGAGTTTACAGTGTATCGTAGGTCGCTTTGAGGGGGTAACCTCCTTTATGAGCAATGCTCAATATAATATAATTCTTAAATATGCCTTTACCTCTCTTATAATGTAATTGTAGCACCCTAAAATTGGTGCAGTAAAACCTTAATAATTACACTTACTCTAGTAAATAATTCAAATTCAAATTTCAACCTCCAAAACCGCTCCCAAACCGCCGTTTAACCCGTTTCCTCCTTTTTCGTACCATTTTTAGAGTTTTTTTTGTCCATTTGATGATATCGTCTTCGATAAGACGATATCGCCTCAAATTGGATGATTTCGTCTGGCGTAGGACGTCCAGACGATCTCGTCCCAAACTGATTTGTGCATAGTTGGACTCTGTTCCAACGGTGTCTCTAATCTGGGCAGAAGCGTGTCTGCGCCATTAGAGACCTCCCCTGTTGGAGATCTCCCAAATTGGGATGATCTCCAACCTCCCAACCTCTATCCTAAGCCTATTTAATCCTAGGCCCTCCCCCTTGGCATTCCCCTGGCTGAAATTCCCTGTAACTCGAATTCTACACGCACTAGACCATCTTAAAACACTGTTTGCATTCACATTTTTTCAAGTTTTTTTGTAGGAACTTCATTGTTTTTTAGCCGAAGCAAGCTCAGTTCGTCTCAGATGATCTCGTACAATCTCGGACGATCTTGACCCAATTCCAGATGATTTCGACTGTAGTTCACATTGGGGGCAATCAATGCCCAGAGTTTGCATTTCTTCATCCTTTTTCTGTTGTATTATTCTACATTTAGTTAATTCTATGGTTATTCTTTATTATTCTGCATCTTGGAGTTCACCCATGTAGCTTTAATGCATAATAAAAGCATAAATTGTCATTAGATCGTTATAATGCATTCGTGTCTTAGCTTGATATTATCATTTTAATGTTCTTACTGCCATTTTACATCATTACCCTCTGTTATCATAGTTGCATTCTCTGTATTTTGCATCTATTTTTTTGTTTGTAGGTCTCTGACGAATTCATCAGATCTCAGATGATTTTGTTATATAGGATACGATCCTGTCGAATTCCAGACGATCCTGACTACTTCAAAAATCAGAATCTCCATCAGACATTTAGATCAGGTATGGGTCTTTAATCCGTCTTGTTCTTTCTGTTTTTCTGTCCAAATCTGTTTCTGTCTTCATTTAAATCTGCATTTCATATAGAATAGCTTAGACGCATTTTGGCCAAACCTAGGACTTGGATGACTAAAGCTAAAACGAAACACATCAAACACATTCCCAACCTAGGTGTGGAAACTGCCATTCAAACGTTTCCTGGTGAACCCACCATCCATCAAAAAATCACCATAATACACCTCCCTCGAGAGGTGGGACCTTCGCAAAGCCTCTCAGTCCGAGGTACCGTGTCATCCTTTTCACATCCCCCTTCCGGGCATGGATCCTATAGCCTGAAGGTAAGGGTATGAAATATTTGGAGCAATACATTTTGGTGAACTCGACGTGAATGCATTTAAAACCTTTTGAAAACAAAAAACAAAAAAAAATAAAACAACTAAAAACATAGATGCATTTCAAATCATTTAAAACTAATAAGTTGCATATCATGTTTAGATGGTAGCTCCTAAGAAAATATTAGTAGTTACTATAAATGTTGAAAACCAATTAGCAGCCATAGAAATCAATTTTGTTCTTAGTGTGCCTGAAACAGATAGAAATCAACTTTTGTGGGACGAACTTGATAGAAGACTAAGTGTCATTTCATCTAGGTCAACAAAACTTAAACAAATCAAGAGGCTTGTCCTAGATAGAATTATGGATCCTCATCAACTCGTCTTTTATCATGAACTTCAGAGAGCCTCCCATAGATGGTTAGCTTATAGGAGAGCTCTGGTGTCTTCAGAATTGTTCACCTTCAAGGAATACCTCGAGAACGCAGCCATTATACACCAGTTCCTAGGTCATGTAGAAGACCAAGAGGTTGTTCTTACAGATAGGGAAAGATGGAATAGAGTTCCTCGAGCTATGTTATATTAATATTATTGCCATGAGCTTTACTTCTATCAACCAGAATCTGAGACAGATAATATCACTATAGCTCTTTTCATTAAATTTTTGAAAGAAAATTTTCAATTTGAAGAAGAACACTTCATGACTCCTGAAGAACTCGAGCCCATTAATGATATTTATAAATTGTTTATAGAAAGCTAGATCATTACTTTTAGTATTATTTATTGCATTTATTGTGTTGTTTGTTATCTTTACAATATTATTACAAAAACAAGAAAAACTAAAAAACATAACAAAAACCAAAACCTTTCATTTTAAATATTGTAGTAGGTATATAATTAATATATACCTCTTAAGCTTGTTGCATATATATATATATTTGCTGAAATCTAAATTAAGCACAATGCCTAAACTTAGGAATGGTAAACAAACTGAAGGAGAAGAAGAAGATTGGTTAGAAGATAAAACTAGAAACCCAAATCTCCTTCCTGAGGATCCAATTCCGGAAGGAGAAACTCTAGATCAACCGGAAGATGACCTAGGTGAAGACAATGAACAAGAAGATAATGTTAAAGAGGATGGATCCTCATCCCCTAGTGTAGCTCCAGATGGAACTATTGCTTTTGACAACTTAGATCATTTTTGGAAATTTTTCAATAATAACATTGGTGCTCGTAATATGGCAGTTCGTATTGATAAAGGGCAAATTAGTGACACTCAAGCAGCCATGGAACATATGTTTGATGTGCACACTAATCCCTTGTCTTTCATTGATCAATAAAGTGATAAGGTTGGACCATCCAATAGAGATATGGTCACTATGATTCAGAACATGCCAAAACAACAGATTACCCAACCTCCTAAGGAACCTGTTATTCAGCCTAAAATCATTCCCACACAAAAGAAAACTTCCTTCACTGCTTTACTTCACCAAACTATTGATCAATATGCTTCAAGTAAACAAAAACCTAAAATAAAGCCAAACACCAATTTTCAACAATCTAGAATACAGCATAATACAACTTCAAAATTCCCTCATAACACCTTTCCTACCAACAATTTACACAATAGCAACATAGCATCTAATCTTCATGTCCCTCCATCATATGCTCACAAATCCCATATCAATGCCCTACCGAACCAATATGGTGGGCAAACTAGTAATCTGGAAGCCATGGTGAAACAGTTAGCTTTGCGTATGGACCAGATAGATCCTTATCGTCCCTCGTACAATTATCGAGAGATATGTAGTCAACCTTTGGATCCCATAGTTGTAGCACAATCGTACCCTAAGCATTTTCCCATGCCCATCCTGCCTATATATAAAGGAACCGAAGATCCCATAGAGCATTTTCACATGTTTAGGATAGCATGTCATGATATATCACATGATGACTTGCTATTACTAAAAATGTTCCCAAAAATTTTAGGTGGAATGGCATTAGAGTGGTACTATCAATTGCCCACTCATTCTTTGAGAAACTTTGAAGAAATAGTCGAATCTTTTGTCCATCAATTTAGTGCCTACATCGAGAGGCATGTAACCATTAAATATTTATACAACTTAAAACAAGACAAGGATGAATGTTTTGCCGATTTCTTAGCTAGATGGAGGCAGTTGACAGGAAAATTGCACTTTGTGCTACCTTATAGGGAAATGTTGGACATTTTTATTAATAATTTACAAGAACAAATATCTTATGAGCTATCAATCGCTACTTTAACTACCTTCGATCAGGCTATAGATTTATCTCGAAGAGTAGAAGATGCCCTCATTAGGAGAGGCCAACTTAGGAAGAAGGATGATGAGAAAACATCCAGAAATCAGTATAAAAATAAACAAGTTGTAGGTGACGGAGTCACTGACAGCAGAAATGTTGCTAATATCAATGCAACGAAAACAATAGAAAAATTTATATTAAAACCGCCTGATAAGCCTCCTCGAGAATTTACTAGATTGAATCAACCATTATCAACTATTTTACCTCAATTACTCGAAAGAGGTTTGATCCAATTACCAGCTATTCGGGAACCTGATCCAACTATACCCGGATACAGAGCTGACTTACACTATGATTTCCATAGAGGGCCTGGACACTATACCAATGCTTGTAAAAGGTTGAAACATAAAATACAGGATCTGATTGATAATAATGAAATGGAGGTGCAAGCCTTCCAACCTAAACAAAATGCTCCTAATAATCCTCAAAAGACCATTCCCCAAAATCAAAATCAAAATGCTAATCAATCATTAGGCATATTTCAACACCCTTTACCAAGACATGGTAAAGAGGTGGCCAATCAAATCGAACATCATAATGTTCCTCCTCCTACCCGATATGTAGGGACCATTAGTGGACATTTACTTAATCATGATCCTCAAATATTTGACACAACTTTATCCATGGTCACAACCAGGCCCCTACATAATTTTCAAACTCCAGATCCTAGTGATATAGAATTAGATACTGAAAGTGACATGGACATCACTTCAAACCAATCGAATAGTTCTAAAAACGAATCAAATCCTATTCAACCCATCACAGATGCTATGGTTCCAAAATAACCATTTCCTAGAAGAGTTACTACTCGACCCTCTTCTAATCAATTCCTCCCAAATGAACAAGCCATAAACGCTCAACCGAGACCAGTTCAGCATCTTCAATATAACATTGTAGGTACCATTGGAGTCGTTACCCGACAACAGGCTCAAAATTCTCAACAAGAACCAAACCAGAATGATGGATCAGCTCCATTTGCTTTGAAAAATCCCAATAAATGGAATCATGCTTCCAATGTTCAACTTAAAACCCCTTACAATATTAATGAGCAATTATCTAATACTACAGCCAGAATTTCCCTTTTGGATTTATTAAGATCTTCTCCTATCCATAGGGATGAGTTGATGCTTACATTAAGCCAAATGATGGTACCTCAAAATATTCAACCTGAAGCCATGGCCAATACTATCATCACTCGAGAAGTTGATTGTATTGACTTCCGAGATAAAGATATCCCACAACACAGTTTACATAAGGATAATCCCTTATATATTACCGCTCTAATTGGAGATGTAGCTATTAAAAGAGTCCTGATTGATAATGGTTCATCTCTAAACATTTGCACTTTTGACTTCTACCAACGATTTGGCTTTAGAAGTGATGAAATGAAGAAAACTGACATGATTATCAAAGCTTTCAATGACGAAACACAAGAAATGTGTGGAGTTATTACCATCCCATTGCAAGTTGGTCCTCGAACTCTATATACCACCATGTTTATTGTACATTGCCTCGCATCGTACAATATACTCTTGGGTCGTCCTTGGATCAATGCAATACGGGCTGTCCCATCAACTTTACACCAATGTGTTAAATTCGAATTTAAAAATCAGTTGGTCACTATCCACGGTGATCCTAGACCTTTTGATATGTGTGCTTTGGCAGAACCTCGTTGGAGTGCAATTTTGCCCCGCTCTGTCATCCACACATCCTAATTCTTATTTTTCATCTAAAACTGTGAAACACACAACCATAGCTTCACCTATTTCCCCTCCATTAATTTCATCCTCATATATAGATCAACAATCTTCTAAACAAACCACTCTAGAACCTCAAAAAGATCTTCAATCCAATACCAATCCGTCATGTTCCATCCCCATAATTTCAAAACCTATAGACCCATCTATTAACACTTCCACATTATCAACATCTATCATACCTTCCATATCTAAATATATAGGGAATGATCCTTCTACATCTTATGCTCTTTCTGATGAACTTTTACCGGATTTATCCACAATCTTAATATCAGAAAAAACAAATGCTTTTATGCAAGATTCAATTCTTTTAAATAACTTGTCGCCATATCCTCGTACTTTGGGCCTCCCACAACCTATGGGAAGTACTTACCAAGTTGGGAGTTGTGCCTTCATTTATAAAGGATATGACTGGGGAAGAATCCCTCGAAATATCAAACCTCATCATGAGGGATACGCTCGATGTTATTTTACCAATGAATATATTAAAGCTAAACCCATATTGCTTAAAATGGGATATAAAGGGAAAGGCTTGGGACCTTTCCAAAATGGCATGAAAGAACCTTTCGAGGTAGAACCGTGGCCTGCCCGCTGTGGTGTGGGCCTCTTTCCTAGTAAGGGTCAACCCTTTCCTTTTGAAGATGATGATCAACTCATATGTTATCAAGATTATTTTGATAGGCGTGATGATTTGCCTCTAAAAAATCAGCCATTCACATGTAACATGCTATCCATAGCTTACCCTGAAATGATTGCTGACTCCGATGAGGAGTTGGAAGGAGATATCTTCCACGATGTCTCCGTTGAAGAGATGTTACACAATGGATTTTATTTTGATGGTTCTATACCAACTATAGCCCAACTTGAGACCACTAATCCTCAAGATGAATTATCCAACTTAACCTTACAAGAATTACAAGAATTGGGTGTTTCACCCGCCCCACCTAATTTTGAAAGAGATCTACACATGGAAGTAGAAAATTTCATTAAAGTTAATATTGGAACTGAGGATAATCCTCACATAATAAATATTGGATTAGAATTAAATCAAGAAAAACAAGAGCAATACATTGCATTCCTTAAATAGTATGAAGATGTCTTCGCTTGGACATATGAAGATATGCCAGGTCTAGATCCTTCTGTAGTCATGCATCACCTAGTGGTCCATCCGGATGCTAAACCTGTTAAACAAAAACTTAGAAAAATTCATCCCAAAGTGGCTTTGCTAGTCAAATGGGAGTTATAAAAACTCTTGAATGTTGTTTTTATACAAGCTATTTATTATGTTGAATGGATCTCAAATGTAGTTCCAGTTACCAAGAAAGAAGCCACCAAAGTTAGGGTTTGCATAGATTTTAGAGATATTAACGCTGCATGCCCCAAAGATGATTTTCCTCTTCCAAACATGGATCAAATCATTGACTTTACTGTCGGGAGTGGAATGATGTCCTTAATGGATGGATTCTCTGGTTATAATCGGATCAGGATAGCTCCCCGAAGATCAGGCTAAAATAGCCTTTGTTACCCTCTGGGGTACCTTTTGTTAGAAAGTGATGCCATTTGGCTTAAAGAACGCAGGTGCAACCTATCAACGAGCTATGACTTATATTTTTCATGATATGATGCATGATATCCTACATGATTATGTAGATGATATTATAGCTCGCTCTATTAATGAAGATAATCATTTAGATGATTTGAGAAAAGTTTTTAATCGATTAAAGAATATCTTATTCGATTAAATCCAACCAAATGCATATTTGGAGTTAAGTCCCGTAAACTATTAGGGGTTTTAGTTTCTTTATGTGGTATCAAAATCGACCCTCTAAAGATTGCAGCTATCACTGATATGCCCGCACCTATTAATATATCTGAGTTACGAAGTTTACAAGGTAAGCTTCAAGCCATCCGTCGCTTCATCGATAAGCTGGCGGACAAAACCGGTCCCTTTCTTAAACTTCTTAAGAAGGATGTCCCTTTTAATTGGGATGAAAAATGTAAAGAAGATTTTGAACTTCTCAAACAATACCTCCTTAACCCACCTGTGCTTTCACCGCCTAGACCTGATTGCCCATTTCTCTTGTATATTTCAGCTTCAGATTTTGCCTTAGGAGCTATGTTAGCTCAGCTTGATGATGCAAAGAGAGAACGTGCTAATTATTATATTAGCCGAACCTTCATCAGTTATGAAACCCACTACACAACATTACAAAAACTATGTCTAGCAGTCGTGTTTGCTATGTAGAAATTACGCCATTATATGCTTAGTCAGAAAACCTATGTCATTGCTAAATATGATCCCTTGAGGTATCTCATGAGTCGACCTTATTTATTGGGTCGCACAGCCAAGTGGGTTCTTGCTCTAAGCGAGTTTGACCTCATGTTCATAGGACAAAAGTCTGTTAAGGGTCAAATCATAGCAGATCAATTAGCTACTACACCCTTAGAGTCTACCCATCCCCTCATCATTGAGTTTCCTGATGAATGCCTTCAATTAGAGGCAGACCATATTGAACAATGGTCCTTATACTTTGATGGAGCCCGATGCATGAGTGGGGCTGGTGTGGGTATTATTTTAATATCCTCGCAAAAACATCTTATTCCTCTATCCTTCAAATTGACATTTGCTTGCACCAACAATACTGTTGAATATGAAGCTCTAATCCTTTGATTACGAGCTGCCTTGGCACTAAAAATTAAACATCTATTAGTTTTTTGTGATTCTCAACTTGTTATAAACCAAATTAATGAAGTTTATCAGACCAGAGATGATAAACTGCGTCCATATAAAGCCTATGTTTTACAATTAATGTCTCTATTTGATCAAGTTACCTTGGAAGATATTCCTCGAACTTGCAACCGTGTAGTCGATGCTATGGCCGCAACTGCATCTCTCCTCGCCCTTGGAGTTAGATGACGAATATGCCATTATCATTATTCGTCGACTCCAAGAACCCGCTTCAAATAAGTCATGCTTAGAACCTTTGGATGTTTTTCTAATCAATGAAACTACTCCCGAACCTTGGTATACGAGATATATTTGATTTTCTCCAAAATGGGACTTTCCCCGCCAATTCTAATAGAAACCAACGTCGGTTATTACGTAGACGAGCAAGTCGATTTGTAATAATTGGCAATACTTTATATAGGAGATCTTTTGAAGGTATCCTATTGAGATGTTTGAATCTAGAAGAATCCAAATCAGCCTTGAGTGAAGCCCACGATGGATCTTGTGGAGGACACTTCAGTGGTAGTGTCATTGCTAAAAATCTCCTTAGGATAGGATACTTTTGGCCTACCATGGAGAATGACGCACATGATTATGTGCGCCATTACGACAAGTGCCAGAAACATGCTGACCTTGTCCATGCGCCTGCACAAGAACTGCAGGCTATTTCATCTCCTTGGCCCTTTTCAAAATGGGGTTTAGATATTATTGGCAAAATCAATCCCGTGTCATCTAATGGACACAAATTCATCATAACCGCCACCGAGTATTTCACGAAGTGGGTTGAAGCTATGCCTTTAGCTTCCCGCACTGGCACACAAGTCTCTAAATTTATTTTTAATCAAATCATTTGCAAGTTCAAAATTCTTGCAAATCTCATCTCAGACAATGGAACTTGTTTCAAAAATAAAGATGTTAAAAAATTATGCCAAAAATATAAGATTCAACATCGCTGGTCCACTCCCTATTATCCTCAGGGTAATGGTCAAGTAGAAGCATCTAACAAAACCTTAATCAAAATTCTCAAAATATTGGTAAATAAATCTGGTCGTGATTGGCACATTCAGTTATATCCAACCTTGTGGGCCTATCGAACTAGTGTTCGAACTCCCACTGGAACTTCACCTTTTGTTTTGGTTTATGGTGTTGAAGTCGTTTTTCCCTTTGAATTAGAAGTTCCTTCTTTGGCTCTACTACTTCAAGATACCGAAGTAGGAGATGAATATCGAGTTGGCAGACTCAGTCAGCTGGAACTCCTAGATGAAAAGTGCATCAATGCTTTGGAACATCTCTGTGCCTACCAAAACAAGCTTAAAAGATCATATGCTAAAAAAGTTCGTCATCAATCCTTTGAGATCGACGATCTTGTTTTAAAAGAAAATCAAAAACATACTAATGCAACTAAGGACCTTAAAGGTAAATTTGAGCCCAACTGGCTTGGACCATACATTATCACTGCTAAATTTGAATCAGGATCATACAAATTATCTACCTTAGATGGTAAAGAACTTAAAGAACCCATGAACATTTTGCATCTTAAACGTTACTATGTATAAATTTGGTCATTTCATCCTTGTATATATTTGTTTAAAATATTTCACTATCTTGTATTTCTTTCAATTTATAAATTCAAAAACACCAAAAACATTCATAATCATCAAAATCTTCAAAACTACTTGTTGTATTTATTTATGGCACTTGTTAATTCTTTCAAAAACAAAAAATATAATAATAAAAATAAAAACAGCAATATTCTTGACTCTTTCAAAACCAAAACAACATAAAGAAGAAAGAGAGAGTCAACATTCTCAAAACTTCTCAAAAAGTATTTATATATATCTTCTTACAAATGTTGCAGTTATATGTTTCAAATTATTTTGGATAAATTAGCATTTATTTGGAATCCCTCACTTTCACAAACACAAAATAAATATCTTGATTTTTATCTGACATGATTACTAATCTCTTTTATATCAAAGTCCACAAAATTCAATTAAATAAAGTTTGAGCACAGAGAATTGATCTTGTTATTTACTTAAACCAAGCACATCCTTTCACAATAAAATGATTATATTTGTAATATTCTTGCTATGCTACATAGTAGAAGTGGTTTCTTGAGCGAAAAGTTTCCCTTGCTATCCTATCATGCACATGGTCTCGAATCTTTGAGAATTGGCAAAAGGACAAGCTCACCCCTACCCAGAATAAAAATCCCTTGCTCTACAGCTAATCCGAGCAAGTATCCCTAGCATAGAACCAAAAGAAAAAGCAAAGTTCAAGAAAAAGAAAAAATATATATATTATTTTTACAGCATTATCAAGCAAAAATACAAAAGAAATACAAAAGAAAGCAAAAGAAAGCAAAAGCAAAAGCAATAAAATCTCTTTCCCTACCCTTTGAAAAGAAAAGAAGGGTTGATGAGCTTGAATCCCTAGAATTCTCAATTATTCGAAAACTGTGAGGTAAGCCCCATAACAGGTGGTTTGTGCCCAACCTCGCTTGGCCTTGGGTAACTCCTAGCGTGGCGATATGTCCGTCACATTAGCGACCTTCTTTTGTACAGACCTATGTCTGCTTATGGATTAGCTAGCTCTTGATAATCTGACTTACATAGTAGTCTGGTATGGTTATATGCATCTACATCATGGTTAATGAACACTTATTTGGTTCATTCAAATCACTTGTATCATATTATCTTGCTCAAAACTAGTAAATGAACATAGCAATTGCACACACATTTGTATTTGAGAGATTTTGTGTATCATTATGATAAATCAAGATTGGAAATGAACTCACATATACACATGGGATTCCTTATAAATCTAACTTTTGTCTTTAAGATACTTTGAAATATTTTTTTGCAAATTGTCTGGAATAATTCATTTTCTTCTTTAAAGTACAGTTGTTTAGTATAAATACAACTACATACATAATAGAAAAAATCAAAATTTCTTTCAAACCATACAATAAAAACACATCTATATATATAACTTTTGACTTTCGCGACGATGGTATAGTTCCAAAACTAAAATTGGAATTTTATGACTAGCGCAAGTCCTCATCTTCATATTTTTTGACTATTTTCAAAAATTAAAAATCAACCATGCAATAAAACTCTCTTTTTTTGGATTTCGCGATGATGGTATAAGTCTATACCTACATATTCTATGCCTAGCGCAAACCATTGTACCAATTTTTATTCCCCATTTATTTAAAAATCATGAAAACCATATGACTTAAATCATTATGTTACACAATTATGCTTTAAAACAACGCACATTGTTACTATTTCATGTCATTATGTCAACCTTCAATTTTGCAATGATGGTATAATTCCTAGGGAATTATTCAACAATTTTATCACACTTAGGAATTTATGCCTAGCAACATCATATTTTCATGCATACTATTTTTATGAAACTTTGAAAACAAACCATCATCATCATCATTTGCACCATTGCACCAAAGTCTTAAGACAGTCTCTTAAGCACTCTTTTACTTTTTAACAATATTTCTATACTGGGATTAGCTTGACGACCGAGTGAGCGGCGACTCCATGAAATGGTCTATAATAGCGATAATGTCCTTTGAAATTATTGTTAAAAGTCCCTTTTATTTATTTTTTTTCAAATCATCACATCACAAACAACCAATTTGTTCTATCAGATTATTTCATTTAAATTTTTCAAGCATGACATTTCAACCATAATATTTCCAACGACGTAATTACATGAATCATCAAATCAATCAATCAAAACATTAAAAGCATCATAAAAATACATAAGACACAAGTCATATGATCAAAAATATCTCATCTATATCTTGTATCAACCATAATATACATCATATCAAAATCGAATCGGTATGCCACAATCTGTACCTCGACATACTCAATCCTCTATCAAAAATAGTAAATACTATATATCAATCTGTGTAGTGCAATCTATAGTAGCTAGCCTCGAGAGCCCCTCGAGCTCTCAACCTCATCTCCTCCCCCGCCCTAAGGTGGATGAGGTGGCCCCATCGTAGTATGTGTGGTACTGCGAGTCCTAGTCGTGGATCGAGATGAAGTCCTTGATGACCCAATCCTGATCGGATCCGCGATGGTAGCCGACAGTGGTAATCTCTCCTCCTTTGGCACCATCTAGTGGTATAGTGTCTGATAAAAAGTGATCTGGGCAATAGCCCGTGCTAGCTCCCTAGTGCTCGCCCCTCTGCTCCGTGCTCTGAGGTGTGCAATCTCATCTTTGAGTTGTGTAACCTCAGCTCGATGTCGTGCAACCTCCTCCTGCAAGGTCTACACCTGTGCTTGGAGACGGACTGTCTTCTCTCGGAGAGTCGCTGTCTCGCTGCTCTCCCTAGTGTCAACACCCTTACCCTTATCGAGCGATGGTGGCCTCTCTCTGTGGAGAAGGGGGTCTCTCCTCCCTCCTCTCCCGCTGTCACAGCCCCTACTGTGCCTGTGGTATCCTCTGCTCTCTCCTGTCGTGACCCTGGGTCGCCTCAATGGCCGCCTGGCACCGCCTCCCCATCCGACACACAACTGCATGAATCGGACCCTAAGCCCTTGTCATCCGAGGAGGGCGGATGCCTACGTACCAGGCATCGTAGCCGTCGGCTACCCTAGCATCGTCCCCATCCACTGGCTGAATGGGGGCATCATCTGCGTCTTGACTCTAGAATCGCTGCATATTTGGAGCCCCGCTAACTGTAGTGTTATCCCGAACAGTCTGAGAAAACTTGTAATCCCTGAGAGATGGGATCCCCTGTTGTAGACCAAACTATCGCAAAACTTGGTCGTAGTGGTGGAGCTCCACCTCTCCCCTCTCCATCCTCAACCAGCAAACTCGCCTAATGCGAGCCAACTCCTGTCCATCCTTGGCCCACCCTGGATGATCTCTCCAAGGCCTCTAGGTGATCTAGTCCGAGACAAGGTCATCCAGTAGTCTCCGAGACATCGGTAGATCAATCCGCCATTGTGCCCCTCTCCGGAGCCACCAGTAGAAAACTCGAGGCCTCTCCCCGTCAATCCTTGTCAAAGGAAGCCCTATCGGCCTCCGCACCGCAATGTGCTCCCAACACCAAACTTGTAGTAGCGATGTCATAACCAGACATCGGTCGCCCTTGTACACGACCCCATGTAGGATCTTGTACAATCGACATAGAACAAAACTTCCCCAAGAGAACCTGTATTCGTGGTCTCTCATGTCACAGACCACATCTGCCAATACCCATGGTACCCTGCATCCGCTCTGATGGCACAGCAGAAGTCCACCCACCACTCCGGCCAAAACCTATGTGAGTCTCGATGCCCCAGGCATCTGACGCAGCAACTCGATGTTCACTCCGCCCTTCTCCAAGGCGAAGCTTGGATCGCCACACAATCGCATCATAGTGTGGCCCTGATTGGTCGTAGGAGTGATCAACCGTCCTTGTATGGGGATCCTCAAAATCTTCCATACATCCTCCAATGTGGGAGTCATCTCCCCTGTGGGTAACCGAAAACAGGAAGAACCCGGATACCACCTCTCCGCAGGGTCGTCAATAGCCCCATATCTCGTAGAAACTTGTGGCATCTCTCGCCACATGCCGTAAGCCGGCTTGAGCCGACTAATCCCGCTCTGCTCGTGATAGAGCGGCCAAGTCATCTCTCAACCCGTCGTATTTCCATTCTCTACTCTTTAGTAAACCTCTCTCGCAACATAAACAACAACACAACAAAAAATCATTAATAAAAACTCAAGTGATTAATAATGCAAGTAAAATCAGTTCAATTTTATACAAATGATGATATCGTCCACTATTGGACGATATCATCCCAAATTTGAGCAAAATCGTCTCCGATTTCGCAAGCCGAAATTGTCCCCCTTTCGTCGATTTTGCCCTTCGATGAAATCGACGAACTTGAGACGATTTCGTCGAAATCAGGACGATTTCATCTCGACAACGTCGACGGCCCAAAAACGGCCGCGATGCTAAAAAAATTGCTCAAAATTCACCTAAAAAGCATGTAAATTCAACTTAAAGCATTCTAAGCTAAGTTTAGACTCTTACCCGTAGCCCGTGCCGGACCTCTTTTGATCTGTGCGTTGTCTCAACCATTTTTGTCTCCAGAGCTCTAAAAACCAGAAAAATGATCAGTAACAATGAATTAGGGTTTTACCCTATTTTTCTTAATTTTATTCAAAACACAATTAAAAACATTTTAAAAAATTTTGCTTTTTCACGTTTTTACCTCAAACGTTCGATTTGGGTAAAAACACGGAGGGGGCACCATAGTAAGCTATCGTACGATTCGACCAAGAATCGTTGCCTAAAAATGGGAATAATTTTTGCTTTCTCGTAGATCGAGAAGAACTCATCTTTAACGCATTTTCTTCGAAAAATTCGCTAAAGAGGGGGCAAAATGTAGCACCCTAAAATTGGCGCAATAAAACCTTAATAATTACACTTACTCTAGTAAATAATTCAAATTCAAATTTCAACCTCCAAAACCGCTCCCAAACCGCCGTTTAACCCGTTTCCTCCTTTCCCGTGCCATTTTTAGAGTTTGTTTTGTCCGTTTGACGATATCGTCTCCGATAAGACGATATCGCCTCAGATCGAATGATTTCGTTTGGCGTAGGACGTCCAGACGATCTCATCCCAAACTGATTTGTGCATAGTTGGACTCTGTTCCAACGACGTCTCTAATCCGGGCATAAGCGTGTCTGTGTCGTTAAAGACCTCCCCCGTTGGAGATCTCCCAAATTGGGATGATCTCCAACCTCCCAACCTCTATCCTAAGCCTATTTAATCCTAGGCCCTCCCCCTTGGCATTCCCCTGGCTGAAATTCCCTGTAACTCGAATTCTACACGCACTAGACCATCTTAAAACATTGTTTGCATTCGCATTTTTTCAAGTTTGTTTGTAGGAACTTCATTGTTTTTCAGTCGAAGCAAGCTCAGTTCGTCTCAGACGATCTCGTACAATTTCGGACGATCTCGACCCAATTCGAGACGATTTCGACTGCAGTTCACATTGGGGGCAATCAATGCCCAGAGTTTGCATTTCTTCATCCTTTTTCTGCTATATTATTCTACATTTAGTTAATTCTATGGTTTATTCTTTATTATTCTGCATCTTGGAGTTCACCCATGTAGCTTTAATGCATAATAAAAGTATAAATTGTCATTAGATCGTTATAATGCATTCGTGTCTTAGCTTGATATTATCATTTTAATGTTCTTGCTGCCATTTTACATCATTACCCTCTATTATCATAGTTGCATTCTCTGTATTTTGCATTTGTTTTTTTGTTTGCAGGTCTCTGACGAATTCGTCCGACGAATTCATCAGATCTCAGACGATCTTGTTAGATAGGAGACGATCCTGTCGAATTCCAGACGATCCTGACTACTTTAAAAATCAGAATCTCCATCAGACATCCGGATCAGGTATGGGTCTTTAATCCATCTTGTTCTTTCTGTTTTTCTGTCCAAATTGTTTCTGTCTTCATTTAAATCTGCATTTCATATAGAATAGCTTAGACGCATTTTGGCCAAACCTAGGACTTGGATGACTAAAGCTAAAACAGAACACATCAAACACATTCCCAACCTAGGCGTGGAAACTACCATTCAAACGTTTCCTGGTGAACCCACCATTCGTCGAAAAATCACCATAATACACCTCCCCCGAGAGGCGGGACCTTCGCAAAGCCTCTCAGTCCGAGGTACCGCGCCATCCTTTTCACATCCCCCTTCCGGGCATGGATCCTATAGCTTGAAGGTAAGGGTGTGAAAGATTTGGAGCGATACAGTAATATATAAAGATAATTTAACCTACCCTCATGCTTCAAGATTAGCCAAAAATAGATTAAACCAAAATAGTTATTTGAGCTATCTAATCCTAACCCTAATGATCTAGGGTCATCCTTACATTCATAACAGGTTCCCACTCATCACTAAGCTATTATGATAAAGGGCTAGGATGTGACTTCCTCTACCTATGGGCACCCACCACTTCCTTTTTTGTTATCAATGTCTTCTTTTGTCTATTCACTCTCTTGTTTTTCTCTTTTACTCTTGCATTTGTTTTGTGGTGAATGTTATGCTTTGAAATATTTTTGATTATTGTGAAATCTCACACCTTATAGAGGTAGTTGTTATAGTTTGTCTTCTAGGATAGCGAAAAAAATCAAATAGATAGAGCAAACAAATGACTTAAAGTTGTAATAAAAAATATGAACAAAAGAAAGAAAACATAGATGAAGCAAAACTTAATAGATGAACAAATACAATATCAACTTAAATTAGTATCCAACTAATAACAAAGACATAAAAGTATATGTTAAGAAAAAATCGAGGTAACTATGAGGGAAAGGATGTTAGGAAGAAAGAGAAAGAAATATTTTGTTGGATTTAACCCTGCCTATAAAACAAACATATAAAAGATATCAAAAATACCGACTATGTAGGGACAAATATCAATTAGAGATCCCCGTGAATGTGATCTTCCGGCAAAGACAAAAATCGAGGTAACTATGAGGGAAAGGAAGTTAGGAAGAAAGAGAAAGAAATATTTTGTTGGATTTAACCCTGCCTATAAAACAAACATATAAAAGATATCAAAAATACCGACTATGTAGGGACAAATATCAATTAGAGATCCCCGTGAATGTGGTCTTCCGGCAAAAACGCCACTTGCATTATCCGTGATGTGACCCGGGTTCAATCCCCATGGTGGATGTGTATAAGAAGTATATATATATATATATATATATATATATATATATTAGAGAATAAAAATACTCATGATCCAACTAAGGACCGACTCACACCAACTTAAATATAAAACAAATATATATATATAAATTCTTTATAAATTTATTGTATTTATAATTTCAAAAACATTAAAAACCTTTTATTATATTCTATTCGAATTACACAAAAATTAAATATAAAATAACAAAAGTCTGTCCATTTGTCTCCATATTCTGTTCATCTTACACAAATATTAACTGTTCAATAAAACACGTGGATTTATCTCTCTTAAAACGAGGTCCTTTGTGTGAATGGAAGGCCGATCTATTTTATTACACAAAAATTAAATATAAAATAACAAAAGTCTGTCCATTTGTCTCCATATTCTGTTCATCTTACACAAATATTAACTGTGCAATAAAACAGCTGGATTTATCTCTCTTAAAAGGAGGTCCTTTGCGTGAATGGGAGGCCGATCTATTTAATATTCCATATTTTAATTCTAATATCCAACATAAGCATCTTATATAAAAGAATTATCTATCCTTTCAACACCACCTTTGTAAATTTATCAAATTTGGATAACCTGGAACATTTATCATCTTAATCTAATAAGAAAAAGGCATTTTTTTAAAATATCGATTCGCTAATGGAGTTGAATAATATTAAACTAATGGAAAAGAAAAAGCATTTTTACTCTGTAGAAAAGAAAAAGCATTTTTACTCTGTAGTAGTAAGATTTTGTTTTTTCTTTGAAAAAATTTAGATTCAAACTAGGGTGTACTCAAAAGAAAATGACAAATTGACAACAACTTCCTTTGCCGGCAAAAGTGTTATCAATTCCTTTACTTAACAAAGGAAAGGAAAATAAACCACACAAGGATTAAATTTATATGAATGTTTATATATAAATTAATAAATATACTAATTAAATATAGTTTTGCCATGTCACCTGCGGCTAATCCACGGTGGATATGTATATGTATAACAAGTATTTACTCAATAAAAAAAATTAAATATAGTTTTATTTTATTTTTTAAATAGGAGAGTTGTCACAACCATATTATTTTTAGTAATCGATAAGGGTTTAATGTTCAAACGACATGGATTATTCCACCAAACCTATTTCCACAACCATATTATTTTTAGTAATTGATAAGCATCTAAGGTTCAAACCACATGGATTATTCCACCAAACCTATTTCCACTCGTTATTGTTGAATTTCAAACCACATGAATTATTTCACCAAACCTATTTCCACTCGTTATTGTTGAATTGACTTTGAAGGGAACAAGGAACCACCCCGTGCTCAAGATTCGTATTATCATTGTAGGTCTCAGAGGATTCAGATCAGATTACTACCAAACAGGCTGCCCTCCAGGCTTCAACCTGAACCTGGGTGTCTTCTTTATAAATGCCTGGACAGACAACAGACAAGCACTTACCAATCCAATAGCCCTGGGACTAGTATAGTTTTATTTTAGTTTATTATTTTATTTTTAAGAATTTTTATAATTCTTTTTGGGAAAAGACAAAATTTAAGGGACCCAAATTTATAAGCAGTCAAATCCAAATAACTACTGATAAACACAAACACTGGATCCTACCAAACAACTTATCCTTTTAGATCAGCTTAATTTATTATTATATTATTATTTTTTAAATTGAAACATATCTCTAACTTGACCTAATCAGTGTGTTCAGACGAGTGAGTTACGAGGTTCGACTCCGTGTGAAACTGTGTGAAATATTTGACCCCAAATAAATAATAAATTGAAGCCCAACATTCAATTTTTTTTTTTTTTTTTTTGTCATCCACAGGAATTTGGTCATCCACAGGTATTTAAATCTCCCTCCGCCATTAACGCGAGCCCTGTCTTTTCAGAGGCATTGAAGATTCACATGAAAGCCACGTGAGTGACGTTATCGATATACAACTATAGAACAACTTAAAATAAAAATAAAAGCTAAATCCAAGACACGCCGTTTAATCTGCGTCATAATTACCTTACCATACTTACCGTGGTAGCTCAGTACTCCTGTGGCTAATCGTCAACGATGCAAATGATTATTAATATAATGTCCACATCAAAGTCGGTGACGTGCCATAAGAGGTTTGAACCCAAGTTCTTAAAATCAATAATCTTATAAATTTACAGGGAAAATAAAAATAAAATTACATGGAAGAATAAATGCGGTACCCATATCCTTTTTAAAGTTGTGCCCACTTGTCACGAAATTTCGCTCTTACTATCATAAGATGCCACGCGAATAACACCATTTTGACCTTTATTCAAACATTACCCTTCGTTTTCCAACCAAAAATTATGGGCACTCAATGGATTTCACCCGTTTCTCACTAACAATGAATATAATAAGATTGCTGTCCAGTAAATTTTAGAAAAAAAATACTATCTTTTAATAGTAATAACTTGGTACTTTGTTTAGATATGGGAAGAAGCCAGCCTCTAATGCTCAAGAGATGTATGGTGGGGCGGCAAATAATTGTATGTTGCAGTATGAGTCGGCCCTTATATGTGGAGGCATGTGGAGCAAGAGTTAAAGAATGTCAAAAACACTTAAAGGAATGGAGGCATGTGGAGCAAGAGTTAAAGAATGTCAAAAACACTTAAAGGAATTAAGTAGGGGAGGTAGAATGTCAAAAACACTTAAAGGAATTAAGTAGGGGAGGTAGATGTAATTTCAATTATGTAGGGGAGGTAGTTATAGTTTGAACAAGGTGTAACTGTAAATCATAATATTGGGCTAATCAAAGGTACACGAGGGTCACATGGGGTGGTGGAAAGTTGGATGCTAGTAAATGGAGTCGAGGCGATGTTTCAGCAAAAGTGAACGTTAAAGATAACTTGGAAGGGGCATATACATTGTAACAGGTTGCGAAAAGAGAGGCAGCATGAATATCTGACAGACTAGATGGTGAAAGATAGAGACCTGTCATCAGAAAAAAAAAACAAATTTAATTAAGAGAGGAAGGAGGTTGTTAAGAAAAACCAAAATCATAGAGAAAACTCTGGTTCAGATGGGGATAGTTAATGCGCAGCAGTTAAGATGGGTTATTTTTCAATCGACAAAAAGTGGTTGTAGATAAACTGCTCCGATTCTATTTTTTAAAAAGTTGGACTAAAATTATAAAAACTATCATAGTGAAAAAAAGAGATTGTTAAGAAAAACCAAAATTACAGACAAAAGTCTAGTTTAGATAGGGATAGGTTAGTTCGCAGGAAAAACCAAAATTGTAGAGAAAAGTTTAGTTTAGATAGGGATGGGTTAGTTCGCAGCAGTCAAGTGTTTGTTAATCATTCTTTAAAGGGATCAAGTGTTTGTGGATGGACTGCTTCGATTCTATTTTTTGAAAAGTTAAAGTACTATTGGTGCAGGATTAATCATTCTTTAAAGGGATCAAGTGTTTGTGGATGGACTGCTTCGATTCTATTTTTTGAAAAGTTAAAGTACTATTGGTGCAGGATTATAAAAACCACAGTGAAAAAAAAAGGAAGGGGTCCAGAGGAGCTCTAAGGCTAAGAAAGAATCGATTGGTGATGTGTGACATGTAAGGCCAGGCATAACCTTCCTTTTCTTTTCCTCTTGGCTGACCTAACCAACATTTCACAGGAGGAGGAGTCGCGGTCATGATTTCCATGCTTTGGAAAACAAGGATAAAACACCAAACACCAAGTTACAAACAGTGGGCATCTTTCGATTTTGGCCTCACATAGTAGGCTTTGGCTCATGCCCATCACCTCCGCTGCAACTCATGTGGGATGCCCCCGTGAAAACTTGTTCCGTAGCTTCCTATACCTCCCTTCGATGTAGCCATGCACCTTCCTTAAAAAAAATTGTTTGTCAAACACGCAAGAGTGCAATTGGCGTACAAATCAGCGAATAAATAACCCAAACATTAAGAGCTTAATGGGCCCCCATGTCATATTCATAAACATAATAGCCTTGTGAAGTTCGAGATATTTACAAGGGATTGCTTGACGAGCAGCCGGGAAATGGTAGTAATAACAGGAGAAGAAGGTAATAATAGTACAGAAGGGAAAAAAATGGCTAACATAGGGACCCGCACAAGTAGTGTCAGAAAGCACCATTCACTCACTCCCATGGTTGATTTACTCCCCTCTTTCTCCTGCGTTATCTCGCTAATGGGAATAATTCTTTCTGCGCGTCACTGATCTGAGCCATGACCGGCCCTCGGCTTATCTCGACGAGGCCCCGCTGGCAAGCTCAGGCTTTCGGCATTAGATTCTTCATCTCCAACTTGAGGTAAGCAGTATATATACTCAAAACTTTGCACTCGCAGTCAATTGAATTCCAGGAAAGAACAAGACACAGAGAGAGTTTAAAGAGAGATAGAAAAGAAGTAAGTCTCAAAGGTTTGTGATAAAAAATTTGGTGACCAGATCTGGTTTTGGCGAATGCTGCTACTGCAGGTCGAAACGCAGCTTCATGAAGGAGGCCAAGTAGTCGGTGTGATCGCGCGCCCGAGTCGGTGGAGTTACGGCCGGTTTTTCATCCGCTTCGGCCACTGCATACCCGCCGAATAATTATAACAGACGACAACATTGGGGAGAAGAGTGGAGATGACCCGGATTTTCGCCCTGGCGGGTGAGAGGCGGGCGGCGCTGGAGCCGCGCGTCCCCGTGGATGTTGGGGGCCGTAATAACAATGGGCACGAGCCCGGAGCAGGGGCGGCGGCGGCCGCGACCGCTACGGGGCCGGAGCAGAGGCACGGCGTGCCGCCGTACTCGAGCGAGACAAATTTCGACACGAATATGGTGATAATCCTGGCGGCGCTGCTGTGCGCGCTGATATGCGCGCTGGGGCTCAACTCGATCGTGAGGTGCGCGCTGCGGTGCAGCCGGCGCATGGTGTTCGAGTCGGCGGAGGACGGAGCGGTGCGGATCGCCAACACGGGGATAAAGCGCAGGACCCTCCGCTCGCTGCCCATCTTTGTCTACGGCGGCCCAGGGGCGCCGCCGCTGCCCGGGCTCTGCACCGACTGCCCGATTTGCCTCGCGGAGTTCATCCATGGCGACAAGGTTCGAGTCCTCCCCAAATGCAATCACGGCTTTCACGTCAAGTGCGTCGACACATGGCTGCTCTCCCACTCCTCCTGCCCAACCTGCCGCCAGTGCTTACTCGAAATCTCAGAAAATGTTTATACCAATAATCACAGCAGCAGTGCCGGTAATAGTAATAATCCTGGGGTCGAAGCTGCTCCCCCTGCCCGGCAGCCACAGCAGGAGGCCCCATCAGATTCCTCTGTTCCAGAAATTTCTGGGGCTACGCAGGCCTGATTTATTTAGCTCTTCTTCTTCTCCTCTGGCATAAATGCTGGATTTCATGAGAGGCGTGGGACCCAACTCCGGTGCTGCCCCTGTAGCACCAATTACTTTTGGGGTTCTGGAGCTTTCTCTAATGTTGTTTGGGGATTCTGAAGTTCTGTACAGGGGATCATACACAAATAGCCTTTTCTTTTTCTTTTTCTTCTTCCCTCGCAGAAAGCTGTATACCAGGTCTGAATCGCCGGACTTTTCTGATTTTGGAAGTCTGGGTCATTGAGAGGGAGAGAACGCGAGGTTTACAGCATTGTAATATCACCGGTTGTAATAATATGATTATGCTATATAAACCATTAAGAAACAATCTTTCACTGCACTGTTTTTCGTTGCTAAGTCTATTTAGCTTAGTTTAGCAGCGCTCCAGCAGCATTGCATGTATCAGACTGAGGTTCTCTTAAGGTGTTAAAAAAAGTACGTACTTCGAACCTGAAGAACGCGACCTTTTGTCAGGGATTTTCTTGTTTGTATGAGCTGGTTTCGTACGCAAAGCGAGGATATATGTGGTCAGAGGGCTTGCAGAATAGAAGTATATTGATTTTGCTATGCTGTGGGCCAATGAGTTTCTACATACTTCAATGAATTGGAATTGCAAATTTAATTTATTTCCTGAGCTGCGCTGAACAAACCAGCAAACGGAGAATTTATCTTTACAACTGTGGACCCTGTTCATGTAATCTATAAAACATGATCGACATTTAAAAAAAAAAAACATTCCTCGAATTGAGCATGAAAGAACTTTAGTAGTTGCAGGTATGGTTTGAGTAGTAGGATATATTACGTTAATAATCTTTGTTGCTATGTTGGAATTTCGTTCCACTTTAAGAATGGGAGTTTGTGGAAAAGTGACTAAAAAGAACTTTTAAATCGCATTTGAGTAACGTGGCTTTTGCTTTGTTGCGAGTTTCAGAAATTTGTTGGAAGTTTGCAATACTTTTTGGTAAAGTTGTTCACCATCTTGTGAACTATATACAACTTCAGTGTTCATGCTACCTTGCTTGAAAGTCATGAACTCTATATTTATAAGGTTAAAATTTGCTTTTCTAACCGATCCAACCCCAATATTCATGCTAGCTTGCTTGAAAGTAATGAATACAATGTTAATAAGGTTAAAATTTGCTTTTCTAACCTTATCCAACGCCAATGTTCATGCTAGCTTGCTTGAAAGTCATGAACACTATATTTATAATGTTTAAATTTGCTTTGAAAAAGATGTGTAATTTGAGTAGGTTTTGTGTTCAAAGGTAGTATTCTAAATAAAAGGTTTAGGCTTTGAATTTAAAAGATGTAAAGATATGTATGTTTTATGTATGTTTTATAGGTAGGATAAAACAAATACAACCAAGATGAAGACACTCTATTCATCGCTAAATATGAGAATGATAGAAAAAAATACTTTGTTTATTGTTAAATATGGGTGGGATAGAAAAACAAAGTTGTGGGAATAGAAAACCATTAGGTCGTTTTTGGGTTATTAGTTATTCTAAGGTGTTATATGGGTGTGAGGTATGGACTAATAATAAAGAATTAAAAAATAACTAATTATAAACAATTTTAGAATTGGAGCATCAAACTCATATAAGATTTTACTTGTTAAAACAAGAACTTTTCCACTAGAAGCAAAAGCTATGATAAGGTTATTGGAAGATAAAGGTTGCCAAAGTAATCAAATAAAAAAAAGACGTGGATGAAATAAAATAACAAATGGATGGACAAATGGAACATTAAATTTCATGAGGTTTCAAATTCCAACAAAGAAATTAAATAGTATGTGAGGAGAAAATTTCGACTTGTCATGTGGACTCAATATTTAGGAAAAAAAAAATAGTTATACATCAAGTTCAACCCAAACTTTGAACACAGTCAAAATTAGTATATATATGCAAAAAAAGTTTATAGTCCAACTAAGATCTAGTTCACACCATCTCAGATGTGAAATTGGAAGATGGACAAATGCTCAAGAGGCATGGTCAGAACGAATATATATCTTTTGCATAGCAGGAGTAGTGGAGACCAAAAAACATTTTGTCATGGAATGTAAAGCCTACAAGGATATTAAGATTGCATATGAGGACACTCTAAAAGTAAACTCACTAATAAAGCTTTTGAAGAATTAAGAATAGAAAAATCAAGGAAACTTCTCTTCAAAATTAACAACTAAAGAAACACACTCCAAAATATGATACGAGGATGTTGAACTTTTTGACTTTGTTGAACAATTTTCTTTCTTAGATGATATTAAACTTTGAATATTTGAATAGTAGGTCCAAGGTTTGAAGTCAAAGGGAGTTAGGTTGTACATCATACCCTATCTTGTATTAAAGCTCTTGGTCCCATAAATTGTGGTGGTCTCATGGACATAATTAAAATCATTTCATTTGTCTATATTGTACAAAATTTCAACCAAGATTCTCAAGTTGGAAGCCTCCATTTTCACTTCACTTATGCTATTTGATAATTTTTTAAATAATGTATTATTTTTAATTGTGCTAAAAAAATAAAAATATAATTTATAAAATTTTGAATATAATTTTAGATTTTTTAAATTGAATACTACTCATAATTACACAAAAAGATATCCTAATGAAATAATGAAAACTACAAATGTATCTTGAAAATTAATGAAAATATTCTATCTAAAAAGCTTTGTTAGAGTAAAGATGTTGCTCTAGCAACCCAGCCCAATTTATATAATAATAAAATTAAATATCTAAAAAAATTAATTATGTTTTGTTAAATAATTTAAAAAATAATAATTACAAAATACTTAAAATAATTATTAGAAAACATTTGATTATCTATCAATAAAAGGGATTTTTGTAAAATTATACTTTGATGCTTGGTTAAAGTCTTTTCTTTTTATTTTTAATCCAAAAAAACCATTGGGTTGGACCTCTTTAGTTCGAAGAGTTTTGAAAGCCAAAAGGTATATTGATATGAAGAACAATTCGAGATCTTAGCTTTTTGATATCAATTTGGTTTAGACAAATGAGATGAAACAAGTTGAAAAATGGTTCAACATTTCCATTAAGCTCATATCATTTGATAATTGTTCATGACTTCCATTACAATTTAGAAAAATAAAATAATGTGTAGTGTTCTAAAAAATGAACAATATAAATATAATCTATATAATTTTGAATATAGTTTTATCAAATATCATTAGCTTGATTGTTTAAGTTCCTCAACTTTCAAAGAGAAGACTAAGGTTTGAATCTTGCCAAACAATATATGCATAATTACCAAGTTGTAATATCATTATATGATAAAATTTGGGTGGATCCTATTATATAACTTATTAAAAAAATGAATATTATTATTTTTAATTGAATATTAATCATAATTAAACAAAGAGATATTTAAAAAAATATAATGAGAACCCTATAGAAAATAAGTTGGGTTAGGAATGTAACTTGAAAAGCAATTAAATATTTTATCTAAATAAATTTGTTAAGAAGAGGATGTTGCTTTAACAACCAAGTCAAAGTTCTATAACAATACTAAAATTAATATCCATTTTTTTTAATTATGTTTTATTGAATGATTAAATATTGTTTTGTCTCTACTCAATTGCTTGCTCCTTTTCCACTCTCCCCTAAGCTTAACTCCAAATAGCTAGTCCTTTTCTCTGACTAAAAATGAGCCAAACTCACTTGTCAGATCTTAAAAAGCAAAACATAAACAAAGTGTCATGTGCTAGGTTGGTGTTGTTTGCACTAACAACCTCTCCTTTCCTAGCTCCTATTTTGGGTTACCTTGTTGATTATGCTTTTTATTCAAATCAAGAGATTGTTCCCCATCTATTTTGGTTTTATTCTTTTATTAAAAAGGTCTAGCTAGTCTCATATTCATTTTTTCCTCCCCTTTAAATATTTTGGAAAATTACTCTTCCTGGTAGATCTAAAAATGATGAAATTAGCCCTATGTGGGAATTGTGTAGATTTATTGTTTTCAAATATATCTAGAAACAAAGATGTCAAAAGGTGTTTACTAGCTCTATGCCTTCATGAGGAGGTTGTTTATGTCAAACTTACTAGCAGATTCATTGATGCAAGTTTCCAATATTCATGCACACTCGCACAATACTTCCAATATTCTTACCACAACTATAGAGAAGTTGAAGTGCTTGCATCATCAAATTCATTGTTACTTGCATGAACAAAGTAGGATAAATAAGTAATTAGTAAAACAATTATCCTACCTATCTCAAGTTATAATATTAAAACAACCATAAATCAATTCTGCTTAAAACCCACAAGAATCAACAAGGTGTTAAACACTCTTTTCAAAATAAAAAAATAAAAAAATAATTATAACAAAATATAACTATAGATTCTACAATTTATTTATTTACACTATCCTGGCAGACTACTTTACTAAAATAAATACTTTTCTTGAAAAACCATACTAAAAAATAACCTGTATATTTAAAAAAAACTTTTTACTTTAACTCTTTTATTGATAAAGAAATATATATAGCTTTGCACCAATAGATAATGTGTGTTTTTTTTAAGTTATAAATGGTGAGTATAGATTCCCCTCTACAAAGAGGAACCTAGCTTTCCAATAAGGAACAAGGAACATGAGTAAAAGGTAAAAAATGTATTTTTTATCTTTCATTCTGACCCTCGAATAGTTAAATTCATGTGAATGCATGGGGATGGATAACTTCAATAGCCTTTTCGAGAAACTTCCAAGCCTTAAAGTTTCGAATCTCGTCACTTCTTCCATCAGAGGAACGATAAGACTTCTTGAAGGGATGGCTAACTATAGCCAAAATTGAGAACTACCAACTTCCAGCGTCGCCTCTGCTTTTCAGTACTAGAAATTAATCTTCAGAAAGGACGTCCCACCTGTACACCAGAAGCGTATATGCGTAAAAGTTTAAGATTGATTGCAATAAACTATAATTTTTTACAAACCCTCCTATTTACTTCTCAATCAAGATTTTAAATTTTGGAAAAAAAAAATTAAAAGGTGATATGCCTAATGTTTATTCACGGTAAAAATTAATTAATTTTAACTATAGTAATGGCTCGAAATTTCTAGATCATATAGGTAGGAATAATTTTTGAAAGCGATATACAGAATGTATTGAGTTATTATGAAAAAACACCACATATGGAAGTGTATATTCATGTATTTTTCAGTTGATTAAAATTATATTATTTTTAATAATTCTTAAAATTTAATATTTTTAATGCACACTAAAAATTCAGATATGAAAAATTTCTAGCATACATCATAAAAGTGCCATGGTTCATTAAAAAAAAGAAAAAAGTGCCATGGTTCCCACAAGAAGATACCCACGACGAATTGAGGTGTGCAAGGGTCATCTGCTTTCCCATTTAATTTGATATCTAATTCCATGGTTCCCACATACGAATTCATTTTTTAATTGGTTTGTATATGTGTCACATATAAAATCATTTTTTAATTGGTTTGTGTCACCTAATTCCCGAATTCATCTGATAATTCATTCATTTGTTCCTTTGCTTTATACTTTATAGTCTATTGTGAAGACCGAGACAACTTTATAGATATAAAGTTGTCATGAGAATGTTGATAAACGTTGAAAGTAAAAAGGGTATAAACGCCAATAATTTGTGTGTTGCACAAGCCTAAGAAGATCTATAACAACATTCACATTGGTTTCCCTAACTTCCCCTTTTATTATAATTCAAGTAAAGGAATCCAGTTCAAGTATGAAAGTGGACACCATAAGAGTCCATAGTACACATTTTAGCTCATAAAATTCCTAACGTTACTTTAGGAAAATCACATCAAATGATTGTGGCAAGTTGCTACTCGACCTTCGGTACTTCACTGAAGGTTTGATCTTGAATGGCATTTTCTTATTAATAAAAGATTCATCATTAATTACAAGGAAAGTAAGGAATATCAACTACTAGAATATATTTTACCTTTATTTTTGTTTGATTGAGTTGTTTAGTTTTGTATTCATAAATAAAAAGTAGAGAGGCAATTGAGCCCTTTCACATTTGAGTCACATCCACTCATTAGGATGAGGTATGAAGAGGTGCCAAGTTTTAAAATTATTTTAAAATATAGGTATATATATATAATATAAGGAAGAAAATTTGAGTTTTATATTAAATTATTGATAAGTAAAGTATATATGGAAAGCAAGTTTATTATAGAAAGAAATGATTGTTGAGGTGTCAACAATTAAAAAAAGAATCTATAGAATATTTAAAAATGATAATGGAAGGTGTCACCAATTAAATAAAAAACCTATAGGATATACAAGAATGATACTGGGAGACAAATGCATGAAGATGAGAATGTCAATTAAGATGAATGCTTGATGAAGATGATATATGCTTTACATTTCAAGTAATGTGTTTTATGGCGAGTTTGTTAACTATGAGGGGAAGCCACTAGGTAGAGACTCATTAAGGGTTGATAATGAAGAGGAATGACAACCACTATGGTAAATGAGCATAAAGAAACCAAAGATGGATAAGCTGGAAACAAGGTGGTGAACTTAGAACATGTAATGTGTGATCTAGTGGGAAAACTATTTGTCGAGCATCTAACACCATTCTAAGGGGATCTAGGAAATCTTAGCATTGATTATGTCATTTTGAGATTGAAAAGTCACGGGATCTTGACATACAATTTAATAAATATAAGCTTGAGGTTTCAATTTCAACTATTAAGAGGAAAGTAAAGTAGGAATTGGAAGTGTAGCTAAGATTTTTTTCTCTAAGTAAATGATAAGGTGATACATTGACATGGAAACTGTTTAACAATCTAGTTGTTGGTTGTTTAAGATGGTGCATGTTTGGTATAGAGAACGGTGCTACTAATTCCTCTTGAGGGGGAGAATGGAGGTTGAAAAATAAATAGTACAAAATAAATTTGAAAAAGAGCTTCTTGATTTAGAAATGGGTGAAAGTTAGGATGAGAATAGTGTTATGTAAACTTGGAAGTCATATATTTTTTTCATATTGAGGTCCTTTAATGGTAATATTATGTTTGAAGCAGGCCTTTGAAACTAGGATATGTATAATAGGATAGGGGAGGAGAGAGATAACATTTGTATTTAAATGACTCTCATCTCTTTATGTAATTGGGAGAAGCTATAGTGTGAAGTCTTGAGGATAGTAAACAAGAAGCCAATACCTTAAACTTCAAGTGGGAGATTGGAGAGATGCTTGAGGGAATGTAGTGTTGAAAATAAAAACTTGTGAAGAAAGAGAAAATAGGTCAATGATAAGGATTAAACCTATGGAATTTATTAGATACAAAACTTTGGAAAATATAGGGGAGATTTTTGTTTCTTTTGATAAAGAAATATAGGAAGTGTCTATGAGGATGGAGAACAACATTAAAGAGATAATAGACCCATCATAGGTATGGTTCTCTTCCTTTGTACATCGAACATGTAGCACCAAATAGGGGTTGGATCATGGCGATTGCCTCAAATTATAATTCAAATGTATCATAGGTAAAGAAGATGGTAGGAGAGAATTTTGTGACCTAATAGTTATCTCTAGCTTAACTATGAGATTTGTTGTGGTCTAGAGAAAGTAGAGGTGAATTTGAATTACCTATAAACAACAATTAAGTATTATGGAAGAAGGATGGAGGACATGTTTAGAAATTTAAAAGGCTTAATCACAAAGGAGATGTACAAATATTTAACTCTAGTTATTAAGGAGCTTCTTAGGACCCAAAAAAACATGATAGCGGAATATATGGGAGGGGGTTTGAGGTGTATCATAATGGAGGTTGTTGTAATAATTATCTTGGATGTGGTACTTCAGGATAGTAGGAGAGAACAATGAGTCCTTTAGTGCATACTTGAAGTACTACATTGTATCAACAAAATAAGACATGGTGATTCTAAGGATCATAAATATGGGCCTTCAAGATGGTGATTTCATACTTTAGGATTTGATAAATTTTTTATTTTTAATTTAATAATTTATAGTCAATGCTAGTTTATCCCAATATACAAGTAGAATATTGTATATAGATAATGACATTAGACCTGGTAATAGTGACCCTGTAATGATGTGTGTTTGTATTTAGTTATTGCTACTATAATCTCTACTTCATGGTGTTTGGAGTTATGTTTTAATTGTAAGCCTCTTTAGAGGCATTCTAATGCAAACATATTTCAATATTTTACTAATAAAAATACATCCATGTTTCTCATCATCTTCTAGGTCAAGGACACTCTCAAGAGGAAAACATGATCCAAGAGTAGTTAAAATGATTACAAAACATAATACCAACTTTGAAAGAAATGCTTAAATTTTCCTTGAAGACCTATAAACATGTAGGAAACTTGTCAATTTTATATGCTTGTAAGAGTTTCATATGTTTGATAAATGAGAAAATTATACTAAAATTATTTGTTAATCTAACTTTGTAGTCCTTAGGTAGTAATGAGAGATTTCAACTTGACAACTTGGTATTCCTTGGAAAAATATACACGACTTAGTTTAATAATTAAGTAAAATAGGTACATGGATGAATGACAACAAAAAACGTTCATGATTTGATAAATATAATGATCTCTTTTTATTATTTTGGAGTGCCTTTGTATCTAGATTTTATTATTATTGATTTTTGGTTATTTTTTCTTTAGTCAAGTATCTATGTTATCCTTTGGAATAATAATAAAGTATCATGTATAATTTAAAGAGTATATTCAAGAATAATTGTATCAACCTCAGGATAATGTCTCCCATTTGATATATGTATGTATTTATATTATCTAATATACAGGGAGACATTATTGATTCTTTGACTAAAGCTTTTCATTCTCCATTCCTCAATTACTTATATTTGATAAGTCATGGCTATATAGTTCATTTAGTTAAAATGTAATAGTTCTACTTGAAGTTGATCATAGCTATTTTTTATTATATGAAATATTGTCACTCATTTTGTATCAAAAATATTTGGGACTACCCATGTACTACAAGTTTAAAGTAGCTTCATCTTAGTGAATAGAATATTTTACCTTGTGGATCATGATGTCATATATTAGGATTTATATTTATTTAATTACCACAATAATGGGAAATGAAATATCATGGTTTATGGGTTATCAAGAATTTTACAAGCCCTTCCCCTATGAGCATTAAAACATCCTTCAATGGAGTTATTGGAGGAAACATTTGATCCATATCATTAGTTGAATTTGATTAACAATGTAGGAAATTGTAAAAAACAAGATAATGATAAAAAAGAAATATTGGGTTATTCATTTTCAATGGAAACAATATCAATTGAGAGCTAAAATAAAAAGTTTCTTCATACAAATACTTCATTAATGGATTTACAAGAATAGATATAGAATCATTACAAGCTATCGTTTTTATAGTTGAGTAATATAATTTTATATATCTATGTATAATGCATAATGAACATACACAATTAGGAGATGAAATGATTCATTATTCACTTTTTACTAAAGGTTTGGTGGCATTCCCCAACCAATCATTTGATTTGGTGATAACACAATGGTAGGAACCCAAGTTCCTAGCAGATCTATCAATGACAATTGGAATTGGATCTAAACTAATAGAATCACCTTTCGGATAGAATCACCTTTCCACTGGAGAGGAACCCTTCCAATGGATCAATTGATCAAATATATGTTGAACATTTTGAGTTCATGAAGTTGTCATTGATGTCAAGGAATGAATTTGTCATTGATGTCAAGGAATGAGCTACCGTTGATGTCAAAAGGTCAAAATGAGCAATGCAAAAGGTTGATGGCAAAAGAGCTTCATAATATTTATTTTTAAATATTATGTAAAGCATAAATAAAAGGTTTTTATTAAAACCATGGTTAGACAAAATAAAAGGTTTTTATTAAAACCATGGTTGGACAAAATAAAAGGTTTTTATTAAAAACCATAGTGGGCAAAATAAAAGGTTTTATTAAAAACCATAATGGGCAAAGTAAAAGGTTTTTATTAAAACCTAAGGAGGCTTTAATCCTTAATAAATCCAAAATATTTAAATATTAATTTATAATATTTAAATTCTAATGAATTTAAATAAATTATAAATTAAATATTTGAAGCCAAAATATTAGCGTCGACCCCCAATGAATTCATCTCCATCGACATGCATGAAATCAAGGGCAAAGGTATTTATACCTTAAGCCAAACCTTATGTTTGGCATTCAAAAAATATTCACGATATTCGATGAGAAAGAGCTCACACGAAATCGAATGAAAGGTGCCTCCGAAGTGCATGTGGAGTAGGCACCGTGTTGGAAGAAGAGCCAAAGGCTTTAGGGGAGTAAAGAGGATAAAGTGCACATTGCAATTTAAAGTAGCAAGGTGAGCACGTGGCTCACACGGTGTGGAAGTCGTGGCCAAGGCGTTGTTGAAGCATTTGGTGCAAGTTTGAATCCCGCCAATTGCGGAGCGGGTAATAAAGGTTTTATTTTGATTTTTATTATTGAACATGCTAAGGTTTTGGAGGTATAAGGTGTAAGTAATTTTTGATTATCATCTAAGTGGTGAAAAGTTAATTTGGCTAGGGTAATTATTGTTTTTACCTTAGAAAAATGGAAATTGATTTATTGCATTAGGTTATAAAGAGAGTTATTTAAATTAAATGCAATATTGAGTAGGGAATTATAAGTAGAAGTTGAGTTATATTTTATAGGGGATTTTGATGAAATTTATGATGTTAAATGTTATTATTGAGATGAAGCAATAAGGTGTATTTGAGATTTAATTTATCTTTGTGATTAAGGTAAATTGTGAAAGGTGTTAGAGTGATAATTATTTTCATCTAACTCTTTGTACCTAGTAAAGAAGTGTTTATGATTGTGGCAAATTTGTGTGGTCTACTTCTACATCAAATAAAAGGTATGGGTACATTCTTCCTTGGTTGAGTTGATTGGTTGGTTTTTTGGAAAACAACTTTGGAGTGAAAAGGACTTGATTAGGTTTCCTTATTGAGTTGTTGAGCTATTGAGAAGTGAATGCTATGCACCTTTTTTTATAAACATTTTTGTTGAAGTGAATAATTGAGTGAAGAACTTGAACTAGAGTTTGCAAAGAACAAAGGTATCATTGTTATGTGAATATTGTTGTATAAGCATTTTTGTTGAAGTGAGTAATTGAGTGAAGAACTTGAACTAGGGTTTGGAAATAACATGAGTATCATTGTTATGTGATATTGGTTGATAAGCATTGTTGGAAAAATTTTGAGTGAGTGTTCATATGCTTGGACAAGGGTTTGTGAGCAAGGATTATTTCATTGAGTGATTGATTGAGTAGATTTGGTTGAGCCTAGTCAAGTGGATGTGTGAAGTGATAACTCAAGTTCTATGAAATAAATTATTCTATATTCTAAATTTATTTGAGAAAAAGGTTTAGTGTTGATAAGTGTGAAACATATCGAGTCTCTAACAATTCTCTGTATGTTTCTATGATAAAAGAGAGATTGAAAGTGATTAAGAGTTTGTGAATGAAGCATATTGAGTCTCTAACAATTCTCTATATGTTTATGTGATAAAAGAGAGATAGAAAGTGATTAAGAGTTTGTGAATGTGAAGCATATTGAGTCTCTAATAATTCTTTGTATGTTTCTAAAAGAGTGAAAGTAATTGAGCATTGTGGTGAATGTGAAGCATATTGAATATCTAATAATTCTCTTTATGTTTCTATGATATTGAACAAGTTCTAGTGTTGACTTGTTGAGCAAATTTGAGGTAAGTCTTTGAGAAGACTTGTGGACAAATTTGTGTGAGCTTTTGTGGAAGCTTACAATACAGATTGAGAGCAGATATTGGATAAGTTCTAGTGAGGACTTATTGAGAATATTAAGAAAAGTTCTATTGAGGACTTGTTGAGCAGATTTGAAGCAAGTCTTAGTGAAGACTTAAGAGCATATTGGACAAGTTCTAGAGAGAACTTGTGGATAGATTAGTGTGAGTTTTTGTGGAAAATTACAAGGAATATTTGAGACAAGTCTTTAAGTATATTTGTGAGCAGAGTTGATTGATTGATTTGTTTAAATATTGGGTTAAGGTTTGGGGTAGATCTAGTAGAGTTGATTTGAGATTAAGTCAAGATTTGTGTGAAGGTTTTAAGATAGATATTGAGGATATATTTGTGTTAGACTTAAGGACTATGTTTAGTGCAGATTAGAGGAAAGAGATTGAGGATAAATTTGTGTTAGACCGAAGGACTATGTTTTGTACAGATTTGAGGACAGATTTTGGTGCAGATTTGATGACAGGTTTGTGCCAGACCAGGGACAGATATTGAGCAAATTTATGCTAGATCAAAGTATTGTGTTTAGTGTAGATTTGAGATAGAGCTTTGAAGGTGACAGAGTATAGAGGACAAAATTATCTAGTGGATAGAGAACCATTAGCCAGGGCAGTGAGGACAGGAGTCTTAAGTGGATAGAGATCCATTAGCCAAAGAAGTGAGGGCAACAGTTCTTCTAGAAGATCACCAATCAGAGCTAAGGAGAAAGGAGTTCTCATGTGGATAGAGATCCACGAACTTGATTAGGGGATTGGTGTTTCCTTTGGACAGAGGTCCATAAATATTGTAATAGGGAAAGGATTCTCAAGAGATTGATTGAGAAAATTTTAGTGAGATTTTCTCTGTGGAGTAGCCCACATTGGGTGAACCACATTAAATTGATGTCTCTATTGCATGTGGGGATTTGTGCATTGCTTTGATTACTGTTGTAGATATTGCTATCTTTATATTGCATAATATTGATTGGGAAAGAAAAGTAAAAAGTGATCTTATACTGTTCACCCCCTCTTAGTATAAGCTTGTGTTCTTCAATATATATTCTTATTCATGGATGATTTGTGTGAATGGCCAACCTAATATATATATCTACCCTAAAGCTACATTGGTGAAGAGACGTGATGGTTCACATTATGAAGAGACATGATGGTTCACGTTATGAAGAGACGTGATGGTTCACGTTATGAAGAGATGTGATGGTTCACTTTATGAGTTAATAATATAATAATTAAATGATTAATAATGCTAATACTAACTAATAATGTTAGGATGGAGGATCCTAACATGCCACCCTCCTTAAAAAGAGCTTTGTCCTCAAAGCTCAAAGTGAGGATCTTTGTCCTTTGTTTTTCAATAAGGATTTGCATAAGTTCTTGGACTCTTTTAATGTCATCCTTCCGTAGGTAGGGATATAGAGAAGGATGAAGTGTTAGCGGGGGTTGCCAAAAAAATTAGTAAATGTGTGATGATGAGGTAAGGGCAACCCTTGGGGTTCTTCAAACACTTTAGAATGATGCATAAACAGAGGTGGTAAAACTTCTACATTCTTCTGTTGTTCCTTGGGAGAGGCAATGGAGGAGTGTGCAGTCACTTTTTTGCCTTATTTTTGACTAAGTTTGACCCTGTGGCGATAACTCATTATTAGAGAGGAAATTGAGTGTAATTCTTGTAGAGTGCATGTTTTGCCATAATGAATCATTTCGGGAATTTCTACCTCATCCTTACCTAATGCATCGATCACTTTTGGCATATCAATCGTATTGCCTTCATCATTGTGATCAGGTGCTTTGGGTATTGCTTGCTCATTGTCCTCATTTTACACATATTCATTATATTTCTCATATTACTTAGCTTCCTCATCTTCCTTATCTTCCTCATATTCCTCACATGCAATTTCTTCATTTTCATGTGCTTTCATAAAATATTCAATGCACTTACAAATAATATTTTATATAATATTTTCAAAATGTTGCACACTAAAAATATTTTCTAAACGTTGCCAGTGTGGTTTCCCCAATTCCCAAAATTCTACCTTCAATTTTTGAACTTCTTCCTAAAATTTTTGGTCCCACATGGTTGGATCCATAATGCTCTAATACCATATGGTAGGAACCAAGGGTTCCTAGCACAATAATTTAATAAATGAGAAATAAATAAAATAAATAGAATCACTTTTAGATACGAATCACCTTTTGCATTAGTTTGGGAAATCCCTCCAATGGGTCTAAATAATATATGTTTAAGCAATTCATAGTTGTAATTAGTAGGATCCAATTTAAAAATATAATATATTATACAATTTTTTGCCAATTTAGAGTGATTTTATGTACTTAATATTTGTTGAACATAATTTGATATTATTTCATAATATTCTATATTGTCTTATGTTTTTCAATAATTTTTTAACTATCTTAATTTGAGCTAGAATTGTGAAGATAGATACTCCACAAGTTGGTGATAATGGGGCTATCATTACTCAATGAGTTGTGCCCTTCATTGCATCTGATTATTGAAATAATTGTCAAAATATATCCTCTACCTAGTTGTAGGTATACCAACTTATTTGGTTGATAAGTGAACCTACTTTTTTTTTTCTTCATAAAGGGAAAACCCCTTGTGGGGACGCCTTGGTCTGAGAGACCACGAACAGGGGTTCTACACCGTCAAAGTCACCCGGGAGTCGCACCCAACCCTACCCGCACCAACATTATCAATTGGATTTTGGGTACCCAATTCAGCTTTTTGGTAGGATGGAGATTCAAACTTGGGACCTCCCTTGGAGGATTGCCCTCTCCTCTCCAACTCACCTACAACACCTGGGTATAAGTGAACCTACTTTTATAACTAAAATTAATGATGCTAATTGATTTTGACTATCCATTTTCTGATATCAATTATCATATTCATAGAATTAGGTCCAACTTTAGAGGTTGTAGTTATATTACTATATTTGGTCTATCTAGTATAGGTGGTAGCTATGCTCAATTAAAAAAATCCATATTGAATATAACTCTAGATAGAGATTCAACTCAAAGGAATATTCTCCCATATGTTCAATGATGATGCATGACCGATGATAAATTGGTTTGATCTTTTAATTTATCCCTTTGAGTTTGTATCCTTTTGAATATGCAATCAAATCTTGTTGACTTCAAGTAAAACAAGAGTAATGCATTTTATCCATCTTCAACTTCATATATTTCAGAGATATCTAGGTATATATTTAATCTCTTACATGATGATCTCATAAGAGAAGAATCTTATATAAATCATTAAAGCAACAAAATAATAGAAACTTCTAAATTCCTTACAATTTATATATACATCTAGACAATATAAAAAGAGAATAATTATTACAATAATGAAGCTATATCCTAACATATCCCCCTTGTTATATTATTTGTGTAAGCAAATGATGGAATTCTTTCCCCCTAAATATGAATATGGGTTTGCACTGTCATTGATAAATATTTGTACTTTCTAGAACTTTAATTGAAGTATTAGTGCTCTCTATGTCACCTCTGTGAATTACTTTTGGATTGACAAAATACTAGGTTTTCTTTTATAGTGGGCATGAAACATCTCTTTTATTTGATGCCATTCTATAATATCCATCCATCCATAATTCAATTTGGTTTTTGTGCAACTTTTTGGAGTGTTTCAATATTTCTTTGATGTATATATAAATTTATGATAATATGTACACATGTTTCTTGGGGAAGACATATATTGTGTTGTGAGATCAACCTATAGTTTATTTTTTGCTTGTTCATTATGGCCAGTATGCTTGTCAGCAATCTATACAATATAGTTTTTATTAGTGACACAACTATTCTTTGTCCTAGTGTTGTCTTCTTGAACAACCTCCAAGTCATTAGTGTCACAAATAAAGTCCTTTGTTTCAACATGTAAATAATTAATGTCACATTTGAAGTCCTTTGTGTGAATATTGCTTGCATTACAAGCAATTTATTTATTTATAACAAGATCACCTATATCACACATCACATTATTCATCAAAGGCTTGTTCTTTATCTATGTAATCATTTTATCGTGTATTGTATTCTTCTATTTATATATATCAAATATGACAAGTGGCACATACATAATCATGACTAAATCAATAGGAAGTTAAATAAATTTATCTTTGTCATCAACTCCTTTGTCAAGATGAAACCTTATATAAGTCTTAAGTGTAGTGAATTGTGTCAATATTAGCCTCTTGAATGATTGATTGTAAATGTGTTGAACCATAGTTCTCTTGGCAACAATTTGTATCTAAGTTTTAATCACTATATATTCATCATCTTCTTTTGTATTAAGCATTATATCTTCACTTTGATTTTTTGTTGTTTTCTTTAAACTATTTTGACTCACTAGTTTCTTTCTAGCCTTTTTGGCCATTCGATATCTAACCCATTTTTGTGAGATGATATTTGTATTTGAAGTTGGGGTGGAGGTGTAATGACATCTAAAGCAAATAGTCTATTTTTGTAGGATGCAATACCTTTTAATTTTTCTTTTCTTGAGATAAAACATCTTTTATGTCCGTTAACAACTTGAAAATCAACAGAAACTCCTCTATCCATCATTTGAGCAACAAAAAGTAAGTTGTTTGTAAGTCCTAGAACATATAGTACATTTACAATGGTGCATTATATTAAAGGTAGTTTGAGGGAAACAATTCATATTCCTTTTATTTGATAAGTTGTGTTATCTACCATTGTCACTGGCCATCCATGTATTTCTTGAAAAGTATCAAACCAGTGTATGTTTCTTGTCATATGATTACTAGCTCCAAAGTCTATATACCAATTATCATCCTTGATGTTTTTATTTTTATGTGTCATTAATACTTTATATGCTATTTCATCTTTATCTTATTCATGTTCTTCCTATACCACTTCTTGTGCCACATGACCTTTTTGTGAAGAATTTGATCTATACCCTTAATTATTTTTGGATTAATTATTTGAATTTCCATATTGATATTGTTCTTGAGGCCTAGTTTGAGAAGAATTTTGTGATTCATTCAACTTATTTAAAGTATTGTATCTACAAAATCTAGTATTATTACTTCCTTCTTTCTCACATATATGATAATATCTTCTTCTCCATTCATATTGGTTTTGTGAAGAAGATGAGGATTGATTAGTTGATACTTAGGTATTTCTTTGATATATTCTTCTAGAAATTAGAGCATTGTTTGAAGAATCATATTTTAATTGTATTTCTAGTTCATATTATTATATAATGTTTATTAGTTCTTCAAAAGATACTCTATGATTTACGACTTGCAAAGAAGCTAACAAAACATTGGAGGAATCAGGTAGTGCATGTAGTACAATTGAAACTGATAGACTATCATTTATTCTTTCTCCCAAAGTATTTAATTATACTATATTTTGGAGAAAGTATTCCACACTCTCGTCTTGCATTTGCAATGTGTATAATTGATATTGTAAGTTATGAATAGTTGCTTTATTTCTACTTTCAAAAATTGTGCATAGGATGTTCCATGCCTTTTTTTATGTATTAGCTTTGCTAATATGAGATTGAATTTCATTTCTTATGCCAAGAAAAATTATTAATTTTGTTATTATATTATTTTTATCAAAATCCATTTGTGCAATTGGCTCTTTAGGACATGGCACATCTCCTAACACTATATCCCAATTTTTTTCTACCACAAGAATAGTCCTCATTTTATTTTTCCATGGAATGAACTTTGAACCTTTTAATTGTTGTGATTCTAAAAGAAACTGTTTAGGAGTTGTCATTTTTGAAAAATGTATAACTTGTATGGTCTTCAAAAAAATTGTATAAAAGTCTTTCAACTACCTTCTAACTCCTTAATTTAAATTACAACAAACTTTCAATTGTGCATAAAGGTACTTTCAACTACCTTATAACCCCCTATGAAATATAAATATTATCCTTTGATATCCTTTCAATATATTTATATAGTTTTCATGTTTCAACCATTGCAAATATATGAATATTTTTCCAAAGTATTATAATTTTTTTTTTTAAATATTCTAAGAAAAAATAAAAAAAACTGGAAGCCTCTAGCACAAACTGTTCTCTTTTGGTACTTGTATTAAATTTTAGGCTTCACTTTTGGCACTTGAATAAATGTCAGGCTTTAATTTTGATGCTTAGATAAATGTAGGGTACACGTTCATTTGGGAACATGTTTACTTAGGATTTGTTTTTAGACTATAAAAATTAGAAGTAAATGCTTCAACTTTAAATGTAGGGATTTGATGCACTTTCACGTTAAATTCTTTCTCATTCTTCTGAATACTAAGCACAAGCCCTTTTTCAAGAATATACACTTCAAGTACAAAAATTTTCTTCGAAATGCTTTCTTAGTCTTATAGATGCAAGCACTCAACCATATGTTTCGGTAAATCACAAATGCACTCAGGCATTGGTATACTTCTCTCACCAATGTATTTAACCTCTTCCCAATTTTTTGTCTTCTTAGGTGATTGTATACTTCTCTCATTAATACATTTAACCTTTTCTCAAGTCGATTTCATATTTGCATCTTATGTGAATGTTCTATCTCCAAGTATTCTTATCTAGTAATATTTTTTTCAAAGTAATATGATACAACCTAGCTTTTTTGTCTTCTTTTAGACGATCCATAATGATAATAGATTCATATTTATTAAATATATTCTAAAAAATAAATTCAAATATGCATGGCATCAATACTTAGAAAGAAATACCTTATTTACAAGATCTCTGATGTAACATCAACCAAGAGTTTTAAACTCCTTCCATAAAATACCAAGGGTCTTTGGTGTAAAATCAACCAAAAATAATCAATCAACATTGCTCTACTTATGGCTCAGAAATCATCCACTCTAATACCACATGTTGACCTCCAAGTAAAACAAGAGTAATGCATTTTATTTATATTCAATTGCATATATTTGAGAGATATATAGGTACATATTTAATCTCTTACATGATGATCTCATTAAAGAAGAATCCCATACAAACCATTAAAGCAATGAAATAACGACAACTTCCAACTTCCTTACATTTTATATATTACATCCTGACAATGCAAAAGGAGAGAATGATTAATAAAAATATGAAGCTATATACTAACAAATCTTATCACCAACCTTACCTTAGTGTGGCACCTAACTCTTTCTATGTATTTAAAAATGCTTGAAATTAATCTCTTATAATATATCATGGACATCTTGTTGAATCTTTTGACTCATTTAGTAAACCTACTTATTTTATTTACTTGTATATATGAATGAATAAAATATTTTGATGATTAGTTTAGAAGTTATATTGATTGGATCTAGTAGTTGAAATGCAAGATACAAATGAAATGAGCCATGATTAGTGAAATTATTACGACATAGATATTATAGGTAGATTATATTGAGTTATATTTCTATATACATGGATGATTTTAGTTATACTTTTGAATAGGATGTAGTATCATTTGATCTCTATTTAATCAACTACCTCAATATTCCTATTAATATAAAGAGGAAAGGTATTTGATTTAGATAGCTCCATATCCACAATTGAGTAAAATATGCTAGACCAAAAGAAATTATTGTCCTCTTTGATTGTCCCATATGTTGGACATGGTGTGGACTAGGTAGATGGAGTATATCATACCTCATGCAAAGCAACACAATAGCACAACAGGGCCTATCCTAAGAGCATGGGGTTTGGATTAGTTAGGGGCCTTTGAGATTTTGATAAAGGTTGACTCCTTTATAGGATGTGATCTTGGACACAGTTTCCTAATCTAACAACTTGGGGATAAAGAATTAGAGAAAGAAAATACAAAGATAGATGAAAGTAAAAATCTAAGCTAACAGGGTGGCGATGCACCAAAGATCAAATAATATCTTGCACAATAGTTGTGACCATAATGCTTCAACATTAACACTTCCTCTCCTTGATATATATCAACATAAAAATATCAAGATGCAAACACACACATATAAAAGAGATGAATTAGGGCGTGAGATCCATAGATGGACTCAAAGTATATGTGTAGGACTTCAATATATATATATATATATATAGAGAGAGAGAGAGATATGTATGTATGTATATATTTATATATAGATGTATATGTATATATGTATGTATATGTATGCATGTATATATATGTATATATGTATGTATATCTATATGCATAAAAAAATTATTACAAGAGATTATGCCTAAAGTGGGGGTTTGGTTACCTGCAAGACTACCCAGAGATATGTGTATTGCTATATAGGGATAAATGAAGGAAATTTTTTTACAAAATTCCCAATCCTTTACAAAGCCTAAATTACTACTATTCATATATTACAATTAGGAAAAGTTTCCTTCTAAAAATTGCAAGACAATTTGATCTTCTCAGCTACTTTTAGGGATTCTAGAAATAAAATGAAGACACCTTCAGCCATTAATTCTATCAATCCTAGGTTATTACTATTTTAGGTGCCATCCCTTCATCTTTGATAGACCATTGACATTTTCTAGAATTACTGACCTGAAGTGATCTTGGTAGGTAATATTATCCTTTCTTAGTAATGGTGCATTACCCTAGGTCATCTACCTTTTCTAAAAATTTGCATGCCATTACTCACACCTTCTTTTGTTCTAATGTGTTTTGCTTATCAGAGTATTTGACTTTCTTTTTATAGTTTTCTTATTTCTTCTTCCTTCAATACTTTTTAAAATCCTTTATCATTTTCCCCTTTTGGAGATTTACTTGTTATCTTTAGACCTTAAGGCTATGCCATTAGACTTTTTATTTTCCTCCTTAGTCAGATATTTTAAAAACTTCCAATTTTCCTTTTCCATATGCACCTTCAAATATTTACCATAATATGACCCTCAAGACTTAAATATTACAACCTTGATGCAAATTTTATCTTTTCTTCACCTATGCCAACTTTACCTTTATGTTTTCTTGATCTTCTCTTAAGGCACGATTATCGAAAGTCCCTTGACATGTAAAATATATATAATGACATTGAGTCCATGGTATTTTTGATCTAGAATATCTTTGCTATCATTTAGGTTTATTATTCCTATTGGATGAGCCACTAGTGTAGAGAAGCTTCACCTAGGTGGATTCTTTTTTCTGAATGTAAGGAAGTAGATGTCCTATGAGATATCTTGATGGTGAGTTCTTACAAATCCTCATTTATTCCTCATAACCATTGTGATTCTTCCTCATCAATCTCTCGCTATTGGATATTACCTTGTGGGTGTGGTGGAGAGATGATGGATGAGGTGTAAAGGGTAGTGAATCCAAACAAGTGTGGATGATTGGTAACTCTACTAGCTCATCCATAATAGTCATTTGGGTTGAACCTATGCCAATGATAGGGCTATTTTAAGTATCATTGAAATTTTTCATTAAACACCATCAACAACAAACTTTGGTTTAGATATTATCAAAAGGGCTAAGAAAAACTACTATGGGCTTTTATATGTGATGATTTAATGATTATATTGGACACACAGGATGAGGGTTTTTACACCCATTTTCAACCTTTATAGATATCTTTTTGGTGATTCTTTGGCATGGGATTCCTAATAGTTGGAAATAACTTGAGGGCTCTTCATGTTGCACAATATTCTATGTTAGCATTGAATGTAGTTTCCATGATTGGATTGTAGTGAATCTTCACTATAACTTTGGCATCTCACAAAGGGCCTTCTTCTTATAGTAGGATATCAACCCAGAGAACTAAGGACTTATATATTAAGCACAAAGTCATTAGATTGTAGATTCAATCATTCATAGAGGATCACTTACATCGTTTACTTAGGTCAAGAAAATAGTGCTTGGCCCTTCTTTTATAGTCTTTTCTTAGGGAGGAGACTACCTGTATTAATTTCATCTTCCTTGAGTTTGTGCCTCTTTCTTTTTATCATCATATTTTATTGTTTTAAGCCCGATTTTCCTGCCTGAGGGTAATGCAATAGGATATTTGATTTGTTTCTCCTTCATGCATAATATTCTTGTCTCCCTTGTTTATTTTGGGCTTATGCAAATTTGCCATTGCAAATGATTTGACAATTTTAATTACTTGGTGCTAATCCCAAGATTATTTTCCATTAGTATTCAAGCAACTTACTTTGCTTTTGAAAATATATCTTGCATGACAAAACTGGTCAAAAATATTTTTATTTTCTATTTTTTTCATATTTGCATGACCCCTTAAGGGGTTGGGTCCAACTTTAACTTCGCTTTCATCCATTTCTATTTTTCCTGTACATTCTTGGGGGATTTAAATCTTAGAATTTTATTACCTATTAGTTCATTTGGTCTTCTATAATGAATGGATGCAATTCATATATTACCCTCTAGGTTTCAAGTCATTCCTCCTTGGTTGTCAAGACCTGATCATCATTTAGTCCAGATATGGGCAGCTACTCACATGATGTGAATAGAAGGGTTTTTATGGAATCTTAATTCTAGTCTGATACTAAATCCTTAAGGTCATGAAAGACTAATCCAAATATAGATATACCTCTATCTTGATCATGAAATATCATGATAGTTAGATGCCAAAATATGGGGGATGATTGACTATTGATATATCTTGCACAACCTAGGTTGGGATAGACATATAAGGAGAGGATGAATTTTTCTATCACTCCCAATATTTGGACCAAAATATCATCCATTTGTATGAATCTTTTGTTTGTAGGAAGATACAATGCATTTGCTACTCCTTTAGCATAACAAATGTATTGGTCCTCGAATCTATTATAAAATTATGGATTAATTTATCTTGGTAGACGAGGGTTAGATAAAAGAGGGGGGACTTGGATCTACTTACATCTAGGGCTAAGATTTAGAGTACCATGGTAGTTTTTGTTGTCCTTGCCTTCTTTATTTTTCCTCAAGGGCCTTCCTCAAATGCTCCTCTTGTCTAGGAATGGCCAAGATATTCTAGAACAGTATCGATATCATGGATTTCCTTAGACGATCCACTAAACTAAACAACCTGAGAGAGATAGTATTTTGAGTGGCATACAGTGAAATGAATCACTACTTTTCTCTAATCAGATGAGTAACTCTGTTTAGCTCCAAAGTTTATTATTGCTTCAAAATATCTAAGGTACTTTACTTGGTGATTATCAAGGTTTTTGGGGGTACAACTATTAGAAGCCTATAACTGGTATTTGTTATTTTGGCTTGGATACCTAAATTATTTTGACCACTTTGTTGGATGATAGTAAGAGACATAGGTACCCTTGGCTATTGAGGTACTATTATGGGAGGCTACCATTGAGGTTGGGTTTGTTTGTGTGAACTACCAATGGTTTCTAGGTTGCTCTTATCCCATTCCTTTATTTCTTGCTTCTTAGACCATGTCATATAGACTGATTAAATTTGTGATCTATTGGGTTTCAAATTACCCACTCCATCACATATTGCATAAAACTCTTCCTCACCCTAGGTTACTAGGACTTATTCTTAGGGGGCATAGTTTGGTTGTGGGAGACATAGAGTTGAAATGGGTTGTTCTGTCATTTGTATCCTAGATGTTGAATATGAAGTGGATTCCAGGGAGGGCATCATCTCGACCATTGTACCAACAAGGAGCTAAGAGATTTTTCCCATGTTACTCTAGCTAGAATAGATATTTGGGGGTGTGTAGTACCAAGAGGTAAACTCCACAACATAATTATTTTGGATGGGGGCTATTTCCCTAGCATGATTAGAAAACTATGTTTAAAGAGAAGTCAATATTAGGACTATTTGTTGGTTCTAGCCTTGGTCTTGACCATTTTTTGATTGGTTTGCAACTAAGGCCTAATGAACCCATTATATGGAGCTCTATTACCCTAATTTCCTTCTAGAAAATGTTTTAAATCGTTCTAATAAGAGTACCTTTGGGCATTACACTCCCTTATCATGGCTAATACTTCATTATAAATCAACATAAGAAAATTTTGTGTTGCTTTATTTTTTGAATATTTTGGAGTAGCAGGGATTGGAGCGGGTGGGGCCAAAGTAATTATAAGTGAGACCAAGGTTGGTCAAAAGCTTATTGGTTGAATAACTAGGGGGTTTATAATAAGGTTTCATATTGGGATACAAAGGCATAAGAGGTCAAGGTTCTTGTTAGGACTCCATACTAACCTTATTATGTAATTACCCTCTTCCTAATGTGGGGACCCCATATTAATAATATTATGTAATTTTTTGTAAGAGGCATGTGGTATTTGAAAAACCTAAACAAGTGGGGCCATTTTATGTACCCATTATTAAGAATATAACTGCTTGTTTGGTAGAATATTCTAGCTTGAGTGGCCACTTGCATGTGAAGCCAACCCTTGAGCCTTATAATTAGGGTTATAAAAAGTTTTTAAAAATGCAAGGAGGCATAAATGAATGCATCTCTCATATCAAAGCTTTACATCTAAGGAGGTTATCCTCTTGAAGAGGTCTACGATAGTGTATTGTGTTTTTCTTTCTACAATATAATCTATTATTTTTCCATTTCATCTTGCACTATTGTTAATTTCAATTTCATATTTATGTTATTAATGCAATATTATGTGGATGTGTTTTTATTTTACTACAAGTTTCATCATAGTGCTAGTCCTCCAAACTGAATTATACCATGTTCAACTTGGATGGCTATACCATAGGCATCATGTAGGGAGTTTTCACCTTAGGCCTTAATCATTAATGAGATTTTGGAATCCAAGGCCTTTAGATAATATATAAATACCATACTTGGGGGAGGTTGAAGCTCTTCAAATATTTTATACCATGTTTTATAAAATTTAAGGCTGAATTCATCTATTATCTCCATTAGAGCTCTCTTTATAGATGATAGTTGTTGTAGGAGAGACACTCCATCTACCTTTTCTCTAAATATTTTAATGAATAGAGTGATGAGATGGTCCCAATTAGCTATCAATCCAGGTTAGAATGTAAGATACCACACTTGGGCCCTTCCTCTAAAATAGGTTGCCAGTAATCTTAGAGACATATTTTAATATGATATATTATATATTGTGCCTAGGATCACTAAGTGGTTTAGGTGCTCAATAGGACTAGTCAGGTCCTCTCCTAGTGAATTATGTGAGATAATTTAGAGAAAAATATGGTATTTCCTCCCATACTTCATGCAGAGTAGGTGGTACAAAAGGACATTTGTCATTCTAGGTAGGGAATTTTTTGGGTGGTGGTGGTAGAGCAATCATGTTATGGCCTCTAGATATTCTTCTTGAAGGAATGTTGTCGAGTGGAGAGAACAATTTTTGTAGATTTTTAATAGCAATGGACTTGGTGGCAGGTCTCTCATTCATACACATTTGTGTTCTTTGGTTGGAGTGGAGTCACCAAGTGAATGCAGATTGTGCTTTGAGAGTAAATAGATTGAGGTCTTCATCAAAGCCTCAATTTGGTGTCCTTTCATAGTTTCTTATGGATGTTCATTGAAGTAGAGTTGCTAGGTGACTGAAATATTCTTTGTTAAGCAAAAATAGGTAGAGATCTTCACCAAATTCTAAGCCTAACTTATTATTATTATTATAGGACCAAAGATAAATTAATGGGGTCACATTGGGCATGCCATTAAACTATTATCCTCTTTGATTGTCTTGGCCATCAGATGTGGTGTGGACTAGGAATATAAGGTAGATAATACCTTGTGCAAATTGACATAGTAGGGCCTATCCTGAGAGCATGGAGTTTGGCTCATTTAGAGACCTTTGATATTTTGACAAATTTTGGCTCTTTTATAGGATATGATCTCAAGTTCACTTTCCTAATCTAAAAGCTTAGGGGGAAAGGGTTAGATAAATAAAAAACAAAGATAGCTAAAAGTAAAAACCTAAGCTAACATGGTTGAAATGTGCCAAATATCAAATAAGATCTCTGTAGTTAAAAATTCACTATAGAGGGGCAAATTTTTTTCCTAAATAGAAGTTAAGTAGGACCGTTACCCAAATCTAAGAATATGAGAGGCACTAAAGTTATATCCACATATAAGTAGATAATTTGAAGGATACACTAGCAGAGGGTAGTCTATGCCAAATACTATTGGTATACTTGAAGCTCCTCACACCATGAGGTAAGTTCATTCACCCAAATCAAACCAGAAAAGGATCATGGCCTTTCTAGTGGTGACTAAGTCACATCCCACCATCAAAAGGAACCCTGAAAATCTTTTGGTGGTGACTAAAAGGGTTTTGTTGATGGTAGAGCCTCTATTAACTTGGTTCACTTAGGCCCATATCCTAACTTGGCAGGTAGATACCAAAATCAAGCCACTCTCTTTTGGTAGTTGGGTTGTAGTATTTCATGTATCAAGTGTAGTTACTCAATGGCACAAGCAACATATCCATAAGGGGAATCCCAAGGACCTTGGAGGAAATAAGAGGAGGGGGAGGGATGAGTCAAGAAAGGATTCAATAAGATTTCTAGACCTTGTTAATCCACATATAGATCCCCAAAGGTAAAGTGGCAAGAGGGGTAATAATAGCATGCAAAATCCATGTAGGACTAGAAGCATACCCATAAAATAAGGTTTGGGAGAACCCCACATAGAGGATTATTTAGAGAATTAACAATCAGAAGGGATAAAAGAGCATCAAAAATGAAATTAACCAAGCTAAAGACTCACTAGGAATGCAATAATGAGAGTTGCCAAAGCAACCAGATAACCAGAGAAAAGGTTCAGGGCCAAGCCATTGTTGAAACCCAATGGACCAACACAAATGGGGGAAACTTATCAAGATGGTTTAGAAATCAAGAAAGGACAAGTCTATGACCACCATAGTAGCCTCCCATCAGTAAAAGCCACCACCTAAGCTTGAGTTTATATAGGAGAAGGTGAAATCATTAATGACACCTCTATAAAGATATTATACCACCCATGGAGGTATTTATGGTGACTTGACCCCTAATAAACTCGAAATATCCCAAAAATAAATGTGGATTAGTCCCTCTGATTCAACAACCAAGAATGATGTAGGCACTCCTACCCATAGCCATTTTAGAGGGAATTTTGAATTTCAAATTTTGATGTAAATATTATAAATAACCATATTCAAGGCCAAGGAAGGAGGTTGAATTATTATCATGTCTAGTATCTAACCTTGAGTATTTTTTCCTCCTCTTTCTATTTGTATTTTAATTTGGACTTGAGCCTTGGTTTAGTCGCATGTATAGTTCATCAAGCCTCTTTCAATTATGTATGAATGTAATGTGCTTTTAACATTAATGCAATGATTTGTGACTATTCTAGTAATTGTTTTTAGGTCTAAGTATTCATGTATATTTCTATGGAGGAATGTGACTAGCATTTGTTCTAGCTTTTACGAGAAGTATTTTTATTTTTAGCCATGCATTATTGGGATCATTTTCAATTTGGTTTTCATGTTTGATTCATGTGTTTGTTCATCCCACTGATGTGCATAATAAGAACTATAATCTTTGGTGCATCGTCATCTATAGCTTGGGCTAGTTAGGCTAGTTATATTTTTTTCTCTCTTTTTCCTTTTCCTTGAAAAGCACTTAGTACATTAGCCTACTGTAGGAGGAATATCATTAGATAATAACATCCAGAGAAGAAGCTAACCTTGGTAAAAATTCCTAGAGATCATCTAAAGGAGCCATGTACCATGCTCCCTAGACTTCCTAGGACTGGCACCCCAAGTGAGGCACAAGGCACCAAAGGCACCCAACGATTACCACATTATGGAGGGTTGCAACACTTGGGGTGTAGCGCAAAATATAATCCCCAACGGTTCAAACTTGCATGCTCGATGCAACCCAAATTATTAAATTGCATTCCTTAATTAGAAGTTATATTGAGGCTTCAATGAAGGCCTCAATTCTTGGATCATCAAAGCACCTTAAAGATTCACCTAGTGTCTCTACTACATAAAGAAGAACCTAAAGAAATTGTCTTTCAAATTTTTGGTCAAGGTTTCGATGGGAACCTCTACCCCAAAAAAAAAGCCTCAACACTTAGTGACTTTGTTGAACAAGAAAGAAAAAATAAACCTAGATGAGGTGATAGAAAGTAGATCCATTTGTTTCATGATCTTAAGGCCTACCACAATATCTAGTGCAAGAGTAAAACCATAATTGATATTTCCCCCTCTTAACTTTGGCAATAGACAAAGAGGTCAACAATAAAATATGGTTACCCCAAAAATTCCAAACTAGAGGAAGTTCCCAACAAGGGATGATGGAGGTCCCTTGTAGCCACCAATAGCACCAACCACTTGAAGTGAGGTCCCAACCTCTACATTAAATTCATTGACATATTTCACTTGAGAATATGCGATGACTCCAACTAAGCACCTCTAACACATGATCAATTTTTCCACTCTCTATAGTATTGGAGAATAAAATTGGAAACCTCTTTAAAAGAAAAATAAAGAGAGTGGTATATCACCCTCACTCTATCATTGACCAAAACCAACTTACAAACTTGTTATTAGATAGGTTCAGGAAGAAAGTAGACAAAGTATCACTGTTATAGCAATTTTTGACCATCAAAAGGGACCCTATGGAATCCATGAATGACTTCAATTCTAGATTCCACAAGTTCTAGTATAGGATCACAGAAGATATATAGCCTATCCTAGGTATGGCTTTTATTTACTACCTAAAGGAAATCATTTCTAAAATAGCCATGATGGTAAAAACCAAGGGAGGCAATTCATTTCTAGTAGCCAATGGGATATCCATTCAAGCTAAGAGAGACCTCATATATATTGGAATGTTAGTCCTAAGATCCCCTATGCCTCTCTTCCCTAAGGTTCAACCACCATATCAGCCTCATCTAACTGTATACCCCACCACTTTTTAGTTAGCTATTGTATTTTATCTAACTTTTATGCAAATATTTTCATATACTACTAGCACATCCCCTTCTATCTCTCAATCCTCAAAAATAGAATGAATGCAAAATTCTATGAGGGAAATGAACAATAAAATTATATCTTCCAAGCACCAACAAAATTTCTAGAGGTTAGGATATCAAAACTATCCAACACCTCCATACCAGTATGGCAACCAAGGATATCAACCTCTACCAAATGGATTTCAAAGGTACCCACATCAACCCAATAGAGAGTATGATCCACCTCAAGACCCTAGGATGCAATTAGTACCCATTCCCATCCCTAACCAGGTCCTTCAAATTTGAACATGGTCCCTACTCAAAATAAATATATAGGAGATCCATAGGGTTGGCCATATTTTTATCCTAATTCCTACTATCTAAGTCATGAAGTGCTCTAAAAGGAAACATCTCAAATGCCTTAGCCCATATATCATAACCATATGATGTAGGCACTAGGGATAACTATTTAGAAATTACCACCAAAAATTCCTTCATTATAGGAACTAGAGCACTAGAACAAAGTTTGGTGACATGGGACAAAGGAGAAGTATATGACATCCCTAGACAAACAAGTGATCTACCAAAAAACCAAACCTAGATATAGTCTAGTGTTATCACAAGGGGTAAGAGGAGAGTGGTTGAAGAAGCTCGAAGGCAACAAATCCCAATATTGGAGGTCAATAAAATAGAAATCAGTCAAAACCAAGGGGTAAATCAAGAGGAGTCAAGGTCATCGATATCGAAATGGTTAGTGTCAAAGTAACTTCTTCTAGAACCAACCCAAGGGACCAACCTTGGTATCGACTGACCCAAGCCGCAATGGATGTCAACCAATATGCCAAAGGCCCAACCACTAGAATATTTTAATGCATTTGAGCATCTAAAGAAGTCTACTATACCTATGCCACTATGGGATATACTCACCCTACTGGTAAAGCAGATTAATCAGTTGGAAGAATCTCCAGAGAAGTAGAAGATTACTAAAAACATAAAGAGTAGATAATTTTATAGATATCCAATCTTGGTTCTAATAGGCCCAAGCTACAACGTTTCTACCTAGTTCTTATGTGCAAGGATAAAATCATCCATAATTTCTTGGTGGACTCTGGAGAAGCACCTCACTCATTCCTAAGAGGATGGTTGATGCCTTTCATCTAGCCTACAAACCAATCAAACAAGGGGTAGTGTAGCTAGATGAGACTTCAATTCCTATCCTTAGCCTCATAAAGGACCTACAAATCTTGCTATATACCTACCCCAATGTTATTGTTGTTCATGGGATAGAGATAATTGATCTTCCTATATCATTTGGCCTATGCCTCTCTTGTGACTTCACTATAACTATTTGAGGCTACCTCTCCCTGGATTGAATCCATATGTTCCTAAAGACCTATTGTGGTGTCAATATGGTCCCTTCTTAGCCCTTTCACATGTATCATGTGGAGCATATCCTAGAAATCAAGTCTAAAGGAGAATGGGATTTTCTAGTCATGGAAGAGGAGGTAAAATTTAAAACACTTAGAGATAAAGTACACACTCAAGTACTAGATGATCGGATAGATGAATGAGATAACAACACATGGGGAGAAAACTAATACAAGTAATTTGAGACAACTAAATCTTACACATACACAACCCAACAGGAGGATCTCCTCACACAAGAGGCCACTAAACCTATAAGTACCCACCACTCATTGAAACTAGTAGAGCACACACCCCCATAGTTGAACCACCAAGATGGATAAAAATTTGGATTGCTTTGGTCTATGCATTATAGGTTCTATGTATGCTCTACTAGTTGAAACTAGTAGAGCACACATAGAAGTTGGTGTGTGAAGACACATTAGACCATATACTATATTGTAAATAAGCAACATTTAAATAAAATGGTAACAACCAAGTACTAAAATCATTTGCTATTGTAAATAGGTAGCACGTAAATAAAGGGTGAAAGGTCAAAATTCCTATGCAAATTATTTTAGAAAACATGCCACCTAGCCAAGTATGAGAATAGCAAAAGGTTGAATGGATTAGAAGGACTAGTGATTAATGAGAATGGTTTGAGATAATTATTTTCTATGTTAAACTCGAAGGCCATAAAAGTAATAAAAATATATCTATCATGACCCAATGGATAGTAGCATAATAGATAACCATGCCATAACTTATTAAATCGCATGGGAAATATTGAAGGGAAATATTGATAGGACAAAGGGATTTAATGCTTCACCAATAAGAAGTCTATAAAAGGTCTCCCCTTGACATATCTTATGAGCCACCTTTTTCACTTTTAAATCCCCAAGACTCCAAAATATATCCCATAGAATCCATGACCAAAGGATAAGTCTATCACTTGTTGGGTTCTTTAACTCCTACAAGCATAAGTCTCCTATGAGTCGCCAAACTATAGTGAAAATTTCACTATAGAGGGGCATACATTTTCCCTAAAGAGAAGTTAAATAGGATTGTTTCCCAAAACTAATCAAGTAAGAGGACCTAAAACTCCATCCACATATCAAGTAGCTAATTTGAAGAATACACCAAAAAATGGAAGTTTATACCAAATACTGCTAACAAGCTCAAAATTCCTTGTGCCACAAGGCAATGCCATTCACCCATATCAAACTAGCAAAGGATCACAACTTTTTTGGTGGTGACTAAGTTGCATCCCATCAACAACAAGAACCCAAAAACCCTTTTTATGGTGACTAAGAGGATTTTATTGATGGGAGAGCCTCTATTTACTTGTTTTATTATGACCCATCTAATAACATATTGGGTAGACCCAAAAATTGATCCACCCTATTTTGGTAGTTGGGTTGTAGCACTCCCTGTACCCATGTATAGTTGCTCAATGGCATGAGGAACATACCCATAAGGGGAAGCCCAAGGACCTTAGAAGGAAGAAGAGGAGGGGGAGGGATAAGTCAAGAAAGAATTCAAAAAGGTTGCTAGACCTTGTTAATCCACATACAAATCCCCTAGAGATACAATGGCAAGAGGGGTGAGAAGAACATGTAAATTCCATGCAATACTAGAAGCATACCCATAAAATGAGGTCTAGTGGAACGCCATGTAAAGAAGTCTTCAAAGAATTATCAATCAAAAAGGATAGGGTAGCATCAAAAGCATCATCAACTAAAGAATGACTGAGAACACATGAATGGGAGTCATCAAATAAATCGAATCATCGAAGGAAAGGTCTAGGATCAAACTATTTCCAAAACCTAATGGACCAACACAAAAGAGGGGAAACTTATTGTCGATGCATATTTTATACTTTTTTGCACTTGTACTTAGTATTTGCACCTTTACATTAGCTTGCTTAGCTTACTATGGTTCTCTCAAGTCCTTATGGGCTTCGATATGACATCTCTAGCTCCTTCTACGCCTAGAGATACCTCTTAAGCTTGTTATTTTATCTTCTAGTGGAAAGCTTATTAGTACCACATTGATTATTCTCTGTACATCTTGAGGAATCACTCCTATATAAGTGATTCCTCCATTCTCATGTTTAATTTAATATATGATATTTTGCTTTGTGCATTATTGTGTTGGTTTCACTATTATCAATTAAGCTATTGTGATAGTTCTTGGTTTTTGAATCTTGGAGAGTGAAGTACTTGGATTCTAACTTTGGTTAGTTGAGTACTTCTACATGGTACCAGAGCTTAAGTTATTTCAAGGACTAATCCATTTCTAGATTGTTTTGCATAACCTATTTTTTGAAATTGTATGCTCTCACCTCACCCACTAGGGATCTTGGTGATCAAAAAGTTCAAAAATCAAAGATATATGTTTCTTGGTGACTTGTTCTTTCAAAAATTCATCTTATATTGCATTCATATCAGGATCTTGGAAAAATTTTGGAGACCATTTTTAAATCCATATAATTTTAGCTTGAACAAACCTCACTATTGTGTTTGAGATGTTCCAAAACCTATAGATAGACTATAAACTTGTCTAGATTTATCATCAGCATCCCGGGGTATTTCCCAATGTCTCTGTGTTCTCTAGGGTTTTGCATAGTGGCGAATTTCGCAATTTAGCGCGAATATTGGGATTTTCAAAATGTTAATTTTGCAAATTTTGGGACCATAGACGTCGGCCCGTTCGCCCAAAAATTTTGGGATCTAATTTTTTAAGGGTAAATTCGCCCCATTTTCATAAGGTTTCCCGCCTAATTTTTGCCCTAAATTTATTAAAAATAAGAAATATCCCACCCAAATCACCCCTTGTACCCCTATATATATAGCTAACCCTGACAACGACTCCCATACAATTACAACATTTTTTTGGATAGCGAGCGATACAAAGCAGAATACGACTGGTATAAGGTGATCGACATAAGGCGAGTGGCATAAGGTGAGTGGCATAAGGTGACTGGCATAAGGCGATTGGCATAAGGTGACTACATAAGGTGACTGGTAGAAGGCAACTAGCATAAGGTGACTAGCATAAGGTGACCGACATAAGGCAATCGGCATAAGGTGATCAGCATAAGGCGACTGGTAGAAGGTGATCGACATAAGGCGACCGACATAAGGCGAGTGGCATAAGGTGACTGGCATAAGGTGACTACATAAGGCAAGTGGCATAAGGCGACTGGTAGAAGGTGACTGGCATAAGGTGAGTGTCATAAGGTGAGTGGCAGAAGGTGACTGGATAAGGTGAGTGGCATAAGGTGAGCGGTATAATGCAACTGGCATAAGATGACTAGAAAAAGGTGACTGACATAAGGTGGTTGGCATACGACGAGTGGTAGAAGGTGAGTGGCATAAGGTGACTCAATTTACCGATAAGTTTCTTTTACCATTAAATTTTATTTAATATTTTATTCATGGACACTCAATAAGGAGGTTTATTCTGCTTGTGAACGATATTCTTGGGATAGATATTCTACTGTCTCTAGCAGTAGTTCTCTTTTATACCAATTATTTTCATTTTTAAAAATGATGTTCTTTGTTCATGTTATTCTTCTATTCATATAAGTAAAATGTCAACTACAGGTAGTGGAAAGAAGGGAGGCCAGTCTTCCAATAAAAGGAGTATCCTCAAATACTTTCATAATATTTCTAAACCCAATCAACCATCAACATCTACACAAACTGAAGGTATGAACACCTTTACTCACCAGTTAATTTTTTTACTTTGTTAATTTTAAATATAATGTCTTCATTCATAAAGAAGTGTGCTTTTTGGTTGATGGCTTTGTCCATTTTTATCTGTAGAAGGTATGCTTTTAAATTCCATAGTGATAATGAACCTACTATTGACACTAGTATTATCTCTAAAGAAAACATTGTTAACCTTGGTATGCCTCCACTTCCACATATCCACGTTAATGAACAATCCATAGATGAAAATATTCTCAATCAAATCGAACAACAACATGAAGAGATTCCTGAATCTAACACGCCAAGTGGAAAAGAAACTAATAGTTCTTATGCAATCCCTACTTCCAAAGAATCTTCATCTAAAAAAAATAAACGTGCAAGGTTATCTAGGTGGACAATTAATAGATCATTTCAGCCTGATTGGATATCAAAATTTCCATTTATTGAGCCAGTGCTGCCAGAGAATAGTAGTGATGCTATAACAGAATTGAGATGCATAATTTGTAGTTGGAAACATGGAAAGGAGCATAGATTACAACTTAAGAAAGATACAATAGAAAAACATTGTGGAAAGGTTTATATCAAAACAAAAGAAGGTGATCGACCAACACCAAAAACTTATAGGTGGAAGGATGCATCAGAGTGTGCACATATAAGAAATGTGCAAGAATATGATAAAGAAATGAAACAAAAGCAAACATTGGTTGAGAAAGGTGCAACGATTCAAGCCCAATTTCAAAAAATGAATAAGTTAACTTTAGCTTCAAAAAGTTTGCAGTTTGTTGTTGTATTCTCTATTCTTAAGAAGGGTAGACCTATGTCTGATTTCATGGATTATAAATCTCTATTTTGACTAGCTGATGTGCAGAACTTACCCAACGCCCATTGGTCAGATCAAAGTGGTTGGAAAATGGTAAAATGTCTCTCATTGGTTGAGCAGGATGACCTCAGAGAGAAAGTAAAAAAGGTAAAATTCATTTCACTTTCAATTGATGAGGTGACTATTGTTGACAATACATCTTGGATTTGCATGCATGTTTACACATTGGAAAATCATTTAAGGCAACCTCATTTACTTGGAATACGCAAAATGGTGGAAAATTGTAATGCAGAAAATATTTACAATGTTGTTGTAACTAGTTTAAAAGAAGAAGCAGGAATGAATGAAATTGAAATAGCCACTAAGTTAATATGTGTAGGAGCTGATGGTGCTGCTACAATGCAAGGACACATGAATGGTCTTTGTGTTAGACTACAAACATCGGTTACCCCATATTTGATCCCTATTCATTGCATGGCTCATAGAATGAATCTTGCATACAAAATTGTGGATACATTTACAAATGTTGCGAGAGTGGAAGAGCTTGTCCATGAAATTCATGAATATTTTTCACGTAGTCCAAAAATATTTTCAGAGTTTCAACAATTTGCACTAGGAGTTACCGAAGGTAAAAAACTGTTGAAATATGTGGATACTAGGTGGATTTCGATGTATCAACCGACATTAAGAGTTTTCAAAGAATATCAATCCTTGATAGGGTTTATGTATGCAAATCGTAGGGCAGTTGATAAGGCTAAAGATTTACTTTTTTGAATGAGTGACTTTGAAACTCTTCTCACATTGTGTGGAATTCTTCCAATGTTGGAAAAAATGAATACTTTGATCAAAATTGCACAAGAAAGATCAATTTATATTGTGGATTTCATCAGGGCGAGAATACAAATTTGCATGCATATTGATATGATGTATGCATCTGGTCAAAATTTTATGGATCCCATGTTTGAGAGTTGGAGAGCATTAACAAATGTGAATGATCCTCAAAGCTTTCTGAAGTTCAATATAAATGATCATCTATGTATTAATGTCCGTGGAAAGGAAATACCTTTATATTGTTATGGTGTGTGAATGGATATAGCTACAAATGAAGTTGAGAAAATGCCCATAACCTACAACATATTTCATGTAGTTGTAGACGATACAAAACTTAAACTAAAACAAATAGCAGAATCATTGACAAAAGAAATAAGAGACCATTTTCAAAGAGATGAATTGCTAGAGGCTATGGGTGTGGTTAATCCGATGTTTTGGGATCCTTGTAATGAATACCAGAATATAAATTCTTTGTTTCTCAAATACATGGGCAGTCTTGCTGGCCATTTTAGTAAAAGTGTTGTAGTCAATGGTATTGAAATCAATGGCATTCTCAACAGAGATCTTTTGATGAAACAATCAAACTATTTTGGAACAACAATGTCTACTCAAGTTTCACAACTCTCTAACCGTCATGAAGCAGGTTCTATTTCACGTTTGTGGAGAATATTACAACCAAGTACTATCTTACAACATACTATGAGTGAATATTTTCATTTATATGAATTATGTCAAACGATGATTTTGGGATCCGTGGAAGATGAAAGGGTGTTCAGTGCACTATCATATGTAAAATCTAAAGTTCGGAATAGGTTGGACAAAAATTTGAAGAATTGTTTGAGATTATATGTGTCGACCTATGAGGTGGAGGAGTTTCCTTATGAAAGAGCAATGTCACATTGGAATTCTTTGGCAGAGAGAAGAGGTGTAACGAATATTGATGATGATGAGGATGATGGTAACATTGGTCAGATTGTGACGACAAAAATTTTGGGAATGAGTGCAGAACATTTTGTACAATCTAAAAAGAGTTTGTTCCAGCTTCCAGCATTATGATGCAAGGATGCATTCATTTGATTTGATTACACATATTATCATTTGATTTGATTTCACATATCAGAATGAAAGGATGCTTTCATTTGATTTGATTTGAGTTCACATATTATCATTTGATTTGATTTCACATATTATCATTTGATTTGATTTCACATATCAGAATGAAAGGATGCTTTCATTTGATTTGATTTGAGTTCACATATTATTATTTGATTTGATTTCACATATTATCATTTGATTTGATTTCACATATCAGAATGAATGGATGCCATTGGATACTCTGTATAGCATAGCCCTTTGATTTGATTATGTATTATTTGATTACACATGTGTTACACATATTCTTTGATTACACATGATTTGATTATTGGATTATCTGAAATGTGTTACTGGATATTTTGTATATCATTTTACAATAGCCTTGTTATTGAAGTATTAGTCTAAAGTTTCTATTTTTCTTGTAGATTTGTAATGTATAAATCGTTATAGGCAACTTGTGAAAGTAAATGTCTATGCTGCATTTTATGTCATTTCAAATTAATTCATATAACATAAAATAACATCTTACTGCATCCACATACTTCAAAATTACTTAATATATCAACACAAACAATCAAAACATAACAACATTCAAAACAAAGTTTCCTAGAGATACCACATTTTTTTGGAAATGTTCTCTTTCATTGATTTCAATTTTCAAAAAATTTACCATTCATTCACAATTTACAAAACATATCAAACATTATTTCTTCCACTTCAAATTAAAAACAACAAACTTCTACATCATCATAAATAATCAAAACATAGTAATAATTAAAACAAAATTTCCAAGAGATAATACATATTTTTTGCAAATAGTCTCTTTCATTGAAAGCAATTTACAAAACATATCAAACATTATTTCTTCCACTTCAAATACATTAATACATTAAAACATATAATAATAACATAACAACATTCAAAACAAAATTTCCAATAGATAACACATTTTTCGGAAATAGTCTCATTCATTGATTTCAATTTTCAAAAAGGATACCATTCATTCGCAATTTACAAAACATATCAAACATTATTTCTTCCACTTCAAATTAAAACATAACAATAATTAAAAACAAAATTTCAAAATGATAATACGAATTTTTCAGAAATTGCCTCTATCATTGATTTCAATTTTAAAAAAAAATACCAGTCTTAAATAATTTATAAAAATATAAAGAGTTTTTGTTTCACTTCAAATGCAACACAACAAACTTCTATTCTTTTTCAATGTTTCCTGAAGGTCCACCCACATCTACCTCAATATCCTTTTCTTCTAATGCCCCAACCCTAACCAAAATTTTTGTTGTAGTGTTGATCCCCGATAACAAGGCACTCTCTTCCTTCGTTGGATCTTCTTTGAAAGGTGCATTCAGCTCCTTCTCATTTTATTTCAGTTTAGCCTCGACATCCAGGCCCCTATCTCTGATAATCTTCTTCAACAAATTATTTTCTCTAACTGTCTGCTGTAACCTCTTCTTCAATTCAATAGCATTATTAATGCTAATTTTGGGAGTCTTGATCAAAATTTTCATGGCACCGACTTGTTGCTTTAGGTGCTGGAAATTAGACTACAAAACAGAAATGAAAAAAGGTTAATATTTATAAACAAAACATATTTAACAAAAATAATTTTTTAGTTAGATGTAAAACTTACATCAGTTGTAAGTCGTGTTGTTTCTGCAACTGCTACTTTATTCTGATCTAGTGCCCATTCATTGAAATATGCTTGGGCTTCTGCATTGAGGTTTTCCAAATGATTCAAAACAATGGCAAGAATTTCATCTCTGTATGTAGACTCGGCCTCCATAGTGCCAGATTCAGCTTTATGTAGCAAAGCATCGAGCTTTTGGGGCTCATTCTCAACCTTTAAAAACAACTCTTTTCTCTTTGAAAAATTCTTATATCGGCCATTGATTGCTTTAATCAAAACCTTGGCCCGATATTCCCATTCTTTCAATTTATCAATATCCGAAAGAAGAGTATTATGAACTACAACTTTACATCTATCGGCTAATAACACATTTTCAAAAAAGTTTAGGATATCATCATCTGTTACACTACGAGCGGTGACTTGCTGTGGGGCGGAGGGGGAAACTTCGGTGGCATCTACATTGACATCCTCTTCTCCATCAATGCCCTCTTCATCCTCAAGAATATCACTTGCCTTTAAAGGGTAATTTTTAGGATTCATACCCTGATAAAGAAAGTCACATTCTAGAGTTCCCGAGGGTATTTGAGATGCACTCTCAACATTTGAAAAATTCTCTAAGGTTAATATCGGTAAAATAGAAACATTGGATGATGACACATTTTGTGTCTCTGTACCACTTCTTCCTTGATGAGGTGGTGGTGTGAGGAACATTTTACCACGCATGCGTGATTGGTTCCTCACAGGTGGAACCTATTGTGGATGGACAGGAACTTGCTTTGAATGGACAGATGGTGGAACTTGCTATGGCTGTGGTTGTGGTTATTATTGTTGTTGTTGTGGTTGTGGTTGTTGTTGTGACTATTGTTGTGGCTGGCCAGATGGTGGAGCCATATGTTTTTTTAGCCTTTTGAATCTAGCAGGTCCCTCTATTAAATTTCACACAAAAACATAAATTTAATCTTGTGTAAATACAAATGGCATTTAAAAAATATTTATTTAAACCATACATACCAGACTCAGACTCTGCAACCATTGATGATTCAACCATTTGCCCTTTATCTAAAAAATATTTAAAATACATTAAAAAACATAATTTTAAGTCATTAAAATAAATCATTTAAAATAGTATTTTTGAAGAGTAAGGTTACCTTGTGGGCTAGAGGTAACCTCTTCCACGTCGACATTAACAATTTCAGAAGTAAAAGGTGTCGCAGGTGTATGCTGAATCCGATCACCATGAGACCTCGCACGTTTGGTGGTAGTTATTGGTGATGACTACGACTACGTATCAGAATCAGTAGATACTTCCTAAACCCTAAATGTGGCATCCCTTTTACTTGAATACTGAGATGCTCTTCTCTATTTTCAAAACAAAATTAGAGAATAACAAGATAGAATGGAAAAAAAGAAAAACAAAGATATTCCAACAAATATGTTTACCTGTATCTCATCATCAGACATGCCAATAGACAACAAACTAGGGTGCAATGCAGTGGGAGGACTACTTTGTTGAAGGTTGAAATAAGCTTCCTGAAATAAACAAAGAATAAAATTGTTGGTAGTCACTGTATAAGAAGATTGAATTTTTTAGGCACTCAAAAGGTCATGTTTTAGGCGGTTGGAAATGTGCGTGGACCAATCAAATCTACCACCACCAATACAATGAATCAATAAATAAAGTGCCCAAAAAGGCATTTTTGTAGGTCACCCCTGTAGAATAAGCCTTGCTTGAAAAAATTCAATGCAAGCATATAGAAATTTATCTCCAACATTGCAAATGTTTAAGCCCCTTTTGGACTTAGAAGAATTAACTAAAAAAAGAGACAACATTATTAGAAAACAAAAAGTACAAGGAGAACGTTATTAGAGAAATGAAACTACAACACAATAATATTTAATGTTAAATAAAAAATAAATTTTCAAATTATACCTTTCAAATTGTCAGAATGAACACCATAAATGGTTCCAAGGGTGGATTTATCATCGTCGGTTAAGGCGTACTAGTTGTTCACCAATACACCATCCAAAAATGGTAGCCCTATTAGTCGCTGCACATCAGAGGGTTTAACAGAAAAAACAATGTCCTTGTTATCCAGTCGCATCAAAATAGTGGACACATCATGGTTGTAACAAGAAACGATCTGTTGCATCAACTGAACGTTAATGTTCAATTGTGGCATCTTCAACACACCAGCAAGTCCAACGATGTAAACCCATTGGGAATATTTTCTAGGAGTGTTGAAAATGCTCTTCAGGTTGGGGCAGAATATGTTCTTGAAATACACTTTAGAGGGAAGAGGAGAGGAAGAGCTAGCCATCTCTAAAAAGATGCAGGAAAATGGTTTGAGAAACCAGGAAAACACTCAAAAATGCCCTGGAAAACACTGCCAAAACCTTCTCAAAATGCTGCCAAAACCTTCTCAAAATGTGCCAAAACGCTCTAAAAATGCTGCCAAAATGCTCTAAAAATGTTGCCAAACCGTTGTGGAAAACGCCCTAAAAATGCTGGAAAAAGGTTTAAAATTGCTCTGGAAAATGCTATGGAAGAGGCAAAAAATGACCCTACAAATGAATTTATAGAATTCTGCATGGTGGAAGTTAATAGATGCATGACACATGGTAGAAGAGAGGACATGTGGCATCATCTAATTGATGAATTACGATGGTCACCTTGTGCCACTCGCCATCTTCCAGTCACCTTATACCACTCGCCATCTGCGAGTCACCTTATACCACTCGCCATATTCAGTCGCCTTATGCCACTCGCCATATGCCAGTCACCTTATACCACTCACCATAGTCACCTTATGCCACTCGCCATCTACCACTTACCTTATGCCACTCACCATATACCAATCGCCTTATACCACTCACCATCTACCAATCACCTTATGCCACTCGCCATATGCCACTCACCTTGTGCCACTCACCATATTCCACTCACCTTATTCCACTCGCCTTATACCACTCACCTTATGCCACTCGCCTTATGCCACTCACCTTATTCCACTCGCCTTATACCACTCACCTTATGCCACTCACCCCATGCAAGTCGCCTTCTGCCAGTACCTATAAAATTTTATTGATAATTTCAGTGGAAAAAAAGAAAAAATCGCCATGTTTTGAAAAAATTTCTTCGAAAATTTAAAAAATTTGCCCCAAAGTTTATACACTTTTCATGATGATTCCTCCCCGATTTGATAAATACTTTTTTGGTACTACCCCTTATGCATAACCATGGTGTTATCAATTTTTCTAGACAGTAGTTGTTCAATCGTAGTTTTTGTAGTTTTAGAAGCTTATAACTTTTAAACAATAGCTCATAACTAAGTGCCATTTTTTTAAGAGTTTAATTTTTCGAGAGCTTCAAATTTATGCATTCTGTTTGTAAAAATTTTGCACTTAGACTGTAATTTCTAGCTTAATACACCTTTTTGAAGGTCAAAATCTATAAATACACTGAGTTATAAAGTGCCAAACTACAAATTGGGGGGTTCTTAAAAATAGTAATCAAGGGGGGTGAAATATTGTACTTGTGTTCTTGTGATTCTTTTCCTCTCACTATGGATTCTTCTTCTCTTTTGATGTTAACTACACATAATTAATTTACTTGGAAAATTGAAGTAACGAGTAAACTAAGGGAAAAGAGATATTCAAGAATCATGAAAGGGGATGAAACTGAACCAACAAATGAACCACACAAAATAAAATGGTTGAAAAAATATGACATGGCCCTTGGATTTCTTTGTAGTTGTTATTCTCCATACATTAGGTTTCACATTATGACCTTAGATACTCCAAAACAAGCATGGGATAAGTTAGGAACTCTATTTTTTCAAACAGATAATATTCGAGAGCACTTGCTAGAAAATGATTGTAGGTCCAAAATGGCCACATACTTAGAAAATTTTACAAAAAAATTCTAAGTCCTAAGAAGGCTCCAAGCCATGGTAGCGGTGCAGTGCAACATGTTCCATCCCACGGTCAACCAATTCAAAGTTACACTTAACATATTTTGAAATACAACTCAGAGCATAAAGAAGATGGAGCAGCTTGCAATGAGTTTCTATCCCGTGTGATTGAACACATGGTTCTAGCCCATGGTCAAGGCAATCAAAGTTGATATTCTCACCATCCAAATCATGGGCTAGAGCATGGTTCCATACCTGCATGTCTCAGTGTATGTTTCATCCCGTGTGGCTCTAGAACATGGTTCTACACCATGGTCAACAAAGTCAAACTTGGCAAATCAGCACTTCAAATCATGGGCTAGAGCATCGCGGCTCAGCGCATGTCTCATCCTACGTGGCTCAGAACATGGTTCTATGTCACGATCAAAGCGATCAAATCCAACAGTGTGACATTCCAAAAATCATGCCAGAGCATGACTCCACATCGTGCAGTCTAGAACACATGCTTCATCTCAGCAACACAGCACAATGTTCTACCCCAGTGGTCAAAATTGTGAGTTGGCATTCTAAACCGTGGGACACCACATATTTTTGAAATAAGGTTCTATGTTATGGCCTAAAATAGCAAGAGGGTTATCTTGGAGATAATGAGAGCGGGCTAGAACATGTCTACACACCGCGTGACCTAGAGCACAGTTCCAAATCAAGGCAACAAGGCTCCCTTGCTCTAGCCCATGGTCAAAGTAGTCAACATTTTTGAATTAAAGTTTCAAGGAGCGGGCTAGAACACATTCTACGTTGCTGAAAGGAGTAAGAAGAAGTGCACCATCATCTCTATACCATGGGGTGTTGTAGACCGTGAGTAGGCAACAAGTTCTTGATGCTCTAATCTTAACCATTCAATAAGAGATCAATGACCCATATGCCATGTGTTTCAAGCCACGTATAAAAGTAGGATTTGACTTGGCACAAAGTCGTAGATTGTTGTTTGAAGGTTTCTAAGCTGGAAATGAGTAGGAAGGTGAAGCGGTGGAGGATCAAGAACCATGAGTGGATTCAGTTGTAGATCCACGATGAGATAGCCTCAGCAAGAAAGATGGATGGCCTTGATTTCAGATTGACTCAATCTAGAGTTGGAAGCCATGAGAGCCGAATGACTGTAGAAGTCAAGTTGCAGAGGAATGAAATATTGCACAACTTTCTTCTTCTTTCAAATCAAACAAGAGGCTGCCACTTCAGCACCTTGCTGATCTAGCATTTCAAATTCCTTGTAATGTTCCAATTCTTTCAAATCTTTTAAAATCACATGTAAAACTATAAATAGAGGTCGAACCCTCATTTTCAAGGGTCGGCTCTAGAGTGTTTGCTTGCCCTACTGCTGTATATTTTTTGTGAATCAATAGAAGGAGCATTACTTGGATGTTTACCTCAAACCTCTGTCTTCTTTACTTTCATGAGAAATTTGATCTATGGAGTCATTTCTGCTACTGTTGCTATGGTTAGTCTATTCTACTGATATTGGATTGCTAACTTAGAGCACTTTGAAATGCTTCATGTTTAAATATATGCTTGAAGGAGATTTCTTTTTCTGTTAGTCTGGGTATTGATCTAATTCTGCTATTTGGATTATTAGTACTCTAGATGTTTGAAATAGTCTTTGAAGTATGATTATGCACTCTAATGATGAAGATTACTGGTTTTGAATGTTGTTAGTCTCAAGTGTGGATTACTAGAAATTGATTTGTGGGAGGTTTTCCTATAGTTGTCTATGTTGTTAGCTCTATCTGACCACTATTCATTCATTATTTTTCTAACCCTTACCCCATTTCTATCCCTATCTTTATACATTTAACTGAGCTTAAATGAGTCAACACTTAGATTAGTTGACAAGGTATACCAACCTACTCTAGAGGTTGGGTTAAAGTAATATTTAACTCATCCAATGTCGGGGTTTGAGCTGTGATTAGCGGGTGCTCACCTACCAGATCATAAGCAGATGATAGTCACAGTTTTAAGATTTCCTTGATGTCATTTCAGACCCCAATAATTTTGGCACGCCCGGTGGGACCCTATTTACAAGAAACATTAGTTCACCCACAAGATTTCATTTCTACTCTTCTCGGAGGAATCAAGATTTAGTGGATTGTCTTGACCTCATCAAGTGGTGGAATAAAATTCACTTGGTGACTCCCTGAGATCAAGAACCTAAGAGGCCTTTCCTAGTAGCTCATATTTTTCATGAATACTAGGTCATCTACTAAAAATAGCCAAGACCCTATCACATTTTATGAGCTTCCCCTAAGAGGGTCCAATATTATAAGAATTTTATTCCTAGACTCATAGTTGGAAGAGGTTCCAGTTGAATTAGCCCCTAGGGTACCTCCAAGACCAACTCCATTAAAAACCCTAGTAAACATGGTTGCATAGTAGAATGTAAACCCAAATCAACCTTCATAGAAATACCCAAATTGGGATACCACTGGTCCTTTAAGACTTGCTCAAATGCATGATATTCCCCAAGTTGTATCCAAAGCTATACCCACATATGATGGTTTAGGTAAGACTGCTTATGAGCATTGCTAGGATATACTAAATTTAGTAGCCATACACAACATTAGAAATGAAGATGTGATTGTCAAGATTCTAGCCCTATCCTTTAGAGGAAATATTTTGCATTGGTTTAGGACCTTAGAAGACAACAACATCACTTCATGGGCTACATTAGCTGAACCTTTTGTAGAAGAATTTAATGAATCCGTTGATCCCTTTTCCCTCCTAAACTAGTTCACATCTATGCAAAAACATCAGCAAGAGTTAGTCTTTGATTTTAATCTAAGATTCAGTAGAACCTGGAAAAGGATACCACCTGAAGCTAGACCAATTGCCCCTCTTGCTTTCATGTACTATATCAGAGCTCTTGGGTTAGAACTTGGGCTACAGACTCAATAGTCAGGAGTATACACCTTTCCCCAAGTGTATAATATAATCGTACAGGCAGAAAATATCCTTATTAATGTAGGAAGGCTACCTCCAAAGATAGTTATACCCTATTGTTCTGATATTCCTCATATCCAAGCTAAGGTAGCTACATCTTCCTATATGGACCCACCTCCTTTGTCATCACCACTCCCTCAAGTGGCTCCAATTCTAGCCCCCAAAGCATCATCTACCTCAATTTCCTTTCCTCCACTTCCATCTCAAGTACCCCAAGAATCCACCCTATTGCTTGATATCCAGAGTACCTTGAAAATAATCAATAACAAGGTGAATGCAATGGAAAAAAGAGATATGGAGAGGTCTCAGTAGAGAAGGTACCCCTACATTAACAGAGATCAGAAGCCTAGTACCAGTAATAGTGTAGGGACTAAGGTTAACACAAATCAAGAAGATCAAGAATATACCCTTGAGACCAGTCTTGTGAATGTTTGGTGCCTTGTGTGTAATGATCCCCATGATTCAGATTCTTGTGTCATGTACCAACACCATGTGCAATAAGCCATGGAGAAAGCTAAGAGGAATCAAAAGGGTAGAGTCAACATGTTGTGGCAACCAGAATAGATCATGGTCGGACAAGATATCTGTGAAGAAGAGTTTATTTCTATCATGACTAGGTCAGGGAAGAAGATATTGTAGGTTGATCCACAAAATATGGGTCAATTTCAGGTTCCCTCTCAAAAAAATAAAGAAACACCCCTACAAAGTAATGATAAATTCCCTATTCCTCAAGCAACTGAGAAGAGAGATGCAGCTCCTAAGAGCCAAGAAAGGGGGATCAATTTTCCCAAGAGGTATGAGAAGGAAAGTGATAAAGAAAGAATAAGTTCTAAAGATGAAGCACAAGAAAAGCTGAGATTTCCTTCCATCACTAAGAGGCAAAGGATTGAAGCTACACAATAGTATAAGAGAAAATATGGAGAGCCAAAGAAGAGGTATGAGAAGCTCCCTTCAAAGAAATTAGAATATAACATTGTGGAGGAGATGAAGAGAATTCCCTCCAAAGCAAGTCTCTATGATACCCTCTTTATTCCTGGTCAGATAGATCTGCTCAAGGCTTCTTTAAGTAAGAATTCTCAAGAAAAGTAGACTACCACAATTTTTAGTATACCTTATGGTAAGGAGAAGATGACTCTTATTACTCTAAAGAACAAACCTCCTCCCTTTTATATTTCCTTGAGAATGGAGGGTTGGATAGTCCACAACTATATGATTGATTCAAGGGCTTCGACCATAGTCATGCCCAAAGTAGTCTATGATGAGATGGGTATGGAGTATACCCATTCCTATCCCAAAGTTTTGCAGTTAGATGGTACACCAGTTAAGACCATTGGAGTAGTAAAGGATGTACTAATGAGACTGCACAGGGCTCCAGAAGTAACTATTGTGCAAGAAATTGTGGTGGTAGACCTAGAGCCTTACTTTGGCCTATGTCTTTCTAGAGAGTTCATTGCTAAGCTAGGAGGCTATATGTACTTGGATTACTCTGGCATGATGATTCCATTCAAAGGAAAGAGGATAAGGATAACACCTAAAAATCTTGTGTCCTATCACATTGAAAATATAGAGGAGGATATGTGTAACCTCTCAGCTCTAGATGAAGTTGAACTAGTAGAAAGATTTGAAGAGTTAGAAGTGGAGGATGAATTGCCATTCAGAGAGGATTACAACTAGTTTGGAATAGGTATGGGCACTTACAGTATTTCTTAAAAAATAGAGAAAAATACCCCTACCATATCCAATCAATCCCTGAGAGAAATAGAAATTTGGACTATGCATTTTGATGGTGCAAGGTGCAAAAATGGAGCTGGTGCAGGTGTAGTCCTAAAATATCCCTCAGAAGGTGTGAAAAGTTTTGCTTATAGACTAACATGGTCTTGTACCAAAAATGTTGTGGAATATGAAGCTCTATGCTTAGGACTAATGCAAGAAGAGAGTATGGGAATTAAAATGCTAGATATATATGGTGACTCTGAGTTGATAGTTAATCAAGTGAGAGAGAAGTGCAGTAGTAAGCACCATTACCTAAAATCATACAGGAATAGGGTATGAGATTTGATGGAGTCTTTTGATGCCCTTAATATCCACTCTATTCCTAGGAAATAAAATATGTTGGCTGATTCTTTGGCCGTTAAGGGTTCAAATTTCAACCCTTCTTCAGATATGGGATCATCAAAGGATAGAAGAGTCAAACTAGTTTTCAGACTTGTAGTTCTAGATAGATAGATTTTTTGGTAGGTTTTTGAGAGTGATGATCAGATTATTGATTTTCTGGTGAGGGAAGCTTGCTTATCCAGTGTGTAGGAGGAGTTACCACATGAAATAGATCAACAAGATGTCATTCAATTGAAGAACAATCATATCCCTAAGGGTTTGATCACCCTAGAAAACCTCTTTGACAATGAGGATAGGAGAAAAGCAAGAGCTATGGAGGTCAATGAAGAAATCTATAAAGAGATCAAAGTTGAAAAGGATAGAAAGCTCAAAGTTGGTATCCGATGTTCTCCAGAGGAAGTAGAGGAAATCAAGGCCCTATGCCTCAAGTACCAAGATATTGTAGCTTGGTCATATGAAGATCTAAAGGTATATGATAAAAAGGTTATCCAACATACTATTGAGCTAGAGGCTGATGCAAAGCCTTTTAGATAGAAGTAGAGGCCTGTGAATCCTAGGATTGAATCCATAATGAGAGAAGAGTTGCTCAAACTATTGAAAGCTAAAATTATTTACCCAATCAAGCACTCTACATGGGTGGCTAATTTGGTTCCTATCAGAAAGAAGAATGGGGACATCCATTTATGTGTAGATTTTAGGAACCTAAACCAAGCATCACTGAAGGATCACTACCCCCTCCCTCAGATTGATCAAATTTTGTAGATAGTTGTAGGGGCTGAGAGGTTTTCCTTGTTGGATGGTTTCTCAGGATACAACCAGATCTGGGTAAAATATGAGGATCAGTTTAAGACAACCTTTACTACTAAGTGGGGAACTTTCACCTATCAAAGGATACCTTTTGGTTTATCTAATGTAGGGGCTACCTTCTAGAGAGCCATGGACTATGCTTTTGGGGAGCTAATCAATAAATTCATCCTCATATATCTAGATGATATGACTATGTTCTCTCACAAAAAACAAGCTCACTTGGAGCACTTGGATCAAGTGTTCAAGAAATATAGAGAGTTTGGTATCTCCCTAAACCCAAAGAAGTCATTCTTTGTAGTGCATGAAGGGAAACTATTAGGACATGTTGTTTCTAAAGAAGGGATGTCTATTGACCCTAATAGAGTAAAGTCAATTCTAGATCTACCTCTACCTATGAACAAGAAGGTCTTGCAATATTTCTTTGGGTAGATTAATTTTGTGAGAAATTTCATCTCAAACTTTGCTCAAGTGGTTAAACCCATCTCAAAATTGCTAAAAAATAATGTGGATTTCAAGTGGACTAAAGTAAGAAAGCAAGCCTTTGAAGCAATCAAGCAAGCCATCGCTACTGCCCTAGTCCTAGTGAACCCTGATTTCAACAAGGATTTTATTCTATATGCCTATGGAGCTGAAGAGAGCTATGCAACAGTACTGACATAGAAGAATGATGTTGGAGAGGAACATCCCATATTTTTTTGGAGTCAAACTCTTCATGAGTACCAGACTAAATATAACTTTATTGAGAGGCAAGTGTTTGCAGTGATGAAAATATTGAAGAAGTTTTGGTAATACTTGGCTCAAAGTAAAACTATTGTTTATGTGGTACACCCAGATGTTAGAAGTTTCATATTACAAGGAGAACTGGGAGATAAAAGAGCTGGTTGGATTACCAAAATCTAGGAATATGATGTGGAGATACATCCTACTAAGTTGGTCAGAGGTAGAGCTCTATGTCAGGGAATGATAACAAAAATAACTTTAGATCAGTTAGCAGCTTGTCAACCATCAACATCAGAGCATAATGAGGATAACTCTCCAAAGGGTTCAGATTGGATTGATCAGATGACAAGTTACTTCCAGATAGGTGTGTTCCCTCAGGACCTTAATCCTTCACAAAGAAGAAGGTATAGGCTTCAAGCCTTAAAATATGTTCTATTTCTAGAAGGGTTATATAGGAAGAATCTTGATGGAGTTCTATTAAGATGCTTGAAGGACAATCAAAAGCAAAAGGTCATTGAGGAATTCCATGAAGGGTTGTCAGGAGGACACTTCTCAGGAAAGGTCATTGCTATGAAAATAATAAGGGTAGGATACTACTGGCCCACTATTTTTGTTGATACCTTCAAGGTAACAAGAGCATGTGATAAGTGCCAAAGGTATGTAGGGAGAAACAAGAATACTTCATTTCCCCTTAGGCCAATCCAAGTTGAAGAACCTTTCCAATAGTGGGGGTTAGATTTCATTGGAGTTATAAATCCTAACTCTTCAGTAGGTCATAAATATATTTTGACTACTATAGATTACTTCACAAGATGGGTTGAGGCTATTCCAACCAAGAGATCAAACCAAGAGATGGTAATTGAATTCATGGAAAGCTTAATCACAAGGTTTGGGCTTCCTGAAGCCATAGTAAGTGATAATGGTCCTACTTTTATAGGTGCAAAGTATATTGAGTTTGCAAGAAAATATGGTATAATTTTGAAGAATTCCTCTAACTATTACCCTCAAGGGAATGGGTTAGCAGAATCCACTAACAAAAATTTGCTCAAAATTCTAAAAAGGGCACTGGAAAGCAACAAAAGGAGTTGGCACCTTCTTCTAGAGCAGGCTCTATGGGCTGATAGGATTACTATCAAGAGGTCTACCAAGACATCTCCTTATGCATTAGTGTATGGGAAAGAGGCCATTCTACCTACTCACCTAGAGATACCAACTCTAAGGTTGGCCAGCCAGAATGGTGAATCAGATCAGGATCCAGTGGAAGCCAGATTAATGCATCTCTTACAGTTGGAGGAAACAAGGACCCAAGCATATGAGAATTTCCAGAGGCACTCAATCTACACCAAAGGATGGTTTGATAGAAAGGCCAGATTCAGAAAGTTCAATGTAGGTGATTCAGTCCTAAGGTGGAATGTAGAGAGATCCAAGCTAGGAAACCACCAAAAGTTTGATTCTTTCTGGGATGGTCCATTCGAAGTAGCAGAAGTCAAAGAGAACAATTCTTTCCAACTTCATGATCAAGAAGGAAGCTTGCAGTCAATCCCAGTTAATGGATACCATCTAAAGCTTTACTTCGAGTAAAATATTCTTCCATGTAACATATGTACATATTTGTATTATTTTTCTTTCAATTTTTTTTGTACAGAGAAAAGAAAAAAAAAGGGTAGCGGTTCACAACACGTTCTCAACCGAAGGTCAAAGAAGTCAAAATGTGTTCTACCCCATTGTGTGTTCTATGTCACACCCAAAAATAATAAATACAAGGATGAGTCATGGGCCATGACATGTTCTACACCATGACCAATCAATGAAAGATGCATCATGCACAAGTCATCATGCTAGTTCAATCATTTTTGAATTTTCAAGTGTGTGAAGGGATAGTAGCTCATCTACCACATTAATGGTGGAAAGCATGCATGTGGAATACTTAAAGCTCCAAATTTGAATATTGCTCATTCCACAAGTAGTGTTAATTCTTGAGAGTGCTAACAAGAGTACTGAGATAAACTTGTAGAGTGACAAAGAAAGGGTAATTTTAGAAATTTTTTTAAATATGGCATCAAAAGCTGCAAAGCAAGTGGTTCAACAAGAAAGTGGTGAATTAGAGCACTATGTAGATAAAGTAGAGGTAATAGCAGATACAAAAATGACATGGAGAACAAGAAATAGGCTCAAACAAAAAATTGATGATAAATTCTAGCGAGGAGAACCAATGATGGTTCAAGGTATTTGCACCATACACTCCTTTTTATCATTCTATATTTATGATTCAATACATCCCTACCCAGAATTAATATCTACTATAGTGAAGTTCTATGACCCTAGGTTTAAAGTAGTAAAGATAGCTAAAGGTAAAACCCTTTTTAATATAACTACTCAAGCTTACCAAGGATCTTTTTGCTATGGGTGTAGACCCTCCTATGAACACTAAACCCTTTGACCCACAAGGCCAAGCTAAATATTATTCATTGCAAGGGCATGCTCATGATGGTGAGCCTTTTAGAAAATGGGTTTATAGTCAATTTAAAATAATAAAATCTAGGAATACCCTACCTAAAACCCCAATTGCCATCGAGCATTTTGCCTACCCAGAACTCTTCACCATGTTAGCCTACCTAGAGGGTCTATATTTTGATAGATATGTAAGGGATTGGTAGATAGCCACTATTTATTGCATATCTAATGAGAAAATGTACAAAGCATTGATGGAAGATGAAAATATTAGATCAATTTATTTTGATTGGTTGGCTTACCTCTCTAAGAGAATGCATGAGCAATTGGTGAGCATGAAGAGAGATTCAGAGACACCCTCTTTCAGACATTGCTCTAACCTAATATGGATGTTCCTCAGTACCATGAGGTAAGAGATGCCTTGGATTCCAATAACAAAAAAAAATGATAATGGTGACCCTATACCAGTCTACCAATGGACCGACCATCTGAGGAATACTGAGTCTTACTATAGGTTCAATTTGGAATTTTTAGGGCCAACCTTAAAAATCATGTATGGCCAAAGCCCCAGATTGCCTCCTCTAGCTAAATATTTGTTATGGGTGAATCAAGTAGAGGAAGGATATTGGTATATCCTCACTGAGGGAATAGTCATCAGACTCTATGGCTTCACCGAGAAACCATTTCTACTACCCCACTTTATCACCAATAGAATGTTGGCTTTAGAATACTTGAGACAAGTTGATTTCATCAATGTCAACTTTGGCACTAGTAAGGGAAGAAAAGGGACATTGATTTACCCTCGCAATGTAGATGATATCACTATATCAAAAAGGGGTCAATATGAGAAAATTGCATAGTATTTGGAAAGGCTTGGTCTTATGTATATTCCATAGAGATGGAGATATGATCCAGATGACAAGTTCCTAGAAAGAAACATTGCCCTAAATGGAGAAAGAGCCCTCAAATTTGAAAAAACTTTGAGGCCTCACTTTGAGAAGGGTAGAAATAACAAGGAAAATGCCCCATTAGAGTGGAATGTTAACAATATGGAGCAAATCCCTCCTTGGAGATATTTTTATGAGCAATTAGTTGATTTTGATCTCGAAAAGAACAAATCCCACCAGCTAAAAGAGTCCAAGATCAAAGAAATGGAGGAAAAACATAAATGGGATGAGGGTAATATTTGGGAATGGTGGAATATGAGAGTAGAGATAGGCACTATAAATGCCAGGTACGGCCATCAATCAGACACTAATTTTTTTGAGTTATATGATAAACACATTAATACTTGGAAGGCCAAGAATGGTAGAAGCCTAGTATTGAGCTACAAGAAAATAGGAGGATGAAAGGACAAAAGAAAGATCAAGTGTCCTCCAGTTCTCCTTCTCCACCTTCATAGCAAGAGGAAGAAGAAAATACCATGGATACCCCACCAGTAACTGAAGGAGCTCAGACCACTTTTGAACCATCACAAGAACAATTGAAGCAATATTCAATGGGTGTTGTAATGATGAAAAATATGCATTACTTTGATGGTGGCCTAGGTAAATATGGAATGGAAAATGTGGAGAATATTAGCTTCCTTGCAAGATCTAGTGGGATATGAAAAGGAGGATAGCTTTGTGCTCACCCCTATGAAATTCACCATTGCAACCCCTACAAAGTCATCCCTAGTTTCTAAAGTTGCATTGCAAGAGGTACAATGTCAAGATGACCCCCAAAAGAGTAAACCTACAGTGCCTATCATATTCAAGAGAAAGGAAAAATATTCATTAGGGGAGGCTGAGAAATAGGTTAGTAAGAAGTAGAATATGGATCAAACAAGAGTAGTTGAACAATCCCTAGTACCAACTATAGAGCAGCCAGCCCAATAGACACAACAACAAGGTGTGGATGATATTTTTAGTAGACTGATCTCGGTAGGCGAAGGTATGATCTCTATCCCTTCTTCTCCTTATCCTTCCCCAAAGAAATATCCCTCCCATTCTCAAGAACAAATGGAACAAAAGGCATCTCATAATTCACCACCCACCTCGCTAGTCATCACAACATCTCAAGGCAATCCATCTCCCCCACATTCACCAGAGATCCCAATGTCATATTCACCTAATCACACTCCTTCACCCTCAAAATCATCACTTCAAATCATGGGCTAGAGCATCACATCTTAGCGTATGTTTCATCCCACATGGATTAGAATATGGTTCCACACTACAATCAAAGCGATCAAATTTGACAAGGTGACATTCCAAAAAGCAAGCCAGAGCATGAATCCATACCGCACGGTCTAGAACACATGTTCCATCCCAATGATGTAACATAGTTTTCTACCCCATGATCAATGTTGGTCAAAATTGAAATTTGGCATTCTAAATTGTTGGATAGCTCATCTTTTTGAAATAAGGTTCTATGTCATGGCCCAAAATAACAAGATGGTTATCTTATAAATAATGAGAGCAGGCTAGAACATGTCTACACATCGCACAACCTAGAGCACAGTTCCAAATCAAGGAAACAAGGCTCCCTTGTTCTAGCCCACAATTAAATCAGTCAACATCGATGAACTAAAGTTTCAAGGAGTGGGCCAGAACACATTCTATGTTGCTAAAAGAAGTAAGAAGCAAAGTGGCCATCATATCTATACCGTAGGGTGTTGCAGACCACGAGCAAGCGTAACAAGTCCTTGATAATCTAATCTCAGTCATTCAGTAGGATATCAATGACCAAAATGCCATGTGTTTCAAGCTACATATAAAAGTAGAATTTGATTGAGCACAAAGTTGTAGATTTTTTTTTGAAGGTTTCTAAGCTATAAATAAGTAGGAAGGCAAAGTGATGAAGGATTAAGAACTGCAAGAAGGTTCAATTATAGATCCATAGTGAGATGACCTTGATAATAAATATGAATGACCCTAATTTTAGATTGAATCAGTCTAAATCCAAAGGCCATGAGAGTCGAAGGATTACAAAAGTTAAGTTGCTAAAGAATGAAAGACTGTGTAGTTATCTTCTTCTTTCAAATCAAATAAGAGGCTGCCACTTCAACACCTTGTTGATTTGGCATTTCAGACTAGTAATGTTTCAATTCTTTCAAATCTTTTAAAATCACATGTAAAACTATAAATAGAAGTTGACCCCTCATTTTCAAGGGTCGGCTCTAGAGTTTTTGCTTGCCCTGTTGTATATTTTTTGTGAATCAATACATGAAGCATTACTTGGATATTTTCCTCAAACCTCTGTCTTCTCTGTTTTTGTGATAAATTTGATCTATAATGTTATTTTTGCTACTGCCTCTATGGTTAGTCTATTCTGCTGATATTGGATTGCTAACTTAGAGCACTTTGAAATGATTTATGTTTAATATATTGCTTGAGAAGATTTATTTTTCTATTAGTCTTGGTATTGATCTAATTATACTATTTGAATTATTAGTACTCTAGATGTTTAAAATAGTCTCTAAAGTATGATTTTGTGCTCTAATGATGAATATTGTTGGTTTTTAATGTTGTTAGTCTCAAGTGTGGGTTACTAGAAATTGATTTGTGGGAGGTCTTCTTGTAGTTGTCTATGTTGTTAGATCTATTCAACCACTGTTCATTCACTATTTTTCTAATCCTTACCCCTTTTCTATCCATATATTTATACATTTAACTGATCTTAAATGAGTCAACACTTAAATTAGTTTACAAGGTATACCTGCCTACTCTGGAGGTTGGGTTAAAGTAATCTTTAACTCATCCAATATTGAGGTTTGAGCTATGATTAGTGGGTGCTCGCCTACCAGATCATAAGTATATGATAGTCATAGTTTCAAGTTTTCCTTGATGTCATTTCAGACCCCAAAAATGACCGTATGGTTTTGTATCCTAATGACTATGGGGATATCAATTAATACTTGAGAAAATTCAACCATTTAAGAAGTGAACTAAAAGAACGTGGAGTAGAGAAGAAATATCAGCAGATGGTTTTATCTGTTCTATCCAAAATTGGGTAGATTTTTTAGTATTTGTATCAACTTTCCATTCTACTAGAAAAGCATTAGGGACAACATATTATATGCCTTTATTAAATAAATTTTTCAATAAGTTGTACAAATGGGAGTCATGAAAGTATCTAATTCTCGTGCCTTAGTTGCTCAGCATGATACAAAAGAGAAAAAAACTGGAAGCAAAGAGTATAATAAACTTAAAGGCCCTAAAAAGGATAATTCTCAATCACCTTCTTCCTCTACTGATCCAAGACATGGTTCACAAGCTTCTAATTCTAAAAATGGAAAACCTAGGAAGAAGTTAACTTATGGCTTTTGCAAAGACAACCACAATGAGTTTAAGTTCCTTAAAAAGGAGATACATCAATTGAAGTAACTTACTGCTGATAAAAACATCAATGAATCTACTTCAATCATGAAGGACTCAACAAAGGAAAAAAATAGTAAAGGAAAATCCCTAATGGTAGTGATAGTTCCACATTCTAGCACTTGGGTATTTGACTCGGGTGCATCACATCATATGGCCTCATATTCAAAGAATTTTTCTTCCTTGGAGCCTTGTGATGTTTCACATATTCTTTTGGGCAATAACACTAGTGTTTATGTAGCTAGACAAAGGGATATTGAAATTTGTGAAGGCATATTTGAAGATGTTCTACATATTTCCTCCTTATCAAAAAATCTAGTATTCATATTTTAGATTGCACATAGTGGTACAAGGAAGAGAATTGAATTCAAACTTGAGATAGTGACAATCAGAGAGTTGAACAATGATACTATAGTGGCTCATAGGATTTTTGATAGGAAGCAAATGTTGTATAATTTCACTCACTTTGCTCTTGATTCACCTTCTTTGGAATTATTGGCTCACTCAAACCAAGTGAGCAAATTTTGGAATGATATGGACACTTGAACTATCTCTACCGTTAGCAACTCAACTCAAAGGATATGGTCATTGGATTGCCCCTTGTACACTTTATGAATGACGTTTGTGAAGAATGTATCCTTTGCAAACATCTTGAGGAGATATTTTATAAGGGCAATGCATGGAGGGCTACTCACATCTTGTAGCTGATTCAAAGTGATCTTCAAGGATCATTTTCTTTCTTATCATTTAATAAGTCTAGATATACCTTAGTCTTTTTTGATGACTTCTCCCAGTACACTTGGATTTACTTTCTTTGAAAGAAGAGTGAAGTCTTTGTGAACTTTTAAAGCTTCAAAGTCTTAGTCGAGAAATAGAAAAAGAAATACATTTAGATTCTTTAGATTTACAATGGCAAGGAATATGTCAATAACTAGTTCATAGATATTTGCACCTTAGAGGGTATTCAGATTCAATATTTAGTTGTATACACACCCTATCATTATGGTATGGAAGAGAGGAAAAATCAAATATTCTAGGATATGAGCAACTACATAATACAGTCTAGATCCCTTCCTACATAATTTTAGGTTGATGCTATAAACTACGTAAACCACAATTAAAATCAGATGTCACATAGAGTAGTGGGAGATATTACCCCCTTAGAGGTCTTCTTTGGCTATAAATCCAAAGTCACTAATTTCCAAGAATTTGGGTCTCCTACTTGGGCCTGCATTCCTTATGAAAAGTGTAAATCCGTTCAATCATAGAATAGACCTTGTATTTTCATCGGATATGCAGATGGTACAAAGAGGTACTGAATTTTTGATCCCACCATTCATGAGCTTATCATTGTGATAAGTATTAACATGAAGGAATCCATTCATGATCCTTCTTTGGATGCTTTTGCATCTACATCTATAGTAGTAGATACAATGGATTTAGTGTTTATATCAGATTCATATTCTTCTCCAGATAGTTTAGATTCAGCTTCAGAGACTTATTCATCCAATAATGACTTATAGGGTTCTGAACCCTCCACTTTGAGTGACACAAAGGATTAGGCTTCTCCTTATGCTCCTACTATACCTATCACAACACCATTGTGGATCCATCAGACTCTTTAGTTAGTTGGTAATTTTAGTTGGATATCTTTCTTACACATGGCAGACTAGATCAAAGATACTTGAGTATCCACATGCATTCTTGTCTATAGCCTCTAATCCATAAAAATTTAGAGATGCATCAGGTATTTTTGAGTGATATGTAGCTATGGAGGATGAGTATGATTTATTACTTAGGAATCATACTTTGGATTTTTTTGACCTTCCTAAGGGAAGGAAACTTGTTCGATGCAAGTGGGTGTATCGAACTAAGTTTACAATAGATGAATTAGTGGAAAAATACAAGGTATGCTTGATTGCCAAAGTTTTTTACCAAGTACATGGCATAGACTATTTAGATACATTTTATCCCATATCAAATATGACATCTATTCAGTTGGTTATTGCTATTGCTACTTCTCAAAGATGGTAAGTTCATCAGAGGTATGTAAAGAGTGCATTTCTTCATGGGGATATTCACAAGTAGATTTACATGGAGTGGTCACATGGCTTTATTAAGAATTTCTCCTTAGTCTATCAACTTTGAAAATCCATCTATGGCCTCAAGTATGCCCCATGGGCTTGGTATGCCAAGATGGATGCCTATCTTCTCTCCCTCAGCTTTTCATGGTGCCATTCTAATCTGAACATCTACATCTTACATTCGAGTGATGATATTCTACTCGTACTTTATGTTGATAATTTTATTATCACTGAGTTCCACATCATCCATTTAGATAATTAATTCTACCCTTTAGGGCTATTTTTCCATGGCATATTTGGGGTTGTTGCACTAGTTTCTTGGCATTGAGATCACACAATCTTCGATAGGGAAATTCATTGCACAAACCAAATATGCTAGGGATATCTACTCTACTTTTACATGGTTGATTGTAAGCCATTTCTAGTGTCTTTTCTTTCAAGAGTAAATATTGAGGTTGATTGCTCTAAACTACTAGCAGATGTGGCACTATATTGTTAGCTTATCGGGAGTCTTATCTACCTAAAATATACCATATTTGATATAGTGCATTCAATTGGAAAGGTTTCTCGCTTTATGCAGGAACCACATGACCTTCATTGGTGGGCCTCCAAACAAATACAACACTACATATAGGTGACATTGTATTTTAGCATCTAGTATTTAGTAGGCATTGAGATCAATATTGTGGGATACACTAATTCAAATTGGGCAGGCGATTGTTTGGATTGCAAGTCTGCTTATGGTTATAACTTTCACTTGGGTTTTGTCTAGTATGTTGGTTGAGTAATAAGAAACATGATATTTATCTATCATCTACTGAGATCAAATATCGAGAAGTTGTAAATGCAATGATAGAGGTCATTTGGTTCCAACATATTCTCATATATTTTGACATTGTTTTTGTAGGCCATCGATCATTTTTTATTAAAACCAAAGTACAATTGCTATTTCATAGAAACCAATCCACCACTAGCAGACCAATTACATCAAGATTCATATACGCTAAATCATATATATTATTCAAGAGTGCATCATTGATCTTTAGTACTATTTGACTTCAAAGTAGATCATTGATATCTTCACCAAATCCTTCACCAAGAGCAAGTACACCCAGCTACAAGCTCTTTTTAGAGTTAGGCACATTGACATTATCTAGGGGTTCTTCTACCTCTTCTATTTTAAGGAGGGTCTCCCACCTCCTTCTCTTTCTTCATGGTCTTCTATTTTAGGGGGGTTTCCTTTATTTTTACTATTGATCATTGTATTGTATTGAGTTCATTATGGCACTTCTTCTAGGACCCACAAAACATTGCCTACCTAAGCTACACTTATGGGAGGGTCTTGATGCATATTTCATACTTTTCCACACTTGTGCTTAGGATTTTCAGCTTTACATTAGCTTTCTTAGCTCACTCTGGTTCTTTCAAGTCCTTTTGAACTCTGAGCTAACATCTCTAGCTCCTTCTAGGCCTAGAGATAGCTCCTGAGCTTTTTATTTTATCTTCTAGTAGGAAGCTTGTTAGTCCCACATTGATAATTCTTTGTACATCTTGAGGAATCACTTACTATATAAGTGATTCTTCCCTTACCATATTTAGTGGGTGGAATGTGACTTAAAATATGAGATATTTCTTTGTGTATTCTTGTGTTGATTTCACTCTTGTCAATTCAACTATTGTGATAGTTCTTGGTTTTTGGATATTGGAGAGTAAAGCAATTCAATTCTAACTTTGGTTAGTTGAGTACTTCTACACTTATTAGGATAGGTTAGAAATCAATAAAGGATAAGGCTATGACCACCAAAGCAACTTCCTATTGATAAAATCCTCCACCCAAGATCAAGTTTCCTTGGGAGAAGATGAAATCATTAATGACACCTCTATAAAGAGATTATGCCACCCATGGAGGCATTTATGGTGACTTGACCCCCCAATCACCTCTAGATATCCCAAAAATAAATGTGGTTCGGTCCTCTAATTTAGCAACCAATAATGACATAGGTTCTCCCACCCATATCCATTTTGGAGGATATTTTAAATTTCAAATTTTTACTAAATATTATAGATAGGTATATTCAAGGCCAAGGAAGGAGGTTGAATTGTTGTCTTGTCTAGTATCTAACCTTGAGTAGTTTTTCCTCCTCTTTCCATTTTGTATTTAAGTCTAGAATCAAGTATTGGGTTAGTTACATGTACAGGCTATCGAGCCTCTTTCAATTATGTATGAATATAAAGTACTTTCAACATGAATGCAATCAGCTATGACTATCCAAGTATTTATATCTTAGTCTGATTATTTATGTATTTTTTGCAGGGTTCTATGACTAGCATCTATCCTAGCTTTCTTGGTAAGTCATTTGATTTGAAGCCATGCACGATTAGGACCATGTCCAATTTTGTTCTCATGTTTGATTTATGAGTTAACTCATCCCACTAATATGCAAAATGGGAGCTATTATCTTTGGTGCATATCACCACCCATAGCTTAGGATAGTTAAGCTAGTCTAATTTTGTTTTTTTTTTTTTTTCTTTTCCCGTTAGGCTAGCATAGGAGGAATATTTTCAAATATTACATCTAGAAAAGGATATATCCTTGGTAAAAAAATCCTAGAGGTAATTTGAAGGATTTTCTTCCCACACTCCCTAGACTTCCCAAAACTAGTGTTCCAATGAGGCTTAGGGCACCGAATACGCTCGATAATTATTGAATTATGAGGGGTCATGTTTCCTGAGGTGTAGGGACTAGACATACTCCCCAAAAATATCCCTACACAATACCTTTGATTATAATATGTTAGCATGGTCACTTCCTCTCCTTGACATATATAAACATAAATATATCAAGATGCAAACACGCACGCATAAAATATATGTGTTAGGGCATGAGATCAATAAATGGAATAAAACTAGATGCATAGACATCCATTATTGTGTGTGTGTGTGTGTGTGTGTGTGTGTGTGTGTGTGTGTGTGCATGCAAAAATTATTAGAATATATTATGTTAGAATTAAGGGTTTAGTTACCCACAAGACTACCCATAGATATGTGTGTTGTTATATAGGGATAAATGAAGGGAAAAATTTTACAAACTTATCAATAGCTTACAAATCCATAACTACTATTATTTATAGATTACAATAAGGAAGAGTTTCCTTCCAAAATTTGTAGTTCAATTTGACCTTCTCAACTACTTCTAGGGATTCTAAAAATTAAATAAAGACCATTACTTTTGTTAGTTCTAGGTTTTTTTTGTTGCAGGTGCCATTCCTTCATCTTCAATAGACCAAGTTACCTTGGTAGGAAATGTTATACTTTCTTAGTAATGGTGCATTACCCTAGCTCATCTACCTCTTCTATAAATTTGCATGCCATTATTCATGCCTTATTTTTTTTATGTGTTATGCTTATCAAAGTATTTGGTTGCCTTTTCAAAGTTTACTTCTTGCTTCTTCCTTTGGGGATTTTTAAAATCCCTGATTATTTTTCTCGTTTTGAAGCTTTGCTTGTTATCTTCAGATCTTAAGGTTTCTCCATCATAATTTTTATTTTTTGCATTAGTTGGATATTTTGAAAGCTTCTAATATTTCTTTTCCATATGCCCCTTCAAAACTTTACCACAATCTGACCCTCAAAATTTAAATGTTATGACCTTGATGCAACCTTATCTTTTATTCACCTATATCAACGTTACCTTTATGTTTTCTTGGTCTCTTCTTAAGGCAAGATTATCAAAATTTCCTTGAGATGAAAACTATAGATAATAACACTAAGTCTCTAGTATTTTTGATCTAGAACATCTCCCATGTTTTCTACTCTACTATCATTTGGTTTCCTTCTTTTTGTATGAGCCTTTAGTGCAAAAAAGCTTCACCTAGGTGGCCTCTTTTTTTTAATGTGAGGAAGTAGATTTTCTACAAGATCTCTTGATGGTGAGTTCCTACAAATACTTATTTCTTCCTAAATCATTGATTCATCCTCATTAATCTATCACCAATAGACATTATCGTATGGGTGTGGTTGAGAGATGATGGATGAGGTGCCAAGGGCCAAAAACCCAAAAAAATATAGATTATAGCTAGCTCTACTAGCTCATCCATAGTCATCATTTTGTTTGAACCTCCACCAATGATAGGACTATTTTAGTTATCACTGAAAAGATTCATTAGCCCCTATCAATAGTGGGGTTTGGTTCATATATCACCAAAATGGCTAAGCAAAACTACTATGGGATTTTATATATGATGATTCAATGATTATGCTAGCCATAAATCATGAGGGTTTTTATACCCATCTTCACCCTTTATAGATATCTTTTCGATGATTATTTGGCATGGGATTCTTGGTAGTTGACAATGATTTGAGGGCTCTTCATATTGCATAATATTCTATGTCAACTTCAGGTGCAATATCCCTAACTGGATTGTAGTGAATATTTTCTACATATACTATTTCAATATTGTAGATCTAACTTAATTATTCGTAACAATTCAAAGTGGACCGATATGTACTCTAGGAGAACTTTTGTAGTGTCTTTCGTTGATGTCTTTTCTATAGGATTTTAATATTATCTTCATTGAATATTTATCTACCAACATGTTGGAATTTATAATAACTTTTAGAAACACCCTCAAACAGACATTCACCACAATCATATGTAGAAAGAAGAAGAAGAGTGAAATAGAAAAGTGTATAGATAAAAAATGGATATAAACAACATGAAAGGAAAGAAGTAATAAGGGGCGTGTACCCATAGGCACCTTAATATCTAAATTATCATAAATTGATACAATGGATTAATCATTAGAGGGTATTTATAATGATACCAATATTCCAATTGATAGTTAACCTCATATTGACATTATATTGTGAAGAGAAATAATACCCCGATAAACAAATTCCAAAAAAATAGTAATTGCAAAATCAAAGGAAAAATAGAGAAGAACACATTACACAAGAATTTATCTTGGGAAACCCTTTCAGGAAAATCCCCAACAAGAATATTTCCTTATTGTATAAACTTGATCGTCTTCAATACAATAATATCCTTTCACTCGCTTTTCACTTGCAATTACATTTCTTGCAACCCTCATGCAAGTGCTGATTTATATACCCACAACACAAGAAGGTATTTTACAATACCATGGGAAAAAAACCATGGGTTGATATTACATTTACCCAAAAACACCCATATGAGTATAAAAATAAATTAAACCCCCCAAAAAATTCCTTGGGGGCTAACGTCCTTATACCCCTACGCAGGGCCCAACCTAGCCCTAAACCCCGGTGAGGAAGTTTTTACAGAGTGTAAAGTCCATTTAGATTTAACCCTTCCTGAATAACATGGAAAATATTCAACATATTTCCAATAGCTTAACTTTGATGTTAAATTACAATAGTATAATAATAGATTACACCTTTTAATCAAACTTATCCATAAAGGTGAATTAATCGATATCACGAAGGGTGAATACATGAAGAGTACCCTTAGGCTTATGTCAAGATGCCATAGGCTTACATAGAATAATTCCCATAGGTTTACATAGAAAAATACCTATAGGCTTATATATAGAATGCCTAAAGTCTTACATGGCATTGTCTATAGCCTACATCAAGAGAATCCATAGGTACTTCACCACTATTAGCCTTAGCCTAATAAGATCATATTACAAGTATTTCAAATCCATAATCTAAAAAAAGGATCTAAGGAGATAATACATTAGAGATGATACATCTCCACCCATAATGAATATTCATATGGGCCAATGAATCATATTATCTTCTCTTGCCAAAGGTACATAAACTAGATTAATATCTCCCTAAACATGATCAAGATAGTGAGCTTCCTATGAGAAGATATTCAACATACACTATGGTGGCCATCATCATTCTCTAATATTAAGAGAAAGCAACTGACTCATGAAGTAATAGGTAGGTCTCTAAATAATCAACCCCAATAGCTAGAAAGAGCCCATAAGAACATGACATGCCTTATGCTAATCATCTAAAACCTACTTCTCTTATAGCTTAAAATATTACCAATAACCATACTAATAGGTTGTTGGAGTTAGATCAAACATCCACTATGAGAGAAGAAAAGGATAAACATAGGGAATTTGAAGTATCTCAAATATAGTACAACTTACCAAGCACTACACCAAAATGCTTAGTTGGAGTTAGATGTTTGATGCTTTATGAAGGCATCAAACCTATTGCAATAAAATTAATGAGAGAAAATGAGATATGAAATTGTGACCTTCTTTTAGAAGAAGTCTTTTAAATCATTCATGATTTAGATGTGAGAAAATTTTCCCATTGTCATGGGATAAAAAATAATGCCAATTGGTCCATTTTCCATAGATAAATCCCATATAAAACAATAATAGGTCCTTGAAGTGACGTGACCAGTCTATAGAGATAAAATAAATTATGCAATTTAAATAAAAAAGGGCCCAAATTCTTATGATGGCCTCCAAAATTTTGGGCATATTAAAGCTAAAAGAGAATGAAAAAATAAATGATAGACCTTAGAAAAAAATGACCATTTGGAAGATACCACTTGTCGCTTTTAGGTGCCACCACTATATTGACATCATTGCCCTAACTACAATGCACGGACAGATAGGAAGCTCCAATATTGCATGAAATGATTGGTCGATTTTATTTTTAAAATGAGGAGCAGGAATTATTTCAAAAATGGGGAGCGAGAATCAATAATATGTTTCTACCTTGGTTCATCTTCCTACCTTGGGTAGTGGTTATCTGCTAGGGATCATTGGGATGTGGCTCAAATGTCTGGTGGGATTATATCAGAGTTAGATGTTGTGTTTTAGAACTACCTCAGCTCTCTCACAGGTCTTCTCGGATCTCTTGGCCATTTGGATCTTGTGGTTTGTGGTGTTGGTTTATGCAGTTACTGTTTTATTTTTGTTAGTGTTGTAGTACAATTTTTGTACTCTTCTATTTAAGTGTTGAAGTGCACTACTTTGGTTTTTTGTCTTATTTTAGTTGTAAAATATTTTGGGGCCCTTTCAAAACCCTTTTCCCTTAATTTTACAAAAAACAAATAACAAACAAATAAGCACACAAGCTATTGTGCTTTCAATGAATGCTTAAAACTTTTTTTATCTGATAGTTTCTTTTAACTACTACAAAAATAGCCTACACATATCTCCATTCCCTCTCTTGCCATACAATGAAATATTTCATATTTAAAAAGTTAAATTTTGTGAGGTTTCACTATTCATTCAAGCTAAAATCTTTTATCCAAAATAGCCTAAGGTTGAAAATGCAAAAGAAGCAAGATAGAACTTTTGAGTGGTGATGTCAGCAAAGCACTCCAAAATCTTTGACACGATGCAAAACTTGCAAAGCAAGAAGTTTTATTTTGGAAGAGTATGGACCAAAACTTTCCAATATGACATCAACCTAGCCTTAAAAAAATATTGGACCAATGCAAAAACTATGGAAGGAATCAAGTGCCTCCTAGAGCATAAATCAAAGGAAGTGGTATTCTGGATTGAAGCCTTTCAAAAAAAGGGTGATGTCAACACTAATAATACTCAGTGTGCTTGCAATAAATAAAGGAATATAATCTAAAAGGTAATAATAGTAGCAATAACATCCCATATTGAAGTACCTTGGCATGAAAGGCACCCGAAACCCTAAAAAATAGTAGTTAGAAAATATGGCAGTTGTCAAAGCCTAAAAGTGATAGCCACTCCACCTACGTATTATTGAAGATCTTTCAATAACAACCACCAAGGCCTAACACAAGATGTGTTAAAAATATTGAGTGGTGCCAACTCATCCTAAATATTGTGCACAATCAATTCTACTCATAATTGTACATAGTGTTGTACTTTGTGATAATTTACACTTTCAATACTTTTGTGTTGCTTTAATCGGGATCTTTCTATTAGGGTTGAAGTTGTTTGGTATACTCAGTAACTAAGGTGTTATCTATTAGTCTCAATGTTGTTTTAAATTCTTTGGTTGGAGCACTTAGAATGTTGAATGTTGTAATATTGTGCTTAATACATTTCTTCATAGCTTGGACTAAATAATTTGTTAGATTATGCTTGTATTAGGTAGTTATGCTCATGTAGTTGAAATCAATGTTGTTAGGTACAGACCTGACTGCATTCAATATTTCTCTTAAAATTTCTCCATTTATCTCTTTCTCTCTACTCTTCACTTTCTCAATTCTATCCCCTGTTTCTCTTCATTTTTCTTCCACGCAATAGAATTTAGATAAGGAACCAGCCTTCTATAGAGGTTGATTCAAAAGCAATTTTTATTCATCCAATATCCACCTCAGTCTAAGGTGCACATTTTGTACCTAGAAAATTGAGCAATCAAGATTAACCATCCAACATTATATGATTGTGGGTGTGGTATGATTAGAAAATTTAAATCCTTCACTATTTTTAGTAGAAATAATATTCTTATGACTCCCATTATCAATAATAAAATGTAATGGCTTATCCTTGGTCCACATTTATGAGTGAAATAGGTATTTCTCCTCTTGTTATTTCTCTAGTGCATCATGTGTGGTGGCAAAGGTCATATTTGGTTTTGCTTCCATGATTTGATTCTCTCTATCCTTAGCATGTGGATGTGGAGATGATGGTGTTGTGGATGTAAAGGGATGTGATTTAATAAATAATGATTGAATTGCTTGATATTTCTCTCTCAAATATCGGTTGTTCTTGTGATAATCACACCATTTTCCACTCTTATCCTTCAAGGGATTCTTTTCTTGGGATTTTTTTTTTTCCAATTCTAATTTTGGTTCTAACCTCCTTTATCATGATTCTTTGGAGAGTCACTCTTGCATTTCATTGGCTAGTATTTAGTATTCTATTTTTTGTTATTTTTTCCTCCTTTTATATTTTTGTTTTTGTGCTTCTACTCCAATTAGATATCAAGTTTATATGTCTCTCCTAATATCTTGAATTTAAAGAGGCCTATGTTCTATCGAATGGACCATTTTAACCTACTATGGTACTTTATGAATCTATGCCTTTTGGTATCTTGAAAACCTATATTTATTGACATGGAGTGGAAAGTGATGATATAATCTTGAATAGATTTATATTTACCTTAATGCAATTTTTGTCATCGCATGTATTGATCTTCATAGACTCCCCTAGGATAATATTCTTCTTTGATGGCCTCCATGAAATTTTCCCATGTGAATTCTACTTCATCTTCATTCTCTTCGGTAACACTATTACAATATTCTTCCCACCAATTTTGAATAGATAGTGAATCTTTCAAGATTGCACAAGTTTTTCAAGAGTATATAACTAATCCAGCTAGTTTCCTAGGGAATCAACATTAATTTTTCCTTCAAAAGTAGGAATATAAAAATTTATTTACACATTAAAATATGTGGGAGCACTTAATGGTGCTAGGGCATTGAGAGGTTGCATAGATAAGGTTGCAAAACTTGCAACAAGAAGTCATTAAAGAATCTGAGAAAATTGGCATATCATCTCATTCCTTTATTTCATGAGGGATTAGTTCAACATCTCCTTAAAAGGATTTATTATCTCTATGTTGTACATTATACTTATTACCTAAGATCATTTAGAAGAAAAATGGAGGTAATCATAGGGATCTTACATCTGATACCCAAATTTTTGATATCATGATATCATGTTTATGGACATACACTCAAAAGACAAATCACTCTAATACCATTGATCTAAAACTTAGAATTTCAAGTTAAGAAATATCATGAAAGAGTGAAATTAAAAAATTATAGAGTATACAAACTAGAACATAATATTATACAAGTAAAATAGCATAATTATTTTATTACTCAAAAAATATATTATAATGCAAGCAATATCTAAGAAGATATGTGAGGCTAAAATATTGCATCTATTACTCATTATTTTTATAGTCAATGGTACATATCTTTTTATACAATAATTGATGTGTTGAAAATCCACCATATTGAATATGAAAGGTCACCTATGTGGAATAGTGGTGGTTTAGCTTCAATGGGTTAGAAGATCGCCCATATGGAAATTTGGTGGTTCACCTTCCATGAGTTACAAAGTGCATATTAAATGAAAATTACATACATGTGACTTGTCCTTTTGTGCTTTATATTCTACTGGTGTGCCAACATAGTGAGAGATGCATTTTGCTATGTAAATCTAAAAATAGAAAATCACTATTTCTAGTAAGTGATTTGTTTTGCATTTTTTAGGGTCTCCTAAGTATTTTTACACAAACGTGTTGGCAAATTTGTTTGAGTTACCTACAAAATTATTATTCTCTATAATATTTTCAATGCTTCTTGAATGCATCAAAATGGAGTTTTGAGCACAAAAATATACCCCTAATAGTATGGTTAGGATCAAAAATATATTTGCAAGCTTTTTCAAGCATAAAGCCATGCTGTGAAAAATTCACATGTTTGGATCATGGTTGACTCCAAAGTTGTGTTTCCTTCAACCTACGCACTATCTTACCTAGTTGTTCCTTTTATCACTTCCTTGAAATTTTTTAACTCTCTTTTTAATTCTTGTTGTTCCTTTGGACCCTTTTTATTTCTTCTTCATATCCCTTGATAGTAACTTTCAAACTAGATATATTTTTTATATGGGTCCCATTTACTCAAGAATGATTGCTTTATTTGTTCCCATGTGTATCTATGATTATGGGCACAAATAAAATTAACAAATCAATAAAGATATTTTCCCCATAAAGATCCAAAAAGCTTATATTTTTATCTAAAATTAGCATAACATAAAGATTTTAAAAAAATCACCATTATCTAGCATCAATGCCATATTCTCTAAAAATATTTGCAACTCCATTGGCTCAAAATCCCAATGAAAATGATAATGCAAGCTAGGGTTTCATAAAAAATATATCACCCCATTGATTTGAAGTTAAATTCCATATAAATAAGTACACCCACAAATATCCTTCATAATAGATGATTTGCTTACCTAGACTAAAAGATATCTCAAATTTCATTTTCTAGAAAAATATGATTTGATAAAACACCATTACCCCTATTCTAAAAGGATGATTTCATAGGGTTATATCTCCTTCAATACTACTTGGATATCTTCATATGATATCATTTTGAATAATTTTAAATTTTGAGCAAGATGGCATAAGAATCGTCTGAATTGGACAAATCTATTAAAAAATATGGTTCCTAGAAGATGAAATGTTTTTAAAAAAATTACCCAAATTCTATAACCCATAAAAAAGCAATCCTACTTTACCAAAATTTTCTAGATTTTGGAGCCTTAAATATAAAGGAAATGCATTCACAAGTATTGAAATAAGCATGCAATATTATAACTATGATAATGGAAACTTAACATGCATGAAAATATGATAGAAAACTTAATACAATGTTTTAGAAATACTCATATAATAAATCTCACAAAAATTACAATGCTCCTCTCATGGATTTTGCAACTCCTCCATGATAGCAAAATGGATCTACATTGTGACTACTACTACTCTCACCTTTGCACTATGTAATACCCTCCATAATCACTCTCAGTGAGGCCTTTATATAGAAAGATAGATTCCTTGCCTCTCACTCAACCCTAAGACTTATGTACAAGTGGACTACATGCACGTTTACATCATTGCACATTATAAAACTTTTGCATTTATTAAATAACTCTAGTAAACTATTTATCTCCTAATATAATACTAACATAAATATGTACCCGTGAAGGTATATTAGTAAATAACCAAATGATATAAATATTCCAACATCCCTTGTATTACATTATTTAGTTTTGAAGACTTTAGTCTTCAATATGGATCTGCAATATGGTACTAAAGTTTGTACTCTCCTTCCTATTCAAGTAAATAGTTAGTGTCTTCATAAGGGTCTATCCTTATTGATAGAGCTTTAATTCCATTTTCATCTGTAGGTTCTCTCATTTCTTCAACTTCTTGAATATTTTGGGAAATATGTCCTTTATGGTTTCCTCCATGATATTCAAGTTGAGGGTACTACTTTTGAGAAGGATATGTCCTTTGGAACTGCTACTTTTGAGGTTGATACTGCTTTGGCTGAAATATCCTATTTTGTTGATTTCCATAGGATGTTTGATTTCCTTGACCTTGATTCTTTGGATTGAATCTGCAGTAGTTTGTATTGTGCCCTTTCTTTCTACATATATGACAATATATGTTATTCCAAGGTCTTCATCCTTTTGAGGATGATGCTATATTTCCCTATGGATTATCTTTTGTCACCAAAGCATTGTTAGTCATCTCATCTTTAACTGTATTTTCTACCTCATACTCTTGGAGAACATTGACTAACTCATAAAAGAAAATATCTATACTTAAAATCTGCAAGGAGGTAACTATATGTTTGTAAGTATCTAGAAGTCCTCTCATGGTTACTTTAACCATAAATTTATCCTTCAACTCTTCTCCTAATGTTAATAATTTTCCTTTGATATATGCTACCTTCCTTAGAAATAGCTCTATACTTTCACCATTGTTCATTTATGTAATTGAGTTTGAAGTTTTAAAATGGTAGCTTTGTTCTTTCCTTCAAATATTTTCTCTAAGGATTTACAGGTCTCTGTAGATGTTTTTGTTGAACTAATATATAGTTATATTTCATCTACAATAGCAAATGTTATTATCATTAATTCCTTAGCATCACTTTTGAATTTTTGTATTTCTATATCATTTGAAACTGGTTTAGTTTTTGTCCCCATAGTAATTTCCTAGAGTTTCTCAAATGTCAGGATGGTCTTTACTTTGTTTTTCTATGAGAAATAGTTTGGATCTTTAAGTAGTTGACATTCTAAAAGAATGAACTTATTTGATGTCATGATGGTCCTAGTAGGCTACCTTATATCTCCCTAGTACTGATATATGCTATAAATATGATTCACCTCTATCACTTGCAATCAATTATTCGTAAAAAAATATTAGAAATGCAATCTTCAAAAATAAGAATTCAATATATATTTATTTGTATTGTCTAAGTCCTTCTTTGTTAATATTCCAACTATAATTTTGATGCAATGATAGGTTATAAACTTCTAGAAATTTAATTGAAGTAGGATTTATTATATCTCCCTAATTAGAGGTTTTAGAAATACTAAGTATTTGCAAACTAGATTTTTCTACACCTTATATCTCCTTGTGTTTTGATGTTTGCAAATATTCTTGAAGCAATGGAAATAATTTAAATGCTTCTACTTTTAATCCTTTCTTTCATATAACCAATATTCTTTTCTAGAGAATCTTTCAACACCTTATTACTCCTACTAATATCTCTAGAATATGTAATAAACTTTGATATCAAACTCGCAATATAATAATGAATATTTCTCACCTTCTCAAACCTTGATTCTGATTTACAAGTTGTTTGGAATTTATGCTATTTGCAAAGGCTGATTTCACTTATTTCTCTTCACCTTGCTTGTCCACTTTCTCCTTCTTGTAGATAGACTAATTTGTCTTCTTTCTTCAATTGAATGTTGGCTAAATATGTGCTCTACCCTTCACACTTTATCCCTGGTTGTTATATGCACTGTATAAGGCTTGAAATCTCTTCAAATATGGTCTTTATCTTGTATGTAGCCATCTCAAAATCATTGGTTTCTACATCCTCTTAAAAATAGCAACCTTTTATTTTGCCTTCAATGTTTCTTTAGGTCTCCTTCTTTATGTTTATGTGTGTGGGTGCCTTCTTAACTTGATGCAATGTGGTATGATAGTGCCAAGTGGCACTTGTCCTTTTCAACCTTCTTGAAAATGTTCCTTCTTACACCTCCTTGTAGCACCTATGACATGTGGTGCTTGTCTTCTTCTCACTTCTTGGAAATGTTTGTTGTAGCTCCTTATTTTAGAGCGTATGATGAGTGGCACTCGATTTCTTACTTCTTGGTGGTCAATGATTGTTATAATTCATTTTACCTTCTTCCTCCATGATGGGTTCTTGTAAATGGAGAGATCTCAACACTTCTTTGTCTTGTTCTAGCTAGAGTTTCAAATATGGTATGTTACACTATGATGTTGTACGCTTCATTATCTTATCTTTGCTGGAGTTTTAAAAATTTACGTTACACTATGATGCTAGGCACTTAACCTTCCTCTTCAATGTGGCACTCTTCACTTTGGACGCATGGAATAATTCCTTTCATATAGCAATAGGTTTCTAACTTCTTTTTCAACATCCTTAGATCTTTCCAGCTCTTCTTCAATGCTCAACTCTTGCAATTTCGCTTGATATATGTATTTCCTTAGAAAAATGCTTTGACTATATTCTATGGTAGTGTTGGACGTGTAGAAGATCTCTATCCTCAACTATGTCACATCCAAAGCTCTATCTCAAATCTGTACTAAACACAGTCCTTTGATCTAGCATAAATATGTCCTCAATATCTGTATATGGTCTAGCACAAACATATCCTCAAATCTACACCAAAATCTATCCTCAAATATGTACTAAACACAATCCTTTGGTCTAGCACAAATTTGTCCTTAATATCTATCTCTGGTCTAGCACAAACCTATCCTCAAATCTACACCAAAATCTATCCTTGAATCTATACTAAACACAATCATTTGGTCTAGCACAAATCTATCCTCAATATTTGTCCTCAAGCCTTAACTCAAGGCTTGACTCAATATCAAGTCAAATCTGTTGGATCTTCCCCAAACCTTAACTCAAGGTTTGAAAAAATCAATCAATCAACTCTGCTCTCAAGTCTTCTCAAATACTTGTATCAAGTCTACCTTGTAAGCTTCCACAAAATCTCACACCAATATATCCTCAATTTTTCTCTAGAACTTGTCCAAATCTGCTTAATAAGTCCTCACAAGAACTTATCCAAATCTGCTCTCAATATTTATTGTAATCTTCCACAAAAGCTTACCCAAAACTATCCACAAGTCTTCTCAAATACTTACCTCAAATATGCTCACATAACAATGATACTCATGTTCTTTTCAAACCCTATTTCAAGTTCTTTACTCAACCAATGGCTTCAACAACAATGCTTATAAAACAATCTCACATAACAATGATACTCATGTTCTTTTCAAACCCTAGTTCAAATTATTTACACAACTAATGGCTTCAACAACAATGCTTATAAAATAAAGTTTTAACTACAACTCTTTATTCCAGAAAACCTTAAAGCATTAACTCAACATATTCAATAAGGAAACCCTAATCAAGTCCCTTTCACTCCAAACTTATTTTCTAGAAAACCAACCAATCAACTCAACTATGGAATAATATGCTCATACCTTTTTCTTGATGATGAAGGAACCTCAAATATCTGCCACAACCACAAATACTTCTTTGCCAAGATCAAAGGAGTTAGATAATGATAAACAATCTCAAAGATACAATGCAAATATCAAAGTACACATACACCTTATCACTCCATCTTAAAGAAAACATCCATCAACATATACAAAAATGATTGACCAAATACACCTTATAATCTTCCAATTAAAATAATATTTAATACCAAAAATAATGTCAATACAATCTCCTTTTCAAAATAACTCAATGGCAAGAAGTCCTCTCAACACTATAAATCTTCAATAAACCAACATGTCAAAAATACTTTATTTAAAAATAAATCCAACTCCTTATTCCTCCAATTAACCAAAAAATAATGATTAATTAAAAATATTTTTAACTAACCCTTTTAACTCCCTAGGACCTTATGTCAAAACCTTAGGCATCACAACACATTAAAAATTTTATTACCTTTGCCTTGGTGGGACTCGAACTCACGATGCCGCCTCTACCAACGCCTTAGTCGCGGCTCCAATTGCCGCACGAGCTAGGTGCTCATTTGGAGAGCAAGAGCACAACGTGCTCTATATTCCTCTCTGCATGCACCAAATAGAAAATCACACATTGCTTACTCAACGCTTCAAAACACACACACCAAATGTTGCCACCATGAATCGATCATGGATCACTCCACCCAAAAATACCTTATAACTTCATACACTTGCCACTAGGCCACACTGCCTTGGTGGATATGACAGTTTAGCCCATGACAATCTTAACCCTTTCACTAGCGCTTAAGACAAGGTATTTTTCTTCTTCCTCGTACAAATTCTCACAACAACAATTGCACACTTTATTATTTCAAAACGAAGGATAATTTAAATACCACTAAGGCATATAGTGTGTATACTAATTTCCTCCTTTAATTTTGAATGTCGGCGCCTTCAAAATTTGAATAATTAATTTATAAATTATTTAAATTCTTTAGAATTTAAATTTTATAAATTAACTTTTAAATCCTTTTGGCTTTATCAAAGTCTTCTTTGATTTTACCACTTTGTATAAATAATATTTATTTATAAAATTTAAATTCAATTTGAATTTAAATATTTTATTAAATTAATATTAAAACCTCCTTGGGCTTCCTTTGGTTTTTATGATAAACCTTTTATTTTTGCTCAACCATGTTTTTAATGAAAACCCTCTTAACTTATGCTTCCACATAATATTAAAAATATTATGAAGCTCTTTTGCCTTTAACCTTTGCATTATTCCTCTTGATCTTTTGACATCAACGGTAGCTTATTCCTTGACATCAATGACAACTTTGACTCAAAATGTCCAACATTTTGTTGGTAATGAGGTCTTGGATTATTTTGATATTGAAACCCTAGGGTATTTTGATGTTTTCTCAAGGACCAAACTTCATTAGAGACTATTTTCAACAAATTCCTCATTGCTTTTATTTCAAAATTGTCTATAGTAGGGTGGATTGGGATAAGAAGGGGGACAAAAGTTGTAGTTGGATTTACAGCAAGAATTTACAAAAATTTTGTTGGCAAACCATTGGAGGTGGTTGATATAGTGCTTTAATATTTGGAAACAATGGCATGGGAGCCTAGGAGCTAGTCTTCCTATTTGTATTAAATCATTTCATCCTGGATAGCTATCCCATAAGCTGCTGGCAAAGAATTGTCTCCCTTGGACTTAATTGTCAAGAATATTTTTGAATCTAATGCCTTCAAATAGTATATACAATTTATACTTTGGAGGGGATGGATTTCATCAGGAATTCTATGCCATTTTTTGTGAAACCACACATTGAAATCATCCATAGCCTCCATTGGCACTCTCTTTATAGTCAAAATTTGTTCCAAAAGAGACACTCCATCTATATTTTCTCTAAATATATCAATATAAAAGGTGGCATGTTGGTCACAATTAGCACTTTATTGTGGGAAAGTGATATATATCACTCACATGCTTTACCTCTAAAGGATGCCACCAATAATCTTAGTGTAACATTCTGCTCCACCATATTAAGTAGTGCACATAGGCTAACCATGTGTTGCAAGTTCTTTATTGGCATGGTGATGTCTTCTCTGGTGAAGTAGAATAGGAAGTTTAATGCAAATTTTGGGACATATTATAGATGAAACCAGTGGTTGCAATGGACCTCTATCATTCCATGCAAGAAATATTTTAGATGGTGTAGCCATATTTTGGTGTTAGCCTCTCCTTCTTAGTAGAATTATGTTAAGAGGTGGCACCAATGCTTAGGGATATATAGCTACAAAACATCTAGTAGCAGGTCTTGTGCTCATAAATTTTTTGGTGCTTTGCTTTCAATGTATTTGCCAAGTAAATTTTGAATATGCTTCATCAAGTTGATAGACTAAAAAATTTACCATAATCTCAATTGAGTATCTCTCTAAATAGCTTCTTCTAGGTATTCTTCTTTAGTGGATTCACCAGGTGAATATTTTAGATGCTTCAATAAGAAAATAGAAAGAGATATTCACCAACATCTCAACCTAATGTGTGTATATTTATCCCATTGTATTTTCTAATTAAATTAATGTTGCACACTATGGGTGTTTTTTGAGCTTTGTTTCTTTGTACTTCTTTGTGAATCAAGCTCAATTAAAAATGTGGGATGAATCTAAACTAGATTGGATCCATCAAGCATGCCATTAAATTATTGTTGACTTAAAATATCATGGTCATCCATCACAATGGTGAGATGCACTCGACACTCATGCCTTGCATAGGGTAACACAACAAGACATTTTGAGAGCATGGGATATTACTTGGAGGGTGACCTCTAGGATTTTATACAAGGTTGGATCCTTATCAGATGTGATCTTCAATGATTTCCTAACTGATCAATTTTTATACTAAAAAAAAAAGGGAAGATAAAAAACAACAAAAAGTATAGAAAGTGAGGTCCTAAGCTAATAGGAGGTGATGCATCAAGATTGTGAGATTATTCTACATAATAATTGGGTTAAATAAACAAGTGCATCATTTGCTAATAGTGAAAAGTGAACACATTTTCTTCAAAGCATGAATTATTAAGAACAAGTACATACACACATAATAAATGGGATAAAAAGGCTAGTCACAACTTCTCATATATATTGTGTGTGTGTGTGTGTGTGTGTGTGTGTGTGTGTGTGTGTGTGTGTGTGTGTGTGTGTGTGTGCATGTATATGTGTGTGTGTGTGTGTGATAGAAATTACATTATAGTTATGCCAAAAGAAAGGGCTCAAAATATTTCCAACAAAATGACTCAAGGCTCAAGTTTGGATTGTTATACAAAGGAAAATGAAAGGAAAGTTACATATAAAGCTAGATAATAGGCACAAATAGACAGTTATCCAATACCTTACAATGCATATTGGTCTACTATTATAGAAAAATTTAAGGATATATTTCCCTCCAAAGTGTATGCAGGAATTAAACAATGCCTTTACTATCACTTGTCGACTATACCTACATTACATTATTTAGCCCTTTAAGGTCTTTGGATCTAGAATAATCAATGCTAAATTATTTTGAGTGTCTAAATACACAACTATTATTGTTATTTCCTACTACCATCCTAGGGATCCTTGGAGACTAAACACAAGCACCTTCCATAATCAATGTTATCAAGCTTGAGGATGCTTTTATTGTGGTTGCCACATTACTATCTTCAATAAACCAAATATTCTTATTGGATTATTGATCCCAAGTGGTGCAGGTAGATGGATTTCGATCTTTTAGCGGCTACTAATTTTATGAGCTCAACTACTTTTTTAGGAGATTGTGCATTTGTAATAAAATACCTAATTAGTTGCTATGGTTTCTAATTGGCCATTTATTTTTTCTTTTCCATCCTATAGACTTACCAAATCAGACAGCCTTTTGATTCACTAGTCACCTTTGCAATATGCTATAATGTTTGCCATGTATTTTAGATCTTATTTGTCTCTTTTCAACTTCCATTACATGTCTAAAGAAATATCATTAATTCTTATTCAGGTGGTCCATAAAAATTTTACTCTTCATCTCATGTTGGGATCGTCATAAAAATACATACTTCAACAGATGTACAAGTGCACCATTGGACAACCAAACATAGAATTAGTTTGGTTTTCTCAAAGGAGGGAAAATGAGAGTAATCAAAGAGGCTCAAAGGCAACAGATCCCAACACAAGAGGTTAGTCGACTAAAAATCAATCAACCATAAAAGAAGAACCAAGAAGATACAAAGCAATTGATATCATAATGATCAATATCTAAATAGCTTGTACCAAAGCTAGTCAATCACCCAACCTTGACATCGGGTAACCCAAGCTCCAATGGATTCTAAGCAACATGTTGACAGCTTAGCCACTAAAATTTTTTAATATGATCAAGCACCTAAATATCTCCACTATACCCAAGCAACTATGGGATTTTCTCACCTTATCAAAATAGATGAAGCAGTTGGAAGAAGCACTAAAAAAGCAAAATATCACAAGGAAACAAAAAGAGCAAGCTATTTTATAAATATTTGATCCCAATCCTAGGAGGCCCAAGTCGTAACCTTTCTACCTGATACTCATGTGTGGGGAAAATATCATCTATAATTTCCTAATGGATTCTAGGGTGAGTATCTCGATCATGCCTAAAAGGGTGGATGATGCTTTGGAGTTAGCCTACAAATCGATCAAGAAAGTGGTGGTGCAACTAGACAAAACCCTAATTTTATCCTCGATCTCATCAAGGACCTAGAACTATCATTGTATGCATGCCCTAATGTGACCATTATTCAAGAACTAGTAGTAATAAATCTACCTACATAATTTAGCCTATTCCTCTCCCATTATTTCACTACAAAAATTGGAGGGCATTTCTCCCTAGATTGGATCCACATGTTTTTTAGGACCTACTATGTAGCCAAGATGAAAGTTCCTTCTGATCCCTTTCACATGCACCATGTAGAGCATATTCCAGCAATCAATGGTAAGGGAGAATGGGACTTCTTGGTCATAGAATAAGAGGTAAAATCTAAGATACTTAGGGATGAAGTACATGCCTAGATACCCAATGACCAGATGGACAAAATGGCTAGCAACACATGAGGAGCATACCTATGATAGGACATTGAGTCAATCAAATCAAACATATACACAATCTGAAAATAGGATCTTATCACATCATAGGCCACTAAATCAACAAGAAACCACCACCCACTAGAACCAGTAAAGCACATATCCCTATAGATAATCAACCAAGATGGACAAAATTTTGGATCACTTTGGTTCAAACATTATATTTTTTGATGAGGAATTTCTACACAGAGTAGTTGGTATGTGAAGACACATTAGACCATGTACCATATTCTAAATAGGTGGTATCTAAACAAACAGGGTAAGATCCAAATACTATAGTTATTGGTTAATGTAAATAGGCAACATATAAATGAAGGGAAACTTTTTAGAATGCTAATGCAAAATATTTTTGGAAAACATGCCACTAGGTCAAATACATGGATAGAATAAGGTTGCATGGATAAAAACGACTAATGGTTGACAAAAATGGCTTGAGATAATAATTCTTTATATAATACCCAATGGTTTTCAAAGCAATTAAAATATGTTTTTCAAGGCCAAAGGGTAGTTGTATAGCAGATAACCATACCATCATCGATTTAGTCGCATAAGAAAAATTGAGGAGATGGATTGACAGGATAAAGGGCTTTATTGCTTCATCAATAGAATAATCTATAGAGGGAGTTATCCCCTTGACATATCATGTGAATCCACTTCCTCTCTTTTGAATCCCCAAACCTCCAAGATCTATCTCATAGACTCTATGCCCAAAGATAAGGCTATTGTTTATTGGGTTCTTTAACTCTTCCAAGTAGAAGTCCCCTATGAGTCACCAACCTATAGTGAAATTCACTATAGAGGCAGAAATATTCCCAAAATAAAAGAATAAAATGACCATCACCTGAAGCTAAGCAAATGAAATACCCTAAAATACCCTCCACATATGAAGTAGTTGGTTTGAATAAGATGCCTACAAGGGGTAGTCTATGCCAAAGACTACTATCATACTCGAAGCTCCCCATGCCATGAGGCCAAATCATTCACCTAGATCAAACCAGTAAAGAATAATAGCCTTTTTTATGGTGACTAAGTTGCATCCCACCATAAATCAAAATCCCAAAACCCTTTTAGTGGTAACTAAAATATTTTTGTTGATGTTAGGGCCTTTATTATCTCAATTTACGTTGGGCTATTCTCCAACCTAATAGGTAAACCCCAAATTCGAGCCATATTCTTTTGGTAATTTGGTTGTAGCACTCCATACACTAGGTGTAGTTTCTCAATGGAACAAGCAACATACCCATAGGGAAGGCCCAAGGACCTTACAGATAATAGGAGAGGGAGATAGGATAAGTCCAAAAAGAATTTAGCAAGATAATCAGGTCTTGTTAATCCACATACGGAGCCCCAAGAGGAACATTGGCAAGAGAGGAAAGAAGAGTATGCAAAAGTTACACCACACCAGAAGCATACCCATCATATAAGGTATAATGGAACCCCATAGAAAGGATTTTTTAGGTAATCAATAATCAAAAGGAATAGAAAAACATCAAATGTGGCATCAACTAGACTAGGAGACCAATTGGGGCCACCAAAGCAACCAGATCACTAGAAGAAATTTTTAGGACCAAATCCTTGCTAGAATATAGTGGACCAACATTAAGGGAGAAAACATATCAATACATGTCAAAATCAATGAAAAAAAGGTCACAAACACCAAAGCAAAGCCTCAGTAGTAGAAGCCACCATCCAAGCTCAAGTTCCCAAGAGAGAAGGCAAGTTCATTAATGACAACTCAACAAGGATATTGCACCACCTGTAGGAATAATTTTTATTATTTGACATCCCAATCAGCTTTGGATCCCCTAGAAATAAATGTAGCTTAGTCTCTCTAATTCAAAAAATAAGGATGATGTTTTCAACCACCTGTAGGAATAAATGTAGCTTAGTCTCTCTAATTCCCTCCTAAATTCTCTTCTTGTGTTGTTGGCATATAAAATAGCACTTGAATGAGGGTTTGGTGTGTGAAATGCGCAACTAATGTAATCACAACCGAAAGCAAGCAAAGCATGGATAAGGATATTATTATATTGGATACAATCAAGTTTATACAATAAGGAAATATTTTTGTTGGGTTTTTGCCCAAAAGGGTTTCCTCAAATAACTTCTTGTGTAATGTGTTTCTTCTTCTTTGTTTTTCCTTTGATTTTGGACTTACTACTTTTCTATGTTTTGTTTATCAGGGTATTATTTATCTTAATTTGGTATCAGAGTTAGGTTTTAGCTTTGTTCAAGGAGTAAGGGTTTCAACCCCAATTCTTGACTGGGAGTAGTGCACGAAAGAATTTTGGTGAAGGAAAAATAATGAGAAGCACATGGGTAGAGATAAAAATATTTAATGGATAGAACTTTGAGTTATGTAAACTCAATATGGATGATCTATTGGTGGATAAAGATCAGTGTCTTTCGGTCTTGGGTGTAAAACCAACAGGAATGACAAATAAGGAGTGGTTAAAGATTGATAGGAATACAAAGAGCTCTATCAAATTATGCTTATCAAATTCAGTATTGTTGAATGTATGGACAACAACCATAGCAAAGTTGTTTTGAGAAAATTTAGGAGCATTGTATCAGATAAAGTCATTGGTAAATAAACTCTCTCTCTAGAAGAAGTTGTATTCACTTTGGATAAATTATGGTGACTCTATGGCTAAACATCTAAATGCTTTTAACACTGTGCTAAGTCAATTAAACTTTATAGATGTAAAAATGGATGAAGAGGAAAATTTCATTACTTTACTTTGTTATTACTTGATTCCTAGGATAACCTAGTTATGGTTATCACCAATACTACCTCTACATTGAAATTAGAGTGCATAGTAGTAACATTATTTTCTAAGGAAATGAGACAAAAATATTCTAAGTATTATCATCAGAAGGATGCCTTGGTTGTGAGAGGTCATTCTCAAGAAATAAGCAAAAAGAAAATAGGAGAAAGGAAATCAAAATCTAGGGGAAAATTTGTTGTTCCAGACAAAAAAAAATGTTGGAAGTGTGGTATAATAAAGCAATATAAAAGAGACTATAGATATAAAAAGTTTGATGATAGTTATTCATCTAATGAAGTAATATCTATAAAAACAAATACCAAAATGAATATTCATGGGATCTATTTGTAGCTACATCATTCTCAAGTGAATACCATGAATCATGGTTGATTGACTTAGGTACTTCTTTTCATATGAATCCTCATAAAGAGGGGTCATGTGAATATGAAAATATAGAAGGAGATGAAGTCTTCTTGGGAGACAATTCAACACATAAAATAGTAGGTCGATGAAGAGTCGAGTTGAGGTTAAAATATGGAAGAATTAAAACCCTTCCTAGTGTGCTACATATTTCAAGTTTGGCAAGGAATATAATATCCATTAGTAAGATGAATGATGTGGGTGTGACTATGATATTCAATAAGGATAGTTGTAATATGGTTCATGGATGCTTAGTGTTGGCAAGAGGAGTTCGTACAATAATTTTGTTTAAACTTGAGGCTAGTAGTATAAGTATTGATTGCAATAACTCTTCAGTTGTAGAGGAAATTAATATCGTAGAAGAAGCTCCAAGTATTCCTGTAGCAAAGACAATGTTGTGGCATCAATGCATGGAGCACATTGGTGAGAAAGGACTTTGAACATTAAAAATGAAAGGTATGGTTGAAGGAATTTTTTATTACCCATTAAATTTTGATTTTTGTGAGCATCGTATCTTTGGGAAGCAAACTCGAGTCAAGTTTCCCAATAGTGCTACAAGATCTAGGATTTTGCATCTAGTTCATAGTGATGTGTTTGTACTTGTAAAAGTATCGTCATTAGGTAAATCTATCTATTTTGTTACATTTATAGATGACTTCTCAAGAAAGACCTAGGTATATTTTTTATGGTATAAATCTGATGTTTTCAAAAAAATTAAAGAGTTCAAGGCTCTTGTAGAAAATCAAACAAAGAAAAAGATAAAGATTTTGAGAAGTGATAATGGTGGTGAATATTTCTCTAATAAATTTGAGTAGTTTTGCAAGGACTGTGGAATATAAAGGTAGAGAAAAACTCCATATCCTCCACAACAAAGTGGAGTTTCAAAATAAATGAATAGAACATTGATGGATAATGTTAGAAGTATGCTAAACAGTGCAGGGCTAGAAAAGAAATTATAGGTAAAAGTCGTGTTAACTGCTTGTTACCTCATCAAGAGATCTCCTACCTTAGCTTTTGTGGATAAAAATCCATAGGAAATATGGACTAGTAAGAAAAACTCTCTCATTCATATAAAATTTTTTGGTTGTGAAACTTATATGTATGTCCCAAACGAGAAAATGACTAAGCTAGACTATAAATCTAAAAAATACATATTTTTGGGTTATAGTACTGGTGTTAAATGATATAAGTTGTGGTACCTAGAAACATATAATATTGCTTATAGTCGTAATGTGATATTTAGAGAAACAAAAGGGATTCTAAAATAGGAAATGCAACCAAGCAAAGAACCTGAAATAGTTTAGGTAAAATTGGAACTGGAAAAAAAACTATGGTAGAACCTGATGCTACAAAAGAATATAAATTACAAATAGAGTTTGAAGAGTAATATTCAAATGAATAAGGTGATGAGGAAGCTAAATATGTAGAACTTAGAACTCCAATTTTGAGGAGGTTAGATCAAGTGAGAAGACTCCTAGAAAGGTATAGCCCTTAAAATTTTTGTTCTGCATTTGATTTATAAGTTACTGATGAAGAACACAAGACTGTAAAGGAGGTACTTTATTCAAGTGATAATAAGTCTTAGAAAATGTCTATGGAAGAATAAATTGAGTCCTTAGATAAAAATAATACATGGGACTTCGTGAAACTACCCCCTAGAAAAAAAATTATTCAAGAAAATGTACAATATAGAAGGAAAGTTGGGGAAGTACAAAGCTCACTTGGTAGAAAAAGGATTTTCTCAAGTTGAGAGAATTGACTTTGGTGATATTTTTTCTCCTATGGATAAACTAACATGAGTTATAGTTATATTGGCTATTTCTGTTGCTTTTGATTTTAAAATAGAATAGATGGATGTAAAGATAGCTTTTCTACATGGTGAACTTGATGAAGACATATATATGTCATAATAAAAATGCTTTAGGGTAAAATGTAAGGAGGAGTTGGTATGCAAGTTGAAGAAGTCTCTTTATAGATTAAAGAAATCTCCAAGAATGTGGAACCAAAAAATTGATAGGTTTGTTTTGACACTTGGGCTTAGAAAAAGCAAAGCAAATATGTGTGTTTATTTAAAAAGGAAGGTGAAAATTTTGTTATAATTGTTTTGTATGTGGATGACATGTTAATTGGTAACAATAAGGAGATGATAAAATTACTAAAATCTTAGTTATCTTCTTAATTTAACATGAAGGATTTGGGTTCTACAAAATTTACTTTGGGTATGAAATAATAAGGGATCATGCAAATAGAAATTTATGGCTAAATCAAAAGAAATATATTGATTTGATGCTACAAAGGTTTAGTATGCATGATTGTAAACCAATATGTACTCCATATCCTATTGGTCAAAGTTATCTATTGAACAGTCTCCTAAAATAGATGAGGAAACTGAAGAAATGTATCATGTTCCTTATGATAGCATTATTGGTAGTCTAATGTACGCAATGGTCTATACTAGACATGATATTGTATATGTAGTGGGAGTAGTTAGCAGATATATGTCCAATAAAGAAAAAACATTGGATTGTTGTGAAGAGGATCTTCAGATACTTGCGTGGAACTACAAATTATGCTATCTATTATCAAGGAAAATCTAGAGATAATAATATTGTAAACCTACAAGGCTTTGTGGATGCTGATTGGGTTGGAGATCTTGACAAGAGAAGATCCATGAGTGCTTCTATGTTCAGGTTGTTTGGAGGGGTAGTAAGTTGGATGAGTAAAAGGTAATTAGTGGTTGCTTTGTCCACTATAAAAGTAGAGTATATTGCAACAACTCATACCTGTAAAGAAGAGTGTGGCTACAGAGGATGTGTTCAATAATTGGTCTTAAGAAAAAAGTTATGAGAATTGACAATGATAGTCAGAGTGCAATATTTTTGGTAAACAATCATGGTTTTCATGATCATCAAAACATATTGATATCAAGTACCATTTTGTGAGAGATATGGTTGAAGATAATAGAGTGGTGTTGGAAAATTTTGATATAGAAAATAATATTCTTGATTTATTAACAAAGGTTGTACTTGCTCAAAAATTTCTTGGTGTAGATGATCTATGGGCATGATTGCCCTTAACAGTTGACAATGGCATTTTTTAGCCCCTATGAAAAGTATTCAACAAGTGGGATAATTTTGGAATTGTGTTGACTTCCATGTTATTCAAGTGGGGTTAACTCTAAGAGGATTGGACACTCAACACCTATACTCATTGAGTTTTGGGGTCGGGTCAGGCCTCGAGGAGGGATACATGGGTGGCAACCCTTGGGGAAAATATTTTGGGGGTTTAAGCTATTTTTTAGACCCATATGGCAATTTTTTAATTAATTTATAGTCAAACCATGGATTTGCATCCATGGTATTGTAATTCTCCTTCTTGTGTTGTTGGTATATAAAACAACACTTGAATGAGGGTTTGGTGTGTGAATGTGCAAGCAATGTAATCGCAAGTGAAATCAAGTAAAACATGGATAAGGATATTATTGTATTGGAGATGATCAATTTTATAGAATAAGAAAATATTTTTGCTATGTTTTTTTCCCAAAAGGGTTTACCAGGATAACTTCTTGTGTAATGTGTTTCTTCTTCTTTGTTTTTCCTTTGATTCTACAATTACTACTTTTCTAGATTTCATTTATTGAGTATTATTTCTCTTCAAACTTTAGTCTTTCAAATGGAATAACTCACCACCTGGTAACTCTACTATTTAATAAAAGAGAATAAAACCCAAAAAATGTCGTAGAGGATAAGCAAATTTTTTCATGAGCTTAGGGTCTACTACAAGGTCTAACGCAAGATCAAACCCTCAATTTCTTTTATCCCCTCTCAAATTTGGCAACTGGAAATAAAATTGGTGATAGAACATGGCTACCCTTTAAAATCCAAATTAGATAAGGATTTCAACATGGAATGATAGTGGTCCCTTGTAGCCTCTAGTCACATCGGTAACTTGGGATGAGAATTTGGTCTTTTCTCTCAAATTCCTTTCATATTTTATTTATGAGAACACAATAGCTCCAACTAAGAATATCTAGCATATGGCCAACCTATGTGCTTTATACAATATTTAAGAACAAAATGTTGTGCTCATACTTTTGGTGGCCTCTTTCAAAGAAAAAATATGAGAGTGGTACATTTTGTTCACTTTATATTTTATTGCTAATTGGGATCAACATGCAAACCTACTCATGGGTAAGTCTAGGGAGAAATATAATGGATTATCTTTGTTAGAACAATTAACAACCACCAAAAGGGCCCCTATGGAAGCAATAGATGATTTCAATACTATATTCCACAAGTCCTGGTATAGGATCCCAAAGGAGATACAACCCATACTAGGTATGGATTTTATCTACTGTCTAAAGGCAATCAATTATAAAATAGTCATGATGGTAAAATTATAAAAGGTAATTCATTGCCAACAACCTATGGGGTAGCCATTCAAAATGAGAGAGACCTCATCCAAATTGTAAGGTTATCCCATAGGCCCCCCATGCCTCTCTTCCCCTATGTTCAACCATAGTATTAGCCTCCTCCAATAATACAACACACCACTTTCTAGTCAACCTCTATTTTTTGTCAAACCTCTATGCAAACATCTTATTGAATGATGTTCACACTAGTTACCCCATGGAATTTTTGTAGCTAATAAAAATTACACGTGATTAGCTACAATCATGGAATTTTTATTAGCTACAAAAATTGAAGGGTACATCTCCTTGGATTGGACCCACGTGTTTCTCAAGACTCGCTATGGAGCTAATATAAAAGTTTCTTTTGATACCTTTCACATGCACCATGTAGAGCACATTATGGCAATCAATACCAAGGGAGAATGGGCCTTCCTAATCATAGAAGAAGAGGCAAAGCCAAGACACTTAGGGATAAAGTACATATTGGCTTTTTAGATAGACTTAATCATAGGTTCCAATATCCAAGATCTTTAGAAAACTCAATAAATGAGCATTCAATCACTTTAATTAATATAAATGAACATAATATTCATAAAATAATAATATCAATCAACAATATACTCATAATATTATTGATGAATCAAATATACAATTGAGATCTGTTGAATATAATTTTCTTCAATATTTATTGATTACAATACATGGAGCTTTGTCTCCACAATATATCCTTAGAATATTGGATCACGTGTCAAACCTCTATGCAAACATCTTATTGAATGATGTTCACACTAGTTACCCCATGGAATTTTTGTAGCTAATAAAAATTACACGTGATTAGCTACAATCATGGAATTTTTATTAGCTACAAAAATTGAAAGGTACATCTCCTTGGAATGGTGCTACAAAAATCATGGAATTTTTTTGTCAAACCTCTTTTATATTAGTTACACGTGATTAGCTACAATCATGGAATTTTTATTAGCTACAAAAATTGAAGGGTACATCTCCTTGGATTGGACCCACGTGTTTCTCAAGACTCGCTATGGAGCTAATATAAAAGTTTCTTTTGATACCTTTCACATGCACCATGTAGAGCACATTATGGCAATCAATACCAAGGGAGAATGGGCCTTCCTAATCATAGAAATGAACATAATATTAATAAAATAATAATATCATTCCTAATCATAGAAATGAGCATTCAATCACTTTAATTAATATAAATGAACATAATATTAATAAAATAATAATATCATTCAACAATATACTCACAATATTATTGATGAATCAAATATATAATTGAGATCTGTTGAATATAATTTTCTTCAATATTTATTGATTACAATACATGGAGCTTTGTCTCCATAATATATCCTTAGAATATTGGATCACGTGTCAAACCTCTTTTATATTAGTTACATGTGATTAGCTACAATCATGGAATTTTTATTAGCTACAAAAATTGAAGGGTACATCTCCTTGGACCCACGTGTTTCTCAAGACTCGCTATGGAGCTAATATAAAAGTTTCTTTTGATACCTTTCACATGCACCATGTAGAGCACATTATGGCAATCAATACCAAGGGAGAATGGGCCTTCCTAATCATAGAATAAGAGGCAAAAACAAGACACTTAGGGATAAAGTACATATTGGCTTTTTAGATAGACTTAATCATAGGTTCCAATATCCAAGATCTTTAGAAAACTCAATAAATGAGCATTCAATCACTTTAATTAATATAAATGAACATAATATTAATAAAATAATAATATCATTCAACAATATACTCACAATATTATTGATGAATCAAATATACAATTGAGATCTGTTGAATATAATTTTCTTCAATATTTATTGATTACAATACATGGAGCTTTGTCTCCATAATATATCCTTAGAATATGAATCTTCAATACTTGACTATTGATCTCTTCACATATTCAAGATATGCATCCTTTCCTATTCCACACATAAGACAAACCTCTCATATCTCTTGACATTACATATTCACTTGTATACTTGACACCTTTACACATAACTCTTGACTTTCTACACACTTGCACACTTTATTAGATAACACTTGGACTCATCCTACACATTGAAACATACTTCAAAGGAAATATAAATCACACTTCCTAATCTAATAATTACAAATGTACAAATATATCATGGGGATACTTTAGCATCTACCAAATAATTTAATATTATCCAATAGTACATGCCTAGATACCTGATGACCAAATGGACAAATGGATAAACAGCACATGGGGAGTAGACATATGTGAGGAACTTGAATCAATAAAAGCATACATATACATAATCTAAAAATAGGAACTTGTCATGTTGAAGGCCACTTAATCTATATGAACCCACCATCCATCAAAACCAGTAGAGCACACACCCTCACAATTGATCAACCAATACAAATAAAATTTTGGATCACTTTGGTCTAGATATTGAAGGTTTTGATGAGGAATTTTTACACATAGTTGTTGACATGTGAATACATGTCATACCAAATGCCATATTGTGAATAGGTGGAATTTAAATAAATATGGTAAGAGATAATTACTATAGTTATTGGTTGATGTAAATAGGTGGCATAAATGAAGGGCAAAAATTTAAAATTCCCATGCAAAATATTTTTGGAAAATGCACCATAAGGCCAAATGCATGGATAGAAGAAGGTTACATGGATTAGGATAAATTATTGAAAAAAATAACTCAAGATAATCATTCCTCATTTTACACCTAATGGTTTTCAAAGAAATGAAAAGACATTTGTCGTAGCCAAATGGGTAGCAACATAGTAGATAACCGTGTCATCGTTAATTTAGTCACATAAGAAATATTGAGTAGAAGGATTGGTAGGAAAAATGGCTTTAGTGCTTCATCAATAGAAGGGTCTATACAAGGAGGGCTCCCTTAACATATCATATGAATCCACTTCTTCCCTTTTGAATCCCTAAAGCTCCTATATTTACCCCATAGACTTTGTGTCCAAACGTAAGTCTATTGTTTTTTGGGTTCTTTAACTCTTTCAAGTAGAAGTCCCCTATGAGTCATCAAACTATAGTAAAAAATTTACTACAAAGGGGTATACATCTTCTCAAAATAAAAGAATAAAATTATTGCCATCCAAATCTAAGTAGATGAAAGGCCTTAAAGCACCCTTGACACATCAAGTAGTTATTTGAATAACACACCAGCAAGGGTCTATGTCAAATACTGCTAGTATGCTCAAAGCTCCCTGTGCCATGAGGTAAATTTATTCATTCGAAATGAACTATAAAATATGGTGACTAAGTTTCATTCCACCATCAACTGAAACCCCAAAACCCTTCTGGTGGTAACTAAAAGAGTTTTATTGATGGTAGGGCCTCTATTCACTTAGTTTACTAGGGGTAACTCAATCCCTATAATTCAGAAAATAAGGATGATGTAGGTGCTTCCACCTATAACCATTTGTGTAACAACCCAAATCTAACCAACCTAGGTGAGAGATATTTTTTTAATACCAGGAGAAGATCATTGTTAAGGTTCACCAAGAATATTTCCAACAAAATTATAGTTGTCAAGGCATTACAACATTTGAGAGTACAATATTGTAGACATTTCTCAAGTGGACAAGAGAGGCCAATCTCCTATAGATTCTAGGATTTACCTTGTATACCTTCGTGGTATAAAGGATGCTTCAAATGGTCACCCCATATTTCTTACATTCTTCATGAATGTAAGATATCTTGACCATAGCATTGGGATTAACCCTTCTCAATATTTAGAGGTGAGAGAGGCCAATTCCCTTACCATTAATATGTTAATATATGAATGTACTTATAGGTTTAATACCTTTAATATTAGTCACTTGTACCTCTGCATTAGATTTACTAATCTGCAATGCTTAACCACCCCATCTTTACAATAAGTTTAGTTAAGGCATCTATCACTCTATGTGATAGTTTCGCATGAACACCTAAGCCTACCTAATCAAGATGTCATCACCTAATCCCTTGCATATATATTCTAAACCTTTATGGTTATGAGTACTATTCAAGCTACACCACTTAGAATATTATCCCCAGACTCCTAATATTTGGATCACACTTGGGTTCCCCACTCGAAATACCCAATACAAAATAACCATAGGTGTTGCCTTCTCATAAATCCCTCTAGTTTTGGATTCATCTTAAGGATTCTAGACAAGGTTACCTAAGAGTACCCCTTAAGAAGAACCCCCATCAAAATAAAAACATCCAAACCTTAACTAACTCTCTCCAACTTAAACATGAAAATAAGCATGTTCATTTTGTTAAAATAAGAAAAGACAAACTTTTCAAGAATCATAATAACAAAAGTGACTACACTTCTAAATCAAGTCTAGATGATTTACATCCATATTTACATTCATTATAAATACATACAAAAAATATTCTAAGTATTTTAATCATTAAAAACCATAATGCAATTCTTTCATAAAACACACATCTCTTTACAAAAGAAGAATCCATATTACAAGTCTCTTTAAGAAACAACTTTCATTATAAATATCCAAGCTAGTCATTTAGCTCTCTATAATACATATTGTTTCTTACAATTCAATTTAAAACATAATAATATCATAAATATAATAAAATACTTCTTATCCATAATGTGGTTTATGTTATTCCTTGCTCCAATGTGAGATAGTTGGAGTGAGAGGATCAGGACAACTTCTTGTGATGCAATATGCATACCTATATGCTCTTTTAAAATTTATCCATAAAACCATATACATTTGAAGATAAATCATTTTTTAAAGCAAAATTATAAAACCCCATAATTTTCTTGAAAATAAATGAATTCCACATCCATTTATCTCTCATTTGTTTCATAAAACAAAGCAGATAAATAATATCCCGTAATATTCCTTACTATTGGACTCCATGTCCAATCAATAATCTAGCAAATTCATCAATAATTTTGAATCTACCAAAATACAATAAATTCCTTTCTTACCAACATAAAGATTTAATTCCATATTTTATTGCAACTTAAATAAAAATTAAAGTACCTAAAACTTAATTCAAGCCAAATAAAACTTCTATATTTTGAATAGAAGTCAAACAAAAGAGTGGCTGATTATCTTTATTTAAACATACCTGAACCTCATGTTTCAGCAACTAAAAATTTAGCACAAACTAACTTTTAATTAAAATATAAATGCAACTTTATCAATACATAAAGGAGAACCTTTATTCCCAAAGAGCAACTACTCACTATTAAAATTAAGCATTTGAATTGATGAAAAACCAAAAGCTTTAAGTAACATTCTATAAAATCATCTGGTAACATATAATAAACATAGCATTCTTTAATTTCCACATCCAAAAGGCTAAAGAAATATATTTAAAATTTTAAATATATAAACTTTACATAAAAAGATCCCTTACTCGTTGCAAACAAGCTTGAAGACTAAATTAAAAAATGCTTAGCAAAGAAAAACTTCCACTGTCCAAGGCAAATGGTCTCTAAACTTGGACACAAGAAACACCAAGAGTGCCAAGAGAAAAATAAGGGTCTCATACAAAAGACTAACTCTCTTCAAAAAAATTGAAAGGTAGATATTCATAACATTTGCATGGTTACAACACCCATGATTCACTATCAAGGATAAAAGGTCAAAAACAAATCCAAGAGAGCCCTAAAGAAAAAGCACACAATAAAGCTTTGGAACTAAACTACTCCAACACACTAGTTAAAGTCTATAGGTAGCACCTTTACACATCCAACAAGAAGAACATATGCCCAAGACAAAAGAATTGGAATACCCTCTTAAATAACAAAGGTACAAAGCCCAATTATAAGCTAACACAAGGAGATAGCACAAAGGTTTAAATAGGCACTGGATAAAGCATCAATTCTAGTTTCTAAAACCCTCTCAGGTGTAGTGCTGATATGTAGTTTTAAAACCCATCAATGGGATTACCACACATCACAAATCTAAAAAAACAAGCTATAAGAGGAGACATACAAGGCCTTAAGAAAAACAACGTTCTTAAAAAAACCATTTGCTTAAGCTACAAAGAAGAGATACGATCCAACCTTGAGCGTCTACATCTCAAAAATCAAACAATGTTGTCCTTCTCGCCTGATTCCCTCAGGTGTGGCTCTTTCTCACTTTTCTTTGGTAGTTCCATGTTTGGCCCCCTCATTCCAAAAATAATTCCCCCACTCCCTTTCTTGGTTCCAATAATCCTTAAGGTGCAAGACGAGTCTGCCTCGTAACCGAACCAACCACTACTTAACCCTTATATCCACTTTCTTAAATTCCTTCGAAAAAATTAACACCACCATGTTCAAGAAAAATTCACCATAATATTTAAATATATTATATGGTTAATGTTAACTTAATAGTATAAGAAGAATTCAAAGCAATATGATTCTTTTATTCCTTAAAATATTAAGATATAATTTTAGTTTCCTTTTTTTCAATGCTAATTAATAAAGCAACTAATCAAGTTCTTTGTTTCCTAACATATCAATCATATTTTATTTTAAATGATAAACTGAAACATTAGAAACACTATGGTAAATTTATCCCCTAATTAATCAATTTGATGTCAAATTTTAATATGAATTCTTAGCATTGATATTTAATCATTAGGGGCTTAATAAAACTTCCATTTTATTAATCATTCCCCTTAATGAATCCTTTTCTAGATTCATTTCACAACAAACATTCATATTAAGTTCACAAACTTGAAAAAAAAAGGCATCACCATTCCATTTACCCATATCCTTTAGCAGAAGATTTTATAATAACTTCCAGGTTATCAACTTCATGCTAGGACAAGATTGAATTGATGGTGATTACTTCCAACACCCAACCATATAAATGCAACTATATGCGGGTAAATCCTACCTTGGGTAATTCCTACCCTGGAGTTGTTGTCAATCATATTGTGCATCATTTCCCTTTTTCAGTAGGCAAACATGCATAACATTAGTAGTGCCATATTCTCATATAAATAAAACAACAATTGCAATTAAACATCCATAATGCAATTAATACTAAGCATTGAGACATCCAATCAATACATAGTCCATCTCATAAAAGAGTCTTTCCAAGGTGGGTCATGACATACTACCCCCTTGGACTAAACACAATCCTCTATGTTTTTTTGCAATATACATTACATATCATTTTCATTCAAACAAATAAGGAAAATATTTTTTCATCTCATCCACTTTTTCTCCCAAGTGGCATTTTTCTCAGAATATTGGTCCCATTGGACCTTGCACTATTCTAGAGTTTGTTTCCTCATAACTTTGGAATAAAACTCTAGAATATTCATTGGTCTCACCTCAATGACCAATGGATCTACCATCTGCAATTTTGTAACATCCCACACATGATTAGGATCAACAATATACTTTCTAAGCAAGGATACATGGAAAGTGTTGTGGATCTTTGATAGGTTGGGTGGCAAGGCAAGTCTATAAGCTACTAGACTTATCCTCTCAATGATTTCAAATGGCCCAACATATGAGGATCCAACTTAGTAGACTTGATGGCACTTTTCATGGGTTTAACTCTTAAGAATACTCTATCTCCCATAGAGAATTCTTTAGGTGATATTTTCATATCATCATAGCTCTTATGACGATCGATAGCTTCCCTAAGCCTTTGCCTGATCATCCTAAGTTGTTCCTCCATCACTCTAACCACATCTGGTCCGATGACAACCCGATCCTCTAGATTATCCCAAGATAGAGGTGTTATGCATCTCCTACCATACAAGGCTTCAAATGGGGCCATTTTCAAGGAAGCATGATAACCATTATTATAAGAAAACTCTACCAGATGCAAAAAGTCTTCCCACTAAGACTTTTGGTCCATGCAGTACATGCGAAGCATGTCTTCCAAGACTTGGTTTACCCTCTTTTTTTGACCATCTATTTCTAGATGGTATGCAGAACTAATGTTCATCTTGGTGCCAACTACATGATGAAGAGCCTACCAAAACTTAGATGTGAATCTAGAGTCCCTGTCTGAGATGATTACCTCAAGAAACCCATGTAACCTAAATATCTCTTTGACAAACCTATTTGCCACCACCAGAGCATCATCCTTGGTGTTCCCTGGTATGAAGTGTGCAACCTTAGTCAACTTATCGACCACTACAAGGATTGTGTCATGCTGGTACCTAGTCTTAGGTAAACCCACAATAAAGTCCATAGATATGACCTACCATTTTTGCATTGGTATATCATGTGGGTATAATTGTCCTGCTGGATGTCTATGCTCAACCTTCACTTTTTGGCATTCTAAGCATTGAGCAACAAAATCAGTGATATCTCCCTTCATACCTGACTAGTAGAAGGTATTTTTCATGTTCTCCCTCATTTTAGCCCCTCCAGGGTGAGCGGAGTAAGGAGATCTATGTGCTTCTCACATAATAAGTCTCCTCAAATCATTGATTTTAGGTATAACTATCCTATCTTTAAAACATAAAATACCATATTTTATGCCAAAATCCTTGTTCTCTCCAGGATTTCTTTCCATTTTAGCCTGAATTTCACTACAATATTAGTCTTAAGATTGCATTTTCTTAACTTGGTCCATTAAGTCCATGTGACTACGGGTCAAAGTAGCTATATGCCTTTTTCTACTTAAGGCATCAATGACCTTATTTTCCTTGCCTTTGATATACTCTATACCAAATTCATACTCTACTAGGAACTTGATCCATCTTCTTTGTCTAGCATTGAGCATAGGCTAAGTGAAAATGTACCTCAAACTCTGATGGTCGGTTCTTACTTCAAAAGGTTTCCCTAGTAAGTAATGCCTCTAGATCTTAAGAGTGTGCACAACCATGGCTAGCTCTAGATCATGCGTAGCATAGTTTACCTCATGTTTCTTGAGTTTTCTTAACTCATATGCTATGACTAAATCATCCTAGGATAGAAATCCTCCCAAACCTTCCAAAGAAGCATTAATACATACTAAAAAATTCCCTTGAGGATCTAGAATTTTAAGCATAGGTGCAGTAGTAAGCTTCTGCTTAAGCAACTCAAAAGTGGCTTCACACTTGTTTGTCCATTTGTATTCCTTTCCTTTTCTCTAGAGGTTGGTTATAGAGTAGGCTATTTTAGAATAATCCTTTACAAAATACCTATAATAACCTATAAGACCCATGAAGCTCCACACTTCGAGCACATTTATTGGTGGAGACCAACTCAAAATGGCCTCAATATTCTTTGGATCCATAGCTATCCCTTCTACAGATATGATATGTCCTAGATATTGTACCTCTAGAACATAAAAGTCACACTTTGATAAATTCCCATAGAGTTGGTTCTTTCTTAACAACTCAAGCATGATTCTCAAGTGTCTATCATGCTCTTCCTTATTTTGGGAATATATCAAGATATCATCCAAAAATATTAAGATAAATTGATCCAGATGCTTCCTGAACACATTGTTCATCAGATTCATGAATGTTGTTAGTGCATTGGTTAGCCCAAAAGGTAATATTGTGAACTCATAATGTCCATACCTGGTCTTAAAAGCAGTCTTGTGAGTATCCTCCTCTCAGATTCTCAACTGATGGTATCCTGATTTTAAATCAAATTTTGAGAATATGGTGGCACCCTTAAGTTGATCAAACAAATCTTCAATCCTAGGTAAGGGATACCTATTCTTGATGGTCGCTTTATTCAATATTTTGTAGTCTATGCATAACCTTAGTGAACCATATTTCTTTTTGACAAATAAAATAGGTGCACCCCATGGTGACACACTAGGTTTAATCAACCATTTTTCTAGAAACCCTTGAAGTTGCACTTTTAACTCTTGCATCTCAATAGGATTTATCCTATAAGGAGTTCTATGAATGGGTTCTACACCCAACATCAGTTCAATCATGAAATCAAATTCATATTTAGGTGGTAGCCTAGGGAGATCTTCAAGAAATACATCCCTAAACTCATGCAAAATTGGATGATTCCTAAACAATTCCTCCTTTCTATCATCCTCGGTCTTATGGTTCAACTTAATGACATAGACCATTCCACATTTTCTAATAGCTTTCTTTAGTTGCATTGTTGAGATCAACTAAGGTCGAAATGATCCCTACTCACTATAGATTCTCAATATCTGCTTATCTTTATTTGTATAGTCTATCCATCTATCTTGGAAATTAATTAGGGCTCCATGAGCCTTTAACCAATCCATTCCTAAGATGATGTCAAAGGCATGTAGTGACACTACATATAGGTACCAAATGGTAGAGCCATTGGGTAGGGTGATCTCAATTGTAGGAAAATATTGATCCATTGAGTAGGTCTATCTAGAACCATACTCGACTTTCCACCCTTGTGCCAAAAATCTTGGTCTTTCTAGCATATCCTTGACTATACTAGAAGAAATGAAACTATCAGTAGCTCCACTATCTATCAAAATTTTAACTTTCTTATCAAATAATTTACCATTCAAGAGCATTGATGTGGCTTACCTATCTAGGTTCTGGTTTCCATTATTGCTACGTATATCCTATGGTTTGGTTCCTCTACCCTCTTACTTGGTCCTAGCCGATTTGGACATCGGTTTGCATAATGTGGACCCCCACAATTATAGCAACCAATATTTTAATTGGCATATATTTTATATTTTTGATCTCCTATCTACTTTGCTTGTGACGGTTCTACCTACCTTTAAGGTTGAGGATTATTGTTATTATTCCTCTTTTAGAATTTCTTCTTGAAATTCCTTTTTTTCCATCATTCTTTCTCTCAAACTTTGGATTACCTTTGCTTTTCTTGCTCTACTCTTGTTCCCATTTCATAAAACCAGCACTTTTCCTTTTTCTCAGGGACTATTGATCCTCCTCTAACAATTTTACATAATTAAAGTAAGTCCTATTTGATTGTAGGTTGGATTCTACTTGTCAAGCTAAATCATAAGCCTTTTGTAGAGTCTCAAGCTTATGCATGTTTATTACTAATATAATCTTAGGATCTACTCCTAAGATAAATTTATGTACCTTCATATTCTCATCCTTCTCATATAATGGTACATACTTAAGCAACTTCACAAACTTCTAGTAATAAATCTCCACCATCTTTGTTCCTTGGAGGAGTGTGGAGAATTCCTTAAATTTCTCCACATAGTATTGTTCTATGAGGAACCTCTTCTTAAAGGCTTCAACAAAGCCTTCCCACTTTAGATTTATTGCCTGAATATTCTATCTGGCTTTAAAAGTGTTCCACCATTCCAACCTTATCTCCTATAAATGGAGAGTGGCCCAAACTATTTGGGTCACTGAGGAGTAGTTCTTCATGGAGAAGTAGGTCTCCAACTCATTTAGCCAAGCCTTAGCTGAATCACCCCCATATTTTCCAATGAATTTGGATATTTTCACATTCTTCAAATCCTTAGCCAATTTTACCTCTATAAGGGCCCTGACTTCTTACTCTTTTGTAGCAATATTTCCTTCCTACCTAGACCTTTAGAGTTTCTATTTTATGAACTCTAACTCACTATAGTTTCCAACATCTTCTTATGTTGGTTCATTTGTTCTCTTTGTTGCTCTATTTACTCCTATAATAGAGATACAATAGCAGTGAGGTTCTCCACCTCTCTATTTGAATCTCCCAAACTTTCTCCTTGGGTTCTAGCACTATCCTTCCTAGTTTGCCCTTGCATCTAGAAATATCCTCTTATTCCCCTTCTCAATTTTGGTGTCATATTCCCTAGCCACACAAAATAAATGTCAAGTTAGGTTATAATTTTTTCTTCAAATTGTACTTCTAACCCCTAGTTAATTACATACATCATCCATGTGAACTAACAACATAGTATTATCATCCACTGATAATATTGATGGTCACTCTTACTCCACGTAAGGTTCCATCCCCAATGGAAGATATTTTCTTCCAAAATTCACTCATCAAGTCCAACCAATCCTAAGTTTCACTCCAAGGAAGCTTCTAGTCCTATGACCTAGAGATCTGATACCAACTGTAACAATCCAAATCTAACCAACTTGGGGGAGAGATATTTTTTTAACACCAGGAGAATATCCTTTTTAAGGTTCACCAAGAATATTTCCAACAAAATTATAGTTATCAAGGCATTACCATATTCAAGAGTACATTGCTGCAAATGTTTCTTGGGTGGACAAGAGAGGTCAATCTCCCATATAGTTAGGGTTTACCTTGTATACCTCCATGGTATAAAGTATGCTTCAAATGGTCACCCCATATTTCTTACATTCTTCGTGAATGTAAGATATCTTGACCATAGCATTGGGATTAACCCTTCTTAATATTTAGAGGTGAGAGAGGCCAATTTCCTTATCATTTATATGTCAGTCTATGAAGGTACTTCTAGGCATAATGCCTTTAATATTAGTCACTTGCACCTCTATGGTGGATCTACTAATATTCAGTTCTTAACCACCCCATATTCATGATAAGTTTAATTAAGGTGTCTATCACTCTGTGTGATAGTTTTGCATGAACCTAAGCCTACCTACTCAAGATGTCATCACCTAATCCCTTGCATATGGATTCCAAACCTTCATGGATATGAGTAATATTCAAGATACACCACTTGGAATATTATCCCAAGACTTCTCATAGTTGGATCACATTCGAGTTACCTACTCGAAATACCCAATATAAAAGGACACTAAGTGTTGCCTCCTCGTAATTCCCTCTGGTTTTGGATTCATCTTAAGGATTCTAGACAAGGTTACCTAAGAATATCCCTTAAGAAGAACCCCCATCAAAAGAACAACATCCAAACCTTAACTAACTCTCTCCAACTCAAACATGAAAATAAGCATGTTCATTTTGCTAAAATAGAAAAAGATAAACTTTTTAAGAAGCATAATAACAAAAGGTACTACACTTCTAAATCAATTTTATATGATTTACATCCATATTTACATTCATTATAACTACATACAAAAATCCTTTTGAGGATCTTAATAATTAAAAACCATAATGCAATCCTTTCATAAAACACCCATCTCTTTACAAAAGACGAATCCATCTTACAAGTCTCTTTAAGCAACAACTTTCATTATAAAAATCCAAGCTAGTCATTTAGCTCTCTATAATACATATCTATCATAAACATAATAAAATCCTTATCCATCATGTGATTTTTTGTATTCCTTGCTCCAATGTGAGATAGTTGAAGTGAGGGGATTACGATAGCTCCTTATGATGCAATATGCATACCTATATGCTCTTTTTAAATGCATCCATAAAACCATATACATTTGAAAATAAAATCATTTTTTTCAAAGAAAAATGAGAAAACCCCATTTTCCTCAAATATAAATGGATTCCACATCCATTTATCTCTCATTTGTTTCATAAAACAAAGCATATAAAGAATATCCCATAATATTCCTTCATTATTGGACTCCACATCCAATCAATAATCTAGAAAATTCATAAATAATTTTGAATCTACCAAATTCAATAAATTCCTTTCTTACCAACATAAAGATTTAGTTCCATATTTTGTTGCAAATTAAATAAAAATTAAAGTACCTAAAACTTAATTCAAGCCAAATAAAACTTCTATATTTTGGAATAGAAGTCAAACAAAAGAGCGATTGGTTATCTTTCTTTAAACAAACTCGAACCTCATGTTTTAGCAACTAAAAGTTTAGCATGGCAAAAAACTAACCTTTAATCAAAATATAAATTCTACTCTATTAATACATAAAGGAGAACCTTTATTCCCAAAAAACAACTATTGGCTATTTAAATTAAGCATTTGAATTGATGAAAACTAGAAGCTTTAAGTTACATTCTATAACATCATTCAATAGCATATAATAAACATAGTATTCTTTAATTTTTGCATCCAAAAGGTTGAAGAAATATTGCATCCAAAAGATTGAAGAAATATATTTTAAAAAATTAAGTATATAAAATTTACATCTAAAGATCCCTTACTGCAAACAAGCACAAAGACTAAAACCAAAAATAGTTAGCAAAGAAAAACTTCCACTGTCAAAGGTAAATAGTCTCTAAAACTACACATAGGAAACACCAAGAGCACCAAGAGAACAATAAGGGTCTCATCCAAAATAACTAGTCTCTTCCAAGAAATTGAAAGGTAGACGTTTATAACGTTGACATAGTTACAAAACCCATGATTCACTATCGAGGATAAAAGGTCAAAAACAACTCCAAGAGAGCCCTAAATAAAAAGCACACAAGATTTGGAACTAAACTGCTCCAATGCACTAGTTAAAGTCTACAGGTAGCACCTTTACACAGCCAACAAGAAGAACTCACACCCAAGATAAAATAATTGGAATTTTCTCTTAAAGAACAAAGGTACAAATCCCAGTTACAAGCTAACACAAGCAGATAGCACAAAGGTATAAATAGACATTGGCTAAAGCATCAATTCTAGTTTCTAAAACCCTCTTAGGTGCAATAGTGACATGCAATTTTAAAAACCATCAATGAGATTACCACACATCATAAATATACAAAAATAATCTATAGGCAGAGACATACAAGGCCTTAAGAAAAAAACAAACTTAAGAAAACCATTTGCTTAAGCTACAAATAAGAGAGACGACCCAACCTTAAGCGCCTACGTCCCAAAAATCGAATAACGTTGTCCTTCTTGCCCGATTCCTTCCAAGTGTGGCTCTTTATCACATTTCTTTGGTAGTTTCATGTTCGGTCCCCTCATTCCAAAAATAATTCCCCCCTCCCTTTCTTGGTCCAATAATCCTTAAGGTGCAAGACGATTCTGCCTCGTAACCGAACCAACCACTACTTAACCCTTATATCCACTTTCTTGAATTCGTTCAAAAAAATTAACACCACCATGTTCAAGAATAATTCCCCATAATATTTAAATATATTATATGGTTAGTGTTAATAATATAAGAAGAATCCAAAGCAATATGATTCTTTTATTGCTTAAAGAATTAAGATATAGTTTTAGTTTCCTTTTTTTTCAATGTTAATTAATAAAGCAACTAATCAAGTTCTTTGTTTCCTAACATATCAATCATATTTTATTTTAAATGATAAACTGAAACATTAGAAACACTATGGTAAATTAATTAATTATCCTCTAATTAATCAATCTGATGTCAAATGTTGATATGAATTATTAACACTAGCATTTAACCATTAGGGGTTTAATAAAACCCCTATATTTATTAATATTTCCCCTTAATGAATCCTTTGCCAAAATGATTTCACAACAAACATTTATATTAAGTTCGCAAACTTGAAAAACAAATGCATCGCCATTCCATTTGCCCATATCCTTTAGCAGAATATTTTATGATAACTTCCAGGTTATCAACTTCATGCTAGGACAAGATTGAATTGATGGTGATTACTTCCATCACCCAACCATATGAATGCAATTATATGTGGGTAAATCCTACCTTGGGTAATACCTACCCTAGAGATGTTTTCAATCAAATTTTGTATTATTTTTCTTTTTCGATATCTCGTTCTCAGTGGTCAACTTCCTCACCCACTTACAAGAGTACTTGGTCCTCCAAACAGGCATAACATAAGTAGTGACATATTCTCATATAAATAAATCAAAAATTGTAATTAAACATTCATAATGCAATCAATACTAAGTATTGAGACATCCAATCAATACATACTCTATCTCATAAAAGAGTCCTTCCAAGGTGGGTCGTGACAATTTGGAAGAGAATTTTGAATTTTAAATTTTAATGTAAATATTATATATAGTCACCTTTAGGGATAAGAGAAGGAGGTTGAATTATTTTCATTTCTACTATCTATCCTTGAGCAATTTTTCCTCCCCTTTTTATTTTATATATCAGTTTGGACTCGAGCCTTGAGTCATTGCATGTACAAGTCAGCAAACCTCTTTTAATTATGTATGAATGTAATTGTGCTTTAACATGAATATATAGGGTTGTGATTGCTCTAGAATTTATGTCCTTGTCTTTGTATTCATGTATCTTTCTATGAGGGACTATGACTAGTATTTGTCCTGGTTCTCATGGAAAACTATTTAATTTGTAGTCATATGTGGTTGGAACCGTGTTTAGTTTTAGTTGTCTTGTTTTAATTCATGTGTTCATTAATCCTATTAGTATGAAATATGGAATCTATAATATTTGGTGCATCACTACCCATAGCATAGGCTAGTTAGACTAGTTATATTTTCCCCTCTTTTCCATTTTTCTTGGCAAGAACTCGATAGATTAGTCTAGTTTAGGAAGAGAGTGTAAAATATTACACCTAAAAAAGGATATGACCTTCGTAAAAAAACACTCGAGGTCATCCAAAGGAATCACATCTCACACTCCCTAGACTTCTCATATTGGCACTCCAAGTGAGGTACGGGCACTTGATGCATCCAATGAGAATTACATTGTGAGTGGTCATGATGCCCAGAATGTAAGGACCATTTTTGTTTTCCAACAATTCAATTGGCATGCCCAATGGGATCCAAATTTCTAAAATTATCCCCTAATGAAAAATCAAATTAAGATTTTAGTGAAAGCTTTAATCCCTTGCTTGTTGAAGCACCCTGAAGATTCACCTAGCAACTCTGCTTTAGAAGAATATCCTAAGGAAATTTGCCTTACAAGCTGAGTTTTTAGTGGGAACCTTTATCTTTCAAATAGAAGTACACACGACCTAGTGACTTCATTATATAAGAAAAGAGAATAAAACCCAAACAAAGCAGTAGGGGCTAGGCAAATTATTTTATGAGATTAAATCTTGGCACAAGATTTAGCACAAAAGCAAACCCTTAATTGCTTTTACACCTTCTTAACTTTGGTAATAGACAAAGATATTTATGATAGAACATGGTTGTCCCTCAAAATACAAACCAGAGAAGGCTTTCAGCATGGAATAATAGTGGTCCCTTGCATCCTCAAATAGCATCGATTTTTTGGGATGAGATTCTAGTCTTTATGCTAAAATCCCTACCATATTTTATCAAATAGGATGCGACAACTCCAACTGAGCATCCACAACATATAATCAACCTCTATGCTTTATAAAATATTATAGAACAAAACATTGTGCTTTGAATTTTGGTGGCCTCTTTCAAAAGAAAATAATAAGTGGTACATTTTACTCACTTTAAATTTTATCATTGATTGTGTTGGAAATTTTGAGTGATAAGTTGTCATTGATGTCAAGAGTAAGTGGTCATTAATATCGAACTTTCAACACCAGTCAGTGGCAGTTTCAATTGGCAGCATCCATTTCGGTTTCAGTTTCAAGACCTAGTTCCAAGAAGTTAGATGAGGTTCAAAGTGCAAGAAAAAGCCCAAATAAATAATATTATAATATTATTTTATAATATTATGCAAAGGAAGTTTAAAATTAATTTTAAATTAATTTATTAGTTAATTTACTTAACTTATAAAGTTATTTAAATTAATTATTAATTAATTTAATTATTAATTATAAATTAATTTAATCTAAGGTTAAATAACCCTAAGGTGGGTTATCAAAATTAAAATTCAAAATTTGGTTTCGAATAACAAAGCGTCGACGTGAGGAGAAATTAAAATGTGTATATAAGGGGGAAACTCCCACCCTACCAAACCTTACCATACCTTCAAATATTATTGCGAGATTTAAGAATTGTGAGCCTTATGAATTGCGTTGCATCCAAAGCAAAGAAAAAGAGTGCAAGCTTCGTGAGAAATAGACGGTGAGTGGAGGTATAAGAGGAAGGAACTCCTTCCTTCACGTGGGTACTAGTAGCCCACACAGTGGGCTCCCAAGCCCTAAGGTGCTTAGGATTGAGGAGACGACGGATTGAATCTCACAAAAAGCCCTTTTTGGGGAAGAAAAAGGTATGCATTAATCTTGGGCATCAAAAAATTTGGGAATATATTTTGGGCATTTAAAAATTATTTTTTGCATATTTTAAATTGGTTCTAAGGTTGCGAAAGGAGTTATAAGGGTTTTTACAAAATTAAATTTTTAATGTTGTTTGCTCAAATGTTTTGAAAATATTGTAAGGTGTTTGGTTGATATTTTTATGGTGTTGGATATTATTTTAAGTTGGATTTTATAAGGTGTATCAAAGAAATTATCTTTATGTATGGTATGATGAGTGTTATTTTAAAAGGAAGCAATAAGGCATAAATTGAGTTGTGATTGTTTTATGTCCAAGGAATATTTTGGGAAAGTGTTGAAGTAATATTGTTGTGTCTAACCATTGAAATTGGAAAGAAGAAAATTGTGATTGAGACAGGTTTTCTAGAGGCACTTCTACATCCAAAAAAAAAAAGTATGGGCATATTCTTCCTAGTGAGTGATTGTTGAAAATTGTGAATGGAAAGTTGGAGTGAAAAGGATTGTTTGGTTAGCATTGTTGAGAGTGTTTTGAATTAATTCTTCAAGGTTTTATGGAATTAAGAGTTGTTGATAAAACCTTATTTCTTAAGCATTGAAGTGTTTGAGTTGAGTGAAGAATTTGAACTAGGGTTTACAAAGAACATGAGTATCATTGTTATGTCTTATAAGCATTGTTGTTGAAGTGAGTTGTTGAGTGAAGAACTTGAACTAGGGTTTGGAAATAACATGAGTATCATTGTTATGTGAGATTGGTTGATAAAGCATTGTTGGAAATATTTGAGTGAGTATTCATATGCTTATACTAGGGTTTGTGAGCAAGGATCATGTCATTGAGTGATTGGTTGAGTAGAGTTGGTTGAGCCTAGTCAAGTGAATGTGTGAAGTGATTGTTCAAGTTCTATGAAAAAAATTATTTTATATTTTGAATTGATTTGAGAAAGAGGTTGATAGTTTATGAGTGTGAAGCATATTGAGTCTCTAACAATTCTCTATATGTTTCTAAGAAAGTGATTGAAAGTGATTGAGTATTGAGGTGAATGTGAAGCATATTGAGTCTCTAAAAATTCTTTGTATATTTCTAAGAGAGTGATTGAAAGTGATTGAGCATTGTGATGAATGTAGAGCATATTGAGTCTCTAACAATTCTCTTTATGTTTCTATGAGATTGGACAAGTTCTAGTGTGGACTTGTTAAGCAGATTTGAAGCAAGTCTTTGAGAAGACTTGTGGACAGATTTGGGTGAGATTTTGTGGAAGCTTACAATACATATTGAGAGCATATTTGGATAAGTTCTAGTGAGGAATTATTGAGCAGATTTGACAAGTTCTATAGAGGACTTGTGGACATATTGGTGTGAGATTTTGTGGAATATTACAAGGCAAATTTGAGACAAGTCTTTGAGAAGACTTGAAAGCAGAGTTGATTGATTGATTTGTTCAAACCTTGATTTAAGGTTTGGGGAAGATCCAATAAAGTTGATTTGAGATTGATTCAAGATTTTTGTTAAGGCTTGAGGATATATTTGTGCTAGACCGAAGGACTGTGTTTAGTGCAAGATCAGAGGATAGAGATTGAGGACAGACATGTGCTAGACCGAAGGACTGTGTTTAGTGCAATATCAAAGAACATAGATTAAGGATAGATTTGTGCTAGACCGAAGGACTATATTTAGTACAAATTCAAGGATAGAGTTTGGTTCATATTTAAGGGTAGGTTTATGCCAGACTAAACACAGAGATGAGCAGATTTGTGCTAGATCGAAGGACTGAGTTTAGTGCAGATTTATGACAAAGCTTTGAAGGTGATAGAGTATAGGGGATGAAATTATCCAGTGGATAGAGATCCATTAGCCAAGGCAGTGAGGACAGGTGTCTTCAGTGGATAGATATCCATTAGTCAGAGCAGTGGGGCCAATAGTTCTTCTAGAAGATCACCAGTCAGAGCTTAGTAGAAAGGAGTTCTCTTGTGGATATATATCCATGAACTTGATTAGGGTATTGGTGTCTCCTTTAGATAGAGGTACATAAACATTGTAATAGGGAAAGGATTCCCAAGAGATTGATTGAGAAAATTTTAGTGAAATATTTTCTTCGTGGAGTAGCCTACATTGGGTGAACCATGTAAAATTGATGTCTCTATTGTGTGTGGTGATTTATGCATTACTTTGATTACTGTTGTTGATATTTATATCTATACATTGCATAATATTTATTGGGAAAGAAAAGTAAAAGTGGTCTTATACTATTCACCCCCCTCTTAGTATAAGCTTATGTTCTTCGGATTGGGATCAACTTGCAAACCTACTCATGGATAGGTTTAGGAAGAAATCAAATGGATATCTCTATTATAGAAATTAGTTACCATAAAAAGGTACCCCATGCAAGCTATGGATGACTTTAATGCTATATTCTAAAATTCATGGCACAATATTCCATAGGAGATATGGTCTATCCTAGGTACGGCTTTTATCTACTATGTGAAGGCAATCAATTCTGAAATAGCCATGATGGTAAAAATTAGGAGAGACAATTCATTGTCAATATCCTATGAGGTAGCCATTCAAGTTGAGAGATACCTCATCCAAATTGGAAGATTAACCCTTAGTTCCCCCATGCCTCTCTTCCCTAATTTTCAGCCACTGTATCAGCCTCCTTCGACAATACAGTACACCACTTTCTAGTGAGTCTCCATTTTGGTCAAAACTCTATGTAAACATCTTTAGCTACCACTAGAACACCCCCTATAACCTCTCAATCCTCAAAAATAGAGAAATTGCAAAGTGCCATGAGAGACATGAACAATAAAATTATATCCCTCAAGTGCTAGAAAAAATTCTAAAGGTTTGATTATCAAAACTACCCAAGACCCCCCTATTAGCAATTCAACCAAGGATATTGGCATTCATTGAATGGATATCAAATGTACCAACCTTAGCTCAATAGATATTTTGGTCCACCCCAAGACCCTAGAAAGCAAGTAGTACTTGTTCCCATATCTAAGTAGAAAATGTCCTTGAATCTAGTGAGAGATATGGTCCCTACTCAAAATAATTATATAGGAGATCCCTATGGTTGGCCATATTAATATCCTAATTCATATTATCTTAGCCACTAAGAGCTCTAGTAGGTAACATGTCCAATATCGTAGCCTAAATATCATAACCATATGTAGGCACTAAGATCAACTATTCAAAGCTTGCTCCTAGAAGTTTCCTCAATTTTGATAACCAAAGAACCATAACAAACCTTGGTGACATGGGATGATGGATAAATATATGCAATTATCAAACATATAAGTAAGCCACCAGACAACCAGACCTAGAATTGGTCTAGTGTTCTCACAAGAGAAAAAAGAAGATCTATTGAAGAGCTTTAAAGGAAACAGAGCCCAACACAAGAGGTCAATAGACCAAAAATAGGTAATTCATAGGATAAGATCCAAAAAGATCCAAATAAATTGATATGAAAATGATTGGTATCTAAATAGCTTATACCAAAGCCAATCCAAATACCTAACCTTGGCATCGAGCAACCCAAGCTCCAATGGATTCCAAGTAGTATGTTGAAAGCTCAACCATTAGAATATTTCAATATGGTTGAGCACATAAAGAGGTCCATTATACCCATGCCACTATGGTATATCATCACCCTACCATAATATATGAAGCATCTAGAAGAAGCTTTGAAAAATCAAAAGATCATTGAAAAGCAAAAATAGTAGATTATTTTATAGATATTCAATCCTAATTCTTGTAGGCCCAAGTTACCTTTCTACCTTATGCTCATGTGTGAGGACAAGATCATCCATAATTGCATTGTGGATTCTAAGGTAAGTACCTCAATAATGCCTAAAAGGGCAGCCAACTCCTTAGAGTTAGTCTACAAACTGGTTAAGCAAGGGATTGTGCTGCTAGAAAAAACTCTAATTCCTATTCTTAGCCTCATCAAGGACCTATAACCATCATTATATGCATATCATATGACCATACTTCAAGAAGTAGAAATGATCAATATACCTACATTACTATCCCTAGATTGGATCCACATGTTTCTTAGGACATGTTATGGAGCCAAGGTGAAAGCTCCTTTTGAGACCTTTCATATGCACCATGTAGAGCACATTTTGGAAAACAAGGCTGAGGACGAATGGGCCTTCTTGGTCATATAATAAGATATAAAACCCAATACACTTAGGAATTAAGTACATACCTAGATACCCAATGACCATATGGATGAATAGAACAACACATGGAGAGTAAACTTGTTCAAGTACTTTGAGTTGATCAAAGTAGACACACACAATTAAAAAAGAGGAGCTCAACCACTAAATCTACAATAACCTCCCATCCATCAAAATGAGTAGAGTACACACCTTCATAGTTGATCAACAAATATAGATAGAAATTTGGATCACTTTGGTTTGGACATTATAGGCTTTGATGAGTAAGTTCTTCAAGTAGCAGGTCACATGTGAAGACACATCCCATATTTTAAATAGATAGCATTTAAATAAAGATGGTAATATCCAAGTACTATAGTTATTGGATAATGTAAATAGGTGATATAAATTAAGGGAAAAAACTCAAAATGCCCATGCAAAATATTTTTGGAAAACGTTCCACCAGAACAAATGTATAGATAGAAGAATATTGCATGGATTAGAAGGACTAATGATTGATGAAAATGGCTTGATATAATCATTTCCCATGTTACACATGATGGATATCGAAGTAAATAAAAGATATCTATCATGGCCAAATAGGTAGAAGCATATCAGATAACCATGTCATCGCTAATTCAATTGCATGAGAAATATTGAGGAGAACGATTGATAGGACAAAGGGCTTCATTACTTCACTAGCAGAAGGGTTTATAAAATGAGGGTTCCCCTTGACATATCATATGGATCCACTTCTATTTCTAATACCAAACCTTCAAGATCTACCCCATAGATGCTGCATCCAAAAATAAGGCTATAATTTGTTGGGTTCTTTAATTTTTACAAGTAGAAGCCTCTTATGAGTCACCAAACTATAGTAAAATTTTCACTACAGAGGGGTAGACATTTGCTCAAAAGAAAAGAATAAAAGGACCATCACCCAAAGCTAAGCAAATGAAAGGTCCTCAAGCACCTTCTACATATCAAGTACCTAATTTGAAGAAGACACCAACAAGGGTAGCTTGTGCCAAAGACTTCTAGTATGCTCGAATCTCCCCACGCCATGAGGCAAATTCATTCACCTAGATCAAAGTAGAAAAGTATCATAGCCTTTTTTATGGTGACCAACCCACATCCCACCATCAACCAAAATACTTTTGATGGTAACTAAAAGTGTTTCATTTATGGTAGGACCTCAATTAGCTTGATTCATTAGGGGCTATTTTCCAACCTGATGGGTAGACCCTAAAGTTGAGCCACACTTTATTAATTGGGTTACAACTCTCCATACACCTAGGTGCAGTTGCTCAATGGCATGAACAACACACCCATAAGGGAAGGCCCAAGGTACTTAAATGGAAGAGGAGAGAGGTATGGTATGAGTCAAGAAAGGATTCAGCAAGATATTAGGTCTTGTTAATCCACATATGGACCCTTAAGAGGAATAGTGGAAAGAGAGGGAAGAAGAGCATGCAAAAGCCACACCAGACTAGAAGCATACCCATCAAATAAGGTCCGATGGAACGCTACATAAAGGATATTTTAGATAAGCAATGATCAAAATGAACATAGCAACATCAAATGCAGTGTTAATCGAAATAGAAGGCCAACCAAGGACACAAAATGGGGCTATTGGATCACAGAAAGAAAATTCTAAGATGAAATCCTTGCCAAAATCTGGTGGACTAGCATTAAGAGGGGAAACATATTATGACAGGTCAAAAATCAAAGAAAAGCAAGGCCACAAACACCAAAGCAAAGCCTCACTAGTAGAATCCACCACTCGAGCTTGAGTTCCCATGGGAGAAGGTAGGTCCATTAATGACACCTTTATAAGGATATTACACCACCCTTAGGAGCTTTATGATGATTTTACCCCCTAGTCAGCTTTGGACCTCCTAAAAATAAATGCAACTCAGTCCCTCTAATTTATAAAATAAGGATGACATAGGTGCTCACACCTATAACCATTTAGGAGGGAATTTTAAATTTTAAATTTTGATATAAATATTATAAATAGCTACCTTTACGATCAAGAGAAGGAGGTTGAATTGTTGGTGTGTCTAGTATCTAACCTTGAGCAATTTTTCCTCCCCTTTTTGTTTTGTATATTAGTCTAGACTTGAGCCTTGAGTCATTGCATTTGTAGGTTGTTGAGCCTCTTTCAATTATGTATGAATTTAATTGTGCTTTAACATGAATATAAATATTTGTGACTACTCCAAAAAAATTATCATGATCTCTATATTTGTGTCTTTTTCTATGGGGGGATCTGATTAGTATTTGACCTGGTTCTCACAAGGAATTTTTTTATTTAAATTCATGTGGTTGGAATCATGTTCAATTTTAATTTTCTTGTTTTGACTCATGTGTTCATTAATCTCATCGGTATGTGATATGGAATCTTTAATATTTGGTGCATAATAACCCGTAGCATAGGGTATTAAGGCTAGATTTTATTCATGGTGATATTCAAAAGGATATTTATATACAAAATCCATTTGGTTTTATGCTTGATGGACCTACTTCCTTGGTATGTCATCTAAAGAGCTATCTTTTGTGTGATTACAAAAGCATCTTGGATGTTGGAATATGTGGTGTTAAGCTTCTCTTGATACCATGACTAAATTTTATATTATGTTTATTGTATGGCCTTTAGAGCCTTTGTACATCATGTATAGGTGGGTTTATTAAGATATTTTAGTAACAAGCCTTGAGGCTTATTTTTTAACCATGATCTACAGGTCATAATGGTATTTTCTCTCCTTAATCATTGACAAATCATAATTCTCTCCTTTAGAGCTTGAGTGTTTACTAACAGATTCAATTCTCATCCCAATTGAGTTGCTATAGCTAAATACCTACATCTTTTTTCATTAAAAGTTTAAATTCTTGATTTTCATTTTCTAGATCTTCAATTTTCTTTGTAATTCCATAATTCACCATCCTTCTTGAAATTTCCATACAACAGCCTTCACAATATCAAAACTTCACCTCTATTATCTATGCACTGCATCATAGTAGAGTAATATTTTTAAAACTTCATGTTATCATAGTCTGCTTTACCAACTCTGGATTGTTAATTTCCTTCCTTAAGCATAAGTGCAACCACAAGAATTGTAATAAATAGTTTAGTAGTCTCAAAATTTTGAAAGTTCATGATTAAATCTTATCAAGGAATTTATGCATGGTAACTAAACTATGGGTCATTATATAATATAAGTAGAATTCATTTTAATCCCAAATAACCAATTAATAAAAATAATAATTTATCATTTTAATGAGTTATGAAATGAATCTCGTTCATATTATAATGTCATTTTAACAAATCATAATGGTATTATTCTAATAAATAGTTTAGCAGTCTCAAAAAGTGGAAAGTTCCAATCCATACTCTTTCCTATAATACAACCAACAACTAATAATAAATAGTCTGTTCAGCCATGAATTCCATCTGATATCATCTTCGTTTGCTTCAACATATAAAACTTCTAGTTACTTCACAAAATAATATTCTTCTTTATCAAACCTAGACTATGTCATAATGGCATTTATACCTCTTAATATCAATCATTTTATTATCAATTGGAGTATTATTCTTTCTTTTTAGTGAGATAATTTTGGTATCAATGACAACCTTCATATTTCTTTGTGTTCTCTCTATGAGTTGTTCCACTTTTTGTATACACTGATGATTTTATTTATTTATTGAAAGTATTATGAATCCAACACATCACTTAAATTCAAAGGAGAAAATAAAATATATGCAAATGTTAATAAAGAAGCATAAAATATTCAATACAATTACTTGGACATCAAAATATTAAATAAGAATAAAATGATCTTCAACTAATCTACAAAATGAGGTTTAAGAATTATAAATACTACATACAATGGTATAACTCATAAAATATTAAACTTACATATTATTTAGGTCATGCTAATACATGGATCCATATTCAATGTTAACAAGTTTTCACTAGTTAAATCATATTACAAGTAAAATATTAAATATGGCTAAAAGTGAAAGACTACACTATTCAATATCCCCCTCAAGCTAAAATAAGGTTATGAAGAGACATCATTAATGAAAATCCACCCATAGTGGAAGATATCCCACATTAATATAGATCCATAACTTGATGAACTTATGCCATGTTGTTTGTAAAAATGTCAATGAGGTAACATATAGAAGACATCAATATAAGTTGTACCTAAGAATGAAGATTTTGAATGTATATATACAAATATCAATATGCTTGGTGTATTGATGTTCAAATGGTTTGCTAAAAAAATGAATATTAGGTTGGTTTCATAATGCAAAAATGTTTATTTTTTGATGTAGACACAACTACTCAAGAAACATTTGTTTTTACTTAAGATGTTTCTTAGCTAGGATGACACTACAATATTATAATATAGTAGAAGACAAATATGCAACATGATGTTTCTGGGAATTCTAAAATAATAGTCTATATATAAGAGAAAACAAGTTTCTTGAAGTTGTCTCTAACTCATCCAAATCACTCCCAATTTATATTGAAGTATCCCAACAAAAGAATAGCCATCTCCTATAACATAATGAATACACATATGAATAACTCCTCTATTGTATTATATGTATGCTTGGAAACCTTCTCATGATTTTGATAAAGTGCTTGCACATATATGGGATAAATATTGGTAGTAAAACTAATGCTTACTCAATTGTGAGAAAAATACAAAATATTTTAAAAAACAAAATTAGTAGTCATTGGCATCAAGAATGTTTAAATAATAGTTATCCTCAAGCTTCACCACTTAAGTAAATAGGATGAGAGATGGCTTATATTCCTCCATACTAAAAAATTATAGAAACCATACTAAGGTTGAGAGAGAGGCCCCTGAAAAATACTTAACTATCTGGATGCCCAAAAATAGTGAAGTAGACCTAAAGTTGTCGTGTTAAATGTCTCTTTAAGTCATAGCTTCAAATCCTAAATCATGAGATTCAATTTTGCAATAATGATCAAGTCATTAATATAAAGCACAACAATGAGGTGGATCTAAATATGTCATCTCAAACTTCTCCCTAAGTCATACCTTCAAATCCTAAAGCATATAAATTGGGCTTGTAATGATAATCAATCATTGATATAAAGTACAACAATAAGACTCCAACCATAATGTTGATTGACATACACATCATGATAAACCTTGATATTAAAGAAGTCATAAAAAAAGTATGAATCTATTCATAACAAGCCCAATGTATTCATTTAAACCCCTATAGAGACTTCTCATCTCTATAAACCAATGGTGTGGATCCATCTTAAACACGTGATATTTATTTAATGAATCTCCCATTACAATAAAGTAACAATGGATATGGTCATTTGAATGGATTCCATATAAGCAACATTAAAAAATATAGTCAACTCCTGGATCTGAGAAAACCCATTAACAATAAGGCAAGCCTCATCCTTCTCAAATTGAACATCAATACCAAACATTAAAAAAAAAAAAAAGATAAAATTCCAATGTCTAGTCTTAGTCAAATGATGGACAATCATATGTATCTAATCAAATTTTGTTACGACAAAAAAGGAAGACACAAAGATAAAATAAATAAATAAAAATAACTAATGAGCACAAACAACCAAATCTCAAACAAGAACACCTTAATACAAATAAACAAATATTTTATCACATGGTTAACAAGAAGATCAAAGAGAATGCACTTGAAACTTATAGAAAATATCAAAGAAAAGATATTATTATTCAAGAACTTAACAAATTATTCCTTGCCTTCAAGCCAAACAACCAATCATATTTTCCAAGGTGATTCAAATATACATTCATATAATAGTGTTCAAGTATCAAAATCTACATTGTAAATAAGTTTATAAATTACATGTTCCTCCACATTGGTATACTTTTTAATATTAAAGAGAAAACAAAATTGAATAAATTTCCATAATAAAAACAAAATATATTACAAGTGCAAGTAGACTGTGCCTCACCTTCAATTAATTGTTCCATATTTTTGGAAAATTTTAAACAATAAAATGTTCTCAAGAGAAAAAGCAAGGTTGCCAAGATAGAAAATCATTTATGGAAGCCCTAACTGGAAGGGATAATGCCCTAATTGGGAATAAAAACAAGAGAAAATCTATGATAAGCCCTATTTAAAAATATGGTATTTCACCAAAAGTTCAATAATGAGGCAACTAAACATGACATAATGGTTCTTAAAAATAGAGAGTTAATATATAAGTTCAATGGATACTAACCAGCTTATTCAAAGATTCAAAAAAGTGGAATAAACGAAAGTGAATATTGAGTTTACATTATTCCATGACTTCCCTTCTAAAAGGATTTATTTTTCATCATCATATTATCCAATTGTGAAGTTGGTGATAAATTAATATATGGAGACCCATGGTTTAGGGGGAGATGGATTGTACTAAATGGCATTGTGTGAGAATTTTGTCATACATACAAAAATTATTAAAGACTTTGAAAGCAAATTTGACTTTGTGGACTTTTCAAATAAACTTATCACTAAGAGGCTTCGAAGAATATTGGTAATACTATAGGAGAGAGTCTAAGAGCCAATTACTAAGAAGCAAAAGCATACTATGCATACAATAATGGGCGACAATGGAATAGTCAAAGTGTTTGCCAAAATCATTAAATTTAATTCTAAAAAAAAAAAGATAAATAACAAATGCATAATGAAAACACTACACTTCAATTTCACAATTGTTATAAGATTGAATGCATGTGAGAGATTGCAAAATGTAAATAATCAAAAACGAGAGGGATATTCTTGGTTATAAGACAAACTTCAAGATAAAGCAAGGAACTCATATTGTAGCACATTGTCTTAGATAAAGAATTTTCCATCCCAAAAGAAGGCAAAAAAATACCTTTGCCCCATCAAATGGGGAAGGCCTTTATGGTTCATTTAAAGCAAACAATAGAAGAATCTAATGATGTAAATGATAGCAATTACATGTGCAATTTCAAATTTAAAAGGATTTGAAGGTAAAAAGGAAGATGTAATGGCAAATTTCAGAATTGAGGTAGTAGAAAAGGTCAAGTTTAATCTAGGTAAGTTGTACATGTAAGTTATCTCCATTTTTCTCTAGTAGTAGAAAAATCATCTCCTTGCAATAAAAAATTAATGCAATATATAGTTTGTACTTTAAAGGTTCAAGGGCAACATAATAAAGTAGTTTGAAAGATAGAGTCAGGGGCTAGTGTATTACTTGAGTGAGTGCGAGCCAAAATTGTATGCAAGCCAAGAGTGAGCCTCACCTTTTCTTGTTTTAGAAAGAAAAAAATGTTACGAGTGTCAATGGGAAGCAAGTATGAGCAAGAATCAAAGTGGAGGCAAAGAGCAAGCATCACTTTCTCTTGTTCTAGGTCTTAGGGGAAATTCAAAAACTAAAGGATTCTTGTAAAGAAAATCTAAGTAGCATAGCAAGAAAATCTTTTTTGAAAGTCCTAACTAGAAGGATACCCTAGTTGGAAGTATGGATGCCTTAGTTGGGGACAACAAAAAAAGTGAATATGTGGTAAGCCCTATCTAGACAGTAGATATTACACTAGAAGTGATTATCAAGGATGAGATGACGCAACATGATATAATGGTTCTTAAAAGTATAGTATGAATATGTATGTTCCACGAATTTTGATCAGGTTATTTTGGAGATTCAAAATTGTATCAAGTGGAAGTGGGGATTGAATTCAAATGCAAATTGTCTCCTTTCAATAAAAACGAAAGTAGTATATAGTTTATTCCTCACTCTAAAGTTTCAAGAGCGGTATAATAAAGAATGCAGTATGAAGGTTTTGTGTAAAAATTTAAGGTGTTTATATAACAAATAAAGTAACCAATATAGAGAATGATCCTTGCACTTCATTATTTCTAAGTAAATATAAAGAAAATTATATTTTTTAGTCTTATCTCTTACAATTTGATTTCTCGAAAGAAACATAAACTTATAAATGATAATTCTCACTACAAAGAATTTGAAAAATAGAAGAGATTGATAAAGAAATGTTGGTTAGAATAGGGGAAAAAATAAAAAGAGGAAGACCCTCAAAACAAGAACAAAGAGAAAAGGAAACTCAAAGAGGTATTGATATAGGAAACTAGCCACAAATATCACAAGTGTTAACAATAAGTGTGTTAAACTCAAAAATACAAACTAATGATGAAAATAGTGTCTTGGGTATTTAATGTATCAATAAGACCTCTAAAAATCAGATTAGGAAACTAATAGATTGTTCTAGCCCTGGGTTTTTTATTACAAGAAAAAAAAATAAGTAATGAGGAACGTAAAGATGCATTCAAAAAGATATGGAATATAGGGGACTATCTAATAGTTTCTACTATAGAAGCATCTTGAGGTATTACAATAATAAGGGACAAATACAAATAGGATGGACAATTGTTAGAAGTAAAAAGTAATTGGGTTGTTGATCTTTATTGTAAAAATAAAAATAAAAATATCATAGTTGCATTATAAATGTTTATGCTCTAACTATAGTCATAGTCATTTCTCCTGGTAATCTCAGAGGTGGGACTAGTAGGACCTACGGGGAGGACCCCATCCCTCCTAGTGCACCTTCATTTGCAAAAGTGGTCGTTGGCGGTAATGAAGGATCTGACACCCTCTTTGACATTTCTCCTCTGTCGAACCAAATCCATATCCTTGATAGCTTGATTGATAATATCCTAAAAGATGGGTTGTGGAATCTTGTGGGAAAATTCCAAGGTAGGAGGTCGGATATTGATTCTCTGAGGATATGGGCTTTGGCAATATGGAGACCTATCGGGTCTCTTGAAATTGTGGCCATCCCAAGAAATTTCTTCCTTATCAGGCTCAACTTTGAGGAGGATTCCAAGCGGATCTTGGAAGGGGGTCCATGGTTTTTGGCAAACGAGGTTTATTTCTACGTAAATGGGACCTAGATTTTAATCCCCTGACACAAAGCTTTAATCTTGTCCCACTATGGGTCAAGCTACTAGAATTCCCACTTCATCTCTGGCATGAGAGCATCTTCCAAGCTATTGCCAAGATGATCGGGGATTTGATTTTCTTCGATCATATTACCAGTTCCAAATCTCAAATGCTCTATGCTAGAATGTGTGTGATGGCAGATATTGAGAAGGATCTGCCGAGCTTTGTTGAACTCTTTTCTAATCTTGGCACCTGGGTTCAGAACATTGAAAATTAAAATAAACCCCAAGTTTGCCAGGAGTGTGGTAAGGGTGGGCACCATAAGAGCTTATGTCCCCTGCATCCTAAAGCTCTAAGTACTTTGACAAGCCATAAGGAAAACAGTAAGAAGCTCAGTGAAAAGTGGGTGCCTAAGCAAAACCCTCAAAATTTGAAAGGACAAGATTTGATTTCTATTTCTCAAGTTAGGCTCAATGAGGAATTATAGGAGGAAGCCCTTCTTCCATCAATCATGTTTGATGGAGACAAGGAGTTGAACATGGTTCCTGTGAAGAGAAGGGAAGTGAACCCAGTAGCGGGGGATATTGTTCAACTTCCTAAATTCGTGGAGAGAGTGGAGAAGAGGTAAGTCCCTCTAGTCTTATCCTCCAAAATTCCTTTGACTGTCTTGACATGGATGATCCGACTCTTCAAAATTTAATGGAAAGCTCTCTAGCCTCTCCAAAAACTGTGTTTGAGAAAGGCTCTTCGGGTCCGAAGACCAAAATTCACAAATCTCATATTGATGTAGGGGACGAAAGGAAAGTGATGAGACCCAGCAACCGGGGATGAAAGGAAAGTGAGGAGATCGACTCTGAAATTGCTAACGGAGTACAACCCCTTCTAACGAATAGTTTTGAGGCTCTAAATCCTGAAGAGAATTAGGTTGTTCCAATCATGGAGACATGGAACAAATGTGTTCAGGAGTGTGGCCCAAAAAAAGGATTTCTTTTTGTGGGGGTCAAAAAAAGGTGGGCAGGCCTCCCAAGACCTCACTGAGAAAGGCTTCCAACAAGTGATTTTTGTTTGTTTTTTGTTTAGTTGTTTGTCAGGTTGGATGTTGTTGTTGTAGATCTGATCCAGTTTTAGGCGATATTCTTGGCTCTCTGGTTCTCTAAGCACCCCTGGTTGTTTTGGGTGTCGGTTTCTCCTATGTTGGCCCTTATTTCCAGTTGGTTGTTTGACCGTGACAATCTCTTGTATTTGCTTTCTTGATATCTTATTGCTAGATCTAAGGTTTGGGGATGCCTTTCAAAACCCTACTTGTAATAGGTTTGGGAACCCTTTAAAAAATCCCTTCTACCAACCAAAAAAGAAAAATCTCATGAAAGATGTCAAAGTAACCTTCATTTACTTGTCACATTCAATGATTATTCATAATTGTGATCTATGGATTCTTGTGGAACACTTCAACATAGTTCTAGCATCTTAAAAAAAACAAAGTGGTACTTCAAGAGAGTCTAAATCAATATAGGATTTTGCTTTTTATCAATAAAATGACCCATGGGATGTTATTCCTTCAAGCCTTCAATATAAATAGAAGAATAGACGTATTGGGCCAACAAACATAGCAAAAAGATTGGACAAACTATTGTTGTCCAATACATAGTTGCAAACAAAATAAATAAGTTTTTCAAATATTTTATTGTGTTCAAGCTTAAATTACACTCTTTCTTGTCAAATGTAATTTACATAATAATGGGCATCCAAAAGCATCTTGATTTTAGTCTATGTGGTTCTATGACCTTTATTTCTTTTATATGATTATATTATGGTGGGATAAAGTAAGGGCTAAAGGATCATGAATATATAGGTCTATTCATCAGATGAAATATCTAAAGTAGTAAATGTAAATTTGAAATTCCAAATATTTGGTAACATATTTAAAGGAAAGGAGGAAACTAAATCCAAACTCAATGAATGAAGAGTAAAAATAAATAGATGTACAAGAAAAAAAATTATTATCATAGTATATTGAAGAAGGAAGAGTCATATCGGTACCAAAAATCTAGAGAGAGATGTCTTAAAAAAAAAAGAGTAGAAGTACCAAATGTTTTTCATGCTATAGTCAAAACAAATTTCTCTTTTCATAAATTCAAAATAATTTCAACTCCAAATATAAGAAATATTGAGGAAGAAAAGATATCAAGAGAAGCAATTAATTATTTCAAATAATCATCATGTATTGAAAAATGAAGTTATAATGATACCATAAATCTAGTGAGAGATGGCTTAAGGGAATAGAAATACTAAATGTTTTCATGTTATAGCCAAAACATATTTGTCTATTTTCCAAATCAAAATATTTCAAATCCAATGGAAGAAATATTGAGCAAAGAAGATATAAAAGAAGAAACTAATTATTTCAAAGATATTGAATCATTGTTGAGAAAAATAAGGAGACTCGAAAAGCTTTTGCCAAATAATTCATCAATTATCACATAGGGACAAAATGAAATATTGACAACAAAGATCTCTATAGAAGAACTACAAGAGGTAGATTTTTCTTTCCACCTTACCAAGGCACATGGCCCTAATAGATTTCCTACAATTTTCTTCCAAAAAAAATTGTCATTTGTTGAAGAGTGATACATTCATTGCAGTTAAAGAGACCATGAAAAAGAAAGCTACAATAACGGAGATCAATGCCACCTTTATTGGATTGGTTCTCAAGAAAGCCAAATAAAATATTTTGATAATTTGAATCCAAAAAACATTGTAATATGATTTACAAAAAAATTCAAAAATTATGACACACAAATTGAAAAGGCATACTAGATTGTATTATCTTATAGAAGCAAGGTGGTTTTGTTCATGTAAACAAAATCTTGATGAAGCAAGGTGGTTTTGTCTAGGTAAACAAAATCTTGATGGTATACTTATTGCACAAGAGGCCATATGCACTCTTCATTGCATGAAAAATAACAAGTTTTGAATGGATTAGTAGTTATGACTTCGCCAATGTAACCCACTATCTCCTTATCTATATATTGTTGATGCATTAGGAAGAGTTTTTTTAAAGGCAAAATTGGGAAGGAAAAATCAAAGGTATTCAAGTTGCAACAAATGCTCCCTTAAATATGCATCGTCAATTTATTTATAATACTTTTCTTTTAAGTCAACCCTCAATCAACGAGGCCATGGATTTTTATATATGATACTTTTCTTTTAGGTCATACCTCATTCAAGGAGGCCATGAAATTTAAATCAATGCTATCATACTATGAGAAGGTTGTTGGATGGTTATATACTACAAAATCTAGAATCTTTTACATTGACAATGCCCTACATTTACAATGGATTATTTTTTATATTTTAGGGTTTAAAGATGGAAATTGCCATCAATTTTCTACTCATTCATTTTTGTTAAAAAAAAGAAAGAAAAAACAAATTTGAGACTCAATTTTGGATGGAATGAAATCATTTTTGACAAGTTGGAAAGATAAGTTCTTAACCATGGCTCAATCGCTAGTAAGTTCTTAACCTTGGCTCAAATTCTAATAAGTTCTTAACCACGGCTCAAACGCTACAATACATAAAATCTACATTCCAATCTATCCCGAAATATTTGATGTCCCTTCCAAATTTCCTTGTATAGTATCCAAATTTGAAAAAAATTAAAGAAATTTTCTAGCAAACGAGTATGAGAAAAAACTTTGGTTTCCTCTTTGTAAGTGGGTTAGTGTTTGCAAATGAAAGAATATTAGAAGAACAGGGTTACATAATTGCAAACTTCAAGTTTAGCATTAAGAGCAAAATTTGGTCAAAGATTATCAAGTGGCATTAGCCCAACCAGATAGATTCTTCAACGTTTCAAGGAGGAGACCTAGGTTTGAATCTTGCCAAATGATACATGGATAATATCTAAGCTTTGTTTTAATACCACTATGTGGTGATGATATAATACAGGTGGGACCCGTTTCAATCCCACATAACCCATTAAAAAAACAAAACTTGGTTAGAGATTGTTCAAAGATAAAGGAAAGAGTTACATAAAATTGTTACAAAAATATATTAGATTCTAATAAAAAGATACAATTAAATTATTTAGAAATCAAATGGCATTAACTCAAACAATTAAGTTCTAAACTTCAAGGAGAACAAAGTTTGAATTTTACCAAATGATACATACATAATAACCAAGTCTTAATATCACTATATGGTCATGATGTAGTATAGGTGGATCGGGCCTGTCTCAATCACATTTAACCAATTTTAAAAATGTTCAAAAAAGAAACCCTACTTAAAGGCCTAACGTGAAACTTCATATCAAATAATTAGTACTTTGATCAAGATATATATTAGATAGTTTGTCAACAAGAAGAATTCCACAAATTTTTAGTTTGCTACTAGGTTTAATCCTTGTTCATTTTATTTGTAATCCAAAAATGGAGATTATGGGACTTAGATATGTTTACCTTGGAACGGTTCAAAGGTCAAAAATTATGTTAGTGTAGGAAATTGATGAAAGAGCATTAATAGAATTAAAAAAAAGTGTAGCGGAAGACCCTTAAAACAAGAACAAAGAAAACAAGAAAAGTAAGATAGACATTGATTTGAGAAATAAAAAACAAATATCACTGTATATAACTAGGGCTACCACAAATAAGACCAAAATGAAAGATTGATTAGGATGAGAGCATTGATAGGAAAGTAGAAAATAAAACTCAAAAGCATTAGGGAAAAAAATTGAGGAATATTGATTTGAGAAACCAAAAATAAATGCCAAATGTTTAAAAGTGGAGCAAAAACCCACAAATAAGAATAAAACAAATACGGAAGCTAGTATCTTAAATATTAGCAATATTTATAAGTTCCAAAGAATTAATACGTTCATAGAAATGACACATAATCGCTACGGGTTAATCTATGGTCAAATGAAAATTTCTACAAGCGAAATTTATTATAAGTAAATTTTGATGGTGCTTCTAGACGGAATCGAAAGAAAGCTAATGAAGATACAAAACTATCATAATTGTATGGAACTTTAAGTTTTGTATTTGAGAAATTACGAGACTAGGCAGTACAAGAGGAACGAAATAATGGACCCTAGAATTAACATGGGGTCCACGAGGGAAAACAGCTCACGAAAACCACATATGGGGAAAATTCCACTCACCGCCATTGAGCGATGCTTCCATAGGAGAGGATGGAGCATACGACATGGCCATGATTCGTTCGTTTGAGAGGTTGGGTCATGGTTGACTTGCATCCACTAGGGCATTTCTCCAAAAAACCTACTTCCTGATTTACAAAGCTCTATGTGGGTGTTGTGATTTATATACCACCATGAGGGCCATCGTGAGATACATGTGGGATAATGGCTCAAAACTCTTGCAACGTTTGCTCAAGGTGTTTTTTAAAAAAGCATATTTGAGAAATTACGAGACTAGGCAGTACGAGAGGAGCGAAATAATGGACCCTAAAATTAACATGGGTTCTACGAGGGAAAACAACCAACAAAAACCACACATGGAGAAAATTCCACACTCACCACAATTGAGCGATTCTCCCACAAGAGAGGATGGAGCATACGACATGGCCATGATTCGCTCGTTTGAGGGGCTAGGTCATGGTTGGCTTGCATCCACTAGGGCATTTCACCCAAAAGCCTGCTTCTTCATTTGCAAAGCTCTATGTGGGTGTTGTGCTTTATATACCTCCATGAGGGCCATCGTGGGATACATGTGGGATAATGGCTCAAGACTCGCAACGTTGCTCAAGGTATTTTTTAGAAATTTTTATTTGAGAAATTTCGAGACTAGGCAGCACAGATTGCTCAAGGTATTTTTTAGAAATTTTTATTTGAGAAATTTCGAGACTGGACAGCAGAGGAACGAAATAATGGACCCTATAATTAACATGGGATCCACAAGGAAAGACAACCAACGAAAACCGCACATGGGAAAAATTCCACTCTCACCACCATTGAGCGATGCACCCACAAGAGAGGATGGAGCATACGACACGGCCATGATTCGCTCGTTTGAGGGGTTGGGCCATGGTTGGCTTGCACCCACCCAAAAGCCTGCCTCCTGATTTGATTCAAAGGCTAAGACAGTTCTTACAGCTTTCGAGGTTACTATTAAAAATGGAAGAGATCCTTCAAGTACAAGAGATTTGAATTATATTGTTAATACTTTCTCAAGAAAATTGACTTTACTATATGTATCAACATCTATATATAAGAAAACATAGGGAAAAAAAAAAATTAGCCAATTGCAATGTTCATTTCTTTTTGGCACAATTCAAGTTTTATAAGATAAAATGCTAAAGAACACTCTCCCCTTGACATAGGGATATTAATTTGAGGAAAATTATACCTTTAAAAGGAAAACAATTAGTTTAATTGACCTTTTATCAAAGGCTACATTTAACATTTTGAGGAGCCCCACTAACAACCACACAGCCGATTTTAGAAGGAAAAGAATATGCAATAACTGTCCAACGTAGTATTCAAAGACAAATCACTACCCTTTTTGACCAGATGACAAAGTTGGATCAAATTAACTCCCACAATCAAAAAGGTTGTGTTAGAATTGGCGTCAAATTATTGTTGAAAACGTCCACCCCACAAATAAATTGTCATTCCTCTTCCAATAAAAACTAACACCAACCAGTCCACCCCAACAATCCAACCACCTAAAACACGTACAATTTAGACAATAAAGCCATAAGATGTTAAGCAAAAAGCAAACTTTAATCATAGTTAATAGTTAATATGAATCTAATATCTGTTTGCAGGACATCAGGTACAGCAGCCCTGCCCTCCAGATCAGGCAGTCAAAAACATAAGAATTTGTAAGAAAGCCTCACCAAATACAGTTCCATCTTCACAGCGATAAAAATAAAATCAAATATAATCACCATAAAAATTAAAAGCAATATAGTAGACATTTCTTTTTAACAAAATTATTTTGCTTGTCTGACTGCACCCGTAGATTTGAGAGATTGCATGTAATCCCCCAAAAGCACTCAGACTATGGAAATGTACTAAAAGTGGAAAGTAAAAATTGTAAACAATCTTAAGAAAATATAGTTTAACAATCTTAACAATCTGCAATCTCTTTCAATCTTAACACCCTTCATTATTTATGCTTTCCCCTTCATTCTGCTTTTCAAGTATTTGACTGTGACCGCTTTCAATTATAGTTGATTTACTAGCAACTATGTACAATTGAATCAAATTCTACTGACCTTAATCCATGGTAGAACACAAGGTCTATTGAGACAACTTCTACCTAGAAATCCATAATCCCAGAAGTAAAATTTTGCCCCAAAAAACTAGCAATATCTGGTCATTCCTTCCACCTTCCGAACTGTCCTTTGTATATTGCTCAAGGGAGTTAAAAGTCTCCTGTTAATACATTGTTGGTGCAAATCAAATCCAGCAAGTGTTTGATTGGTATGGTAAACAAATTCAATCCACGTTGAACTGCTCAGTTAATCCTTCTAGATTGATAAGCTAATTCCTTTTGGGAATTATAATCAATCCCCAACTAATCCTTTAAAAAAAATCAAACCAAGTTCAACACACACTGTTAATAAAGACTTGATGTTATATTTAGAGGTTACTTTGCCCTCTTACAGTTGGAAGCCACATAATGTTGTGGTGCATCCCACAAACCCCACAAATAGCAAATTTAAATAAAGAATGATACTAACATGCTGGTCCCTAAAATATTAATACCATTCAAATTAGCCCAATGCTTACAAAAATATCCCTATGAAGAGTAGGATTCTTTCAAAGATTCAGCAATTATAGAGAATAAACTACCTTTTGCTCTTAGAAATAGCTTGTGACCATCCAAAGGCGCCATCAATAAGCAAAGCAATTAAATTGTAAACAAAACCATTCAACCAAGCCTGGGTGCAAAATGGCATACAAGGAACTGAATATCAATACGCTAAAATATAAGTCCAATAAATAAGAAGAAACATCAAATGCAATCTGGGTGAAGAAACAAGAAAAATGCTTCCTCACCAGGACCCAAATAAGAGGAGGAAAATTTTAAACAACTTGCAGAAACACTCCCCCACGATTCAAAATTTTGTCCCAGTAAAGGAAGACAATAAACAACACCATAGAGCAATCTTGCAAACAAGATATTTTAAATGATACATATCGTGATCTTGATATTATCCCTACAGCCACAATGTCATGGCAATCTCAACAATGATCGTGACATAATCCCTAGCCACAACATACCTGCAATCTCAACAATGTATGTCATGCAGATCACCCAACAAAACTGCAACAATACATTCCAAAACCTCATTTCCTTCATGCAAGAGCTATACGTATGCACCAATCTCAAATTGACCACACCCTCAATATGCCCTGCCTGATATGATTGCATAACAAGATTTTAAAGCCAGCATCAAAGCGAACATAAAATTTTGTCCAACCTACAACAGCATCACCAACTGTCAGGTATACACGGATCAGCTACAACAGCATCACCAACGGTCAGGTTTACATGAATCAGACCACCATCACATGTAACACAGCTACGAGCAGTTTCTGACCCCACATGCTATCACAGTGCAGGTCATAATAAAGAAAAGTCATAATTAGGACATGTCAAACAACAGGAAACAGGTCCTTTATTACTTTGAGAAATTAAAGTCAACCAAAAGCCCACTGCTGACAAATCCAGGATTGATTCCAGAGATGTATTCCAATAACCAAAGGGTTGCACCAATTCAAATATGTTGACGCAACATCAGAAAGCATCCTAAACCTAGAATACCTCAAAAAAATTTGAACTAGTTAACTAATATCAGCTATAAAGTACATTAAAATATGCAGTATATCTAACCAGTGGGGTGCCGTTCTCGTGCAGCACCAGCACATGAAACCTTGAGATTTAAATTAACAGCACATTCAAAGACTCCACCAGTGCAAGAATAAGAGACAACATGCTTAGTTTACTGTTCCTGCACAAAAAGGAAGCCCAACAAGACAATCATGGATATATTAATCAAAACTAGAATAAGAAGTGATGAACTAATATGTCTCTTGGGATCGACTACGAGAATCTGCAGCCCGATTGGGCGATTGTGGTGATCGACTGCGAGAATCAACTGGTGGACTGTGAACTTCAGGTGATTGACTGCGAGAAGCTGGAGACCGACTGCGTGCTTCTGGTGACCTGCTTGCAGTGCCAGGCGACCTTGCAGGAGGACTTCGTGAAACACTTCGAGGTGGTGGAGAAACACTTCGAGCTAGACGTGGACTGCAATGACAAATATGAAAACAAGCCATAAGCAAATTATATCAACAAAAAATCAATATTCCATATATAAAAATGAACTACCATTCCACAGCTTATTAAAAAAAAATGAACTACCATTCCACCATAAGTTAATTTAAAATTGAAAGCAGTACCATAACACTAAGATAATTACCTTTCTAAAGATTGACTTCTTGATCTTCTTTTCTCTTTTTCATTTATTCTGCTCCTACTACCACTGTGGCGGGGGCTGTGGCTGTGGCTGTGGCTGCGGCTAGAACTATAATGAGAGTATCCCCTGGACTTCTCATAGTATCGATCACTCTCATATCTATCACGACTCCTTGATCTTGGTCTTTTGTAATCTCTATCCCTATATTCGTCACTTCTTCTGTAATCCCTGTCCCGGTAGTCATCAGATCTCCTGTAATACCTATCCTGATAACCATCATCATACATCCGCCTGCAAGACATCCATCTAAGGAATGAGAGATGTCAAGAAAAAATAATATAGCTAATTGATGAATGTTAATATTATATTAGATGTGTGTAGAATCCATTAGCATAGTTAACAAAGAATAAGCTAGACCCTAAACTTGAAATGGGGAATAACACAAACACTAGTTTCAAGACATCAACTGCAAACAGATAAAACATGCACTCCTTACCTAGACCCTGGAGGAGTGCGACTTCTAGATCTGATCCTCCTAGAGTTCTCCACAGTAATTCTTCCTCTATGACTGCAAAATGTTTGAAATAAATAAAAATTGCTTTGTATGAAACCAGATTAAATGATAACATATCCACACCCAAAATAATACTCAATGGGTGTTTTTACAATAGCTTCCCAAAAATTTAGCCACAAAACAATAATTAACCATGTAAAGTATTGAAACAGTTTGTTATAGTAAGCATTAGTTCATTCATAATGGCATACATTTTAACAAACACACTAAACTAGGTAATTTTACTAATTAAGGGACCTTGCATAATAATTTATTGCAAATAATATTTTAGTTAGAAATTCAGTTAAACTAATAGAATTACACTTGTGACTCTATCATCATTTCAGTGCACCAGTTTAATACTGATGAGAGCATGCTTGCATGAGCTCGCAAGCTTTAGAACTTTCCTCATGCTAGGCCATAAATGGAACTACCAGAAGATTTTCTCTGAAGAAATCCTTGGTTCAAGTTTCAATTTTCAAGCCAACGAGAGTCCTTGGTTCAACGGTTGGGACAAATAGTTAATGTAGCCCACACCAAGGTTCAAATCTCGGGGGCACCAAATAGCTCAATGTGACTAAGTCAATGTAAAAGGGAAAGGGTGACCCTTTCAAAACCCTACTTTTAGGGAAAAAAAAAAAGTTTTGTTTTTAAGTATGAAGATATATATTGAAACATAAACTCCCAATCCAACTCTATCATCGTTTCAGTGCACCACTTTAATACTGGTGAGAGCATTGCATGCATGAGCTCGCAAGCTTAGAACTTTTCTCATGCCAGGTCATAAATGGAACTACCAGAAGATTTTCTGTGAAGAAATCCTTGGTTCAACTTACATTTTTCAAATATGCAGATATATATTGAAACAGAAACTCCCCCCCCCCAACCAAAAGAAAGAAATAAAGAAATTAAAGAGGTACATCATTGTATTCAAGTTTCATTTTTTGTGCTTGAGTGCTATTTATGAGCTTGTTTTAAGCATTATTTACACATCACCTCAAGTAACTGATTCTGGGTTCTCTATATTTTCTTGATGCTAAAATTCTTTCATGGTAACAAAGCATGATACTTGTAGTATTCCTATGTACCTACTTTCATATTTTGAGTGTGTGTCATTTATGAGCTTGGGTATGTATTACACATCACCTCAGGTAACAGATTCTGGGTTCTCTATATTTTCTTGATGCTAAAATTCTTTCATGGTAACAAAGCATGAAACTTGTGGTATTCCTATGTACCTACTCTCAATTTTGAGTGTTTGTGTCATTTATGAGCTTGTTTCACTTACCCAATTACAGGTTCTTTATATTGTTTTGTGGTTAAAATCTTTTCATGGAATCAAAGCCAAGAAAACAATTTCCTGCCAGTGCAATCTTACCTATGAAGACTAGTCAGTTTTCCTCGATTACTAATCAGCTCAAGGGGCATATAGATTTTTTTTTAACCACTTCCTATGTCATTTGTCAGAATTTTATTTTTGCTCCACAATATATGTCCCAAAAAATAGATCTGTTGCTCTCTAGATAATATTCCGTTTAGTTTTTTTACTTTGTTTTGAGGACCCACTCTAAGCTAAAATCGCTCAACCCTTGGTGTGCACATCCAATATGCAGTTTACTTAATGGGATTTCAGCATTTTTTAGCCTGGTGGAGTAGTAAAACCTTTTGAGAGTTGTTTTTTGAAACCTCAATTTGCGTATGCTCGTTCTCAAGTGCATATTTTCTTTTTAAGCTAAGATACCGGTTCTGCTCCCTAGGACCCCCGGATCCTGGTACGAACCGTACCCGTTCCGGTTTCAGGTCCGGCATGCCTATGGGTCCATCCAAGGTTCTGCCTATGGGATCCGGATACATTCGGGTTCATCCTTGGACGACCCCGGGCGTATCCAAACCCCCCAAGCAGAACCCGGGGCAAACCCGAGGAGAACCCACGTTATTTCTTAGAAAAAGCGTTTTTTTAACTCGCTTTTGACTGGTCAAACATGACCAAAAAACAATAAAAAAACAATTGCAACCCTAAAACTAACCTAAACAACACACACAAATCATTTACCAAGCATTTGAAAGTTTTTTTTCTTGCTGCCATTTTTAGCTGCCACTGCTTATTTCAGGTTCAAAGTTCATCAAGTAAAGGTGTAAACTCATTGTTATTGCAAAGTTCATCAAGTAAAGATGAAAACTCATTGTTATTCTAATACAAGTGCCAGAAGTGACTGAGAAGCTTGCAAAGGACATATTTTTAGACTTGCACTTGCAGATTATAAATTAGAATGGCAACAAGTGCAAGCTCTATAGGCAAGTCCCAATTTAGAATTGATCCAAACGCCCCACTGTGGAAATATGTCACTATGTTAGAGCGGATTCTAGGGGCTGGGGGTTACGTATGGGCTTGTAATACCTGCAATGTTTGATATAGCAGCGCATACAGCCAAGTGAAAGCTCATTTGTGTGCCATACCTGGCCAAGGCATCAGAGCTTGCCCAGGGTCAAAAGATGCACCAGTGCCAACATCTGTGATCATGCAATATATAAAAGAACAAGAGGACGTTGATGCTTTAGCTGCCTTACAATCAGGTCATCCTTTGGCAAAGAAAGGATCTCGATTGAAGATGCAGATGCTTCCCACTCCCATCGTTTATTGCTTGACATAGAGGCTTTGGCTTCGCCAAGCCAACCGAGTGGTGCTGGTGCTGGTGCCAGTGGGAGTGGGAGTGTTGGTGCTGGTGTCAGTGGGAGTGGGAGTGGGAGTGTTGGTGCTGGTGTCAGTGGGAGTGGGAGTGGGAGTGTTGGTGCTGGTGTCAGTGGGAGTGGGAGTGGGAGTGGGAGTGTTGGTGCTATTGCCAGTAGGAGTGGGGAGTAGGAGTGGGAGTAGGAGTGGGAGTGTTGGTGCTAGTGCTAGTGTTACTGCTACTGCTTGTGGTTCTAATGAACCACATGTTGATGTTGATGCTTCCGATGAAGACATTGAAGAGGAATATGATGATATTTAAGTTCAATTTGTAAATGTTGATTTAGTAATTAATATATGATTTTTATTAATTTTTGTACGGCCAAACCCAAAACAAACCCAAGACAAAAAAAAAATTGTCGTACTGACTAACCAGGTTCTTTAAACCCAAACCCAAACCCAAAACGAACTGGTAACTTAGTTTTTAAGGGTAGTCTGCTGCTTTTCGATACTTCTGCATTATTATTTCATTTTTGTCAAACAAAGACCTCACCAATGCTCAAACTTCCATTTTATTGTATGGTCTAGTTTCTTATGCAAAAGCCATTTTGAGATATCTTTTCTTTATAAGTAAATAATTTTTTTCACATGATCTATGTCAAAGAAAATTTGGGATACATCATTGTGTAGATGTTGTTCTGTTTGGAACGTTTTTACAGTTTGTTCTTCAGATTTGTTTCAACCCGTCTAATCAGAACCCCTCACATTCTTGGTGTACAGATCCAATTTGCAGATTACCTATTGGCACTTTCTGTTCTCTATAAGTACATTAATTTTTCTCACTGAACACAATCTGCCTCTTTTTAACTTGTAGATACATCGTTGTGCATTTACTAAACCTCTTTGGCCTGTTTATACAGTTTGTTATTGAGATCTGCTTCAAACCATTTAATTAGGAACCCCTCCAACCCTTGATGAGGAAATCAAGTTCACTTGTTGTCGTTTCAATGTTTCCTAGCCTTGTGGAATATGCTACTTCACAGTTAGGTTTTGTTTTTCCAAACATTAACTTGCGAGAACCTGTTCTTATGAATTCGATGCCAAAACATTTCGAGCAAATTATAATGGTAAGGTCAATTTACTACCTTTCTATGCTTTTTCAATATCGTTTCATATTCATTAAACAACAACCAATGCCTTTCTATTGTTCTGATTCTTCACTTGTTCATCATCTCTAAGGTCTTCGTACATGAAAATGGATAAGTATCTATTTAAGTTCTTCCAAAATGCCAGCCAGATACCAATTTGTGTATCCAATGAATCAATCGGGCCATTGTCCTCCTTAATCTTCATGTGGATAATATCCTCATAGCACGTGATCCAGCTTTGACCTTCACTATTAAGGTCAGTCTCCACAAAAAAATTGAGACAACAGATATGACAAGTTGCACTATTTCTTTTGTCTTAAGATTTCATACACAGACACAGGAATCTTTTTATCTCAGACCAAATATGCTCTTGATCCCCCTTCAATCTGGATCTATTCAACCCATTCAGCCAATCTCTTCAGGATGAAAAATTGTATGCTGGGCCCCGAAGATGTCAATCTGGAGTCATCACTTCAATGTACACCTATATCCAATCCCCATTGTATAACTGGTCGGTAGTCTTTGATACTTCAACTCATACCAGATTTCACTTTTCTTTTGTTGTCAGCCTCATCTCTTGCTGCATTCAACAGCATTATGAGAATCACTGGAAATTAGCAAAACATATACTCGGATATCTTCAGGGCACTATTCAATATGGTATTGAGTATATCTAGGGTGTTTAGCTACTTTAGCAGGTTAGATAGACTATGAGCTTGACTACTCTTGTGGGTCACAGATGCCTGGACTGGGCAGGTAATGTTGATAATCAGACATCTACTACAAGATACATTTTCAACTTGGTCTGAGGTCTATTTCTCGTTCTACTACGAAATAAGATGCCACCAGTCTTTCTTTGACCAAGGCACAGTAAAGAAGCATAGTTCATACATCCAAATAGGCACTTTAAATGCAATGCACAGCTGCAAAATTAGGCTTCTCACAAGATAAACCTACAGTTTTTTGGTGATCAGTGGCATTCAGGTTGCCCCAGATACATTACAACATCAACTTTCAATGCATGTTGAAGTGCATATGCACATTATTCTAGCACACATGCATGATTGCCCCAGTCCGTCAGTTGCACAAATGAAAATATTGCGAACATCTTCCCAAAGCTCTGACAGAGATCAAGTTCATTCATTTGTGGTCTTCGCTTGAAGTTAAAGCAGCAGCAATCCTTATGGGAGAATAGTCTTTAACTCCTCCCCCCTTCCTCTCTCTTCTATATCTTATGAGGAGATGTGTACGTGCATTTTGATATACACACTAAAAAAAGATATTTTAGTAGCCTGAGAACTTTGCATATTTATTCATCACAGTTAACTAATAGAAACTACATTTACTATTTGTAACCAAGCCATAATACTATACATAATTCATGTGGACCATCAATTACTCCATTTACTTAAGCTTAACTTTGAAGTCATCTAATTTTAGGCCACCTCTTTTAATCTGACAACAAAACAAAAGTTAACCATGCAAAGTATCAAACATTTGTTCATCATAGTAAACGTGAGTAAGAATAAATAGTGCTTGTGAACTTTTTTAAAAAATTCCAATCCTAAAGATGTGAAAAGGTATCAATGCAGTTACTAAATCAAAACTTACATTTTTTCTGCATTTGGACCATATTTTGCAAACTGCACCATAATGTTTCTTCCGTCAAAGTTTCTGCCTGCAGAGAAAAACCATAGACAAAACTTATAACTAGAAGTATCGAAACAAATTTCACATCATAATCCTGCTTAACAAAAAGATGTTGTAACAAAATTCTAAGCCACAAAATTGTAAGTAATAACTATCCAGCTGCAAGTTGCATGTCCAAGTGATTTAAAACAGACAGCAAAGCAACTGCTCAGCCATGGCATCAAAGCAATCTGCAATTTTCTGCAACATTTAGAAGTCAAATGGGAAAAATTATGCCATAAATCACATCCAAACCTTTCATCAGGCGGCTGAACAGAAAGTGAAGCTTAAAATCTACACAAGAAAAAATAATAAAGCCATATTGATAAAAGTATATGACATTTAATCAACCTTGTTATGCCTCAAATGGATTGCTTTATAAAAACATTAACAGACTACAGCATTGTTTTAAAAAAGAAAGAAAAAAGGGACAGGTGCTACTAATTTTCATTCTGATTCAAAATGGAGTCAATTGGGAAGGCAACATCATCCTCAACCTATATTAGGACAAAATACAGTGACACCAAGTAATTGGTGAAGTAAGAATATTAAGTATGTCTGAAAGAACAAATTAAGAATGCTAATAAACGCCAGTATGGATTTAGTATAGAAATTTGGAGAAATATGAGCTGTTCAATACTTAAACACTAACAGATGGAGATATGGAGAACAAATACTGGAAAATCGGCACGACATCAAAAACATAAGCATACAACATTATAGGCCCATTGGATACATTATAACATATTTGCAAAGATGAATGAGAAGACTGAAATAAAGCTATCTCCCCATACAATATTGTAAATCTACAAACAATTTTGCTATGCAATAGAAGAACTGACAATGAAATGAAATAGAACTATATTAACATCCATAAATGGCCAAGCTAGGTCAATGGCATTAAATAGTACACCAACAGGAGAACAAATAACATGACACCAACTGTACAACAAATGGTAAAAGACTGGTAAAGAAACCTTCAAGAGAAAATTTATTATATATATATATATAATAAACACATGAAATGAACCAATGATACATCTGAAGCTTCCCCACCCACCATATCTGACATTGTAAGGATGAAGAGAGAAATATGATACCCAAAACTCCATAAGAAGGCCAAGATCCCAAGGAAATATAGGAAATAGTGACCAAGGTTCCACGAGCCTGGGGGGCGGGGGGACGGGTTTCAGGGACAGCGGGGGACAGCAGGCCAATTTTAGGGGACAGCTGGTATAATGCTATAAATGTTTTTAGAAATTTAGAATAATCTACAAATTCTACACACAACAAAAATGAAAAATACTAAAATCTTAAAAAAGTGTGCATGTTCTTAAAACATGTTTCAATCTGAAATGAACTCAAGCTATTAGTGCAAATCTCTAACAGTTAACCAAAATAGTTGCTATTGCTCAAGTAATGAATGCCACACTGTTCAGCTTTTAACATTCAAACAATAACAATCATCATTTTTAAAGCCACCAATGTTCAAGCAAAGACCAGTTCTAATTTTTTTTCAGTCACCAATGTTCAAACATAGACAATTCTCAGTTTTTACTTTTTGGCCATCAATGTTCAAGCAAGATAGTCATTGGTTTTCACTTTTCTCTGTTCGGGCAAGATAGTTATCTATTCTTAATTTTTTTCAGCCCTCAATGGTCAATCAAGACAGTCATCAGTTTACAGCCCTCAATATAAATTATAAAAGCAAGACAGCTTTACTGTTCAGTCTCTAGCAATTCTGCACTGCTGTCCAATCACTAAAGTGATATTTAAACATTGACATCCACCATTGTTCAGTTCCCACCATGTAAGCAATGACAGTTACTCTTAACTGTTCAAATATGACAGCCTTTTTTTTTAATTTAAGTTTGTATCATTTTTTTTTATTTTTTGGGGGGACGGCTGGGCGTCCCCGAGGACGCCTAGGGGACGACAGGCCGTCCCCGGGGACGTCCCTGGACATCTCCTAAAAAGGGACATCCCGGGGACGGCCAGCCATCCCGAGGATGGGGGGAATGTCCCCCATGCCATCCCCTGTCCCCGGGAACGCAAGGGATGGGGGAACACGTTCCCCGAGGGGGGGGGGGGAAGCATCCCCGTGGAACCTGTTGGTTACGAATCTGCCATGAGGAAAGGATTTGGTATATTGCGCCCAGATTCGACCATCAGATTGAAAGGCCGGAAGGAAGGAATGCCTTCCGTGCCAATCTCCGGAGAAGGCCGGCTTCCTGTGGGTTTTTAGTGTTTAAGATAAGAGTGCAGGGAAAGAGATAAAAGTGCGGAAAGAGAATCCAAATGTGATTGGAGTTGGGTGGGGGGAATAAGCAGCACGGCAACGATCAATCACCACTACTAACAGCAATTTAAATACAGAACATAACATAGAAACTACAGCTATCACTTATCCTATGTATCCTCTATCTATGCATTCCAGGAATACTTGATCATCAAATACCAGAGTCCAGAGTTCAGTACAACAGTAAGCAATGATACAAGAAACATGAGGCAGAAATGACAAGGAGAGGCAGCATACAAGATAAAGACAGTAAGCAGAGCCAAGTATATGCTTTGTATTTAGAAGCAAACGCACAGCTACAATGGTCCCCTAGCAGTATATTCCCCTTCCACCCTTACAATGAAAATGTGGTGGCTATTTATAGCCCCAAGTTCCCCCGATTACAATCACGGGCACAAAGTCCCAGACTAGACATTAGCTGACAGAACCCTGGGAAATACCCATGAGACACCATGACAGCCCCACAACCATCACCAAGACAATTGGGCATTTGTCAAACCCTAATGGTGTAAGTATAAATCCAAAAACTGCCAACCTCAACTTCCATGGATGTATGGCTTTTCCAAAGTTCATAGGTACCTACATGGAATCCTTTTTTGCTTTCAAATGGACAGTGTTTACAAAATGAAGGCTTTTTACCACTATCATAAAGTATTTCGTTAAGAGTCCTAACATTAGTACTTACATTAAGGAGGATTTCCCCTTGCCATAATTCCAGTATTTGGCTATGATCCCTATCATTTAGGTTTCAATTTAATTAAAAAATAAATAAATAAATTATGTCTTGAGAGAATTTTGCATGGACAAGAGTATGGATTGTTCTATATAGAATACAATAGACTAAAGTTTACATTTTAATTTATGTTTACATTAGGGGAATAAAAATTGATATATATATATATATATATATATATATATATATAATAATTATAATATTAATGAAAGAACTTAATACATACACTTGTAATCAAACCTATACTCCATGGGGATCCATCTCAGGTTTCAAAAGTTCTCTTAAAGATACGTCCTCTCGTCCCAAAAACACATCCAGCTATCCCAGCAACAAATACCAATGTCTCTACTACAAACCACAAGTCAGAGATAAAGCACCAAGCAAGCAAGTGTCAATAGCAGACACAATACTTGACTCAATGGAGGTGAAGATGGCCACAAAACAAAATGTCTCTATGCAAAATCAAGTAGCTGCTGAAGGAAAAGATTTATAGTTAGGAAGATATATTTAAACCCTCTTAAAGCATCCAAAATCAAAAGTTGGTGAAAGAGAAGAAGTTTGTAACACACATCTAGACAAAAGGTCAAGTTCAAGCAACTCACACTCTAATCTAAGAATTGCAAAGACAAGAAATCCTATCAAACAATCTTGATACCAACTATAATCATGTTTGAAGGATGCTTGACCCCTCTAATTACTGAAGCAACTCGACTCAAGGGTGTAATTAACAAAGTACATATAAAGCGCCTCTAGAGAGCTCCACTCCAAAGAGTAAGCACCTCACAAAGGAAAAGTGAAAGACATATATATTCAAGACAACATAAGGAGAATATGAGTTTTCTTCAAAAGGGTTGTCTTTAACATGCATCTAAAAGCGTTGACACTCAACCGCAAACAATGAGATGTAATCCCTTATTAAGGCATGAGTTGGCAACAATCTTTAAATTGAAGGCACAATAAGTTGAACTCCCAAATTATGTGTCGTTTGTCACTATGTCTAAAGACTCCCTCCTGTCCAAATTTAGAACTTGAAAAGGGCATCTTTGGTTACCATTAAAGATCATAACAATAGTTTTCCCAAGGTTAGCAATCAATACACGTAGCATACAACCATCGTCCATAGGAGTGTGTTGTCGAAGGAAATAATCTTAATAATGTAGATACCAAGAAAGAGCCAAAAATAGAGGATATCCTTGTTTCAACCCCATGGTACTCGTGATGAAATTAGAAAACCCAAAATACAAAAGTGATCAATGACTAGCTCATAAACCACATGGCCACAATCTCAAAATCCCACTATTTTGCAGCTTTTGAAACAAAGATCTCAAAATAAAGTCTAAGGCCTTCCTAAGGTCCACAAAGAATCAAAAGACTTCAAAAGATCCTTGGCATTCCATAGAAGTATGTTTCCGAAGGAAATATTCTTCCAACTCATCAATGTAGATGCCAATAAAGTCCATGAAGTAACAACAAAACTTAGAAAACCCTTGACATACAGGATTATGCTACCAAAGGAAACACTCTTCTAACACAAACATAAATACCAAAAAACAATAAAGGACATCCTTGTTTGAGTCCTATGGTGTTCATGATGTACTTAGAGAGCCCAAAAGGAGTAGACAATGACCAATGACCACCTCATAAAGCCACATAACGACAATGATAAGAGTCTACGATGCCACTATTACACAAATTTAAAAAGAGGTCTCAAAACAAAATCTAAAGCCTCTACCCAAAATCCATGTAGTAACAAAGGCTTTAAGAAAAACTTGACTTACCTCCTCGATGATAGCTTAGAGTGCAAATGTGGCCTAAATTCTTTTAAAATGTCATAAAAGCCAAATTGTCCCTTTACTATTTGGAAGCAAGCCATTGGCCACATATATATCATACAGTTAGCCAATATATGTCCAATTTCCTAATCTTAAGGATGAGATGAATTATGTGTTCAAACCAAGTTGGGAGAGGGGTGGTGATCCCTTGAAAACAATAGTACTACACAACCGCGTAATCCAAAAAGAAGTGATAGCATGCCATGTTTGAGGAATTCAGCCTAGAATCCTCACAAACTAACCAAGATCCAATCAACCCATCACATCCTTGAAAAGGCAAGTTTTCTTACATAAGCTCCATATAAGAGGTGGAGACTAAGGAAAACTTCATCTTCAACCACCCCATGTATTATGAAATCAAAGGCAGATATTATTGCTTATATGGAAGAGCCATTGAGGTGGACCTTCATCTTCTTTCGGTTTGTTGGTTAGATGTATTTGGCTCTATACCTCCAAGAGGCAACCATCCTCTTCTAAAGGTCCAACTGACTATGAGGTTGATTATCTCAACCTTTCACTCTCTTCCAACAGGCAACATTGGGGAGCCCTTAAACAATGCAGTTGCACCCTCTTCCAATAGGGTTTGACCTATAAAACAGTCCCTCTCTAGGAGAGGAACTGCCACAAGACTTTTACACAAGGAAATTGACATTGCACACGGCCATATAATCCAAGAGGTCCAAACGAGCTGGTATCTTTAGAATCATCTCTACATCCAAAGAGTATACAGCCTTGGATGATAAGAGCAGTCCCAAGTGTTGAGATTCACAATGCTTTCCAGAAACATTCCGAAACATACATTCACCACGATCATATGCAGAAAAGATGCAAGAGTGACTTAAAGATAACATGATAAACAAAATAAAGAGAGATAAGTGACAGACAGAAAAAGGAGGTGTTTGCCAGTGAGAACCCACAATATCTCACCAGGATGGTTTTCTTTCAAGTGGATGATTCATGATTAAAAATAAAAAAATCTTCATTCTATTAATACCTGGAGATCATTTACTCCTGGTATTGAATATTGAATCCATTATTCACAAATACGTTTTTTAATATTTTAGGACATTGAATCCAGTTCATTTACCCTTGTAGGAGAATAATTGTATAATTAATCAAATATTTGATTAACATACATTACAAAATATAAGGAAATACAACTACACCAAACAGGAATTAAATTATGGGTCTGTAAAACGTCATGCATTGTTATTATGGTCATTGAAGGAGGAAGAGAAATTCTACCGCTCAAAAATACCTGTCCAATGGCCTATTCTGAAAGTGAAGCATGAAGTTATAGACCAAGTTAATATTATACACCTAGTTAAAACTAAGCTAATATAATAACCATATAGATAAATAATAAAATTGCAAGATTATATCCAAGAGCCAGAGAAAAAAGTATCAATAATGCCAGTCTTTGGTGCAATACAATATAAAACTATAAGACTGGCACACATGCAAGAATTTATACGAGTGAAGCCTCAAAAGGAATTATAAAACTTCGTAACAACAACACCCCCCCCCCCCCAAAACAATTAATATATGGAGACTTGAGTATATGCCAGCCAAATTCAGGATAATTTGATGAATTGTAGTATAGAAAGCAAAAACGTTTATGAATGTAAAATAAAAAGGGGTTATAGTTAGTTAAATGGTCACTTTCTAATTATTGTGATCATTCACCCTCCAACCTTTCATACTTGTATGTGCAGTTGAATTGTTGGAAATCATTCTTTTGCATCAGCTGCTTGGCTCTATTCTTCAATCAGGTCATAAAAAAATTCTCTACTTTATTCATCTTCTTTGTATGAAGTGTTGCATCCATCACTTCCAGCAAACATATAATAGCCTCATCTCCAACATAAATATTATAATCATCAATGCATCTGTGATTTATCTGCTTGCTATCTTCATCACCATATACTGCTGCTCTACTTTCTTTCCTGTACAACAGATAGCATATTACAAAACTTCCATTTTATTTCGAAATGCCATAAAATTTCTCTAAAGCTTCTACAAAGTCAGAAGCATTATATTTTGAAACCCATCATTTCCATGTTTAACTAATGAAAGCCATTCATATCATTAGATCCATTTAAAATCAATCTCTAATACTGCTTATGTTTTTCAATTTTGATGTATAATTTTAAGGTACAATGGCCTAAATTTCAAACGCTTAATCAAGAGTATAATGACCCTTTATTTCTTTGTAACTTCATATGACCATCAAATAGAATGAAAAGATGATCATCCCATGAACTTTTTAGCATTAGAATCAGCCCCTTCAAATGAGTTTTTGTAATGTAGGAAAAAGAGCATATTTCACAGTAGTTGTTACAATTATTAACTATACACTTCCATTTTATGGTAGAAATCCCCCAATTATTAAAATTATATCATTTGATACTAGAAAACCCACATCAATAATATACACCCAATATACCATGCACCACTTCCATGACCTCACCAACTTGTATGAAACTTATTGAAGCCTCTCACTGTTTCCACAAGCCCTCCTAAATACAGATATGTTGAGATTTCATCTCATTTTTCATTATCGATATTTAAACCCTATTTCTTGAATTGCTATGTTGAGTAAATCTGTACCTTGCTTGTACAAAAAACATGAACAACATTCTTATCCATAATCTGCTTGCTGCTTAGGTGAAAAAATAGCTAGTTCTCTAGTTCTATTATGACTTACAGCAATCCATTTTTTCGTTGATTTGATTTTTGCAAGACCAAAAACTATTTATAATTTTGCAAAGACTATTGCGGACAGTAAAAGGTAAGAAAAACAACAAAGCATCTCACACTTGAAACTCCTTGAATTTTTTATTAAAATTGTATTTATTTAAATTCTTATTAAATTTGCAATTTCATTAAAAATTTAACGCTATCATTATTATACATTAAATATCACTTTTGATTTCAATCTAAACATAACTTCTGCCTTCTTACTTCTCATCAATAGATCCCATTAACGCCGGGGCTACCACCATAGAGTAGATAACAATATATTCAAATAGAATAAATGCTAAATGATATTCACTCATGACAGTTATGTGATTCTTATCTATTCCAAAGTTGGATACTTCAAGAAGTTAAGATTTTATATATGATTTAGGTGCAAATTCTAACATAACTTTAAACAACAAACATCAAACTTATATACAAAATAAAAGGTTACATATACAAAAAGAAAAATTGTTGTAAAACGACCTGATACAATTCAATCTTATATAAGCATCTCTATTCCACAATTAAATTTCTTACTTTAACTTAACATTTTACATATAATATTCAATTACCTTCACAAATCTTCATTAACGGCAAAAATGAGATAACTTGCCAAATAAACTCGCATCTTTTAAAGCTCAAACCAACATGTAAATTAACCTTCCAAGACACCAAATGAACACACATTATATGCAGGTGTATATAAAATAAGAAGATCATGAAACATCAATATTTCATTACCATCTAGCCTGTCAATTGCTTTTTGAGCTTCATCCGCGTACTTGTAGCGTACAAATGCAAATCCTCGAGACTCACCAGTCCTAGAAAAGGATAATGAAAAATAAGTGAATAATCTACAAACATCAACATGTCCCTAAAACCGACACTACAAGAATAAGTTCTTTTTAGTATCAAAGGATCGATAAAACAAAATATTGATTATCCCATGACAAACCTCTTATCTCGTGGAATGAAAATGTCAACAACCTTCCCATACCGATCAAAGAGTGGAAACAGGTCATCTGCACTGGTGCCTGACAAACATGAAACATATATACAATGCTAAGTCATACATTTTAATCTTATTAATTATAAGCATTACAAGAACGAAATGAAATGCAATAAAAATTAACATCCATTGTTACTCAATAAATTGGTTAACTGCAACTGGCCAGCACAAGCACTAGATTAATCCTTTCCCAGTTGTTTTCTACATGCTAATATGGTTTTGGCTTTGAAGGTAACAGCATGTATTTGTAAGCATATTAAAAATGGATAACGTTTTTTGATAAAGAGGTGGCCGTGTATTGGTTGGACAGGAGTAGGAACAGGCTCTTCCTGTAAGAGTAAGCGATTAAGTGAAAGTGTGGCAAACACAAATTTTTGCTTGAGATCAATGAGGACTTGGCCAAATGCTATCTGCACATAAAAGGTCATGTCCAGGACTAGGACTAATAATCAGAGTTAAATTCACAATGGCTTGATGTTGAAGACCTCTGAACAACCTATGGGAGAATCAATATGTTTGGAAAGGCAAAGGCAGTCCTCAAACAAGCAAGAAAATTGCTTTCAAGCGAGGCCAACACCTCATGGACAAAATTGCAGAAGCGATAGAGAAACAAGGAAATTGCAGACGAACATTTCTATTCCAGAATCCTCAGTCCATGAGAGGATTGCAGAGATCAAACAGTCTCATGATGATAGTGAACAGAGACTGAGGGAGTAAACCATATTCCCCTCACACCTCAAATGCTAACCTCCAACAAATGCTGGTGATTTTAGTGAAGACTATTTATTGGGTTCTCTAATGAAGAAAATATCATCCCGGCTAGGGGAAGAAGGGGGAAATACATACACTTATTTAAAAAAAAAAGTGTAGTTTGACAGAATGAAGAAATAAGACTTCAAAGCGAAGACCCTAATCAATATCCGAGAAAATGCTATTAGTTGTGTTCAACACTATAGTTAAAGCCACAAAAAGAGGGCTTAAAGAGATTGGAAATATTAGCAGGCAAATGAAATTACAAAGCTGAAAAAAGATGTAGATTGGGTAACCAGGTAGGTTTGAAACTCAATCCCCACCATATCTAGTACTCCGTAAGAAACGCCTAAGAAAGGCGCTCAAGGAATCAACGGTCTTTTTCCAAAGGAGGCTCAAGAGCTGCATAACTAGTGGAAAGCTCTCAATGGCATGAATGGAGGGCTACAGCAGCAGTGAAGATACTAGGAATGTGTAGCAAGGGGCTGAATTTTCCTGAAATTTAATTCTGGTCTATTATCTTGGTTTTACGGTTACAAGAAGCTCATTGTTTTCATAGTCCCCACAATTAATGGATGTAGTTTTGTGTTTTTAAAACCCTGGAGTCTGTCCTGTACTAATGGGGTTGTTTCAAGTTTTTAGAAATGTTAGTCTTTTTCATGTGACAGGAAATTAAAGGAACTATATGTTTGATTTTTCTATTCTGCTAAAGACTTAAAATGCCTTGTGGGCCTTAAAACCCTCATAGCTCCTTGGCACAATCTGCTATGATCTCCTACTGTTTGGAAGGCAAGCAGACATAATTTGGTTTTCTGATTAAAGCAATAGACTGTTTTTGTTTCGCATCCAAAAGTTTGGCTAGTTAACTATAAGTATATAATTGATAAGAACAAGCAAATCCATCATGCGACACAAAAAATACAAATCATATTAAGGAAAACTGCAATAAAGAAGATAAAGAGTATGCTTAAAGAAACCTGAATCATGTTTCTTTTTGTTTCATGAGGTTTTTGGGACAGTGACATGTGTTTCAAGAAGGCCCAATCAACATTTCAGAGGCATCTCCAAGATGGCCCTCAAAGTCCATGATGGATCTCAATACCGAGGCGAATGCTAATAATGGGAAAAAAGCGCAGGAGAGGAAATCGCATTAACAGCAATATCTCCTTCCATTACCCAAAAAGAAAACTTGCCTACAATAAGACACTGTGGCTCCAAGCAACCAGCTAAAAGAGGGATTAACTACATGTTCTACTTTCAACATTCAAGAAGAAGACTTGTCTCCGTTAAGACACTTTAGCTCCATTCACCCACCTTGATAAGGGATTCAAGGTACTTCATCTCATTTTCTTTACCCAATATATGACATTTCCAATCTATCACATAGGGCCATCTTACTATTTTCAGAAGATATTCCCTTCAAAAAACCCCTGTTATTTCTTATGAGTTGTCCAACAACCATAATGGTATTGCTATACAGTAATCAATGATTGCTGAGTCTATATACAAAGAACAACACCTCAGGTTGCTTCAAGTAGCAAGTTGGTTACTTTAAAAAAGTGATAGAAAACTCTCCTAATTTTTCGCAAGTTCTCAATCTTCTCACAGGAAATTTGACTTGGCAAGAAATTGTCGAGAATTTAGCAAACTCAGCCAAGGGGAGAGTAAACACAGAAAATGCAAAACATAAAACTTGCTTAGATATTTTGTATGTTGTATTTTGTTGGTTTTAATGATCAAAAATTGTAATTGAACTCTTTTTTATGAAAATCTAATAGAAAATCAGCTTTCTGGCTCTCCAATTTTTGTTTTAAATGTATTTTTTTCTTCATTTTTTTTAAGCCAAGTTTTTGCCGAATTTCTGTCAAGTTTTTCCAAGAAACTCTCCAAAATTGGAAAGCCGAGATTTTGCCAAGATGCAATTTTTCCAACTATGCCTTAAACTACAACAATTTTGAGTGCCACGTTGGTAACTTCAAACCACAAAATTAATTAATTTTTATTCTTGCTCACTGTATGGTTCAATGGTTAAAAAGAGCAAAATTGAACGGAATGAGAAAAGCATCATGCAACTCTTAACACAATAAACACTGAAGATATCAAGAAAAAAGGTCGCAATTAAAATATTATCATAACAGAACACTCCGATAGCACTAAACCACATCCAGAAATGGATATGAATATTTAAAAAAAAATCAGAGATGCATGAAAAAACAGAATCAAGCAATTTGAAGAATGTCTACTCTAATCATCCCAGAAGAATACATGTTTACATTGAGGCACTTCATCTTCCATCATCCAAGAAGAGATACTCATGGAATTTTATATTATATCTTTTACCCTATTAATAGAATTGCTTAACTCTCATATGGGACCCTCTCGTTGGCTTCATTCAGAAAAGGATTATTATCACTAGTCCACACCCACACTTGCATCCCACTTTGGTAATTTGTAATTTGCATGAAAAATACTTTTCCATCTGTCTCCTTCAGCAGCAGACTAAAGGCTATTAAATTGTCACTCCTTTTGCAATCTAGCAATTACTTTCAAAATTGAGGTTAATGGGTCAAATGCTATTGCTTTATTAAAAAAGAATGTCAGCTACAGTAGCATAGCTACCCTGTCCAATTCAGTAAAACCCTCTTCAATCTTGCTTTATTGATCAAAGCATGTGACCTTTTCAGAACATCACGTTATTCCAAAATATACCTTGAAACCTATTTATAGATATTCATAGCCAAAATGCATCTCTAGCCATGTTGACGCATCCACAGAAGACAAAACACAAAAGGACAAGTTATATGTATGTAATTTTCATTTATTATGGACTTGTTAACTCATAAAAGGCGAACCACTACATTTCCATATGGGTGACCTTCTAACTAGTGAAAGGTGAACCACCACATTTCCATGCAAGTGACCTTCCATATTCAATACAGTGACACACCAAAAATATTGTATAGAGAGAGATGCACCCGACTGTTAAAAAAAATGAGTAATGAATGAACTTCTATGGTCTCACCTCTCTTCTCAGAGATACGTTTGTATTGTACTCTGTTTTCCCAGCAATAAAATCATTCTGTTATTTTGGCTTATATTTCTTTCTTCTGATTTGTTATATTTCTGTGTTCTGTTATTTATGGATTGCACTGTTACCTGATCTTGATGAAAACTTGTCAATCCCACTCAAGAGTTGTCATGCACAACTAGCAATCATATAATAACCACTTAATCAAATAAGGATTTCCAATATTTTTCAGTTTTAAAAACATTGCCTGTAGTGTCAAGCTCTTTACAAAGAGTTTCTTGAAATTTCCCAAGTTACAAATTTGTTTTCCAGGAGATTCTTCAGGTTATTTTTATCATTTTCTCTAATTACAGAAGTTCACAATTCAATTTCGAAGCATTCCCACATTTTCTGATGTTGTTTTGTGCTCGCTATCCCCACTCTTTAAAATTGAGTCCTGCTCACTCTTCCCAATCCTCACTTCTACACATTCACTTGAGAAGTCTAACCAAAAGTACCTACATTTCCTCATACCTAACACGCTTCTTGCACTCAATAGATTTAGAATTAAATTAATGTTGTAATAGAAGAAAGCTACCATTTATTCCAAAGACGCAAGTCTGCTCTGGTCACCCACTGCTAAAACAGGGAGGATAAATGTTAATCCGAAGACATCTATTTTGCATTGATTCAATCTTTGATGAAAACCAAAGTATTTCTCTAGCAAGAGACGCGTCTATATTTGTAAGATGTTAATTGCTTGCAAATGGGACGAGAGAAAACGCCATGTGATCAAAACCAAGTCAAAATATACTCAGACACACAAATAAAACTTTTTAAAATACTGTAACTTGAATACTATCCATTCCCATTTTGTCTTAAGTGTTGTGGCAGAACAGAACCATGATGACGGGTTTACGTAACTTGCTCGACCTGTCCAAGTTTCAAATATCTCCACCTAAAAGAGGCAACCAATAAACCTCCTAGCACGATCTCAATACAATTAAGCCTGATCGTAACCTTAACCAAAAAAATATCGCAAAATCTAAATAAATTTTGAAAATGATAATAACAATGATGATGAAACTTTCAAACGACATGAAATAAATTTATGAGGTCTTTACACCTAATCATCCCCTAAACACTACTAGTATTGTAAATATTATATTTTATCTAAATGAACTCCTGCAGAGTGAAACGAAGTTGGATTAAAAAAGTTAAATAATAATAAATCCCAGAAATGGCATAAAGTAGAAACCGAAGTTAATCCCAAACCCCAGTAGAGACATCTACATGCGCACCCGCTCCTGCTACCCTAGTAGTTTTTAAAAAATAAAAGACCATGAAAAAATATATTTACATGAGTAATGGGGAAACTATAAATTACTAAACATTTCAGTAGAAAAAATGAAAAGGAGAAATAAACAGGGCGAAAAAAAAACCCATAAAACCCTAAATACCCTCATGTTTTAGCTACAACTAACTATAAGAACATATAAGGTAATGATGTAAAATTTAAGAAATAGAAAATTCGAAACATGAATTAAAAAGATAAATAGTAATATGATACTTAAAAGGAAACACCACCAGACAACGAAGTTCACATTTTCCCGCAGAAACAATTTACATTTTCGGCAAAAATGGGAAAGTTAAAAAGAGACCCAAAAAAAAAAAGAGTGAAGGAAGGAAGGAATCCATCAAGCAAAATCTCTGAAACAGAAAAACTTACGGAAAGTAATGTTGAGGACAAGCAAAGAGTAAGTATCCCTGATGTCTGGAGGTCCGTATCTCCCAAAGTGCGACATTTTTCCCGTTATCAGACGCTCTGTGATGAACTGACTTCTTGCTATGCGCCGCAATGGAAATTCAGAGCACGAAATTAGAGATTGAAGGAAGATAGGGTTCAGCTATTAATATTCAAATACGTTTGTGGTGAGCTTGAATGCAATGAGCCGAAGTTTCTGGCCGATAAAAAAATTTCAGTACCGCATCCGGCCGATTTACAAGCAATGTTTTTTTTCGTATGGGAAACTTCCAGAATAATAAAATTAAAAATGTTTTTTTTCGTATGGGAAACTTCCAGAATAATAAAATTAAAAATGTTTTTTTTCGTATGGGAAACTTCCAGAATAACTACTTATGAAAAGGCCACGTTCAAATCTCTCCCCTATGTTGTATATAAAAAGTTCCTCATATAAAAAAATTAAATATATTAATTATCATTAAATTTTCTTCGGACTTTATGGGGAAAGGTCTTGAAAGAGCCCATAGTCTTATATGCAAACACATTTTTCTCTTGCAATATTTTACCTTCCAACAAGCACATTTTTCTCTTGCAATATTTTACCTTCCAACAAGATATAGGGCTTATTTAAGTCAAGGAACGACATATCAATAAATAAACAACGGTGGTAGTACCCGGAACCCTTGATAGTATACTGTTCCATTCCATTATGCGTATAGCATATCATTAGCTTTTTAGAATCCAAGGGCTTTTACTTGTATACTAGTATGGATTTGCCCGAGGAAAAAATCTATTTCAATTTCCCTTTACGTTCCATCCTAGCTTAATTTTGTTAGGAGTATGGTAAATCCTAACGAGATGTAGGGAATTATGCAAAAATTTATTTCAATTTCCCTTTACGTTCCATTCTAGCTTAATTTTATTAGGAGTATGGCAAATCCTAACAAGATGTAGGGAATTACGCGTTCAACTTCTAGGTGATATGGGCCCTAGAAGTAAAACCCTTGCCAATACTTGGATTCTCGGGTTGAGAGAGGAAGTATTTTAAAGGTAATTATACCGGGAGTTGGCCACTCTCGACCTCTTGAGTATTTCGACTGCAACGAAATGGCACTCTTGAGGATTTTAGCATGCTCATACTAGAATTAGGTTGAAAAATTAAAAATTATTGTTATTTTAAGGGGAGGTAGATCGTTCGGTTTCCACTCAGTATTTGTTAACTTGAGGTCGGTGGTTCCAATCCCAAGCCCCTTCAAGGTCCTCTCACTTGAAGTAAAAAAATTTCTGAGGTAGGGCGAGGGCTATAGTGGTAGCTCTCTGATTTTGAACCGTGCCCGTAGGGATAATATGATAGAGATTATTACTGATCAAGTAAATACTAGGTGGAGGTGGGTGGAGGTGGGACGAGGGCTATAATGGTAGCTCTCCTGATTCAAACCTTGCCCATAGGGATAATATGATATTAGACTATTATCGATTAAGTAAATACTGGGTGGAGTATGTTAAGCAATTATATGAGAAGAATAACTCATTGAAAAAATATATATGAAAAGAACCAAGAAAAAATATATTTTCTAAACTTAATACAATTAAATAATAGTCCTCAGGGAGCAGCCCAAAGGTTTGGGCTTTGGCTCTTCTTTGAGAGATCTAAAGTTCAAACTGCGACAGTAAATACTAGGTGGAGTATGCTAAGCAATTATACGAGAGGAATAACTCATTGAAAAAATTATACGAGAAGAACCAAGAAAAAAATATCCCTTCTAAACTTAATACAATTAAATAATAGTTCTCGGGGGGAATAACTCATTGAAAAAATTATACGAGAAGAACAAAGAAAAAAATATCCCTTCTAAACTTAATACAATTAAATAATAGTTCTCGGGGGACAGTGCAACGGTTTGGGCTTTGGCTCTTCTTCGGGAGGTCCAAGGTTCAAAGTGCGATGTGGCTGAGTGTGTGAAGGGGTGGGGAAGGTCCAAGGTTCAAACTGTGGCATGGGCGAGTGTGTGAGGGGTGGGTGTGTGGTGGTTGTGTGTTAAATTCCCTATTGATAAGCATAGCTCTCAACTTTACGAAAGGTCATGGTTGGGAGGAGACTGCTCAACCCTATGCCTTGGTCGTAGGGGTTTCTTACACTAACCAAATCAAAAATAAATAAATAAATACAATTAAATAATATTTTTGTGAAAGATGTAGAGGGCATTATAAAATTAGCAATAGGTAAAGTTGAAGTTATAAATGGTTTGCAAGCTAAACATCTCGAGTGTATAGTTGATATCTAGGCATCACACATTCAAAATGCTTTTAATGATAGGCTTTCCAATGGAATGGATAACTAGCTTGGTTTTACCATTGCATAAAAATGGAGATGCCAATAATCCAAATTATTACATCATTGTGATTAATCCTCTTTTTGTAAAATTGTTTGGTAGTATAGTAGAAAGTAAAATTAATCGTTGAGCAAAAAAATAAAGAAAAAGGCCAATAGAGCGAGCAGGGTTTAGACCAAAGTATTCAACAATAGATCATTTAAGGTACTTAACATAGAGGATGTGGAATGAAAAAGAGAAGTTTATTGTTGTTTTATGGACTTTAAAAAGGCTTTTGACATAGTACTTATAGATAAATTATGGAAGAAAATGGAAGAACTTTATGTATCAACCAACTATAGAGTTGTCGTATACTAACTTTACGAGCAAGTAGTAGCAAAAATCAAAACTCTAAAAGAAATATTAAGGTTTTTTAGAGTGATGTCGAGGTGAAATAGGGTTGTCCATTGTCACCCACTTTATTTGACCTTTATGTTGACAAATTAGAGGAATGGGTGGAAAGGTGGGAGGAGAGGGGAATACAATTAGCTAGTTATGTAGTGGAACTCCTCTACGTTGATGACCTCGTCTTGATTGGAAAGACACTTGAAAGACATCTAAAAGCTTTAGAGAATTTTTATAAAGAGGTTGGGATGCAAGTAAACACTAGCAACACTAAAAGTATGGTCTTCTCTACTTGAAGAAAGCAAAAGCAACCACGTATTTGTTTGAAGGAAATCCTTTAGAGGTAGTAAAATAATACAAATACCTTGGATTAGATTTTCAAAGCAAACTCAATTAAGGAATAAAATGAAAACAAGTGAGATGGAGGGCACTCTACTCATTGCTAAATAGGGGCATAAAAATAGAGTTAGGGGATTGGAAAACCATTAGGGTTCTTTTTGGGTTATTAGTTATTTTAGTTGTGCTTATGGGTGTGAGGTGTGGGTTAGAAATAAGTAAAATTTTAAATTAAGATAAATAGAAAGAATTCAAAAGCAATTGATTACAAATAATTTTAGAATTAAAGTATCATTTCCATATGAGATTTTACTTGCTAAAATAGGGACTTTCCCAATAAAAGCAAAGCTATGGTAAGACTATTGGGGTACCTAAATAAAAATAGAAATAATGGAAGATAGTAGGCTCTTAGAATAGGTAAATCAAAGAAATACTAAATAGAAGAAAATATACATGGACAAAACAAAACAACAAATGGATGGAAAAATGGAGTCCTAAATTTCACAAGGTCTCAAACTCCAACAAAGGAATTAAATAGTATATGAGGGAAAAATTCAACTTTGTAATATACACTAAAATTTGAGGAAGGAAAAAAACAATTATACATCAATAAGTTCAACCCAAACTACAAACACGATCAAAATAAATACATAGATGCAAAGAGCAAACAAAAGAGAAAAATACTTATAACCCAACTATTATCTAGTTCACACCATTTCAGATAGGATATGGACAAAACCTCAAGAGGCATGGTCAGAATGAATAAGACACTTTAAAAGTGAACTCATCATGGAACTTTATGAAGAATTAAGAAAAGGAAAAACAAGGGAACTATTTTTTTTTACTTTGTCAATCAATTTTTTTTATGTTGTTAAGAGTTTGGAACTTTGAATAGGAAGTCCAAGGTTTGAACCCAAAAGGGAGTGAGGTTGTACATTATACTCCATCTTATATTAAAGTTTTTTGTTACATAGAATGTCTTCGTCTTCTAGATGTAATTGAGATCATTTTATAACATATGAAAATTTTCAAAATATATAAAATGTTTAATTTAATTACTTTTTATTAAATTGTGTTAATTTTTTAGAAGACCTAGTTTCAAATATTGTCAAGCAATACATGTATAATTGTCAAGCTATTGTAATACAATTGTGCGATCATGATGAAATACAGGTGGCACTAATGCACCTTGACAGGGCCATAACTTTTGCTCCGAGTATCCGTTTTAGCCCCGTTTTTTTCCAAACGTGCATAATTGCATGGAGAACTTAAGAAAAGTGGCCCAAATGTTTGCGGAGCCAAAAATACCTCTAGGAGGCCCAAAATTAGCTTTTAATGTAATTTTATATTTTTGCAACTGAAAAGTGATCATAATTATTAGTGTAGAACTAGAGGGGGGTTGCTATCTTGGGGCAGCAGGTGTTATTGAATAACGAGTGCATGATTCCATTTTGGATGCCATCCGAGCCCTATTTTTAGGGTTACTAAAAATAGCAAGTGTGTTTCTAAAAATATAAAGTGACTAAAAATAGTAAGGGGGTAACGTAGGCTAGGGTTTTTCTTTTTGGGGAGTGTAAGGAGTTGGAGATTCTATTGTAAGGGGGGTGTGAATTCAGATAATGAAAAGAATTATTTGCAGGTTTTCTTTTACTGGCATATTTTGTATGATGTCCTGTCTTGTAGTTTTACCCTTGGAGTCCATTGTCGGTCTCCTGCAGTGAATTTACATCAGGCACCCATCTCAATCCTATATAGTCTATTTAAAAATATAATTATATTTTTAATTAAAAGGTTTTTTTTTTAATTCGAGTAGTGTGATAAACCCCTACGACCAACGCGTAAGGATCAAGCAGTCCCCTCCCAACCATGACCCCTCATTAGGTCGAGAGCTACGCTTATCAATAGGGGATTAAGACACAGCCACACACACATCGCGCTTTGAACCTTGGACCTCCTGAAGAAGAAGAACCAAATCCCAAATCGTTGTGTTGTCCCCCGAGACATTAGAAGGTTTTTTTCAATCTCATATAACTTATTAAAAACAATTAATTACATTTTTTTGACCTAAATTAATTGGGGCACTAGTTTAAAATTTATGATTTTATTTCTATAAATATAAAATTAGTTTTACATTTTTTAAGTTTGACAGTATTAAATGTTAATCATGATAAACAAACTTTTTGAATGATAACAAAATAGATCCCAAAAAATAGAGTTTTTTATTTTATGTACTATTTATTTAACATAACTTAGGACTTAAATGTGAAAATCTTCACAAAGTCATGATAAGTAAAATCCTCAATGACTTTATATTATGATTTTTCTATCATTATTTAAGAATAAAATAAATTATTAGGACCTCTGGCTTAGTGGACAACTTCTTAGGTAAGGCTAAACGTTATATTTTAAATTTATATAGCTGAATTGGACATTATATTTTTTATTTACCCATAAAGGGATAGGGTAGTTGGTAGCGGTCAAGTGCTTGTCAGTGGACTGCCCTAGTTTGATTCTTTCGAGGGTCGGGGGTCTTGTTGACTTTATCTTTACCCAGTGGACTAGGGATTATAAAGGTTCCCTATGCAATATATATATATAACATAATATTAGATTAAAACAAGTAAATAAATGCATAACTTTATTTATATATAGTGCAAATATAAATGAAGAGCAAAGTATAAGGCTTTATTAATATTTAATAGTTGTGAGTTAAATATAAGTAAAGGTCAAAAGCTAGAGCAAGTAGCCCAGATCCGATTCCTCTGAGTGGTGCACCATATTGATGACGATGGTGCAACCCCTGTGCGTCCGGCGGTCCCCATATCACGCCGAGTTACCATGTACCGAGACGGTGGAAGTCCTAGGAGCCTTCGTAGATAGTTTGAACCCTACCAGTTGTGCTGGTAGTTACTAAAAAATGTGATTGTAACCATTGCTTCTATATATCAAAAAAAAAAAAAAAAAAGCTAGAGCAAGTTGGAGTGAGCCTCACATTTTTCTTATATTAGAAAGCAAACAAGTGTTGTGGGTGTGAGAAAGAAGCAAAGTGTGAGCAAGGACTAAGCATCACTTCTTATTCTAAATCTCAAGAGACTCAAAAAATAAAGGATTTATTTGAAGAAAATGTAGGTAACATGGCAAGTCATTTTTTAAAGTCCTTACTAGAAATAGAGATGTCCTAGTTGTAAGTATGGATGCCTTAGTTAGCAATAAGAAGAAGAAAGAATCTATGACAAACCCTATCCAAGGGGTAGATACTACGTGTCATATATGATTATCAAGGATGAGATGATTGAGCATGATATAATAGTTCTTAAAAGTATAGGATTAATATGTGAAGTCCATAGATATTGACCAATTTTTTTGGAGATTCAAAATTGAATCAAGTGGAAGCAGGGATTGAATTCAAATTACTTTGTGAATTTTCTTCCAAAAGAATTTTCCTCATTATCTTCTCTAGTTCAAAAAATGAGGATAATATAATGGATGGTGGCCCTTAGTTTAGAGTTAAATATGCATTATATTTAAGACTATAGAGTGCAAATTTTTTTGTAGAGACAAAAATTATTAAAAGGCTTTCAATTTGTATTAGTCTTTTTGGACTTCCTTGACAACTTATAAATAAGGAGGTTTTAAATAATACCAGCAATACTCTAGGAAAATTCATCCAGAAGGAGAAAAACCATGTTGTATACACTCAAATATGTGTTACCATGGATATTTCAAAACCTTTACCTTAGTCCATTGAGAATTAAGAGAATGGGGTGAACAAGTGGATTATAAAAACATTTTATTTTGAAGTCACAAATGTTGTGATACCAAACACATGGCAAAAGATTGCAAAGTGAAAATGATGGAGAAAGAAAGATGGAAAATTTTGGGCATGAGATAAACTTCAATACGAAGCAAGAAGAACATATCATATTAGAAGTTGGGTAAAATCAAGGATTTCCCACTTTTAAGAAAGTGGCAAAAAAAATTCTCAATGTCATCAAATTCGGAAAAGGTCATTATATTTACTTGAATCAACCATTAAAATAAAAAATCGATACAAGGTATGAGGAAGTACAATGTGCAAGTTTAATTTCAGAAGGATTTAAAGTTGTGAAGGAATATGAGAGGTAAATTTTAAAGCAAATGAGGTCAAGGAGGCCAAGGTTAGTCTAGGTAAATCTTCATTTTCCTCAAAGAACATAAAATCTTCTCCTTGTAATAAAAATAAAAGTAGTACAAAGTTTATGTGGATACACAATAGGGTTTGAAGAGCAACCTAATAAAAAGGCACATGGAATATATCCATGGCAATTTAGGTTTTCTAGGGTAGCATAAAAAATTAATTAATATGGAGGATCATCCTTATACTTTAGGGTTTGGGGGACATAACCAAGAAAAAAATGTTTATGAGGTTATTCCTTGCATTTAAGATTCTTTAGGGCAACATAAATCTTTAGAAAATAAGTCTCATCATGAATAATATTGAAAATAAAAGAGTTTGATGAAGATGAAAAATAAAATAGAATAATTGTCAAACTATTGTAATACCACTCTACGGTGTTATGAACCTTGCACTAAAATAATAGCACATCCACACAATATTGTAATAAAAACATAAAATGAGCTTGAAATTAACAATATTACAAGATGAAATGGAAATGCAACAAATTATATTGTAGAAAGCAATAACACATTACAAAATCGCGGGCCTCTTTGATAGGTCATCCTCCTTAGAAGTAGAGCTTCGATACGACACAATATAAGATGTCTTCATCTATGCCCCCTTGCCTTTTTAATGGATCTTCATAACCCTAACTATAATGCTCGAGGGTTGCCTTCACATGCAAGTGACCACCCAAGCTAGAATCTTCTACCAAAAAAGCAGTTACATTTTTTATAACGGCTACATTAAATGGCCCCACTTGTCTAGGCACCTCAAGTGACACATACAAAATACAAAATATTACATAATATCATTAAGATGGGGTCCCTACATTAGAAAAGTGATCGTTACATAGTAATTTTAGGATGGTTTCCTAACATGTCCTTCCTCTTCAAAAAAAAATTTATCCTCAAAGCTGAAGATGAGAAATTGTTGTTGTAGTTGTTAGAGAGGCTCCCACGTGGCATCTTTTGGTTGTAAACCCTGCCACTAGACCAAGAATTTAGTGATGGTGTGGTTACCTAGAGTGCGGGTTATTTGGTCCAAAGTGTTGTCAAGCTCTCAGATGATCGTGCCTTCATCATCTAATTCATAAAGTGTGGATTGGACTTGAATGCGGTTATTGAGTACCTTCTTGAGACAAGAGACAAAGAAGACTAGATGGATCTTGGAAGAAGGTGGTAATACAAGATTATAATCCACTTGTCCTATATGTTGCAATACCTAGTAGGGTTCACAAAAATATGTTGCCAATTTTTTATGAGCATGAAGTTGCACTAAATATTGTTGGTAGGGTTAGAGTCGAAGAAAGACTTCCTACCTTGAAGTTGCACTCGTAACAATATTGGTCAACCTATTGTCGCATTCGATTTTGAGCCATAATCAAGTTCTCCTTCAACTTATGCAAAAGTTGGGTATGCTTTTGAAGAGTTGCATCTACCACATGAACCTTGGAGTTTCCAAGAATATTCGAGGAGGGTGATGGGGGTGGGTACCTATAAACTACCTCAAAAGGAGTCATCCTATAATTTGTATAGAATAAAGTGTTACATCACCATTCAACTAATAGTAGCCACTTAGTCCAATATTTTGGGTTCTTAGAGGTAAAACAACAAAGGTAGGTCTCCAAGCATTGATTGACTATCTTGATTTTCCCATTAGTTTGTGATGGTAGGCCAAGCTCATTCGCAATTGCATTCCTTGCAATTTAAATAGTTCCTACCAAAATTGACTGGTGAAGGTGGGATCACAGTCAGACATAGTAAATTTTATTATTTTCCATCTCCTCTATCGAATCCTCGCTTGAGGGGGTAGTCACATAAATACAAAATTCATAACCAAATCAGTAATAAAACACTAAAAGTGTAAATTACATTCATTCAATAATAATTCCAAATATAAGCATGCCCTTCTTGCTTGGGGTAGACAACAAGCAAAAATTTCAACTAAACACACAACAGGCAACCTATGCCTATTTGGTATACCTCCATGGTTTTTACCAAAAATACTTGGTATTCTCCAAGGCCTAGGGTTGTAAGTCCCCTGAGCCTACCTAAAAGCTGAAGAGAAACCAAGACCAATTTATTTAATGAGTTGGAAGCAATGATTTGAAAGTGTATGCTCTTTTCATGATTGGGGCATCTTACGTTGATTAGATCAATGGACATCATCAGCCTTAATCAGTTTGAAAATTTTAGTCATATTTTTGCTTTGCATTGTGCTTTCACACAATGCATCCCAAAAAGGGGCATCTGTAGACACCTAAAACACATCATATTGAGGAGACTATCTAAATGGACTCCTTTAAGACCGTGTGACCCACCTTGGGCAACCTCTGGACTAAAATAGTAGTTTTCACCACTTAAATAGGGACATTTTCCTTTGCCTCCAGGGCCATCTCACCCTGAGACTACCCCCATATCAAAGCCATCTCACCCCGAGATGACTGCATAAAAGGGCAAACTTTAAAAATAGAGCAGGATAGCTGGCAACCAAAACTAACAGTTAATCCTATGTGTGATCCTGCATCGCGATTTAACACCTTGGATGAGCCAAAATAGCAAAAACGCATGCAATCATCAATTGCATGATATTTTGAAGATAAGCATTCACTTTCTTAATGTGAACTACCTCTTCACTTTTTCATGTAGGGTGCTTTGCTATGTTTAGACTTCCATCCAAGAAATCTATAAAAGAGCATTCACCCCTTCAATTTGAACCCTTGGTTTTTCTTAGTTTTTCTTGTGTAAAGTCCTCAATCTCTGAATTTGTGCAACTAAGTGCTACCAAATTCAATACATGCAATTCAAGCAATGAAGTGTTGTCATTCTCAATCCCCAAAATCTCTCCCATAACTGAAAACCATGTCATTGGATTGCTACAAGGATTGAAGGTCACGCTTTCACCTTCCATGAGAATCAAAAATCTTGCTACAGTGACTGATCTAACCCACTAATTCGCTCTCTTAATGCACCAATCCATCGACAAAACCATAGATTAAACCCAAGCATCGCCCCCACCTTGGAATCAAAAATACAATCATAGAAAAACAATCGTCTTGACCCGAGATAACCCGTAGGCAACGCCATCCTACCGTGAGACGACCTCTGGTAGAGATCAATTGATTTGCTTTCTTATTTTAGTAGGGTTTAACATAACACATTTCCTATTTTTTTACAGTAGTTTACATTTCTATTGGGCTCTTTATATGCTACTGATATCTTTTCAATTTCTTTGTGTGTATATTATAGGTTCACGAAGACTACAAAGGAACTTCTCCAAGCAGTGGTCATGAAAAACCCATCTTTTACACCATGTTAGCAAGGAAGATCTTATGGAGTGCACCTAGATTTCTATGTTGTAATTTATTGTATTGAATTGGTAACAAATCCCCTCAAAGGGTATCTCATTGTAACCTCTTTGGAAATAACATATATCATTAATAAAAGGGTACCATCTTTATATATTGTTTTTATCATTGTTGTTGCAATTGCTATCTTTCACTTATTTTCATTGCTTGGGTTGCATGATTTTCCTGCTTTACACAGGATATCGATGCAACATTGTTCAACAAGCATAACAAAGACAAAGTCACGTACCTAATAGTCTTTGTGTATGACATGCTTCTAACAGGTAACAGTGAACACACCATCAATAGAGTGAAAAAGATTGATATATATGATCTACGATTGATGAAATTCTATTTAGGCAAAGAAGTAACTCAAGAAAATGGTAAAATATTCTTGACCCAAGAGAAATACATCAACAAACTTCAAGAGAAGTTTCAAATCAAAGATGCACGCCCTATGACAACACCAATGGAATCAAATCTCAAACTCACTGTGGACGATGACACATTAGAGGCAGATGCAACACTCTAAAAAAGGTTGGTTGGTAGTCGCATCTATGCTACTAACACAAGATCTGACATAGCTTATGCAATGGGTATTCTAGCAAGGTACATGACCAAATCAAAGGAGGGTCATTGGCAAGCGACAACAAGAGTATTGAGGTACCTAAAGACAACCCGCAATTATGGCCTGTTGTATGAAAAGAATGTAAATTTCAAACTCATCGCATACACAAACTCAAGCTTTGTAGGAGATAAAGACATTAGGAGATCTACATCTGGGTACTTGATGTTTCTTGACTTAGAACCAATTTCATGGATATCAAACTAACAAAAGACTAGAGCAGATTCTTTAGCAAAAGCTGAATATATTGCTACAGCTGAGATAAGCAAAGAAGTAGTATGGTTGAGAAAGTTATTACTCTCTTGATATCACTCAAAAAGGTCCTACAAGACTGCATGTGGACAATCAATCAACAACCCACATGGCAAAGAATCTTGTGTTTCATGACAAAACCAAACACATCAGTACAAATATCCATAGGATCCAACAACTTATTCAAGATGACATAGTACAAATGTACTACTATCCAACAACAGATCATATTGTCGACATCTTCACCAAGCCACTCCAAAGGGTGAAGTTTGAACAGTTCAAATAATAGATAGGCTTGAGAGCCTCCATCTCCCCCTGATAATGGAAATACAACAGGACCAACAAGGCTAATGCTTATTCATAAAATTACCTTCATGTGGGCAAAAAGTATTGGTTGATCTCTGATCTATACCATTCGTGAAAACCCCTCGTGGGCGTGAAAGGATAAGGGTTGTACTAGTTTTGAAAAATCAAAACTTGTGAAAACCCGAAAGGGCATGGAGGATGACAAAACGGTATATGGAGATCCAATGAATTAGAGTCGTATTTCATGGACAATTGGTTAATCTGCTACACAAAGAGCCACTCGAGCCACTCAAATACTAAAATAATATGACCTTCTACCATTAAGGGTAGGATTGAAGGCATGTTAATTCTATAAGATCATATTTATTAGTTAGATTCCTAATTAATTGTTATGAGGCTTTAAAAAGACCTCATTAGAATAGGTTATTCTAATGTGTAATATCATTTAATGTTAATTTGAATTTCATGTAATATGGATTTGGGAACCCTAACCCTAATCTCATTTTTCTCAATATATAATTCCATAACACAAAGGGAGAGATGTGATTTTTCATTCTCTCTATTGTCGAAAATATTTTCCTTTTTTTTTCTTGTTTCATGTGGTTGAGCTTGGGCACATAGCATTGATCCTTGCTACAATTAGGTATTATTAATTTTGTATTATTGAATTGCTACAATTATTCCTATAATTATCTCTATTGTTTTGCTTAAGACAAGCAGTATCATTAGTTCATTGGCTCTCATTAGTTGAATGGTGGTATAATACTTCGTAGTTCATACCATACAACACTAAAGGAGATAATTGTGACTTGTCAAGGGTGGGGGACCCGAGTACAACCCCTTGTTCTTGTTGGTCACGAATCTGCCACAGGAAAGGATTTTTACATGTGCACCCTAGACCCGACCAACATTGAAAGGCTGGAAGCAAGAAATGGCTCCCAGACCAATCTCCAGAGTGGGCTGGTTCCCTTACTATTCTAAATTTTGGTTGAAGATTAGGGTTGCTGGAAAGAAATTAAAAAATTGCTGAAAGAAATGGGAAATATGGCCGTAGCCGAAGTTATAAGATCGGGAGAACAACAGCAGAAAACTCAAAGCACAACAACAACAAGTAACAGAAAGTATTAACTTAATTCTCACACAACGTATGCAGAAAATCCTTCCAAACCTACATCCCAGGAATCATACCCTTACAACAGTATTTAAATCCAATATGCAGAATTCAAATGCAACAGCCATTAAGGAATATGAATGCTATTAGAAATGCAAAAAGAACAGAAAGGAAAATCACCCATACAGCCGCTTGGAAAAATTAGAGGCCAACTCTTTTATTCCCGCAAATGAACTTTCAGTTTCTAGCAGAAAAACTCCCAACCCTTACAAATGAGGTTTACATTGGTTTTTATAGAGGGCCGTCCTCTTTGCAGCATTTAATATTGGTAACCGACCTTCTTGAGATCTACAAATATGCCACGAAAACTAGGAGCATGATCCCCTTAATCGCAGCCTTGAAGAACCACAAAATTGAATGCAATTTGACGTCAGCGGTCACCTTCATTAAATTTGTTTTTGAACATGTGCATGAAACCGTGGGAACAATCCACGAAAAGCAGCTTCGAACAAATAAAATCTTTAATTTTGGTAGCCTGGGCGCTCTTCGACCTTGACCGCATTGGAAATCCGCAAAACATTAAATTCGGGCTAGCATTTAATCTTTGGAAATTGAAAAACCTTATCGGGCCGTTCACACTGCGTTTTGGCGGGAAACTGGCGTAGGTCGCGGAAACGCGACGGGTCACGAAATCGCGACATCTTCTTATGCCGTACACCTTGGCTGCTGGAATCCGCGAAAATGAGATGCTGAGCGATTTCGCTACGCATTTTGTCTTTTGGTTCTTTCCTCCGCTCTACCCCGCGAAAATGGAACATGTAGCGATATCGCTACGTCTTTCCGGCACTCGGTACGGTCTTGCTCATAGGCCGCGAAAATGCGACACTTTTTGCCTTTGAATGTCTTCGACCTTCCCTTGTCGCGATTTCGCTACACATTTGAGCACTTGGTCATTTTTCAACAATGCGGCATGAAATCGCTACCATCTCCTTGTCTTTTGTACGGTTTCCATTCCCTGTCGCGATTTCGCGACGTCTTCATCTTTCCTGGCCTTATCGTCGAAAGTGTAGCGATTTCGCTACAACTTTCATGTCTTTTGCTTTTCGGACCACCACGACCGCGATTTTGGAACAGGTAGCGATATCGCTACATCTTTCCCTTTCCGTACCATTTGCCACCTTTCGTCGCGAAAATGCGACATCTTTTGCCTTACCGGAACCTTTTCTAAAAAGTGCAGCGAATCGCTACGCTTTTTACATCTTAGACTCTTTTCAACAAACTACCCGCGATTTTAGGACGTGCAGCGATATCGCGACGCGTTTTGTTTTGTTTGGCTTTGTGTCATAACGGTAGCGATATCGCTACACGTTTGTAACTTAACTCCTTTGAAGCCACCGACGTCGCGAAAATAGAACACGTCGCGATATCGCGACGGTTCTGCCAACCTGCATCCGTTGACCGCGATTTCGCGACACGTCGCGAAATCGCGACAGTTTTTGAACTTAGCCATTTTTTTGCTCCTTTTTCATCAAAACCGCATCAAAGCCAGTATAGAAGTTAGATATGCAACAACTTAAACATTAATACTTCAATCAATGAGAATCAATGTGGCAAAAATGCCAACATTCTTGGCGGCTCGCGGGGTATACAGTTCGCTGTATGCAAGAATCCAAGCCTGAATCCATTGGGCACAGAGTCATATTAGAACAAGAAGTCGGTCGTTGTGATACCTCGCAGTGGACTGCTGTAATAACTCTCGCTGAAAAGTCGAAACTGAAAGAACCTGCATATAACTGATTATAGAATGAAACAAATGGAATGAGATAATGGAGTGAGATCCTGCGATTGCGCAAGCGGTGAATGCAAATGGAATGATGATAATAATGGGAGAAAAGTAAATGAACATATGGAATGGAAGTGAAAGTATGAAGGCTGTGGAATGAAAATGAACTAGACTGTAAGCAAATGCGTAAAAAGACAGAACTTAGAGGAAAGGGATAAGAAGGAACGGGAATAATAGGAATAGGGAAAAGAAACAACAGTCGTGGCTCTCTTTTTTATTGCAGAAGAAAAAAGGAGGAAGAAGATGAAGAAAGGAAAGAGAAAAAGGGAAGGGAAAAGAAGAATTTTCTGGAAAGCCACCAACTGCTGGGAAAGGAGAAAAGCACAAAAAAAACAAAAGGCACCTACGGCTCTCAGGCAACAAGAACCAAGGCGACAAAATAAAAGTAAAACATGTATATACTTTTTTTTTTTTTTTTTATACTATATACAAACTCATACTGGACTGTCAGTTCATGAGGTGTAGGCTTTCAGATGAAAGCCATTTACTGAAATAGGTAGTGGACTGCCATCCAAGTCTTCTAGATAGAACGAATTCGCTGCACCTGTGCTGGTAATGCGGAAGGGACCCTCCCATAAAGCATCAAACTTTTTGTGATTCCCAGGCTTAGCTTTATTTTCGTTCCATTTCAACACCAAATCTCCCGTTTTAAATGGACGATCTGCAGAATGTTTATGAAACCACTTCGAAATACCCTGTGTGTGTTTAACAAATTCTTCATATGCCTCAGAACGCTGCTCCTCCAAGTGCAACAACTGAGCTATCCGCGTATCCAAGGAACTTATGTCTGTTTCATTATCCTGAAAAGCCTGCAACTGCTGCAATACTGGTAACTCGAGATGAACAGGCAACCTTGCTTCTTTCCCATAAACTAAGGCATAGGGTGAGGTCTTGATAGACTTCTTAACTGAAATCCTATCTCGCCCATAAAGCTTGATTCAGTAAAAGGTGCCATGATCTCTTGTTCTCCCCCAAAGACCTCTTTAAAATCCGGAGCAAATTTTTATTTGTTGACTCCGCCAAGCCATTTCCCTGTGGATAATAATTGGAAGATGTTTTTAGGAAAATGCCATACTTGTTTGCAAACTCAGCTAGTTCAGCTCCAATAAATGGGGTCCCATTATCGGTAATAATGGCATCAGGAATGCCAAATCGTGTAATCAGGCCTTCAATAAATGATATCACCATAGTCTGGTTCGCAACCTTTGTTGGAATAGCTTCAGACCACCTCGTGAAATAGTCTGTAGCTGTTAAAATATATCTATGTCCAACTGAGGAATTGGGATCAATAATCCCAATAAAATCCAACCCCCACTGCTGAAAGGGTGCTTCAACCTGAATCGGATGCAAAGGCAATGCTGCATTCCTAACTCTTCCTGTGTATCTCTGACATTTGTCGCATGTTTGGGCAATTCTGAAAGCGTCTAAGAATAGGGTCGGCCAATAGTAACTAGCTCGAGTTATCTTTAAAGCCATCGGTCTTCCTGCAAAGTGTCCTCCTGATAAACCAGAATGAAACTCCTCCAGGAGCCTAGCCTTTTCTGATTCTTTGACACATCTTAGAAGAACACCATCAATATTCTTAAAAAACAATCCTTCTGGTAACAAAACATACCGAAGAGCTTGCAGACGAAATCTTCTCCGCTGTGAGGCATTCAACCGTGAAGGACATCTACCAGCTTGTGAAATAATCAATGAGATCTTCTCGTCCAATATTTTTCCTGAATTAAGAAATTCATCAAATTGTCATCACCAGCAAGATTTTCTGCTTGATATTCACCTATACCGGATGCTGCCATCTTTGCCAAATGCTGGCATAAAGCCTTACCACGCACTAGCTTAGTCGGATGAATTTCAACATCAAATTCTTGGATCTTGGTGACCCAACCAGCACGTTTATCACCCATCTCTCCTTGAAGAATGAAATTTCTTACATCGGGATGAATAACATAGACAATTGTTCTGCTCTGAGATATAAAATGCTTGAATTTCTTAAGGGATTTCATAACAACATACACTTGTTTTTCAATGAAATTATACTTTGCCTCATGAGGTAGAATGACCTGACTAAGGAAAGCAATGGGCCTTTCATTCCCATCATCTCCTTTTTGTGTAAGAACCGCAACATAACTTTCATCTTCTCCAACTGCATACAAAATGAAATCCTTTGAGTAATCAGGATTAATCAGAACAGGTGCCTGCGCTATTCTTTCCTTGATTTCTTGGAATGCTTCTTTCCTTCGAGCGGTCCATTGAAACTCTGCATCCTTTTTCAACAATTCAGTCATAGGTTTAACAACCTGGGCGAAATCAGCAATGAACTTCCCGATGAAATTGACTTGTCCAAAGAAAGACTACAGTTCCTTCTTGTTTGCAGGGAGTGACAACTTCTTTAATGCTTCAACCCGGCTGGATCTATTGCTAACCCATCCTCTAAAATCACATGCCCCATAAGCTTACCTTCTTTTACTGCAAACACTGACTTCTTTGGATTAATGGAAATCCCAAATTCCCTGCACTTTTCAAAAATCTGCCTCAGGTGAGAACAGATGATCTTCCCGTCTATGCGAAAATACGATCATGTCATCAAGATATATCACAATAATCTTATTCAACAATTCCTTGAATGCAATGTCCATGGCTCTTTGGAAGGTAGCCCCAGCATTTGATAGTCCAAAAGGCATTCGCTGATAAGCAAAAGTGCCCCACTTTGTTGTGAATGCTGTCTTATACTGATCCTCATCTTTAACCCAAATCTGGTTATATCCAGAGAATCCATCCAACAATGAAAAACGCTGAGCTCCAGCCACAACATGCAGTATTTGATCTATACGCGGCAAAGGATAATGATCCTTCAACGATGCACGGTTCAAATTTTGGAAATCTACACACAATCGTATGTCTCCATTCTTCTTTCGAACCGGGACCAGATTGGCAACCCAAGTTGAGTGCTTAACTGGATATATGATTTTAGCTTGCAGCATTTTCACAAGCTCGACCCTCATTAGAGTCTCAATATTTGGATTTACTGGTCGTTGTTTTTGCCGAAAAGGTCTGACTCCTTCCTCCAATTCAATCGTATGCTGCACAATCTGTTTATTGTATCCTTTCAAATCTTCATAACTCCAAGCCACAATATCAGAAAATTCCTCACACAGTTGTCTGATCTTTTGCAGTTCTTCTGGCGTAGAATCAGTTCCAACCTTAATAGCTTTATTAGGCTCTAATTTTAACTCCATGTACTCCTTTTTATCAATCTCGATCCGATGTTTTTTGGACCGATCATGCTGATCAAATAAACTCTCCAGAGTTATAAGACCCTTCGGAATATGATTATTCCGTAACTGAATGAGACCTTCAGCTTCTTCATGCTCCAAAGTTCTCCCTTCAACAGTAGCAGCTTCATGGATCAAAAAGTTGACAATCTGCTCATCATCTTCAAAGACTTGCCAGAAAATTTCTTTGTCTGGCACACTTGGCCTATACACCATCCTTACTGTCTTTGGTTTTTTCATTACTTGTTCAATAGGGGAAAAATTGGCTCCAAGAGATGCTAAAAGATCTGCATGTTTATTCATCTCTCGGGAAACAGCTTGAATATTTAGAGCTGTGAACCACTCAAACAGGTCCCACACTTGATTGCGATATGCTTTAAGGTAATGCTGCTTAGAAATGCACCTACTTGTAATCTGGTTTACAATAAGCTCAGAATCACCAAAAATCTTGAGCTGTTCAATTCCTAACTTCCTTGCCTTTTTTAAACCCAAGCATAATGCTTCATATTCAACAGCATTGTTAGTACAATTCCATGTAAGACGGTATGAATACGTTCTTTGTACACCAGAAGGAGAAATCAAAACAATACCTGCTCCGGCACCATTCTTGCATCTAGCCCCATCGAAATATAGCTGCCATAGTTGATCTGTAACAACATTCTGATCAGCTTGGTTAGAAAATTCTTGCTTTGTGTCACTCTCAGGTTTTTGGATGGCATAGCAGCCGATTTCAGTCTCCAGCATGGCGTTAAAATCAAGCATAGAAAATTGAGCATCCAACTGAAGATTATCTAAAACCTCACTCATCAAAACAGAATCCTCGGACTCTTCAGTAAGCATGTGAACAGATTGCATGTCTTTTTCTGCTTCTTCCAACTTCTCGATATGAAAAGGGGAAGGTTTTTCATTCTGAATCTTGAGACGCCTACCCTTGAAAGGAATTTCTAAGTGGGAATAATCCAATGCCAGATAACCCCCCAACTTTGCGGTAAACTCCCTGGATAAACACATACTAAAGTAGGGTTCTAGATCTACCACAACAATTTCTTGGATAACAATAATCTGGGGCATAGTATGCAGAACAATTGGGACATCCTTAATTACACCCACCATTTTTACAGGAGTACCATCTAATTGCAGAACTCCAGGACTACTCCGTGTATATTCCATTCCCATTGCTTCACAAACTCCCTTGGGCATAACAGATTGTAGCGGCTCCGGAGTCGATCATGCGGTTATGCACAATCCAACCCTCTATTTGCAATGATAAATAAAATGGGGGTGGTCTATTTTTCCCGAAGAGAGAGGTGGTTAAGGTTTGAGCATAAACTATCTGGGTAGAACCTTTTTCATTATCCTTTACAGATTTTAATGATTCCTGCAATAAATCTACCTGGCCAGGTAACTGCAAAGCATCGTAGAGACTTACCTTAGCAGGGGTCTTTTTTAGTTCTTCAACTATGTTGTATGCAACCGCAGATAGAGTCCTTCTTTTCAACAGGTTGTTCATATCTCGCTACGATACTCGCTGAGTGGCTTCCACTCTTAGCCTCTTTGTCAATGAGGGATACTTCAACTTTTCTCGAGCTTGCTCTTCTGCTTCTGATCTTGCTGGTGCAGCTGCAGCCTTTTCTTGAACTCTGTGGGAAGCAGGATCCTTTGGCAAAATAGGCACATCAGACTTTGGAACTGGCACAGGAGCTTTCACTGGCTTCTTCACATCAGCCGGCACTCTTAATGGCTCTAAGTCAGCAGGATCAACTGTCACAGGCTTCTTTCCAGTCCTTGTTAGAACTGAAACTTGTTCTTCCACTGGAGTCATTAAACTATGGCCTGCTTCAGAGATCATATTAACTTGTCCACCCGAAGAACTAGCAGCCAAAGTCTGCACATAATTCAGATGGACCATACAAGTATCCTCTCCATGAGGGTCATTGCAAGTCGAGCACCAATACATTCTGTCTACAGGGGCTGCATCTTCATTTACTAAAGCAGTTAAGCTTTTTTCAGGTGCTTTACTTGTTGAGGCAGCTTGGTCTCTAGTAATTGGAGGAGGTTGAAATCTTCTTGGCTGGAAATCTCTCTCAGCTTGTTTCCTCTCAATGAGTGTGATCTTGTTACCCATGGCCCTAATTGCCGAATTTGCAGACTTTACCTCTTGCAATAGTGTTGTATAAGGATCAGGGTTCACAGGTGCAGGAGGTGCTGGCAATGGCAAAGGAGTCAGGGTGCCGGCAAAGCTGGAAATGAAGTGGAAATGGGAGATGGCTGAGTGCTCGGGTGCGGGAAGTGGCAAAGGAGCTGGGATAGGTGCAATTTGAGGTGCTTTGGAGCTCCATGATGGGGTGGGATACATAGATGGCATGGGCTGTGGAAGTGAGCCAGAATATAAATACTGAGGTAAATCGGGTATAATAGGCATAGTTACCTTCGGAGGAAGTCTCCCTATAGCAATCAGATCAGCTTCTGCTTTTATCGCTTGTTCAAACAACTCTGGAAATGTTGTCACATTGGACTACCGAACAGCCCAGCCAATATCTGTGTTGAACGCTCTGAGGTAGTAAAGTGTAGCCAATTCATCAGCAGGCCGAAGACCATCAGGAATTCTGTGCCAGGTTCTGGTAAATCGGACATTGAAATCAGCTATCTCTTCCTGCGGGTGCCTCTGGATTACAGTAAACTGATTCAACAATGAGAAGGGGTCAGCCTGTTCATGGAAATTTTTAACTAGCAGATCTCCTAGCTGATCCCACGATGTTACAGTGCCTGGTGGCAACGTTCGGTACCAAAACAGCAATTTACCTCTCAAGGAGCATACCAACAACTTCACCATTACATCTTCATCAGTTATATCATGAATGGCCGCTAGAGAAGCTACATCATTAATGTGTTCATATGCGGTCTTACCCGTACCATCATAAGTTGGCAAAGCCTTCAACGCGGCCTGAGGAACTGGATTCTGAGCCTGCAAATTCAAGGCTCCAGAGCTGTTCCATGCCAAGAACTTCCTGGGTGGAGGATACTGAGCCATTTGAACTAGTGGATATGATTGGGAGGATGAAACACTAGTAACAATACCAGAGGTTTGTGTAGCAGATGATGGAAGGGATGGGGAAACCAACCTAGAGTGCTCACCACTTCTTGAGCTGTCAAGTTCAAAAAACTCGACAAGATCGCCAAATTTCTTAGACTGTGATCTCGTGATCATGAAGTACAGCTTTCACTGCATCCACGTCCAGAGATTTTTGAGTACAACAGAGTCACCAAATGCTCTAGTTTTACAGTATGAAGGCGAACATTAAACCTTCAACACTATGGGATCTTTTAGAGACAGAAGAAATCTGTCCCACCGGGCGTGCCAAAAACTGTTGGTCACGAATCTGCCACAGGAAAGGATTTTTACATGTGCACCCTAGACCCGGCCAACATTGAAAGGCTGGAAGCAAGAAATGGCTCCCAGACCAATCTCCAGAGTGGGCTGGTTCCCTTACTATTCTAAATTTTGGTTGAAGATTAGGGTTGCTGGAAAGAAATTTAAAAATTGCAGAAAGAAATGGGAAATATGGCCGTAGCCGAAGTTATAAGATCGGGAGAACAACAGCAGAAAACTCAAAGCACAACAACAACAAGTAACAGAAAGTATTAACTTAATTCTCACACAACGTATGCAGAAAATCCTTCCAAACCTACATCCCAGGAATCATACCCTTACAGCAGTATTTAAATCCAATATGCAGAATTCAAATGCAACAGCCATTAAGGAATATGAATGCTATTAGAAATGCAAAAAGAACAGAAAGGAAAATCACCCATACAGCCGCTTGGAAAAATTAGAGGCCAACTCTTTTATTCCCGCAAATGAACTTTCAGTTTCTAGCAGAAAAACTCCCAACCCTTACAAATGAGGTTTACATTGGTTTTTATAGAGGGCCGTCCTCTTTGCAGCATTTAATATTGGTAACCGACCTTCTTGAGATCTACAAATATGCCACGGAAACTAGGAGCATGATCCCCTTAATCGCAGCCTTGAAGAACCACAAAATTGAATGCAATTTGACGTCAGCGGTCACCTTCATTAAATTTGTTTTTGAACATGTGCATGAAACCGCGGGAACAATCCACGAAAAGCGACTTCGAACAAATAAAATCTTTAATTTTGGTAGCCTGGGCGCTCTTCGACCTTGACCGCATTGGAAATCCGCAAAACATTAAATTCGGGCTAGCATTTAATCTTTGGAAATTGAAAAACCTTATCGGGCCGTTCACACTGCGTTTTGGCGGGAAACTGTCGCAGGTCGCGAAAACGCGACGGGTCGCGAAATCGCGACATCTTCTTATGCCGTACACCTTGGCTGCTGTGATTCGCGAAAATGAGACGCTGAGCGATTTCGCTACGCATTTTGTCTTTTGGTTCTTTCCTCCGCTCTACCCCGCGAAAATGGAACATGTAGCGATATCGCTACGTCTTTTCGGCACCTGGTACGGTCTTGCTCATAGGCCACGAAAATGCGACACTTTTTGCCTTTGAATGTCTTCGACCTTCCCCTGTCGCGATTTCGCTACACATTTGAGCACTTGGTCATTTTTCAACAATGCGGCATGAAATCGCTACCATCTCCTTGTCTTTTGTACGGTTTCCATTCCCTGTCGCGATTTCGCGACGTCTTCATCTTTCCTGGCCTTATCGTCGAAAGTGTAGCGATTTCGCTACAACTTTCATGTCTTTTGCTTTTCGGACCACCACGACCGCGATTTTGGAACAGTAGCGATATCGCTACATGTTTCCCTTTCCGTACCATTTGCCACCTTTCGTCGCGAAAATGCGACATCTTTTGCCTTACCGGAACCTTTTCTAAAAAGTGCAGCGAATCGCTACGCTTTTTACATCTTAGACTCTTTTCAACAAACTACCCGCGATTTTAGGACGTGCAGCGATATCGCGACGCGTTTTGTTTTGTTTGGCTTTGTGTCATAACGGTAGCGATATCGCTACACGTTTGTAACTTAACTCCTTTGAAGCCACCGGCGTCGCGAAAATAGAACACGTCGCGATATCGCGACGGTTCTGCCAACCTGCATCCGTTGACCGCGTTGACCGCGATTTCGCGACACGTCGCGAAATCGCGACAGTTTTTGAACTTAGCCATTTTTTTGCTCCTTTTTCATCAAAACCGCATCAAAGCCAGTATAGAAGTTAGATATGCAACAACTTAAACATTAATACTTCAATCAATGAGAATCAATGTGGCAAAAATGCCAACAGTTCTCCAGAAAAAATATATATTTTGATTTTCCATCAAATACTCTCTTATATAACACCCCATCCACATGATTCATGAAAACCATGCATCCAAAAATCATTTGGTTTGACAATGAATATGTAAATGCTAGAGTCAAGAGCACATAGGAAATCTATGATAAGAAGTGGTTAAGGGTCATGCATTGGAACATAAAATATGAAAGATGTGAGGGAGTCACATGAAGTTGAGAAGGAGAGAATAAACACTCAACAATCGAGGTTGAATTGCATATGGATGCAAACTAACAAATATAATGCTATGATAGAAGACAAAGATAAATGTTAAGTTTATAAAAAAATTGAAATCGAAGGAATTAAGATAAAAATAAGAGATGAACTATTCTAGGCATTAACGAAGACACGAATTGCTACATGACATGCATATAATTAAACTATAAATTCTAGAAATAGTTCAATGCAAATAAAACCTTAAATTTTACATTATTTATCTATAAAATGTTAGCATCTTTGATGTTAATTACATATGATCCTTCAACTATGTATATTATATATTAATAAAATCAACACTTTATTAAAATATTCTTAAAAAGGGTTTTATTAAAAAAAAAAAAATTCATAAATAAAAAATAAATAGAAAGCTTTTAACCTCTACAATAACCTTAAAATTTACATAAGCATATTATTATACAACTTTAGTGGACCTAATGGTGAAGACTTTGAAACTTCAAATAGGAGGTCCAATGTTCAAATCTTGGGGGTAGAATTGTACACCATGCTTCGATACGCTCGTATGAAAATCCAATTCAACAGGGATGGTGCATCTATAAACCACTTTTCACTTGTTCACTAAAATTTAAAATTATGATATTTGATCTTTTCTTTTCTAAAATGACAATCTCCACTATTAATTTTGATTAAATACATCATTATCTTCATTGTTAAAATAACATAATATCATAGTTGCAAGCTTATTGTAGTGGTAAGGGCTTAGGCCTCTCTTTGAGAGGTCCAAGGTTCAAATCCCACACGGTATGAGGGGACCAGGACCCCTCATAAAAACTCGTGTAAACTCATTGAAAAAATAACATAATATTAATTCATGTATAAAATTTAAAGTAACAAAAAATGGGCACAAGTAACTTGCATATTAATATATAAGTTTTATATAACAAGTTTTATAAAATCAATCTTATTATGATTTTTCTCTTTTATTTTTCCTATTACTTTTGAGTATGAAAATTTGGAGTAAAGGACTTAGCACCGCACATCAAGAGGATATTTAGTAGCATCATCCAATATGACTTTCCAAGAGATTGGACAAGTTTGCCAATATGTCTCTTTAAGAGTGGAGACATAGATAATGTCTCATATTATCAAACCATTATGACTAATCCCCTATTTGCATAGCTATTTGAAATCACGGTTAAGATTATAATCAATTAGTGGATAGAAAACAAAAACGAAAAGAGGACAAAAGAATTAGCAAGTTTCAAACCATAAACATTCAACAATAATCTTATCATCTCTTTAATCCATATCATAAAAAAATATGAAATGAAAAAGAAGAAGCCTAGTAATATTTTATGCTCTTAAAAAAAACTTTTGAGACAATGCTTATAAGTAAACTATGGAGTAGAATGAAGGACTTAGGCATACAAAAAACATTTGTGTTAGGAGGTGAAGTCAATATCCAGATCTCCAATGTTCTTCAATAGAGAGGTGCATGGTGGTGCAACTTATAAAGAGGAAACAAAAACAATATTTTGTAGTCTTCCTTTGGGAGAGGAAACAAGCAATTATTTTTTCTCTTCCTTTAGACGAGAAAACAGACAGTTTTTTGGACTCTTCCTTTGGAAGAGGAAACAAACAGTTTTTGGACTCTTCCTTTGGAAGAGGAAACAAACAATTTTTGTTTTTCCTATAAAAGGGGAATGACCCTTTGCATGTAAATGATTGATTAAATGTAATTCTTCTAAAATCAATAAAAGATCAAGTTGCCATTGCCCCATGGTTTTCCTTGCACATTGCAGGTTTTCCACGTAAAATCTATGTTACTTTTTTTTCTTGTGTTATTGTGTTTTTCTGCTTGCACATAATTTTGCTATTTTTTTAACGTCTGATATCAGAGCCTAGGGTTTTGTGCGAGTGGGAGCTGCAACAATGACTGGAAGTGTAACCAAGTTTGAGATTGAAAAGTTTGATGGCAGGAACTTCGCCCTATGGAAGATGAAGGTGGAGGATTTGTTGGTTCAAAATGACCAAGCCCTAGCCTTGAAAGGGGTTGCGAGTAAACCAAGCAACATGAAAGATGAGGAGTGGGCAACGTTGGATAGGAAGGCGATTTCTACAATCTGTCTATGCCTAGCGGAATTTGTCTTGTTCAATGTTGTTGAAAAAAAAACCGCGAAAGCCCTTTGGAAGAAGCTTGAAAAGTTGTATGAGACGAAAACTACAACAAATAAGGTTTTTCTAAAAAAAAACAACTTTACAACCTAAGGATGAAGGAGGGTTCACCTGTGGCAGATCCCTTGAATGAGTTTAATACCCTTATCAGTAAACTGGTTTCAGGTAATGTGAAGATGGAGGATGAGGACAGAGCTATCACCCTACTTTGTTCCCTCTCGGAGACTTGGGATCATTTGGTGATGACCATCAATAATTCATCATCAGGAGTTCTAACTTTTGATGATGTGGTAGTCGCTTTGTTGGCAGAAGAGTTGAGGCAAAAAACATCTTTGGAACCCTCAACCAATGAAGCCCTAGCTGTGAAAGGTCGATCTTTCGAGAAGAGTCAGCAAAGTAGATCACGATCCAAATCTAAGTCTAAAGGACGCAAGCTGAAAGGGAAGTGTTGTCATTACGGGAAGCCGGGGCACTCAAAGAAGGACTCGTTGGCGGTTAAAAAAGAAAAAAAATGGTGAAAAGCAATTTTAGCCTTAAGCTGAGGCTAGTATAGTAAATTCTAGAGAGACGACAACATGTGAGGCTTTTTGTATCGACAACAACAGATCTGTTTTATATACCGGGTTTTGGACTCGGGTGCATCTTTCCACATGTCTCCTCATAGAGACTGGTTTGACAAATATCAACCATATAGTGGTGGGAAGGTCTACTTGGGTGATGATCACCCTTTGCAAATTATGGGAAGATGGGACATAAGGATCAGACTGGATGATGGTAGAGAATGGATGTTATGTGTTGTGTGACATGTGCCAGATTTGCGAAAGAATTTTCTCTCAATCAAGATGATGGATAAGCTAGGGTATTCTGTCACTTTCGATAACAACTATTGCAAAATTACCAGAGGTGTTATTGTAGTAGCAAAGGGAGAATCTTATGGGGACCCTATATCATTTATGCGATGATACGGTGACAAACCATGCAACAACAACAACTTCAATTCAGGATGCAGCAATGCTATGGCATCAACGCCTAGGCCATATGAGTGAAAAAGGTCTAAAAATTTTGCATGACAGAGGTATGCTTTATGGGATTAAGTCTTGCAATTTAGACTTGTGTGAGCATTGTATTTTTGGTAAACAAAAGAGGGTTCAGTTTACTACAAGCCTTGGTAAGAGTTCTAATTTTTTACAACTTATACATTTGGATATATTTGGACCAGTCCCCACTCAGTCCTTAAATGGTGTCATCTATTTTCTGAAATTTATAGATGATTATTATAGGAGAGTGTGGGTTTATTTTTTGAAGAAGAAGTCGGAAGCTTTGCATAAATTTAAAGAGTTCAAAATTCGAGTAGAGAAAATTTTGGGTAAGCTGGTTTTATGTCTTAGGTTAGATAATGGGGGTGAATATTGCTCCAAGGAATTTGATAAATTTTGTACACAGAAAGAAATTAAGCACCAGAATACTATACCGTATACTCCACAACAAAATGGTGTGACTGAGCGAATGAATCACACAATCATGGAACGTGAAAAAAGCATGCTCAACGCATCCATGTTGGATAAAAGGTTTTGTGCAGAGGTTGTTAATACAGTTGTTTACCTCATTAACAGGTCACCTACAACTACGTTGGATGGACAAATTATAGAGAAGGTTTGGTGTGGTAAGCCATTTGATTACTCTCATTTGCGTACCTTTGGTTGTGATGCATTTGCCCATGTGCCTAAAGAAAAAAGGTCCAAACTTGACCAAAATTCAAGCAAATGTGTTTTTCTCGACTATGGAGATGCAGTAAAGGGGTATATACTGTGGGATCCTACTGCCCACAAGGTAATTATTAGCTGAGATGTTATTTTTGATGAAAAATCCATGCAAAGGAAGGAGGTACATCAAACACATAATGTTATATCAGTTGAAGTAGACATGAACGAAGATGAAAATGAAAATCAACATGCTGAAATTTTTGACCAGCACACAAAACATGTAGAACAACAAGTAGAGTAGCAACAACAGTCACAACACCAAGAGCCACAATCAACAGATCATTGGGTTAGAAGATCTACACGTCCACAAAAGTGTCCGAAAAGGTACTCTCATGTTTATTAGTCCTCTTTTGCTTTGTTAACTGATGATGGTGAGCCTAGTTCATTTCATGAAGCTAGAGAGTTTGAGAATGCAGAAAAGTGGAGGAAGTCCATGGAGGAGGAAATCGAGGCACTTCGCAAGAATAAAACATGGGAACTTGTGGATCTCCCACCTAGAAGAAATATTGTTGGAAACAAGTAGGTGTGCAAAGTGAATAAGAACAATGATGGGTTGTTGGAACGTTATAAAGCTCACTTGGTGGCAAAAGGCTATGTGCAAAAGTCAGGTTTTGACTTTAATAAAATTTTCTCTCCAGTTGTGAAGATGACAACTATTAGATTTCTACTTGCACCTGTAGCTGCACGAGATTTAGAACTGGAGTAGCTTGATGTAAAGACCGCTTTCTTGCATGGTGATCTTGAGGAGGAGATTTATATGGATCGGCTCGAGGGCTATGAGGAAAGAGGCAAAGAGCATCCGGTTTGCGGATCGAAGAAATCTCTCGTACGGGTTGAAACAAGTACCATGGATGTGGTACAAGAAATTTGACATCTTCATGAAGAGCCAAGGTTTCAAGCAGGAGTGAAGTCGACCATTGTGGATACTATAAGAGGTTTGATGATTGCGGCTTTATTATTTTGCTGTTGTATGTTGATGATATGTTGGTTGCAAGTCCCAACATGAATAAAATCATTGATCGTAAGGCTCAGTTGGCTAGGACATTTGAAATGAAGGATTTGGGAGCAACAAACCAAATTTTAGGAATGAAGATACAAAGGGACAGAAAATGAAGAAAGATTTGGTTAAGTCAAAAGTAATATATAGAAAATATTCTTTAGCGCTTCAATATGCAGAATGCAAAACCAGTTAGTACCCCACTTCTTTCACACTTAAAATTGTCTTCCAACCAGTGTTCTAGAACAAAAGTAGAGAAGACAAACATGTCTCGTGTACCGTATTCATCAGTAGTAGGAAGCCTCATATATGCCATGGTGAGCACCAGACTAGATATTTCCCAAGTAGTGGGAGTAGTTAGTACATGGCAAATATTGGTAAGGAGCATTGGAATACGGTGAAGTGGATATTTAGATATTTAAGAGGCACTTCAGATGTTGCTATTTACTACAGATTGGATAGTTTGCAAGTTAAAGATTTTGTGGATTCTGATTATGGTGGAGATAGATATGGGAGAAAGTCCACTACAGGATATACTTTCACTCTTGCTGGTGGAGTTGTGAGTTGCACTTCTAAGTTGTAGTCTGTGGTGGATTTATAAACCACTGAAGCAGAATATATTACAGCGACTCATGCCAACAAAGAGGTAATTTGGCTAGAGCGAATGTTGGGTGACTTCAAGGTAATGTAGGGGAAAATTACGTTGCATTGTGATAGCCAAAGTGCTATTCAGCTAGTGAAGAACCCAATATTCCATGATCACACGAAACACATTGATGTCAAGTACCACTTTATAAGAAATATGGTGGAAGAAGGAAAGATCTTGTTGCAGAAAATCGACACTGAAGTGAATCCTGCAAATATGCTTACTAATTCGGTCAAAGACAGAGAAGTTTGAGTGGTGCAAAACTTCTCTGGGCTTGCTGAAAATGTGATAAGGGCAGCATTGGGCAATCGACACTTGGATGGAAAAACATAGGCAAAGAATTCTTGTATATCGACTTCAAGTGGGAGAATGTTAGGAGGTGAAGTCAATATCCAGATCTCCAATGTTCTTCAACAGAGAGGTGCATGGTGGTGCAACTTATAAAGAGGAAACAAAAACAATATTCTGTAGTCTTCCTTTGGGAGAGTAAACAAGCAGTTTTTTGGAATCTTCCTTTGGAAGAGGAAACAGACAGTTTTTTGGACTCTTCCTTTGGGAGAGGAAACAAACAATCTTTTGGACTCTTCCTTTGGAAGAGGAAACAAATAGTTTTTTATTTTTTCTATAAAATGGGAATGACCCCTTGCATGTAAATGATTGATTGAATGTAATTCTTTCGAAGTAAAGAAAAGATCAAGCTGCCATTACCCCGTGGTTTTTCCTACACATTGCAGGTTTTCTACATAAAATCTGTGTTACTGTTTTTTCTTGTGTTATTGTGTTTTTATGCTTGCACATAATTTTTTTATTTTTTCTAACAATTTGAAGTAGCAATGCATACACTCTTTATGAATTGTATGAGCTAAAATCAGAACATAAGCAAGTCTTTCAAAATGCTTTAAAAATCACATAGAGGTTAAATAAAGTTATCTCTTATCCCCAAATTTATTTGGTTTATATACTAACAAATTAGAAGAATGAGTAAATTTGAGTGAAAGGGATGATGCTTTTTAGGAAGACATGTGGTGAGGCTTCTTTTCTATGTAGATGAATTTATTATGATTGCAATATCAAGGTCAACACAAGGTTTAAGAAAGCAATTAAAGACCTTAGAGCACTTTTGCAAAGAGGTAGACATGGAAGTAAATATCAACAAAACCACATCATGATTTTCTCCAATCAAAATAAAAAATTATATAAAAAAATTATATTTTGAAAGGTGTCTTTTAAAATAAGTAAGGTACAAATATCTTGGGATAAACTTCAATAATAAGCTTAGTTGGATAACATGTATAATGAAGAGAATATTTGGAGGATGGTGAACACTTTTTGTATTACGAAATAGAAGTAGAGGGTGAGTTATGGGACAAGAAGACTATATGGGTTTTATTTGGACTACCAGTGATACATTGATATTGTATGGGTGCGAAGTGTGAGCTAACACGTCAAACTCAAAGTGGAGGCAAATAAAGAGGATTAAAAAATGCTTGGTTATAAATAAATCCAAAATAAAATAAAGTTTTGTGGATGAATTCTCAAATAATAAAAAAGAAAGAAAGACATTTGTTAAGGAAATTTTAAAGCAACCACATTGAAAAATAAGTTAAAAAGAAAGAGATAACATTATCTTGTTGGATTATCAAGTGGCATTAGCTCAACCAGTTAGATTCCTCATCATTTCAAGGAGGAGACCCAGGTTGGAATCTTGCCAAACGATACACGGATAATATCCAAGCTTAGTTGTAATACCACTATGTAGTGATGGTGTAATACAGGTGGGGCCCATTTCAATCCCGTATAACTCATTGAAAAAAAAAACATTATCTTGTTGGATTCAAATTTACTTTTTATCACCTTTAAAAGGCCTATATAGAAACAAACGTCAATTGGAGAGTAAAAAATTCTATGACCTAACCAAGGATCATTCCACACAACCTTAATGTAAAACATAAATATGAAAGAGATCAAAAGAGGATATGTAACTTTTGTAATAGATATATAGTTAAGACGAAGAAGCATTTTAATTCGACAACCTTTAACTCTAACATATTTTGTTTTTAAATGTTTTAAAGGTCTAAAATATATTAATTTGTGTAGTAACTATAGATCATGGATTTATATTAGCAACTTGATTGAAGGGAAGAATCTAAAAAAAAAATAATGGATGAGCTTCAAAGGATGATTCAATAGTTATATTTGCCTATTTTTACATTATAGGATTAGTTGGTTTTAAATCTATGAAAATATGGTGAATATTCTGGTAAATTGGGATATAAAGATTTAGAGCAATCAAAATTTCCTACTCCTAGTCCTAGGGGGACAATGCAATGGTTTGGGCCTTAGCTCTTCTTTGAGAGGTACAAGGTTCAAATTGTGGCTTGTGTGTGTGGTTGCATGTCAAATTTTGTATTGATAAGCTAAAATCTCCCCTTATGAGATGTCATGGTGGGATGGAGATGCCCAACCCTAAGCATCAGTCATAGGGGTTTCTCACACTAACCAGATCTTAAAGACAAAAATTCCCACTCCCAAAAATTTCCCTCGGAAGAATGTTTGGTCACTCAAGACCCTCCTAAGGCCTTAAAATTCCTTTTATTAGCAATCTATAGCAAGATTCTTACAAGTGAGAGTTTATAAATAAGAGGGTATCATGGACCTTTTAAGCGTTTCTTGTTTGTAAAGAATCTAGAAACATTAGAGGATTTATTTTTCATTGTTTGTTTATACCATTTGAGGTCATGTTTTTCAAAGGCATGAGAATATATTGGGTATCTCAATCAACATTGAAACAATTCATAAATTGTTGGATTAATTATTTTTAAGTTAAAGTATTATGCATATTATGGAGAAATGGTCGTGCCACTATTTGTTAGAAATTATGGCTTGAAAGGAATGGTATAAGTTAAAAAATAAATTTGAAAATCAAGCCCAAGTTTAGAATTGTAGTATTGCCTCTCTTGCAAAATATTTACAAATATGGTGATCATCATGCAAAGTCTTGAGTATAGAAACGAGCTGCTAGACTCTTGGCTATAGGATTTGAATACACATGGAAAGCTCATCTACAATTAGGGAGTTAACATAAAATATATGCTTTAAGCTATGGTAAAATGGAAACATCCATAATTTTATTTTAGCAGAATCAATTTTGATGATGCTTCCAATGGAAATATAGGAAATTATGGTAGAGGTGGTATTTTTTTAAACAATTAAGGAAAAATTATCCCACTTACTTAAAATCATATGAAACGTCAATTAACAACTATGTAAAGGGTACGCCACATCTTGCAAGTATCAAAATTGCCATTGAAAAATGATGGAAATATATTTTAATTGAGGGGGTTTCACAAATTAATATTAATGTTATAAAAAGAATGGATGTGGGGATTGAGTTACAAATATATTATTTTTTATGTCCATAAACTATTATTGGACACAATATCTTGGAAATTTAATCACATTTATATAGAAGAAAATAAGATAGCATATAACTTAGCTAATCATGATGTTGATCTTTGTCTTGATGAATTTTAAATTTTGAAAGGCAATTGGTTGAGTGAGATTTTATCTCTTAATAAAAATGATATGAAGAGCCGATTTATGAAATATAACTACTTAAGGAATATGAATAACACCTTGATAAAAAGGTAAATAAAAAATATCTTTGATAAAAAGATAATCTAAACATGGTTTAATTGTCCTTATAGCAATGTAACAACAACAATGTAATATTTTGTTATTTTGATGGTAGTGGTTGCTAATAGAAATAGATAACCAAAGCAAACTTATTTTTTTAATAATTTTAAATACTTTGAAAATACTCTTAGAAATAGATAACTTGAAGCAGTAATAAGATAGAGGCTACTTATGATTTACAAATGTGAGCATGGTAGTTACTTGAGAATTATAAAGGTGAGTATGGTAGTTGGTATTATCTATAATGCAAGTTGTTGGACTATTTGTAAGGAATCAACAAATCACCATGGCCTTATCCAATAGATTACATAGAAGTAAATTGATGGAGCATATCATTGACAGTAAGAGAGCAAGTTCTTATCTCTGGAAGCGAAAGCATTTTGAATACAATAACAATGCAATATGATAGATTGGATTCAAGAGTATAAGATCCTGGAGATAAACACTTATAAGTGTATTTGTAGTGAGTGAAAATGAGTTGCTATAAATGGTAGCTAAACTCAATATTTTATGGAATCCATCTAATAAACCCTAATGAAGATCAACAATTGAAAAATAATATTTTAATGGGAATTTGGGGTAGACGAAAAGAGAGACGTTTTTCGCAGGACTGCCCAAATTTCCGAACTCGTTTCGGCCATATCTCACTCATCCGAACTCGGATTGAGCTAAAATTTTGAGGGTAAATGCCTGAAAAACCCTAGAATGTCTCCACCAATTTTCATGTCATTTGGAGCAACACAGATCCTAGCGCATCCATATGTGTGAATGATATATTTGGCAAGCGGCTATGCGAGGGTTTCATCTGGGTTGAGTGCAAGCAGCTCCAGAGGTTGGTTTTTAGGGCCTTCGGGCCCTAGCGGCCAATATTTTTGTGGTTTATGCTCAATATTTTAGCAAGAAATGTTGCAGGGGATACAAGATGGGTTAGAAATTTGTCTTTCAACAGATCATACCGTGAACTTGAGTGACAACGAGCCTTCCAATTTGCTGCACAAAAGAAAAGTGAAAACCATACCTTTCCACGACGTCTAGGGCAAGGATTAAAGAGACCACGAAATAAGTTTCAAGCAGCTTGATCAAAAAATGTCTCATATCTCAAGTGAATCTGGTGCTAAGGTGCACCCACAAAAAAATTCTACTCGTGAAAACCCCTTTCAAGGGTAAGAATTTTGAAGACTCAATCCCAAAAATGAATTTTAGGGATGCCCTTCATGGTGGACAGACCTCAGCCCAATGCTAATATCAATATTAGGTCTTCTCATAAACCTCTAAGAATGCCTAATATTGATCCCAGGAAAACGGAGTCGGGATGTCTTAAAGCACTGATGGAACTCCTATTGTTAAGCTTGATATGGGTAACATTCAGATCGGCATTGAAGATTTGGAAAAAAGAGGACTAATTTGTCGATTCATTGGTTTTCGTTCGAGTTTATCTGCTTTCAAAGTCTGGGCTGCAAAAAGCTGGAAAACTAAAGGTGAGTTACAAATCTCTATTTATCCAAATGGTTATTTTCTTGTTTTATTTGCTAACAATGAAGATAGAGATAAAACTTTTCAAGGGGGTCCTTGGTTTTTTGGAAGGGCAGGGCTTTCCATGAAGCCCTGGCATACTAAATTTAAAGCCGAAGAAGAGATGCCTTCTATAGCTCCCGTGTGGGTTTGACTCTTTGGCCTCCCTATTGAATTTTGGAATCCTACTGTTTTTTCTTCAATTGGAAACTCTTTAGGAAATTTTATGATGACTGCTGATTGTACTCAAAATTTTGAACATATTATTTATGCTCGAATTTGTGTTTTAATGGATTTTGACAAACCCCTACCTAAAAATATCACATTACAATTTAGGGAAGACACTTGGAAGCAAGTAGTGGACTATGAGAACATTCCTTTTCGTTGTAGAATTTGCCATGAATATGGTCATTTAGCCGATGCTTGCCCAAATAAAATTCCTGATCAAAAGAAAGAAGATATAAACTCAAAAGGTTTCCAAATACCTAAGAAGAAGAACACTAAAAAAAAACCAGTAATGAAGGATCAATCAAAGTCATTTGCTAATATGTTTGAAATCCTTTCCACAAATGATGTCCTAAGTGAGGAAGAGGAAATAATGGAAACCGAAATCTTAGAAACAAAATTTAAATATGAAGGAAAGAACTCGGAGACAAACCAACAAATCAAAGGTTTTCAATAGAAAAAAAAGGAGAAAATTTACACAAGAAAAACAATATTTCAAATGTCAAAACTTCAAATAATGCGAGTCCCAATATAGACTCCATTGAACCATCTAGTAAAACTTTGGTTGTGTATGAGCATTCTTCAAGGTTAGAAGCCATCTCGGATTCAATTGGAATAAGTCAAGAAATAGGGAAAAAAAAATTGAAGATGGATTCTAATCAAAAAGTAGGTCGCAAGACCAATCAATATCATATGGTAAAAGAAGGTGAAAAGCTTGTAGAGGAAGGTAAGATTAATGCCCTTCCCAACATTTTTAGCCTTGGTATTAATGAAGATCATCACTTGGAATATTAGAGGACTCAAAGGGAATATTTAAAAAAAAAATGAAATTAGAAGAATGATTCAGATAAATCATCCACATCTTGTTTTCCTTCAAGAAACAAAGATGTCAATGGAGGATATGGACTTAATTGCTAGTAAAATTTGGCCACTGGAAAAGTGGTTTCCCTCGGTTCCCAAGGGGTTTCGGGTGGCATTGCTTGTCTTTGGGACCCAAAAGAGGTAGTTATTCACCATATGGTTGGCGGTTGGGGTTTGTTGGCTATAGCTATTCAAAGTAGACATTCCAACCATATTATGCTCTGCATTATCGTTTATGCCCCTACTTCTTTGGAGGAAAAAAGAAGATAGTGGAAGGATATTACTCATATTATCTCTCATTTTCCTAAAGCTTGGATCTTGATCGGAGGAAATTTCAATACCATCCTCTCTCTGGATGAGAAAATGGGGGGAAATAAAAATTTGGACAAAAGTACTGACCTCATGAGCAAATATATTGCAAACCTCCATCTTGTGGATATCCAACCAGATAATGGTCTTAATAGCTTTATTAGGCTCTAATTTTAACTCCATGTACTCCTTTTTATCAATCTCGATCCGATGTTTTTTGGACTGATCATGCTGATCAAATAAACTCTCCAGAGTTATAAGACCCTTCGGAATATGATTATTCCGTAATGGCGAATGAGACCTTCGACTTCTTCATGCTCCAAAGTTCTCCCTTCAACGATAGCGACTTCATGGATCAAAAAGTTGACAATCTGCTCATCATCTTCAAAGACTTGCCAGAAAATTTCTTTGTCTGGCACACTGGGCCTGTACACCATCCTTACTATCTTTGGTTTTTTCATTACTTGTTCAATAAGGGAAAAATTTGGCTCCAAGAGATGCTAAAAGATCTGCATGTTTATTCATCTCTCGGGAAACAGATTGAATATTTAGAGCTGTGAACCACTCAAATAGGTCCCACACTTGATTGCGATATGCTTTAAGGTAATGCTTCTTAGAAATGCACCTACTTGTAATCTGGTTTACAATAAGCTCAGAATCACCAAAAATCTTGAGCTGTTCAATTCCTAACTTCCTTGCCTTTTTTAAACCCAAGCATAATGCTTCATATTCAACAGCATTGTTAGTACAATTCCATGTAAGACGGTATGAATACGTTCTTTGTACACCAGAAGTAGAAATCAAAACAATACCTGCTCCGGCACCATTCTCGCATCTAGCCCCATCGAAATATAGCTGCCATAGTTGATCTGTAACAACATTCTGATCAACTTGGTTAGAAAATTCTTGCTTTGTGTCACTCTCAGGTTTTTGGATGGCATAGCAGCCGATTTCGATCTCTAGCATGGCGTTAAAATCAAGCATAGAAAACTGAGCATCCAACTGAAGATTATCTAAAACCTCACTCATCAAAACAGAATCCTCTGACTCTTCAGTAAGCATGTGAACAGACTGCATGTCTTTTTCTGCTTCTTCCAACTTCTTGATATGAAAATAGGAAGGTTTTTCATTCTGAATCTTGAGACGTCTACCCTTGAAAGGAATTTCTAAGTGGAAATAATCCAATGCCAGATAACCCCCAACTTTGCGATAGAACTCCCTGGATAAACACATACTAAAGTAGGGTTCTAGATCTACCACAACAATTTCTTGGATAACAGTAATCTGGGGCATAGTATGCAGAACAATTGGGACATCCTTAATTACACCCACCATTTTTACAGGAGTACCATCTAATTGCAGAACTCTAGGACTACTCCGTGTATATTCCATTCCCATTGCTTCACAAACTCCCTTGGGCATAACAGTTGTAGCGGCTCCAGAGTCGATCATGCAGTTATGCACAATCCAACCCTCTATTTGCAATGATAAATAAAATGGGGGTGGTCTATTTTTCCCGAAGAGAGAGGTGGTTAAGGTTTGAGCATAAACTATCTGGGTAGAAATTTTTTCATTATCCTTTCCGATTTTAATGATTCCTCGCAATAAATCTACTCGGCCGTGTAATCGCAAAGCATCGTAGAGACTTACCTTAGCGGGGGTCTTTTTCGCTTCTTCAACTATGTTGTATGCAACCGCAGTAGAGTCCTTATTTTCAACATGTTGTTCATATCTGCTACGATACTGCTGATTGGCTTCCACTCTTAGCCTCTTTGTCAATGAGGGATACTTCAACTTTTCTCGAGCTTGCTCTTCTGCTTCTGATCTTGCTGGTGCAGCTGCAGCCTTTTCTTGAACTCTGTGGGAAGCAGGATCCTTTGGCAAAACAGGCACATCAGACTTTGGAACTGGCACAGGAGCTTTCATCGGCTTCTTCACATCAGCCGGCACTCTTAATGGCTCTAAGTCGAGCAGGATCAAGCTGTCACGAGCTTCTTTCCACTCCTTGTTAGAACCGAAACTTGTTCTTCCACCGAGTCATTAAACTATGGCCCGCTTCGGAGATCATATTAACTTGTCCACCCGAAGAACTAGCGGCCAAAGTCTGCACATAATTCAGATGGACCATACAAGTATCCTCTCCATGAGGGTCATTGCAAGTCGAGCACCAATACATTCTGTCTACAGGGGCTACATCTTCATTTACTAAAGCAGTTAAGCTTTTTTTAGGTGCTTTACTTGTTGAGGCAGCTTGGTCTCTAGTAATTGGAGGAGGTTGAAATCTTCTTGGCTGGAAATCTCTCTCAGCTTGTTTCCTCTCAATGAGTGTGATCTTGTTACCCATGGCCCTAATTACCAAATTTGCAGACTTTACCTCTTGCAATAGTGTTGTATAAGGATCAGGGTTCACAGGTGCAAGAGGTGCTGGCAATGGCAAAGGAGCTGGGGGTGCTGGCAAAGCTGGAAATGAAGTGGAAATGGGAGATGGCTGAGTGCTTGGGTGCGAGAAGTGGCAAAGGAGCTGGGATAGGTGCAATTTGAGGTGCTTTGGAGCTCCATGATGGGGTGGGATACATAGATGGCATGGGCTGTGGAAGTGAGCTAGAATATAAATACTGAGGTAAATCGAGTATAATAGGCATAGTTACCTTCGAAGGAAGTCTCCCTATCGCAATCAGATCAGATTCTACTTTTATCGCTTGTTCAAACAACTCTGGAAATGTTGTCACATTGGACTGCCGAATAGCCCAGCCAATATCTGTGTTGAACGCTCTGAGGTAGTAAAGTGTAGCCAATTCATCAGCAGGCCGAAGACCATCAGGAATTCTATGCCGGGTTCGGTAAATCGGACATTGAAATCAGCTATCTCTTCTTGCGGGTGCCTCTGGATTACAGTAAACTGATTCAACAATGAGAAGGGGTCAGCCTGTTCATGGAAATTTTTAACTAGCAGATCTCCTAGCTGATCCCACGATGTTATAGTGCTTGGTGGCAACGTTCGGTACCAAAACAACAATTTACCTCTCAAGGAGCATACCAACAACTTCACCATTACATCTTCATCAGTTATATCATGAATGGCTGCTAGAGAAGCTACATCATTAATGTGTTCATATGCAGTCTTACTCGTACCATCATAAGTTGGCAAAGCCTTCAACGCGGCCTGAGGAACTGGATTCTGAGCCTGCAAATTCAAGGCTCCAGAGCTGTTCCATGCCAAGAACTTCCTAGGTGGAGGATACTGTGCCATTTGAACTAGTGGAAATGATTGGGAGGATGAAACACTGGTAACAATACCAGAGGTTTGTGTAGCAGATGATGGAAGGGATGGGGAAACCAACCTAGAGTGCTCACCACTTCTTGAGCTGTCAAGTTCAAAAAACTCGACAAGATCGCCAAATTTCTTAGACTGTGATCTCGTGATCATGAAGTATAGCTTTTACTGCATCCATGTCCAGAGATTTTTGAGTACAGCAGAGTCACCAAATGCTCTAGTTTTACAGTATGAAGGCGAACATTAAACCTTCAACACTATGGGATCTTTTAAAGATAGAAGAAATATGTCCCACCGGGCGTGCAAAAAATTGTTGGTCACGAATCTGCCACATGAAAGGATTTTTACATGTGCACCCTAGACCCGGCCAACATTGAAAGGCTGGAAGCAAGAAATGGCTCCCAGACCAATCTCCAAAGTGGGTTGGTTCCCTTACTATTCTAAATTTTGGTTGAAGATTAGGGTTCCTTGGAAAGAAATTAAAAAAATGCTGAAAGAAATGGGAAATATGGCCGTAGCCGAAGTTATAAGATCGGGAGAACAACGACGAGAAAACTCAAAGCACAACAACAAGCAAGTAACGGAAAGTATTAACTTAATTCTCACACAACGTATGCGAGAAAATCCTTCCAAATCTACATCCCAGGAATCATACCCTTACAAGCAGTATTTAAATCCAATATGCAGAATTCAAATGCAACGACCATTAAGGAATATGAATTCTATTAGAAATGCAAAAAGAACAGAAAGGAAAATCACCCATACGACCGCTTGGAAAAATTAGAGGCCAACTCTTTTATTCCCGCAAATGAACTTTCAGTTTCTAGCAGAAAAACTCCCAACATTTTCAAATGAGATTTACATTGGTTTTTATAGAGGGTCGTCCTCTTTGCAGCATTTAATATTGGTAACCGACCTTCTTGAGATCTACAAATATGCCACGGAAACTAGGAGCATGATCCCCTTAATCGCAGCCTTGAAGAACCCCAAAATTGAATGCAATTTGACGTCAGCGGTCACCTTCATTAAATTTGTTTTTTAACATGTGCATGAAACCGCGGGAACAATCCACGAAAAGCGACTTCGAACAAATAAAATCTTTAATTTTGGTAGCCTGGGCGCTCTTCGACCTTGACCGCATTGGAAATCCGCAAAACATTAAATTCGGGCTAGCATTTAATCTTTGGAAATTGAAAAACCTTATCGGGCCGTTCACACTGCGTTTTGGCGAGAAACTGTTGCAGGTCGCAAAAACGCGACGGGTCGCGAAATCGCGACATCTTATGCCGTACACCTTGGCTGCTGTGATTCGCGAAAATGAGACGCTAAGCGATTTCGCTACGCATTTTGTCTTTTGGTTCTTTCCTCCGCTCTACCCCGCGAAAATGGAACATGTAGCGATATCGCTACGTCTTTTCGGCACCTGGTACGGTCTTGCTCATAGGTCGCGAAAATGCGACACTTTTTGCCTTTGAATGTCTTCGACCTTCCCCTGTCGCGATTTTGCTACACATTTGAGCACTTGGTCATTTTTCAACAATGCGGCATGAAATCGCTACCATCTCCTTGTCTTTTGTACGATTTCCATTCCCTGTCGCGATTTCGCGACGTCTTCATCTTTCCTGGCCTTATCGTCGAAAGTGTAGCGATTTCGCTACAACTTTCGTGTCTTTTGCTTTTCGGACCACCACGACCGCGATTTTGGAACAGTAGCGATTTCGCTACGCATGTTCCTTTCCGTACCATTTGCCACCTTTCGTCGCGAAAATGCGACATCTTTTGCCTTACCGGAACCTTTTCTAAAAAGTGTAGCGAATCGCTACGCTTTTTACATCTTAGACTCTTTTCAACAAACTACCCGCGATTTTAGGACGTGCAGCGATATCGCGACGCGTTTTGTTTTGTTTGGCTTTGTGTCATAACGGTAGCGATATCGCTACACGTTTGTAACTTAACTCCTTTGAAGCCACCGGCGTCGCGAAAATAGAACACGTCGCGATATCGCGACGGTTCTGCCAACCTGCATCCGTTGACCGCGTTGACCGCGATTTCGCGACACGTCGCGAAATCGCGACAATTTTTGAACTTAGCCATTTTTTGCTCCTTTTTCATCAAAACCGCATCAAAGCCAGTATAGAAGTTAGATATGCAACAACTTAAACATTAATACTTCAATCAATGAGAATCAATGTGGCAAAAATGCCAACAGTTCTCCAGAAAAAATATATATTTTGATTTTCCATCAAATACTCTCTTATATAACACCCCATCCACATGATTCATGAAAACCATGCATCCAAAAATCATTTGGTTTGACAATGAATATGTAAATGCTAGAGTCAAGAGCACATAGGAAATCTATGATAAGAAGTGGTTAAGGGTCATGCATTGGAACATAAAATATGAAAGATGTGAGGGAGTCACATGAAGTTGAGAAGGAGAGAATAAACACTCAACAATCGAGGTTGAATTGCATATGGATGCAAACTAACAAATATAATGCTATGATAGAAGACAAAGATAAATGTTAAGTTTATAAAAAAATTGAAATCGAAGGAATTAAGATAAAAATAAGAGATGAACTATTCTAGGCATTAACGAAGACACGAATTGCTACATGACATGCATATAATTAAACTATAAATTCTAGAAATAGTTCAATGCAAATAAAACCTTAAATTTTACATTATTTATCTATAAAATGTTAGCATCTTTGATGTTAATTACATATGATCCTTCAACTATGTATATTATATATTAATAAAATCAACACTTTATTAAAATATTCTTAAAAAGGGTTTTATTAAAAAAAAAAAAATTCATAAATAAAAAATAAATAGAAAGCTTTTAACCTCTACAATAACCTTAAAATTTACATAAGCATATTATTATACAACTTTAGTGGACCTAATGGTGAAGACTTTGAAACTTCAAATAGGAGGTCCAATGTTCAAATCTTGGGGGTAGAATTGTACACCATGCTTCGATACGCTCTTATGAAAATCCAATTCAACAGGGATGGTGCATCTATAAACCACTTTTCACTTGTTCACTAAAATTTAAAATTATGATATTTGATCTTTTCTTTTCTAAAATGACAATCTCCACTATTAATTTTGATTAAATACATCATTATCTTCATTGTTAAAATAACATAATATCATAGTTGCAAGCTTATTGTAGTGGTAAGGGCTTAGGCCTCTCTTTGAGAGGTCCAAGGTTCAAATCCCACACGGTATGAGGGGACCAGGACCCCTCATAAAAACTCGTGTAAACTCATTGAAAAAATAACATAATATTAATTCATGTATAAAATTTAAAGTAACAAAAAATGGGCACAAGTAACTTGCATATTAATATATAAGTTTTATATAACAAGTTTTATAAAATCAATCTTATTATGATTTTTCTCTTTTATTTTTCCTATTACTTTTGAGTATGAAAATTTGGAGTAAAGGACTTAGCACCGCACATCAAGAGGATATTTAGTAGCATCATCCAATATGACTTTCCAAGAGATTGGACAAGTTTGCCAATATGTCTCTTTAAGAGTGGAGACATAGATAATGTCTCATATTATCAAACCATTATGACTAATCCCCTATTTGCATAGCTATTTGAAATCACGGTTAAGATTATAATCAATTAGTGGATAGAAAACAAAAACGAAAAGAGGACAAAAGAATTAGCAAGTTTCAAACCATAAACATTCAACAATAATCTTATCATCTCTTTAATCCATATCATAAAAAAATATGAAATGAAAAAGAAGAAGCCTAGTAATATTTTATGCTCTTAAAAAAAACTTTTGAGACAATGCTTATAAGTAAACTATGGAGTAGAATGAAGGACTTAGGCATACAAAAAACATTTGTGTTAGGAGGTGAAGTCAATATCCAGATCTCCAATGTTCTTCAATAGAGAGGTGCATGGTGGTGCAACTTATAAAGAGGAAACAAAAACAATATTTTGTAGTCTTCCTTTGGGAGAGGAAACAAGCAATTATTTTTTCTCTTCCTTTAGACGAGAAAACAGACAGTTTTTTGGACTCTTCCTTTGGAAGAGGAAACAAACAGCTTTTTGGACTCTTCCTTTGGAAGAGGAAACAAACAATTTTTGTTTTTCCTATAAAAGGGGAATGACCCTTTGCATGTAAATGATTGATTAAATGTAATTCTTCTAAAATCAATAAAAGATCAAGTTGCCATTGCCCCATGGTTTTCCTTGCACATTGCAGGTTTTCCACGTAAAATCTATGTTACTTTTTTTTCTTGTGTTATTGTGTTTTTCTGCTTGCACATAATTTTGCTATTTTTTTAACGTCTGATATCAGAGCCTAGGGTTTTGTGCGAGTGGGAGCTGCAACAATGACTGGAAGTGTAACCAAGTTTGAGATTGAAAAGTTTGATGGCAGGAACTTCGCCCTATGGAAGATGAAGGTGGAGGATTTGTTGGTTCAAAATGACCAAGCCCTAGCCTTGAAAGGGGTTGCGAGTAAACCAAGCAACATGAAAGATGAGGAGTGGGCAACGTTGGATAGGAAGGCGATTTCTACAATCTGTCTATGCCTAGCGGAATTTGTCTTGTTCAATGTTGTTGAAAAAAAAACCGCGAAAGCCCTTTGGAAGAAGCTTGAAAAGTTGTATGAGACGAAAACTACAACAAATAAGGTTTTTCTAAAAAAAAACAACTTTACAACCTAAGGATGAAGGAGGGTTCACCTGTGGCAGATCCCTTGAATGAGTTTAATACCCTTATCAGTAAACTGGTTTCAGGTAATGTGAAGATGGAGGATGAGGACAAAGCTATCACCCTACTTTGTTCCCTCTCGGAGACTTGGGATCATTTGGTGATGACCATCAATAATTCATCATCAGGAGTTCTAACTTTTGATGATGTGGTAGTCGCTTTGTTGGCAGAAGAGTTGAGGCAAAAAACATCTTTGGAACCCTCAACCAATGAAGCCCTAGTTGTGAGAGGTCGATCTTTCGAGAAGAGTCGACAAAGTAGATCACGATCCAAATCTAAGTCTAAAGGACGCAAGCTGAAAGGGAAGTGTTGTCATTACGGGAAGCCGGGGCACTCAAAGAAGGATCTGTTGGCAGTTAAAAAAGGAAAAAAATGGTGAAAAGCAATTTTAGCCTTAAGCTGAGGCTAGTATAGTAAATTCTAGAGAGACGACAACATGTGAGGCTTTCTGTATCAGCAACAACAGATCTGTTTTATGTACCTGGGTTTTGGACTCGGGTGCATCTTTCCACATGTCTCCTCATAGAGACTGGTTTGACAAATATCAACCATATAGTGGTGGGAAGGTCTACTTGGGTGATGATCACCCTTTGCAAATTATGGGAAGATGGGACATAAGGATCAGACTGGATGATGGTAGAGAATGGATGTTGTGTTGTGTGACATGTGCCAGATTTGCGAAAGAATTTGCTCTCAATCAAGATGATGGATAAGCTAGGGTATTCTGTCACTTTCGATAACAACTATTGCAAAATTACCAGAGGTGTTATTGTAGTAGCAAAGGGAGAATCTTATGGGGACCCTATATCATTTATGCGATGATACGGTGACAAACCATGCAACAACAACAACTTCAATTCAGGATGCAGCAATGCTATGGCATCAACGCCTAGGCCATATGAGTGAAAAAGGTCTAAAAATTTTGCATGACAGAGGTATGCTTTATGAGATTAAGTCTTGCAATTTAGACTTGTGTGAGCATTGTATTTTTGGTACACAAAAGAGGGTTCAGTTTACTGCAAGCCTTGGTAAGAGCTCTAATTTTTTACAACTTATACATTTGGATATATTTGGACCAGTCCCCACTCAGTCCTTAAATGGTGTCATCTATTTTCTGAAATTTATAGATGATTATTATAGGAGAGTGTGGGTTTATTTTTTGAAGAAGAAGTCGGAAGCTTTGCATAAATTTAAAGAGTTCAAAATTCGAGTAGAGAAAATTTTGGGTAAGCTGGTTTTATGTCTTAGGTTAGATAATGGGGGTGAATATTGCTCCAAGGAATTTGATAAATTTTGTACACAGAAAGAAATTAAGCACCAGAATACTATACCGTATACTCCACAACAAAATGGTGTGACTGAGCGAATGAATCACACAATCATGGAACGTGAAAAAAGCATGCTCAACGCATCCATGTTGGATAAAAGGTTTTGTGCAGAGGTTGTTAATACAGTTGTTTACCTCATTAACAGGTCACCTACAACTACGTTGGATGGACAAATTATAGAGAAGGTTTGGTGTGGTAAGCCATTTGATTACTCTCATTTGCGTACCTTTGGTTGTGATGCATTTGCCCATGTGCCTAAAGAAAAAAGGTCCAAACTTGACCAAAATTCAAGCAAATGTGTTTTTCTCGACTATGGAGATACAATAAAGGGGTATATACTCGTGGGATCCTACCGCCCACAAGGTAATTATTAGCCGAGATGTTATTTTTGATGAAAAATCCATGCAAAGGAAGGAGGTACATCAAACACATAATGTTATATCAGTTGAAGTAGACATGAACGAAGATGAAAATGAAAATCAACATGCTGAAATTTTTGACCAGCACACAAAACATGTAGAACAACAAGTAGAGTAGCAACAACAGTCACAACACCAAGAGCCACAATCAACGAGATCATTGGGTTAGAAGATCTACACGTCCACAAAAGTGTCCGAAAAGGTATTCTCATGTTTATTAGTCCTCTTTTGCTTTGTTAACCGATGATGGTGAGCCTAGTTCATTTTATGAAGCTAGAGAGTTTGAGAATGCGAGAAAAGTGGAGGAAGTCCATGGAGGAGGAAATCGAGGCACTTCGCAAGAATAAAACATGGGAACTTGTGGATCTCCCACCTAGAAGAAATATTGTTGGAAACAAGTAGGTGTGCAAAGTGAATAAGAACAATGATGGGTTGTTGGAACGTTATAAAGCTCACTTGGTGGCAAAAGGCTATGTGCAAAAGTCAGGTTTTGACTTTAATAAAATTTTCTCTCCAGTTGTGAAGATGACAACTATTAGATTTCTACTTGCACCTGTAGCTGCACAGGATTTAGAACTGGAGTAGCTTGATGTAAAGACTGCTTTCTTGCATGGTGATCTTGAGGAGGAGATTTATATGGATCGGCTCGAGGGCTATGAGGAAAGAGGCAAAGAGCATCCGGTTTGCGGATCGAAGAAATCTCTCGTACGGGTTGAAACAGTGCCAAGGATGTGGTACAGGAAATTTGACACCTTCATGAAGAGCCAAGGTTTCAGCAGGAGTGAAGCTGACCATTGTGGATACTATAAGAGGTTTGATGATTGCAGTTTTATTATTTTGCTGTTGTATGTTGATGATATGTTGGTTGCAAGTCCCAACATGAATAAAATCATTGATCGTAAGGCTCAGTTGGCTAGGACATTTGAAATGAAGGATTTGGGAGCAACAAACCAAATTTTAGGAATGAAGATACAAAGGGACAGAAAATGAAGAAAGATTTGGTTAAGTCAAAAGTAATATATAGAAAATATTCTTTAGCGCTTCAATATGCAGAATGCAAAACCAGTTAGTACCCCACTTCTTTCACACTTAAAATTGTCTTCCAACCAGTGTTCTAGAACAAAAGTAGAGAAGACAAACATGTCTCGTGTACCGTATTCATCAGTAGTAGGAAGCCTCATATATGCCATGGTGAGCACCAGACTAGATATTTCCCAAGTAGTGGGAGTAGTTAGTACATGGCAAATATTGGTAAGGAGCATTGGAATACGGTGAAGTGGATATTTAGATATTTAAGAGGCACTTCGGATGTTGCTATTTACTACAGATTGGATAGTTTGCAAGTTAAAGATTTTGTGGATTCTGATTATGGTGGAGATAGATATGGGAGAAAGTCCACTACGGGATATACTTTCACTCTTGTCGGTGGAGTTGTGAGTTGCACTTCTAAGTTGTAGTCTCGTGGTGGATTTATAAACCACTCGAAGCGGGAATATATTACAGCGACTCATGCCAACAAAGAGGTAATTTGGCTAGAGCGAATGTTGGGTGACTTCAAGGTAATGTAGGGGAAAATTACGTTGCATTGTGATAGCCAAAGTGCTATTCAGCTAGTGAAGAACCCAATATTCCATGATCACACGAAACACATTGATGTCAAGTACCACTTTATAAGAAATATGGTGGAAGAAGGAAAGATCTTGTTGCAGAAAATCGACACTGAAGTGAATCCTGCAAATATGCTTACTAATTCGGTCAAAGACAGAGAAGTTTGAGTGGTGCAAAACTTCTCTGGGCTTGCTGAAAATGTGATAAGGGCAGCATTGGGCAATCGACACTTGGATGGAAAAACATAGGCAAAGAATTCTTGTATATCGACTTCAAGTGGGAGAATGTTAGGAGGTGAAGTCAATATCCAGATCTCCAATGTTCTTCAACGAGAGAGGTGCATGGTGGTGCAACTTATAAAGAGGAAACAAAAACAATATTCTGTAGTCTTCCTTTGGGAGAGTAAACAAGCAGTTTTTTGGAATCTTCCTTTGGAAGAGGAAACAGACAGTTTTTTGGACTCTTCCTTTGGAAGAGGAAACAAACAGTTTTTGGACTCTTCCTTTGGAAGAGGAAACAAATAGTTTTTGTTTTTTCTATAAAATGGGAATGACCCCTTGCATGTAAATGATTGATTGAATGTAATTCTTTCGAAGTAAAGAAAAGATCAAGCTGCCATTACCCCGTGGTTTTTCCTACACATTGCAGGTTTTCTACATAAAATCTGTGTTACTGTTTTTTCTTGTGTTATTGTGTTTTTATGCTTGCACATAATTTTTTTATTTTTTCTAACAATTTGAAGTAGCAATGCATACACTCTTTATGAATTGTATGAGCTAAAATCAGAACATAAGCAAGTCTTTCAAAATGCTTTAAAAATCACATAGAGGTTAAATAAAGTTATCTCTTATCCCCAAATTTATTTGGTTTATATACTAACAAATTAGAAGAATGAGTAAATTTGAGTGAAAGGGATGATGCTTTTTAGGAAGACATGTGGTGAGGCTTCTTTTCTATGTAGATGAATTTATTATGATTGCAATATCAAGGTCAACACAAGGTTTAAGAAAGCAATTAAAGACCTTAGAGCACTTTTGCAAAGAGGTAGACATGGAAGTAAATATCAACAAAACCACATCATGATTTTCTCCAATCAAAATAAAAAATTATATAAAAAAATTATATTTTGAAAGGTGTCTTTTAAAATAAGTAAGGTACAAATATCTTGGGATAAACTTCAATAATAAGCTTAGTTGGATAACATGTATAATGAAGAGAATATTTGGAGGATGGTGAACACTTTTTGTATTACGAAATAGAAGTAGAGGGTGAGTTATGGGACAAGAAGACTATATGGGTTTTATTTGGACTACCAGTGATACATTGATATTGTATGGGTGCGAAGTGTGAGCTAACACGTCAAACTCAAAGTGGAGGCAAATAAAGAGGATTAAAAAATGCTTGGTTATAAATAAATCCAAAATAAAATAAAGTTTTGTGGATGAATTCTCAAATAATAAAAAAGAAAGAAAGACATTTGTTAAGGAAATTTTAAAGCAACCACATTGAAAAATAAGTTAAAAAGAAAGAGATAACATTATCTTGTTGGATTATCAAGTGGCATTAGCTCAACCAGTTAGATTCCTCATCATTTCAAGGAGGAGACCCAGGTTGGAATCTTGCCAAACGATACACGGATAATATCCAAGCTTAGTTGTAATACCACTATGTAGTGATGGTGTAATACAGGTGGGGCCCATTTCAATCCCGTATAACTCATTGAAAAAAAAAACATTATCTTGTTGGATTCAAATTTACTTTTTATCACCTTTAAAAGGCCTATATAGAAACAAACGTCAATTGGAGAGTAAAAAATTCTATGACCTAACCAAGGATCATTCCACACAACCTTAATGTAAAACATAAATATGAAAGAGATCAAAAGAGGATATGTAACTTTTGTAATAGATATATAGTTAAGACGAAGAAGCATTTTAATTCGACAACCTTTAACTCTAACATATTTTGTTTTTAAATGTTTTAAAGGTCTAAAATATATTAATTTGTGTAGTAACTATAGATCATGGATTTATATTAGCAACTTGATTGAAGGGAAGAATCTAAAAAAAAAATAATGGATGAGCTTCAAAGGATGATTCAATAGTTATATTTGCCTATTTTTACATTATAGGATTAGTTGGTTTTAAATCTATGAAAATATGGTGAATATTCTGGTAAATTGGGATATAAAGATTTAGAGCAATCAAAATTTCCTACTCCTAGTCCTAGGGGGACAATGCAATGGTTTGGGCCTTAGCTCTTCTTTGAGAGGTACAAGGTTCAAATTGTGGCTTGTGTGTGTGGTTGCATGTCAAATTTTGTATTGATAAGCTAAAATCTCCCCTTATGAGATGTCATGGTGGGATGGAGATGCCCAACCCTAAGCATCAGTCATAGGGGTTTCTCACACTAACCAGATCTTAAAGACAAAAATTCCCACTCCCAAAAATTTCCCTCGGAAGAATGTTTGGTCACTCAAGACCCTCCTAAGGCCTTAAAATTCCTTTTATTAGCAATCTATAGCAAGATTCTTACAAGTGAGAGTTTATAAATAAGAGGGTATCATGGACCTTTTAAGCGTTTCTTGTTTGTAAAGAATCTAGAAACATTAGAGGATTTATTTTTCATTGTTTGTTTATACCATTTGAGGTCATGTTTTTCAAAGGCATGAGAATATATTGGGTATCTCAATCAACATTGAAACAATTCATAAATTGTTGGATTAATTATTTTTAAGTTAAAGTATTATGCATATTATGGAGAAATGGTCGTGCCACTATTTGTTAGAAATTATGGCTTGAAAGGAATGGTATAAGTTAAAAAATAAATTTGAAAATCAAGCCCAAGTTTAGAATTGTAGTATTGCCTCTCTTGCAAAATATTTACAAATATGGTGATCATCATGCAAAGTCTTGAGTATAGAAACGAGCTGCTAGACTCTTGGCTATAGGATTTGAATACACATGGAAAGCTCATCTACAATTAGGGAGTTAACATAAAATATATGCTTTAAGCTATGGTAAAATGGAAACATCCATAATTTTATTTTAGCAGAATCAATTTTGATGATGCTTCCAATGGAAATATAGGAAATTATGGTAGAGGTGGTATTTTTTTAAACAATTAAGGAAAAATTATCCCACTTACTTAAAATCATATGAAACGTCAATTAACAACTATGTAAAGGGTACGCCACATCTTGCAAGTATCAAAATTGCCATTGAAAAATGATGGAAATATATTTTAATTGAGGGGGTTTCACAAATTAATATTAATGTTATAAAAAGAATGGATGTGGGGATTGAGTTACAAATATATTATTTTTTATGTCCATAAACTATTATTGGACACAATATCTTGGAAATTTAATCACATTTATATAGAAGAAAATAAGATAACATATAACTTAGCTAATCATGATGTTGATCTTTGTCTTGATGAATTTTAAATTTTGAAAGGCAATTGGTTGAGTGAGATTTTATCTCTTAATAAAAATGATATGAAGAGCTGATTTATGAAATATAACTACTTAAGGAATATGAATAACACCTTGATAAAAAGGTAAATAAAAAATATCTTTGATAAAAAGATAATCTAAACATGGTTTAATTGTCCTTATAGCAATGTAACAACAACAATGTAATATTTTGTTATTTTGATGGTAGTGGTTGCTAATAGAAATAGATAACCAAAGCAAACTTATTTTTTTAATAATTTTAAATACTTTGAAAATACTCTTAGAAATAGATAACTTGAAGCAGTAATAAGATAGAGGCTACTTATGATTTACAAATGTGAGCATGGTAGTTACTTGAGAATTATAAAGGTGAGTATGGTAGTTGGTATTATCTATAATGCAAGTTGTTGGACTATTTGTAAGGAATCAACAAATCACCATGGCCTTATCCAATAGATTACATAGAAGTAAATTGATGGAGCATATCATTGACAGTAAGAGAGCAAGTTCTTATCTCTGGAAGCGAAAGCATTTTGAATACAATAACAATGCAATAAGATAGATTGGATTCAAGAGTATAAGATCCTGGAGATAAACACTTATAAGTGTATTTGTAGTGAGTGAAAATGAGTTGCTATAAATGGTAGCTAAACTCAATATTTTATGGAATCCATCTAATAAACCCTAATGAAGATCAACAATTGAAAAATAATATTTTAATGGGAATTTGGGGTAGACGAAAAGAGAGACGTTTTTCGCAGGACTGCCCAAATTTCCGAACTCGTTTCGGCCATATCTCACTCATCCGAACTCGGATTGAGCTAAAATTTTGAGGGTAAATGCCTGAAAAACCCTAGAATGTCTCCACCAATTTTCATGTCATTTGGAGCAACACAGATCCTAGCGCATCCATATGTGTGAATGATATATTTGGCAAGCGGCTATGCGAGGGTTTCATCTGGGTTGAGTGCAAGCAGCTCCAGAGGTTGGTTTTTAGGGCCTTCGGGCCCTAGCGGCCAATATTTTTGTGGTTTATGCTCAATATTTTAGCAAGAAATGTTGCAAGGAATACAAGATGGGTTAGAAATTTGTCTTTCAACGGATCATACCGTGAACTTGAGTGACAATGAGCTTCCAATTTGCTGCACAAAAGAAAAGTGAAAACCATACCTTTCCACGACGTCTAGGGCAAGGATTAAAGAGACCACGAAATAAGTTTCAAGCAGTTGATCAAAAAATGTCTCATATCTCAAGTGAATCTGGTGCTAAGGTGCACCCACAAAAAAATTCTACTGTGAAAACCCCTTTCAAGGGTAAGAATTTTGAAGACTCAATCCCAAAAATGAATTTTAGGGATGCCCTTCATGGTGGACAGCCTCAGCCCAATGCTAATATCAATATTAGGTCTTCTCATAAACCTCTAAGAATGCCTAATATTGATCCCAGGAAAACGGAGTCGGGATGTCTTAAAGCAAGTGATGGAACTCCTATTGTTAAGCTTGATATGGGTAACATTCGGATTGGCATTGAAGATTTGGAAAAAAGAGGACTAATTTGTCGATTCATTGGTTTTCGTTCGAGTTTATCTGCTTTCAAAGTCTGGGCTGCAAAAAGTTGGAAAACTAAAGGTGAATTACAAATCTCTATTTATCCAAATGGTTATTTTCTTGTTTTATTTGCTAACAATGAAGATAGAGATAAAACTTTTCAAGGGGGTCCTTGGTTTTTTGGAAGGGCAGGGCTTTCCATGAAGCCCTGGCATACTAAATTTAAAGCCGAAGAAGAGATGCCTTCTATAGCTCCCGTGTGGGTTTGACTCTTTGGCCTCCCTATTGAATTTTGGAATCCTACTGTTTTTTCTTCAATTGGAAACTCTTTAGGAAATTTTATGATGACTGCTGATTGTACTCAAAATTTTGAACATATTATTTATGCTCGAATTTGTGTTTTAATGGATTTTGACAAACCCCTACCTAAAAATATCACATTACAATTTAGGGAAGACACTTGGAAGCAAGTAGTGGACTATGAGAACATTCCTTTTCGTTGTAGAATTTGCCATGACTATGGTCATTTAGCCAGTGCTTGCCCAAATAAAATTCCTGATCAAAAGAAAGAAGATATAAACTCAAAAGGTTTCCAAATACCTAAGAAGAAGAACACTAAAAAAAAACCAGTAATGAAGGATCAATCAAAGTCATTTGCTAATATGTTTGAAATCCTTTCCACAAATGATGTCCTAAGTGAGGAAGAGGAAATAATGGAAACCGAAATCTTAGAAACAAAATTTAAATATGAAGGAAAGAACTCGGAGACAAACCAACAAATCAAAGGTTTTCAATAGAAAAAAAAGGAGAAAATTTACACAAGAAAAACAATATTTCAAATGTCAAAACTTCAAATAATGCAGGTCCCAATATAGACTCCATTGAACCATCTAGTAAAACTTTGGTCGTGTATGAGCATTCTTCAAGGTTAGAAGCCATCTCGGATTCAATTGGAATAAGTCAAGAAATAGGGAAAAAAAATTGAAGATGGATTCTAATCAAAAAGTAGGTCGCAAGACCAATCAATATCATATGGTAAAAGAAGGTGAAAAGCTTGTAGAGGAAGGTAAGATTAATGCCCTTCCCAACATTTTTAGCCTTGGTATTAATGAAGATCATCACTTGGAATATTAGAGGACTCAAAGGGAATCTTTCAAAAAAAAATGAAATTAGAAGAATGATTCAGATAAATCATCCACATCTTGTTTTCCTTCAAGAAACAAAGATGTCAATGGAGGATATGGACTTAATTGCTAGTAAAATTTGGCCAGCTGGAAAAGTGGTTTCCCTCAGTTCCCAAGGGACTTCGGGTGGCATTGCTTGTCTTTGGGACCCAAAAGAGGTAGTTATTCACCATATGGTTGGCAATTGGGGTTTGTTGGCTATAGCTATTCAAAGTAGACATTCCAACCATATTATGCTCTGCATTACTGTTTATGCCCCTACTTCTTTGGAGGAAAAAAGAAGATAGTGGAAGGATATTACTCATATTATCTCTCATTTTCCTAAAGCTTGGATCTTGATCGGAGGAGATTTCAATACCATCCTCTCTCTGGATGAGAAAATGGGGGGAAATAAAAATTTGGACAAAAGTACTGACCTCATGAGCAAATATATTGCAAACCTCCATCTTGTGGATATCCAACCAGATAATGGCCTTAATAGCTTTATTAGGCTCTAATTTTAACTCCATGTACTCCTTTTTATCAATCTCGATCCGATGTTTTTTGGACTGATCATGTCGATCAAATAAACTCTCCGTAGTTATAAGACCCTTCGGAATATGATTATTCCAGTAACCGAATGAGACCTTCAGCTTCTTCATGCTCCAAAGTTCTCCCTTCAACAAGTAGCAGCTTCATGGATCAAAAAGTTGACAATCTGCTCATCATCTTCAAAGACTTGCCAGAAAATTTCTTTGTCTGGCACACTGGGCCTGTACACCATCCTTACTATCTTTGGTTTTTTCATTACTTGTTCAATAAGGGAAAAATTTGGCTCCAAGAGATGCTAAAAGATCTGCATGTTTATTCATCTCTCGGGAAACAGCTTGAATATTTAGAGCTGTGAACCACTCAAATAGGTCCCACACTTGATTGCGATATGCTTTAAGGTAATGCTGCTTAGAAATGCACCTACTTGTAATCTGGTTTACAATAAGCTCAAAATCACCAAAAATCTTGAGCTGTTCAATTCCTAACTTCCTTGCCTTTTTTAAACCCAAGCATAATGCTTCATATTCAACAGCATTGTTAGTACAATTCCATGTAAGACGGTATGAATACGTTCTTTGTACACCGAAGTAGAAATCAAAACAATACCGCTCCGGCACCATTCTCGCATCTAGCCCCATCGAAATATAGTCGCCATAGTTGATCCGTAACAACATTCCGATCGACTTGGTTAGAAAATTCCTGCTTTGTGTCACTCTCAGGTTTTTGGATGGCATAACAACCGATTTCAGTCTCTAGCATGGTGTTAAAATCAAGCATAGAAAACTGAGCATCCAATCGAAGATTATCTAAAACCTCACTCATCAAAATAGAATCCTCTCGACTCTTCGATAAGCATGTGAACAGACTGCATGTCTTTTTCTGCTTCTTCCAACTTCTTGATATGAAAATAGGAAGGTTTTTCATTCTGAATCTTGAGACGTCTACCCTTGAAAGGAATTTCTAAGTGGAAATAATCCAATGCCAGATAACCCCCCAACTTTGCAGTAAACTCCCTGGATAAACACATACTAAAGTAGGGTTCTAGATCTACCACAACAATTTCTTGGATAACGAAGAATCCGGGGCATAGTATGCGGAACAATTGGGACATCCTTAATTACACCTACTATTTTTACGGGAGTACCATCTAATTGCAGAACTCTAGGACTACTCCGTGTATATTCCATTCCCATTGCTTCACACACTCCCTTGGGCATAACAGTTGTAGCGACTCCGAGTCGATCATGCGATTATGCACAATCCAACCCTCTATTTGCAATGATAAATAAAATGGGGGTGGTCTATTTTTCCCGAAGAGTGAGGTGGTTAAGGTTTGAGCATAAACTATCTGGGTAGAAATTTTTTCATTATCCTTTCCGATTTTAATGATTCCCGCAATAAATCTACCCGGCCGTGTAATCGCAAAGCATCGTAGAGACTTACCTTAGCGGGGGTCTTTTTCGCTTCTTCAACTATGTTGTATGCAACCGCAAGAGAGTCCTTATTTTCAACATGTTGTTCATATCTCGCTACGATACTCGCCGATTGGCTTCCACTCTTAGCCTCTTTGTCAATGAGGGATACTTCAACTTTTCTCGAGCTTGCTCTTCTCGCTTCCGATCTTGTCGGTGCAAGCTGCAGCCTTTTCTTGAACTCGTGGGAAGCAGGATCCTTTGGCAAAACAGGCACATCGGAATTTGGAACTGGCACAGGAGCTTTCATCGGCTTCTTCACATCAGCCGGCACTCTTAATGGCTCTAAGTCGACAGGATCAATCGTCACGAGCTTCTTTCCAACTCCTTGTTAGAACCGAAACTTGTTCTTCCACCGGAGTCATTAAACTATGGCCCGCTTCGGAGATCATATTAACTTGTCCACCCGAAGAACTAGCAGCCAAAGTCTGCACATAATTCAGATGGACCATACAAGTATCCTCTCCATGAGGGTCATTGCAAGTCGAGCACCAATACATTCTGTCTACAGGGGCTACATCTTCATTTACTAAAGCAGTTAAGCTTTTTTCAGGTGCTTTACTTGTTGAGGCAGCTTGGTCTCTAGTAATTGGAGGAGGTTGAAATCTTCTTGGTTGGAAATATCTCTCAGCTTGTTTCCTCTCAATGAGTGTGATCTTGTTACCCATGGCCCTAATTACCAAATTTGCAGACTTTACCTCTTGCAATAGTGTTGTATAAGGATCAGGGTTCCACGAGTGCAAGAGGTGCCTGGCAATGGCAAAGGAGTCGGGGTGTCGGCAAAGCTGGAAATGAAGTGGAAATGGGAGATGGCTGAGTGCTGGGTGCAGGAAGTGGCAAAGGAGCTGGGATAGGTGCAATTTGAGGTGCTTTGGAGCTCCATGATGGGGTGGGATACATAGATGGCATGAGGTCGTGGAAGTGAGCTAGAATATAAATACTGAGGTAAATCGAGTATAATAGGCATAGTTACCTTCGACGGAAGTCTCCCTATCGCAATCAGATCAGATTCTACTTTTATCGCTTGTTCAAACAACTCTGGAAATGTTGTCACATTGGACTGCCGAATAGCCCAGCCAATATCTGTGTTGAACGCTCTGAGGTAGTAAAGTGTAGCCAATTCATCAGCAGGCCGAAGACCATCAGGAATTCTATGCCAGGTTCTGGTAAATCGAACATTGAAATCAGCTATCTCTTCTTGCGGGTGCCTCTGGATTACAGTAAACTGATTCAACAATGAGAAGGGGTCAGCCTGTTCATGGAAATTTTTAACTAGCAGATCTCCTAGCTGATCCCACGATGTTATAGTGCTTGGTGGCAACGTTCGGTACCAAAACAACAATTTACCTCTCAAGGAGCATACCAACAACTTCACCATTACATCTTCATCAGTTATATCATGAATGGCCGCTAGAGAAGCTACATCATTTATGTGTTCATATGCAGTCTTACCCGTACCATCATAAGTTGGCAAAGCCTTCAACGCGGCCTGAGGAACCGGATTCTGAGCCTGCAAATTCAAGGCTTCGGAGTTGTTCCATGCCAAGAACTTCCTAGGTGGAGGATACTCGTGCCATTTGAACTAGTGGAAATGATTGGGAGGATGAAACACTAGTAACAATACCAGAGGTTTGTGTAGCAGATGATGGAAGGGATGGGGAAACCAACCTAGAGTGCTCACCACTTCTTGAGCCGTCAAGTTCAAAAAACTCGACAAGATCGCCAAATTTCTTAGACTCGTGATCTCGTGATCATGAAGTATAGCTTTCATCGCATCCATGTCCGAGAGATTTTTGAGTACAAGCAGAGTCACCAAATGCTCTAGTTTTACAAAGATGAAGGCGAACATTAAACCTTCAACACTATGGGATCTTTTAAAGATAGAAGAAATATGTCCCACCTAGGCGTGCCAAAAATTGTTGGTCACGTAATCTGCCACATGAAAGGATTTTTACATGTGCACCCTAGACCCGGCCAACATTGAAAGGCTGGAAGCAAGAAATGGCTCCCAGACCAATCTCCAAAGTGGGTTGGTTCCCTTACTATTCTAAATTTTGGTTGAAGATTAGGGTTGCTGGAAAGAAATTAAAAAAATGCTGAAAGAAATGGGAAATATGGCCGTAGCCGAAGTTATAAGATCGGGAGAACAACAGAGAAAACTCAAAGCACAACAATAGCAAGTAACGTAAAGTATTAACTTAATTCTCACACAACGTATGCAGAAAATCCTTCCAAATCTACATCCCAGGAATCATACCCTTACAGCAGTATTTAAATCCAATATGCAGAATTCAAATGCAACAGCCATTAAGGAATATGAATTCTATTAGAAATGCAAAAAGAACAGAAAGGAAAATCACCCATACGACCGCTTGGAAAAATTAGAGGCCAACTCTTTATTCCCGCAAATGACTTTCAGTTTCTAGCAGAAAAACTCCCAACATTTGCAAATGAGATTTACATTGGTTTTTATAGAGGGTCGTCCTCTTTGCAGCATTTAATATTGGTAACCGACCTTCTTGAGATCTACAAATATGCCACGGAAACTAGGAGCATGATCCCCTTAATCGCAGCCTTGAAGAACCCCAAAATTGAATGCAATTTGACGTCAGCGGTCACCTTCATTAAATTTGTTTTTTAACATGTGCATGAAACCGCGGGAACAATCCACGAAAAGCGACTTCGAACAAATAAAATCTTTAATTTTGGTAGCCTGGGCGCTCTTCGACCTTGACCGCATTGGAAATCCGCAAAACATTAAATTCGGGCTAGCATTTAATCTTTGGAAATTGAAAAACCTTATCGGGCCGTTCACACTCGCGTTTGGCGAGAAACTGTTGCAGTCGCAAAAACGCGACGGGTCGCGAAATCGCGACATCTTATGCCGTACACCTTGGCTGCTGTGATTCGCGAAAATGAGACGCTAAGCGATTTCGCTACGCATTTTGTCTTTTGGTTCTTTCCTCCGCTCTACCCCCGCGAAAATGGAACATGTAGCAATATCGCTACGTCTTTTCGGCACCTGGTACGGTCTTGCTCATAGGTCGCGAAAATGCGACACTTTTTGCCTTTGAATGTCTTCGACCTTCCCCTGTCGCGATTTTGCTACACATTTGAGCACTTGGTCATTTTTCAACAATGCGGCATGAAATCGCTACCATCTCCTTGTCTTTTGTACGATTTCCATTCCCTGTCGCGATTTCGCGACGTCTTCATCTTTCCTGGCCTTATCGTCGAAAGTGTAGCGATTTCGCTACAACTTTCATGTCTTTTGCTTTTCGGACCACCACGACCGCGATTTTGGAACAGGTAGCGATTTCGCTACGCATGTTCCTTTCCGTACCATTTGCCACCTTTCGTCGCGAAAATGCGACATCTTTTGCCTTACCGGAACCTTTTCTAAAAAGTGTAGCGAATCGCTACGCTTTTTACATCTTAGACTCTTTTCAACAAACTACCCGCGATTTTAGGACGTGCAGCGATATCGCGACGCGTTTTGTTTTGTTTGGCTTTGTGTCATAACGGTAGCGATATCGCTACACGTTTGTAACTTAACTCCTTTGAAGCCACCGGCGTCGCGAAAATAGAACACGTCGCGATATCGCGACGGTTCTGCCAACCTGCATCCGTTGACCGCGATTTCGCGACACGTCGCGAAATCGCGACAGTTTTTGAACTTAGCCATTTTTTGCTCCTTTTTCATCAAAACCGCATCAAAGCCAATATAGAAGTTAGATATGCAACAACTTAAACATTAATACTTCAATCAATGAGAATCAATGTGGCAAAAATGCCAACAGTTCTCCAGAAAAAATATATATTTTGATTTTCCATCAAATACTCTCTTATATAACACCCCATCCACATGATTCATGAAAACCATGCATCCAAAAATCATTTGGTTTGACAATGAATATGTAAATGCTAGAGTCAAGAGCACATAGGAAATCTATGATAAGAAGTGGTTAAGGGTCATGCATTGGAACATAAAATATGAAAGATGTGAGGGAGTCACATGAAGTTGAGAAGGAGAGAATAAACACTCAACAATCGAGGTTGAATTGCATATGGATGCAAACTAACAAATATAATGCTATGATAGAAGACAAAGATAAATGTTAAGTTTATAAAAAAATTGAAATCGAAGGAATTAAGATAAAAATAAGAGATGAACTATTCTAGGCATTAACGAAGACACGAATTGCTACATGACATGCATATAATTAAACTATAAATTCTAGAAATAGTTCAATGCAAATAAAACCTTAAATTTTACATTATTTATCTATAAAATGTTAGCATCTTTGATGTTAATTACATATGATCCTTCAACTATGTATATTATATATTAATAAAATCAACACTTTATTAAAATATTCTTAAAAAGGGTTTTATTAAAAAAAAAAAAATTCATAAATAAAAAATAAATAGAAAGCTTTTAACCTCTACAATAACCTTAAAATTTACATAAGCATATTATTATACAACTTTAGTGGACCTAATGGTGAAGACTTTGAAACTTCAAATAGGAGGTCCAATGTTCAAATCTTGGGGGTAGAATTGTACACCATGCTTCGATACGCTCTTATGAAAATCCAATTCAACAGGGATGGTGCATCTATAAACCACTTTTCACTTGTTCACTAAAATTTAAAATTATGATATTTGATCTTTTCTTTTCTAAAATGACAATCTCCACTATTAATTTTGATTAAATACATCATTATCTTCATTGTTAAAATAACATAATATCATAGTTGCAAGCTTATTGTAGTGGTAAGGGCTTAGGCCTCTCTTTGAGAGGTCCAAGGTTCAAATCCCACACAGTATGAGGGGACCAGGACCCCTCATAAAAACCTGTGTAAACTCATTGAAAAAATAACATAATATTAATTCATGTATAAAATTTAAAGTAACAAAAAATGGGCACAAGTAACTTGCATATTAATATATAAGTTTTATATAACAAGTTTTATAAAATCAATCTTATTATGATTTTTCTCTTTTATTTTTCCTATTACTTTTGAGTATGAAAATTTGGAGTAAAGGACTTAGCACCGCACATCAAGAGGATATTTAGTAGCATCATCCAATATGACTTTCCAAGAGATTGGACAAGTTTGCCAATATGTCTCTTTAAGAGTGGAGACATAGATAATGTCTCATATTATCAAACCATTATGACTAATCCCCTATTTGCATAGCTATTTGAAATCACGGTTAAGATTATAATCAATTAGTGGATAGAAAACAAAAACGAAAAGAGGACAAAAGAATTAGCAAGTTTCAAACCATAAACATTCAACAATAATCTTATCATCTCTTTAATCCATATCATAAAAAAATATGAAATGAAAAAGAAGAAGCCTAGTAATATTTTATGCTCTTAAAAAAAACTTTTGAGACAATGCTTATAAGTAAACTATGGAGTAGAATGAAGGACTTAGGCATACAAAAAACATTTGTGTTAGGAGGTGAAGTCAATATCCAGATCTCCAATGTTCTTCAATAGAGAGGTGCATGGTGGTGCAACTTATAAAGAGGAAACAAAAACAATATTTTGTAGTCTTCCTTTGGGAGAGGAAACAAGCAATTATTTTTTCTCTTCCTTTAGACGAGAAAACAGCATAGCTTTTTGGACTCTTCCTTTGGAAGAGGAAACAAACAGCTTTTTGGACTCTTCCTTTGGAAGAGGAAACAAACAATTTTTGTTTTTCCTATAAAAGGGGAATGACCCTTTGCATGTAAATGATTGATTAAATGTAATTCTTCTAAAATCAATAAAAGATCAAGTTGCCATTGCCCCATGGTTTTCCTTGCACATTGCAGGTTTTCCACGTAAAATCTATGTTACTTTTTTTTCTTGTGTTATTGTGTTTTTCTCGCTTGCACATAATTTTGCTATTTTTTTAACGTCCGATATCGTAGCCTAGGGTTTTGTGCGAGTGGGAGCCGCAACAATGACTGGAAGTGTAACCAAGTTTGAGATTGAAAAGTTTGATGGCAGGAACTTCGCCCTATGGAAGATGAAGGTGGAGGATTTGTTGGTTCAAAATGACCAAGCCCTAGCCTTGAAAGGGGTTGCGAGTAAACCAAGCAACATGAAAGATGAGGAGTGGGCAACGTTGGATAGGAAGGCGATTTCTACAATCTGTCTATGCCTAGCGGAATTTGTCTTGTTCAATGTTGTTGAAAAAAAAACCGCGAAAGCCCTTTGGAAGAAGCTTGAAAAGTTGTATGAGACGAAAACTACAACAAATAAGGTTTTTCTGAAAAAAAACAACTTTACAACCTAAGGATGAAGGAGGGTTCACCTGTGGCAGATCCCTTGAATGAGTTTAATACCCTTATCGAAGAACTGGTTTCGGGTAATGTGAAGATGGAGGATGAGGACGGAGCTATCACACTACTTTGTTCCCTTTCGAACACTTGGGATCATTTGGTGATGACCATCAACAATTCATCATCAAGATATCTAACTTTTGATGATGTGGTAGTCGCTTTGTTGGCAGAAGAGTTGAGGCAAAAAACATCTTTGGAACCCTCAACCAATGAAGCCCTAACTGTGAAAGGTCGATCTTTCGAGAAGAGTCAGCAAAGTAGATCACGATCCAAATCTAAGTCTAAAGGACGCAAGCTGAAAGGGAAGTGTTGTCATTACGGGAAGCCAGGGCACTCAAAGAAGGACTGTTGGCAGTTAAAAAAGGAAAAAAATGGTGAAAAGCAATTTTAGCCTTAAGCTGAGGCTAGTATAGTAAATTCTAGAGAGACGACAACATGTGAGGCTTTCTGTATCAGCAACAACAGATCTCGCTTTTATGTACCTGGGTTTTGGACTCGGGTGCATCTTTCCACATGTCTCCTCATAGAGACCGGTTTGACAAATATCAACCATATAGTGGTGGGAAGGTCTACTTGGGTGATGATCACCCTTTGCAAATTATGGGAAGATGGGACATAAGGATCAGACTGGATGATGGTAGAGAATGGATGTTGTGTTGTGTGACATGTGCCAGATTTGCGAAAGAATTTGCTCTCAATCAAGATGATGGATAAGCTAGGGTATTCTTCACTTTCGATAACAACTATTGCAAAATTACCAGAGGTGTTATTGTAGTAGCAAAGGGAGAATCTTATGGGGACCCTATATCATTTATGCGATGATACGGTGACAAACCATGCAACAACAACAACTTCAATTCAGGATGCAGCAATGCTATGGCATCAACGCCTAGGCCATATGAGTGAAAAAGGTCTAAAAATTTTGCATGACAGAGGTATGCTTTATGGGATTAAGTCTTGCAATTTAGACTTGTGTGAGCATTGTATTTTTGGTAAACAAAAGAGGGTTCACTCATCGCAAGCCTTGGTAAGAGCTCTAATTTTTACAACTTATACATTTGGATATATTTGGACCAGTCCCCACTCAGTCCTTAAATGGTGTCATCTATTTTCTGAAATTTATAGATGATTATTATAGGAGAGTGTGGGTTTATTTTTTGAAGAAGAAGTCGAAAGCTTTGCAAAAATTTAAAGAGTTCAAAATTCGAGTAGAGA